>OZ018334.1:96106072-96828131 GCA_963969495.1 Ceratothoa steindachneri | reverse complement strand
GATATCCCCATAAGAAATAATCGCACGGTATTAAATCAGGGGATCTTGGGGGCCATTCAATTGCATGATTTTCTCTTAGTTTTGTTCTTACATCAAGCTGTCTATGAGCTGGTGCGCCGTCCTGAATCCACCAAAGTCTATTGAATTGATTGCCGTAAATCTGGCGGAGTTCCGGGAAGATCCTTTCGTTGATCATGCTCAGGTACGCAGCGCCATTCAAGTTATTCTCGTAAAACAATGGGCTGACAAGAAAGCCATTCCCGCATATTCCAATCCACAGAGACACTTTCTGCTGACAAATACGTGTGTCAAAGTTGAATGCTGCGGGGGGGGGGGGGGGGGGCAGCGGCGCATACTGCCGACTGTTATGGCTATTTACCTTTCCATTCATGAAAAAGGCTGCCTCGTCACCAATCACAATGTTTCCAAGAAACGAGCAGGTTTATGGAGAAGCCATTCGACCAATTGTCTACGACGAGGAAAATCAGTTTCAAAAAGCTGGTGTCTTGCATGCATCTTATAGGGATGCCATTTTAAGTCATGTTTAATAATGCGATTAATGGATGACTTTGACATTTGTAGCCCATTCTTTCTGACTGATACATGTGGATTTTAAAAAAGTATCATCTGAACTTTTTCGATATTTTCTGTTGTTCTTATGGTTCTTATACGACCCGAACGACCTTTATTTAGATTTAAGCATGTTCCTTCATGTTGGTATTTGCGAACGTTTGTCCAAAGTGTGGGCTTGCTTGGTGGGGGCCTACCTGCAAAACGTTGTTCAAATGAATCTTGTACTTGTTTTAATACTGCCAGTCTTAATAAAGTTCGTGAGTACAAATACGCGTTGATCTTTTGTTAACTCTGCAAGTAAACTTTTACACAGACACGCTTTGACTTGCTTAATAAGCAATAATGACGAGAGTATACCACAGCGTGGTGAAAAACCACTTTAAAATGGCCTAGGCTTTGGTTGAAGAATCGCACAGTGACTTAGGCTACCTAGGCTCCCTACGCTTCTCTTGAAAGTGCACGGTGGCCTAGCCTTCCTAGGCTTCGTTTCATTATTTTACTTCCTTGCGCAAATATATTTTCGATAGCCTCCACTAAACCCATTAGTGTATCAATATCATAAAAGGGAATTTAATGAAATTTCCAGAATCGACAGATAAATAGTTGCTAAATAAAACACATTTTGCAGGACCCAAAAATCTCCAATAGTTTTTGAGTTATGCCAATTCAAATTACGGTTAACTTTTTTCTGGGACACCCGGTATAAACTTGGATATATTCTATAGAAATCATTTACATGAACTCTATCATACTATTGTTACCATATTTTCCTTTTATAATCATTATTGTCTTATATCCTTACGCTTTATTATTTCCTATCATGATTCACTTCATTGATTTTTCAATTTACCATTATAATAATATTCATGTACGAGATTCGATCTCTCTTAGGCTATATCGAATTTAGAAATAACGAGATATTTTTTTCATCATCATGTACATACCCTGTTCATTTTATATTTTTAAATCACTACTGATATTAGTTTGGAAAATAAGAGTCATATAACTATTAAATCAAACATTACATATACCCACAATGTCATTTATATGCCTTTTTTCGCCCTCTTCAGAAGGAACAGGGTGTTTTTGTAGTAGCCTATCCTAAAAAACACAAAATGAGTTGAGAAATTATTTCCCCCCAAAACGCTCAAGCAGCATCAAATACCATTATCTCGTCTGAATACGTCAGGTATAACGAGACCGTAAGAATATTGTCCCACGGCTGCACCATTTCCTTAAAGACCTCAAACAATGACCAACAACGCAAATAGTTAACACATTTATTTCTTCGTAATGTATAACAGAAACAAATACAAACATTCATCAGAAACTTACTTAGATGGAGAATCAGTTTACAGCATAACGTCACATTGTATCGGGCCATGTTTTTCCTATCTTCACCCACCAACTTATTAACACATGTGACATTTTTCTGTCTTATAAAAACACTCTTTGCTCACTCTGTTACAAGTCCAGTACATCAACCTCAGAACGACCTAATATTAGGCATTCATTCTAACGCTTCCTTTCATTCTGTGTTAAAGTTCAAACATTCAATCAAATAGGCTATCGGCTTGTTAAATACGTTTGTATTTTATTATCCTTATTTATTAATTTTATTAAAGAATTTCCTTCTATTGACGTGTAAGATAAAAGCTTGTTGAAATTAGAACAAACAGAATGCAAGTGATTGTGGCCGAAGTAAGCGAGAGAAAGATAAAGGAATTAAGACAACAAGAGGCAATCGACTAAAGGAGAAATTTCTCTAACATTTATAGAGATTGAAATAGATATTAGACTCAAAGATGAGCCATTTAAAATGTTTTCATGTAAATTGTCCTAAATTGAAAAATTCTTTGTAAAATCTTTTTACCGGGAACCTACTTAATTAAATCATTTACAATTTTTTAGCTGAAAATAATATTAATTAAAAAATAGTAATTTGCTATAAAAATCATAATTTGTATAATTTAATTAAAAACAAACTTTATATACTAGAATCTAGATTTAAAGTGTAACATTACATAAATAAAAGAAAAATCCAGATTAATTTTAACCGTTCTTCTCATGTATTTTGGATTTATGTTATATATATATATATATATATATATATATATATATATATATAAGAAAGAGAAATTGGACGCGAATGAGCAATGAGAAAAGAAAGATAATGGTAAACCAAAATATTTGAATCAAGATTTTATTTATAACTATAGGACTAGTTTCGGCAACATTCCATTTTTAGCTAATAATGAAGACGCTAGACAAGGAGCAGAGAATATATAAGGTAAGACACATCCTAAAAAAAATGAAGCAGCAGGAAACAATCTGGAAAAAAAACTCGATTGAATCTGGAGTGAATGACAAGCTACACAAAATGAAATGGAACCGGAAACAATCTGGAGAGTTGCTAATCTCCGAGACGCATTGCGTCCGGGGGCTTATAGATACAACAAAAAACATTGCAAAAAAACAATGTAAAATTTAACAAATTAACATGTTTTTTAATGAGTGACTATATTTAATTGGACATATAATGAGTTATTATTTAGACTGGGTTGAAGTTTTGTAATATAAATTGACTCTAGCAGGTAAAGGTTTGAAATGTTTCTTACTGCATTAAGTATCGGGAAGTTCTCGAATGTACCCTTAGAGCCAAGTTGTGACAGATGGTTTCAGTTCTTTCAAATCGCCCATATGCTGCATAAAGCGGAAGTAAAGCGTACGCCTTGTTGTTGCCTCTACATATGATACAGTGCTACTGTAGGTACAACGAAAAACGTATATAATTTTAGATTGCATACTAGTGGGTGGTTGATCTTTGAAGTTAAATAATGATCTGAAGTCATTAAGAAGAACAAGAGATAGTAATAATTGAGGATAGGCTGAATTCAACAGTTTTAACAACGCATTTCTTAAGTTTTTTCAGATTGGTAACCAAAGTATGGTAAGGGAAGGACTAATTTGCTTCTGAAATAGCGATTTGGGGTAGCCATTGGAGGCAGAGAATTGTATTAAGAATTTGAATTGTAAATGTAAGGCTGAAAAAGTTGAACACAAGTTGTATGCTCTATGGAGGAGAGTGTGGATGGCATAAATTTTGAATTTAAAATCACAGAAGCTAGGCAAATTTGACCCAAGGTTTGAAAAAGTGGGTTTTCGCTAAACATTTGACGTACATACGTCCGTAATCAATTCGTTTCAAATTTAATATCCATGTTTCATATATATATATATATATATATATATATATATATATAAAAATATATATATATATATATATATATATATATTATATATATATATATATATATATATATATATATATATATATATATATATATATATATAAATATATATATATATAAATATATATATATAAATATATATATATATAAATATATAAATATATATATATAAATATATATATATATAAATATATATATAAATATATATATATAAATATATATATATATAAATATATATATAAATATATATATATAAATATATATATATATATATATATATATATATATATATATATATATATATATATATATATAAATATATATATATAAATATATATATATATATATAAATATATATATATATATATATATATATATATATATATATATATATATATATATATATATATATATATAATATATATATATATATATATATATATATATATATATATATATATATATATATATATATATATATATATATATATATATTTAAATATATATATATATATATATATAAATATATATAAATATATATATATATATATATATATATATATATATATATATATATATATATATATATATATATATATATATATATATATATATATATATATATAAAGAAGAAGGAGCAAATGCAAGTTCTGCGGGTGATAACAACCACCACAGGGCTTTCGCCATATTTATTTTCTGTCTTTCAAAACAATTTTGAAGATACTTAATGCAGTAAGAAACATTTCAAACCTTTACCTGCTAGAGTCAATTTATATTACAAAACTTCAACCCAGTCTAAATAATAACTCATTATATGTCCAATTAAATATAGTCACTCATTAAAAAACATGTTAATTTGTTAAATTTTACATTGTTTTTTTGCAATGTTTTTTGTTGTATCTATAAGCCCCCGGACGCAATGCGTCTCGGAGATTAGCAACTCTCCAGATTGTTTCCGGTTCCATTTCATTTTGTGTAGCTTGTCATTCACTCCAGATTCAATCGAGTTTTTTTTTCCAGATTGTTTCCTGCTGCTTCATTTTTTTTAGGATGTGTCTTACCTTATATATTCTCTGCTCCTTGTCTAGCGTCTTCATTATTAGCTAAAAATGGAATGTTGCCGAAACTAGTCCTATAGTTATAAATAAAATCTTGATTCAAATATTTTGGTTTACCATTATCTTTCTTTTCTCATTGCTCATTCGCGTCCAATTTCTCTTTCTTATATATATATATATATATATATATATATATATATAACATAAATCCAAAATACATGAGAAGAACGGTTAAAATTAATCTGGATTTTTCTTTTATTTATGTAATGTTACACTTTAAATCTAGATTCTAGTATATAAAGTTTGTTTTTAATTAAATTATACAAATTATGATTTTTATAGCAAATTACTATTTTTTAATTAATATTATTTTCAGCTAAAAAATTGTAAATGATTTAATTAAGTAGGTTCCCGGTAAAAAAATTTTACAAAGAATTTTTCAATTTAGGACAATTTACATGAAAACATTTTAAATGGCTCATCTTTGAGTCTAATATCTATTTCAATCTCTATAAATGTTAGAGAAATTTCTCCTTTAGTCGATTGCCTCTTGTTGTCTTAATTCCTTTATCTTTCTCTCGCTTACTTCGGCCACAATCACTTGCATTCTGTTTGTTCTAATTTCAACAAGCTTTTATCTTACACGTCAATAGAAGGAAATTCTTTAATAAAATTAATAAATAAGGATAATAAAATACAAACGTATTTAACAAGCCGATAGCCTATTTGATTGAATGTTTGAACTTTAACACAGAATGAAAGGAAGCGTTAGAATGAATGCCTAATATTAGGTCGTTCTGAGGTTGATGTACTGGACTTGTAACAGAGTGAGCAAAGAGTGTTTTTATAAGACAGAAAAATGTCACATGTGTTAATAAGTTGGTGGGTGAAGATAGGAAAAACATGGCCCGATACAATGTGACGTTATGCTGTAAACTGATTCTCCATCTAAGTAAGTTTCTGATGAATGTTTGTATTTGTTTCTGTTATACATTACGAAGAAATAAATGTGTTAACTATTTGCGTTGTTGGTCATTGTTTGAGGTCTTTAAGGAAATGGTGCAGCCGTGGGACAATATTCTTACGGTCTCGTTATACCTGACGTATTCAGACGAGATAATGGTATTTGATGCTGCTTGAGCGTTTTGGGGGGAAATAATTTCTCAACTCATTTTGTGTTTTTTAGGATAGGCTACTACAAAAACACCCTGTTCCTTCTGAAGAGGGCGAAAAAAGGCATATAAATGACATTGTGGGTATATGTAATGTTTGATTTAATAGTTATATGACTCTTATTTTCCAAACTAATATCAGTAGTGATTTAAAAATATAAAATGAACAGGGTATGTACATGATGATGAAAAAAATATCTCGTTATTTCTAAATTCGATATAGCCTAAGAGAGATCGAATCTCGTACATGAATATTATTATAATGGTAAATTGAAAAATCAATGAAGTGAATCATGATAGGAAATAATAAAGCGTAAGGATATAAGACAATAATGATTATAAAAGGAAAATATGGTAACAATAGTATGATAGAGTTCATGTAAATGATTTCTATAGAATATATCCAAGTTTATACCGGGTGTCCCAGAAAAAAGTTAACCGTAATTTGAATTGGCATAACTCAAAAACTATTGGAGATTTTTGGGTCCTGCAAAATGTGTTTTATTTAGCAACTATTTATCTGTCGATTCTGGAAATTTCATTAAATTCCCTTTTATGATATTGATACACTAATGGGTTTAGTGGAGGCTATCGAAAATATATTTGCGCAAGGAAGTAAAATAATGAAACGAAGCCTAGGAAGGCTAGGCCACCGTGCACTTTCAAGAGAAGCGTAGGGAGCCTAGGTAGCCTAAGTCACTGTGCGATTCTTCAACCAAAGCCTAGGCCATTTTAAAGTGGTTTTTCACCACGCTGTGGTATACTCTCGTCATTATTGCTTATTAAGCAAGTCAAAGCGTGTCTGTGTAAAAGTTTACTTGCAGAGTTAACAAAAGATCAACGCGTATTTGTACTCACGAACTTTATTAAGACTGGCAGTATTAAACAAGTACAAGATTCATTTGAACAACGTTTTGCAGGTAGGCCCCCACCAAGCAAGCCCACACTTTGGACAAACGTTCGCAAATACCAACATGAAGGAACATGCTTAAATCTAAATAAAGGTCGTTCGGGTCGTATAAGAACCATAAGAACAACAGAAAATATCGAAAAAGTTCAGATGATACTTTTTTAAAATCCACATGTATCAGTCAGAAAGAATGGGCTACAAATGTCAAAGTCATCCATTAATCGCATTATTAAACATGACTTAAAATGGCATCCCTATAAGATGCATGCAAGACACCAGCTTTTTGAAACTGATTTTCCTCGTCGTAGACAATTGGTCGAATGGCTTCTCCATAAACCTGCTCGTTTCTTGGAAACATTGTGATTGGTGACGAGGCAGCCTTTTTCATGAATGGAAAGGTAAATAGCCATAACAGTCGGCAGTATGCGCCGCTGCCCCCCCCCCCCCCCCCCCGCAGCATTCAACTTTGACACACGTATTTGTCAGCAGAAAGTGTCTCTGTGGATTGGAATATGCGGGAATGGCTTTCTTGTCAGCCCATTGTTTTACGAGAATAACTTGAATGGCGCTGCGTACCTGAGCATGATCAACGAAAGGATCTTCCCGGAACTCCGCCAGATTTACGGCAATCAATTCAATAGACTTTGGTGGATTCAGGACGGCGCACCAGCTCATAGACAGCTTGATGTAAGAACAAAACTAAGAGAAAATCATGCAATTGAATGGCCCCCAAGATCCCCTGATTTAATACCGTGCGATTATTTCTTATGGGGATATCTAAAGGATAAGTGTATTCTAATCCACCACAAAGCATCAACCAGGTAAGAGATAGTATCACACGTGAAGTAAATAGACTTAAGGAAACTCACAAGTTAATCAAAAGAGTTGTTCAATCAATGCGATCAAAGGCGCAACTGTGCTTAGAAAGAAATGGAGGACATGTGGAAGGAAACGGTGCTTAGAAAATCAAAAAACGAATTTGTATTACCCATATGAAGAGGTGTTTTGGTTAAAAATGGATTTAAATATATTTGTTGATTTCAAACTTCGAAGTTGCATTATTTTACTTTCTTGCGCAAACATAATTTTGATAGACTCCACTAAACCCATTAGTGTATCAATATCGTAAAAGGGAATTTAATGAAATTTCCAGAATCGACAGATAAATAGTTGGTAAATTTGATTCATTTTGCATGACTCAAAAATCTTTAATAGATTTTGAGTTATACTAATTCAAATTACGGTTAACTTTTTTCTGGGACACCTTGTATAGCATGTGAAGGTATCCTATTTTGCGTGACAGAGCAATGAAACTTAATAAATGAATATCCACAAATTTTCATCTGTTTCTTTTAGTTCCTATTCTTGGATTTGAGCGGGTTGCTCTTTTTCTTCTTAGTTTATTGATTCTTTTTATTTTACGAACTGAATTCTTTCTGATAGGAAATCTAATTCTGCTTCGGATAAAGGAAGACTCGTCGTCCCATTCCAGAACTATACACGGTGTTCGCCCTTTTTAATTGCGAATTTCGTAGGACTGTTGAGATGTATTTTGTCGTGTTCGCTTCTAAGCTCCATAGGAGTGTGCATGTCGGTCATGCGTGAGAAATCTGCATGTTGGATTGTATGAGAGTGTTAGCTGTATTTGGTTGTTCGTGGAATTCAATTTTCGGCGTTTTATGTTTCCTTTGTGAGTACAAAAACGTCCTTTGCCTTCCTGAAGAATGTTCGCATGTTTGCGCCTCTGCAGATTCTTGAAAGGGGCTTTATATGGGGCGGGAAATGTAGGGCGTATTTGTGTATCTCTTATGAACACGTGTGTAGGGTCCTTCATATTATTTGGAATGAAAACTTCTTGTGGAGATAAAAGGCGAGAAAGGAGGAGGGTGCAATTGATTTGCTTGGTGTTTCTTGTTGCTATATGGCTCTGTGTTGTAAAGCATCACTCTCTCTGTTAACAAATAAATCAGCTGGAATGTGAAAAGCGACACCATAAACCACTTTGAATGGGGAGAATCCTGTTTCTTGGTTTACTGCTTTGTACATGGCAAAAAGCAGTAATAAATTCTTTTTTAACCGAATCATCAACTTATAGAATGTGTTTCCAAGTAAATAGACTGCAACACCATAAGTACGTTCAAACGTCGGATAAGATGAATACTTTGAATCTAATCACTGATTAACAGCGTTTTCTAGCGAATACCTAACTGCCTAGCATACAGATGACAGGTTCAGCAAAGAGAGTGACTCGAAGACTCGCCAACTGGGGTCCATATGTCATGATTTCAATGTTGCAGCCAGTTGAAAATGCTGACCACCATGTAGTGTTCTTTGGCCATTTCTTCACAAGCCATGCATTGCTGACGGAACTCGTTGCAAAGCGGTTTCGAGCCTCTGAAACTGTTCGAGATAACAGAACAGGCAAATGTCCTTTCCCATCAAAGAAAGAAATCGAAAAGAAAGACCGAGGCTATTTCAACTACAAATCAGATGGTACAGTATTGTATGTGAAGTGGAATTACAACTGCTATGGTGTGACTCAATTCATAAAGTACACCACCGTGTGAAGAAGGAGAATAACGAGTTAGTTGACAAGTCACATCTCATTCACATATACAACAAGGAAATGGGAGGCGTTGATGTATGTGATAGAATGTTGTCATCTTACAGACCGCGGTTGCTTTCAAAGAAATGGTGGTGGAACATTTTCTCAAATATGCTGAATCTGCTGCCAGTGGTGGCTGCTTTCAGATTCTACCAACATATTGGTGGATAGGTAGGTATGTCACACATAATGTTCAGGAGAGAATTTGATCGAGCAACGATAAAGTTTCAAGAAGAGGCTTTGGAGGACCCTCCGCACAACCCACGAAAGTAGTGAGGTACGACGGAGTTAATCACTTTCTGGACTCAAGGGAGATGCTGCCTCTCTCTGAAGAACACACGACTGCAGTGCAAAATATGTGGAAACGGACTCAACAAGGTGTGCAGTGAAGACTATCACAACAAGTAAACTAGTGGCAAATAAAAATAAATTGAAATAATCTGTTATTCATATAACATTTACTCTTTTCTTAACTGTAGTATAGGATTTGCATGTTTTTGTAAGAATAATGTGTTTAATACCATATAAAGGCAATAAAATTCAAAAGAAATGATGAAGATTTCATTTCAAATTGTGAGGGAATCCCCACGTGAAAGATCTTTAGCAGAAAGGAACTCCCATGTGTAGCAAAAGGCCCGGCTAGGACTAAAGTGGTAAGCCTACTCCCCCCCCCCTCCCCTTATACAAGCGGTAGCCTTAAATCGAGTCCCCCACGATTCACCTTTATGCAGGCTAAAATAGCTCTGCCAGAAGATTCGAGGCCCTTCGAGAGTAGAGCTGTTTCCCGCTAACCCCCAACTCCGGGGAGAGGCTCGGACATAAATAACGCTCGACTCCCCGGAAGAGACACAGAGTTGAGAATTCTCGTCAGAACCAAGAAGATTCCCCCATGGTTCCAAGTCAATTGCTAGCAACAAAGCAAAGTGACAGCTGGACTATTTTGTGTATTTGGAATTAGCCTTAGCCAGGAGGTAATTCCCCTGAACGATCGCCCCGAGTGATTTTCCCGACTTTTTTCATCAACTCCTGTTGAAGCCAAACTCATTTCGGGTAGCCGAAATACTCTCCCCTGGACCGGAAGTTACCCCCCTGCCCCTTGCTTTTGGAGAACCGTCATCACTCCAACCTTCCGCTTTGAAGTTCGAGCGGCCTCACCTCAAGAGCACAAGACATCAATAAGCCAACCCCCATCCCCCCTTCAGTAACCCAATTGAGTTAATCTCCCCCCCCCTTCGTTTATTGATGTGATTTTTGCCCGTTAATTCTCTGAGGTAATTTTACGCTTCAATTCTCTTATTAATTTTTTGTGTAAATAAAATTCTATTTTTATACATGTCTCTTTAAATAGCCTTGAACTTTGCCATTGTCCATAATTTGCCTGACCTCGTTGCACTCTCGTTACTCAGCCCGTCTGAACGCGTGGTTTTTCGTCCCTTTTGTCGGTTCGCTTTGAAGCTAGTGGTCCTCTCCCATAGATATAATATGGTATTGATATAATGTAATGTCATACCACGAGATATATATTAATATACATATTATATAATTCTGGTGTGAAGTGTGTTGGGGGTTTTACGAACCCGTGTCATTTTAATTTCGACATTAGAAGTTCTCTTGTTATTCACGTACATCCCTTTTATTTAATTTTTGTATTGTACTGGCAGAAGGCAAGTTCAAGTTATTTGAAGAGCAGTGGAACGAAATCTATTTAGATTTTGTGTTGGAACCCAGGTAATTAATTTTTTTTTATTGTGTTTAAATTTTGGATACTCTCCTGGTTATTAATCCAAAAGAGTTAAGGTCTTTGGTGTCCTAATTCCGGTAGGACCATTTAAATTTTTTTTCCCGCTTAGAAACAGCAGAGGTAGGTAGCTGTATCTTAATTTTTTGTGATCAAGGCCTTCACGAATATTCAAGTATTCGTTTCGCGTGGGTAGTGTCCTAGTTCGTTCGCGTATCAGTGTTCCCTCAGTTAACTGCGTAAAAATGTCATCCTTCGAAAAATTCAAGAGTCAGGGTGAAATGTTAGGTCTTTCGGGCAAAGACCTGCTAAATTACGTACAAGAAGAAGAGAGGAACGAACGGGCAGAGCGAAGGGAATTGGAGATGGAGAAGAACACACTGAAGATGGAGATAGAGAAGAACAAACTGAAGATGGAGATGGAGGAGAACAAACTGAAAACGGAGATGAAGAACGAGTAGCGCGTATCACGAATCGGCCGTGAGGGAGTTAGCATCAGAAAGTGAAGTGGATGATCAGGATCAAAAACATTTTTAAGGAGATGAGTCAAGACTCCAACGAGTTGACGATGCCTAAGCTTCAACTGTACATGGGGTAGCAGAAAACTAACCTGGTTGAAAGCTCTGCTTTTGAGCTTCAAATTGGTGTCCGCTGCAGAAAGTAAGACAGAATGACAATATTCTAAATGAGGCTGAAGGAAGGAATGAAAACAATTTCTAACCACTTTTTACGTAGAATGATCTGGTGGCACTTACGCAATAAACCAGTTTTTTTGAGAAATTGAGGACGCACCGGTGCGCGAGTGCAGCTCAAAAGTCAGCTTGGGATCAAAATGGAGACCGACCAATTTTTAGTGAAGAACAATTAGGGACCGCAACGTAGTTGACAATGATGTCAGCGTGATTCGGTTGTATTTCCTTGATCGACCAATAACGAGGATATGGGGTTTACTTGGATTAAGTTTCATCTCCCAAACATCACACCAGGATAAAGTTCTCTTGATAACCAGAGTAAGCAATTGAGTGACTCTTTATCTGTCCAAAGGATAAGAAATTACAACACACAAAGTTGTATCGTCAGCATAAGCAAACATATTCAACTAAATCCCAGAAAACATGTCTGAGGTATAAATAATAAAGAAAAGCGGGACCAGGACATTACCCCAAGGAACACCAGACTTAACAAAGCACTAAACTACCACCATCCGACCCACGCTGCTTCCTGTTAGTCAAAAACGCGATCAGTATGCCGAGGAAAAAAATACCAATATCAAGGAATCTAATTTAAATAAAAGAGCCTTATGGTCAATAAGGCTGAGCGAAAATGAACAGAAACAGGACGAGATTTATGACAAACATCAAGAGAACTTTGAAGGTCATTGGTGATAAAAAGAAAAGAATCAGAAATGTTAAGACCCTTCCGAAAACCTAATTGTTTTCCGGTAGCAATTTATTATTATTCAGAAAAATGAATAATGCGTTTGGCCAGCAAAAGCTTAAATATTTTAGACAGAACCGATGTAATGGAAATGGGTCTATATTCCTTCGGATTAATTGATGGTGAAGTGCCTTTGTGGATCCGAGTGATATTTGCAGAACGCCAGTATTCAGGAAAAGAGCTCCCATGAATTGGTAATCTAAATATAACTCCCAATTTAGGGGCCAATGATAGAGCAATTCTTTTATAAAAAATGGGCACACAAAAAAAACAAAGGATCCCATCCGCCAAATTAATCAAGGTCATTCAAATAGAAAAAATTCTGATGACTTTAAAGCCAAAAAGTGCAGTTTAATAGGAGTAAAGCAATATTAAGGTGAGTCCACTACCTCACTGCTTTATTTTTTATTAAAAATTGAGGAAAGTAGATCAGCTTTCTCCTTAGAGTTATAGCATATATATCAGTCAGTACACGACAAGTCAGGAAGGCTACAGTCACCGCCAAACAGGGATTGTTTAAGAGCAGGTCACCAAGAGTGCGGCTGAGTTAGCAGTTAAAATATCTCTGAGATGATCATTATATACTCTTTGAGCCTCATTATAAGTACGTTGTGCGTGTGAGCAGAGCTGCTCGTAGTAGTTCCAAGATTCTTGGGAGCGCAAACGAGACCACTGGCAAAATGCAGCCTGCTTATTCCGCTGGGCCAATCGGCAGTCATCATTGAACCAGGCCTTGTCAGTACAAAGACTACGAAGTGTTTTACGTGGATTTCTTCTCTCACTTATGGAAGGAAGACAGCTTTGGTTGCTTTAGCTTGTCTGCTTTTCCCGCTGTGTCCATTTTCGGTATTTTTACAAAATGAATATGAGTGGAAGTGAATTTGTTCGAATCGCTTAGAGTAGTGACAATAAAAACTGTTAAAGTGATAAAGCGTGATTACGTTCGAAAAGTGGACCAATAGCTTTTCGATTTAGGAAAGTGGAGGGTGAAATCTTCGATCCTTTGCTAGACATAAGGACCGAAGCCTCATATGGCCCACCCGCAAGCACTATGGAAGGAAGTATAAGGTAAAGTAGGATAAAATTATTTGGACCTTAGCCCCTCATTCTCTCATTTCACTTGTAGAGGAATTACAACATAAAGCCTCCCGTAGGGCCAGACGAACGTATATATTAAAGTCCCCCCTTCCCTTCTTGCGAAGAAAACAAGAAAATCGAGCCCCACATGTGTAAAGTCTTGGGAAGGTTAGCTGGCGAATAACCGTCTAACTGCCTACACTGTTTGATCTCCCCGCCGCATAGGTAGTTGGAACGAGCCGCTGTGGTAAGGTGACCACCAAAGGCCATTAAACAGAGCTCAAAAGATCTAATTATCTACGAGATCCGTAGGCCAGGTGCCAGTCAAAAGAAACGCCAAGGATGGTGACTGTTGGTGGTGTCTCTAATTAACAAGTTGACTTGGGCACTGCAGTGCCAACCTCCTCACCCCTTGCTCTACCCTGTACGGCCTCGCCCCTTTACCCTTAGATGGGGCGGTCGCCAGTCTATAAATAAGCCCCTGAAGGAAAGAGAAAGGATTTTATTCGGTGAGAGACGATAGAGGACCAGTTCGAGAAGATCGGTCCTTCGCCAAATTTCGATATAACCAGGTTTATTCGAGGAGAGAAAATAAAGGATCAGTTCGAGAAGATCTATTCTTTCCCCAGTGTCGAATTAACTTAAAACGTCACGTTTTGTATCGGTACCAGACGGAACCATCCTGTACAGACTTAGAAGAAGTCTGACTAGATTACCATTCCTAGTGCCAAACCATGAATTTCGGCCGCAAGAGAATAAGTCTGACTGGATTACCATTCCTAGTGTCAAACCAGGAAATTCGGCAGCAAGAGAAGAAGGATTATTTCGGTGCCAGCCCGAAGCATCCTGCACAGGCTTAGTAAGAAGCTTAGCAGGACCAATATTCCTAGTGCTAAGCAGGAATTTCGCAAGTATGATAATAGAAGAACCAGTCACCCTCGAGTGACTCTCAAATTGCAATCTTAAGACCGAAGAATTAGACATCGGATGCACTTACCTCCATCACATCTCGAAGAAAATCTACCATCGGACGCTCCAACACACCGAAGCGCGAGAAAAGCCATCTAGTGACATCCGGCAACCCCTGATCCTATATGCCATGTAAGTTAGAATGACCATTTATATTCGTATTGCGTTTGTATGAGTTTATTACTGTATTCAAATTAACTGAAGTAGAAACAATTGTGCGTGAACCCCGTCATATTTACTAGTGGAAGAGTGTAATTTAATTTGATGTTTAACGCTAATCTAAAAGGGTCACGATAAAATAACTAATCGGAAATTGGTTTGCTTACGTGGAGATTATTTTTTTATTTTTGTCATGAATAGATTTTGTAATAGGCCCAGTTGCAAGTATGTTTAGCCTCGTTTAACTTATTAGGGGAATATGAATATTTTTACTGTTTTTTTTAGTTACTTGATAACTTTAAAATATAGGTTTATTTAGGGATAATTCTGGTGTTTCAATGCATCCTGTACGTGTTTAACGGGCTCTCTCCTTAAAACGGAGTAAACGCTGTGACACTCTCAACAATAAAGTAATTAAAAAGTCCACTCAGCTAATATTGAAGTATTGTTGTTTTGCATAATTAATAGGATCAGACTGGCTTCCTTAAAACAACAAATACAATACGACTATACGACACCACTCCCCCCCCCCTCTCTCTCTCTCTCCCCCTCTCTCTCTCTCTCTCTCTCTCTCTCTCTTTCTCTCTCTCTCTCTCTCTCTCTATATATATATATATATATATATATATATATAGTGCCCGCAAAACTTGCATTTGCTCCTTCTTCTTTGTATGTGACATGGGAGTGAGCCTTTAAATTGTGAGCGGGTAAGAAGATATGGTATAAAAATTCCTTGGAGGTTCCTAGCTTAGAGAGATACTGGGTTTGATGGGGTAACGCTTTGGGCAGAGTAGAGTCACTGTGCCTGGGAGCTCAGTGGTAGAGCATCTGACCGGCAATCAGCAGACCCGGGTTCGAGTCCCGGCCAGGAATTTCAAACTTTTTTTCCCTGGCGTTATCTCTGTCTTCTCGGTAAGGATTGCCTTCATTGTGCCACCCTCTGCTCTCTTTGATTCTAGTCTTCTTCTAATGTCCCTTTCTCTTACCTCTAAAAAACTCGTTTCTTGTCTCATTGCTCATTCGCGTCCAATTTCTCTTTCTTGTACTATATTGTATATAGTCTGCAATGCAAGGTTTCTGCACCTCTATTTCTGTCTTCAAAATTGTTTTGAAAGGCAGAAAATAAATATGGCGAAAGCCCTGTGGTGGTTGTTATCACCCGCAGAACTTGCATTTGCTCCTCCTTCTATATATATATATATATATATATATATATATATATATATATATATATATATATATATATATATATATATATCCAAATACCATTCCCTATCTCACTATAGGATGCAGGAGAAATGAGAGAGACCCTCAGCATCCCTCTTCGAGTCCGCTCGGAGGGCCCAAAACCAGATATAGGTATGGTTTTCGAAAAAGTTATACGTCCAATTTGCGGACGACGTATCGATGATCTGCTCGACACCTTATCGAAATGTGAATTATATGGCAACGAGTACGGGGGTAGAAATCGAAAACATCAACTCTTTCGAGAGGAGATGGAAGATATCTCCTAATGCCCAAGGGTTCCAGATAATCCCACTATTCCGACGGATCCTCGCAGACACCCGTGTGGGGGGTGTACGCATCCCATACCGCACGGAGGGCACGGTTCTGAGACTCCGGATTGCGACTGGTGGATATGGGAGTCATGTGAAAAGGATCTCGGCAAATGCACGGAGGGACTTGGGTGAATTCTACCGATTCATGGACCTACGTTCCTCCAATAAACTCAAAATCTCGGATCCTCGCAGACACCCGTGTGGGGGGTGTACGCATCCCATACCGCACGGAGGGCACGGTTCTGAGACTCCGGATTGCGACTGGTGGATATGGGAGTCATGTGAAAAGGATCTCGGCAAATGCACGGAGGGACTTGGGTGAATTCTACCGATTCATGGACCTACGTTCCTCCAATAAACTCAAAATCTACAATGCGTGCATCCGATCCAAACTCCTGTACGCCCCGGTCCCTATAAACGCGAGTCCCAAGACCCAGATCCTTAAACTGCAAAGGGTTCAGAATTAGGCTGTCTTAATTATAACGAGAACCCGAAGAAGAGAGCGGAGAAGCCAGAGTGTGCTCCATGGTGAACTGGGGTTGACCCCCATAAACGTGGAGCTTCACAAAAGAGCAATAAAGATCTGGGACGCCGTACACCGGCACCTCCCTCCCGAGTTTGTGCCCGAGCACATGGACTTTAATGACGCAAGACACAGAATATCATTAACAAGTAGCAGACGGCTCATCAACAACGACATAAACCCAACGTTCACGTAAAATTCCGTTCACGAAACCAATACAAACAAAGCCAACATTTTAAAACCCTCTTTCTTTTTTTTTATTTCCCTTGAATTAGTAAAACTCTAATTCGCCCCAAAATAAAACCACAACAACATCAAAATAAACGCAAAATCAGGACCTAAAAACCCAGATTAAAAATTCTTCGCCAGCAGTAGGGGCCAAAAACGTCTCTGCTATAAAGGCTTGAATGCCTTTCGTATATATATATATATATTTATATTATATATAGACAATACAAAGAAAAGGGCAAAGAAAGCAAGAGGTACCCTTTCACCAGGGATCTGTACTTTCATTTTATTTTCATTTTACTTTCCTATTATTTTTCCTAATTTCCCCACTATTTTTCTCCTAATGAACACCTCTACTACTTTCTTCCTCACTTATATATGTCCAATGTCCGGATCAATACACATCGCCTCAACAGATATTGTTAGAATCAATATCACTGCCAGGCCAGTTGGCGCCGGATATTAAATAGACCACTCGACTAATGGACGCGTCTTTTACCCACCATTAAATACTTTTCGAACCGGAGTAAAAAGTTCGCTCCATCCTTAGAATTTGATTTGATGTCCCGTGATTTTAGGAACAGAGTATTTCTGAGAGGAAATTCTACTTCGGATGACCAAAGTAACATCGCCCAATCCAGAGTTATACACGGTGTGAGCCCCTTAACTGTTTTTCTTTCTTGGTAAAATCCTAATTTTTTGAAAATAAAAACCGAGGAATTAGTCTATTCAATAGAGGATGAGATAAGGATTTTAATCTCATACGTAATGTTATTATTGATATAGTTGCCAATTTGCTCTTAATGGAGGTAGTGTTGCTTCACCGCGACGGGGTCGGACAAAACTGATCCCTTCCTCGTCCCTTGCACCAATTAATTAATGGTAAATATTATATTTCCTTAGGTGCACAATGGAATTATCTTAAAGGTTTATTATATAAGATTGTTGTGTCCATCTACATCAGTCACGGAGATATTATTGCTTACCCTGGCTGGAAAATGATTTTTGCCTCTCCCACCCATTACTAAAATAAAAAAACCCCCTCATCGGATTACAATTATTCTTATGCAGTTGAAATGGGAATCGCGAGGCCTTTCCAACGATATAAAAGCGACGCCAATAAAATTCTTTCATTCCATAAAGTGAGTATTTCTGTTCGAATGGGAGCCATTTTGTTCGAATTGTCTGTCGCTGTTCTTCTTTTTAGGCGTTCGGAGAGTGAAATGCGGAGTGGGGCAGAGTTTGATTCCCATACTGTAAAAAATGAACTACACATCTTTTTTATCTCTTTCTCTTTTTATCTTTACCTTTTTATTCTTTTTCCCTCTTTCAATTTATATCGCTTTTGGATAAGTTACCGATTAAATACTTTATCTTATAAGATAAAAGAATCAATAAATCTTTTCACTCTTTTATTACAAGTTGTGATATTTTTCAAAAGTATTTTTATCTTTAGGATTTGAAATGCTTTAATTATCTAAGTTCCCTGATTGGGAACATGGCTCTGTTTGTTGTGTGAACAAACACGAATACTTTTATTTTGAATGGCTCTCTTCAAGAGAGCCTCTTATCATTTCCAACCATTATTGTAGAGTCCAATTCTTTATCTTTATTACCTGCCTAAGTTTACCGTTTATTTAGGCACTAAAATACTATCTGTTGTAGGACGTTATTGCCTTGTCTAATGTCACCCTGTGCCATTTAGTCTCTATTGCGAATCCCTCCTCGGATTCTTCTAGCTCTTATTTATGTAGACATAAGATCAGACTCCAATATTCAGGGCTCCAGGTTCCTCGCATCGACTCCAAGTCACTTTAGATAGATTAAGCTCTATTAAATCGATTAGTGTACTTTAAGTCATTTATTTTAGCCCTTATTTTTGTAGAATCAAGATGTGACCCAATGCTTCCTCTAACACCACGTACTGATGCGTCACCTCCTCCTTTGCCAGTGGAAGAGTGAGGAGAGAATGGTGGCTCTCACTTCATGCCCAGTCCTCTTGCCCGACCTCCCCCCGGCCGACCCCCTTCAGTTCTGCATCGTTATCAATCCCCGTCTCCCTTTGGTCACGACGCTTAGACGGCATTTTCTTTCCTTATTCTCGCTGCGGGTGTTTCCTTTTTTTTTAGCTTCGCAAAGTCCACCTCACTTGTCCCACCCTTTTATCTCGATCGGGCATTACTCTGGACTTTGTGGACCGTTCCCTTCAGGTCTTCGTGGATTCCTTCCCCTACCCCCGGGCCCTTTCCAGAGGCGGAACCAGGTTCCATTTCTGGAGTTTGATGGGATTGATTATATAAAGAAGACGCCAGACTCATGAGCTGTCTATGGGCCAAGTTATGTAGGGTGGGGCGGGAAGGGAAGGGAAAGGGTTGCAGGGGAAGGGAAGGGAGTCGGTGGGACCGGACGGGAAGGGAATAGTTGGGAAGGCAGGGGAAGCGAATGGGTGGGACGGGAGGAGAATAGGTGGAATTGGAGGCGAAAGGTGGGAGGAGAGAGCAAGGGAATGGCTAGGGCGAGAGCGGAAGGGAATGGGTGGGTGGGACGGGAATCGGTGGAACCAGAAGGGAAGAGAAAGGGTGGAACGGGAAGGGAAGAGAATGGGTGGGACGGGAGGGAATGGGAATGGGTGAGACCGGAAGGGAGGGGAAATGGTGGGAGAGGAGGGGAAGGGATTTGGCGGATCTCAAAGTGAAGGGAAAGAGTGGGACGGAAATGGAATGGAATGGGTAGAAAGGGAGGAGAAGGGTAAGGGTTGGACGGGAAGGAAAGGGATAAAAGGGTGGGAGGGGAAGGGAAGGGAGTGCGGGGGACGGGGAGAGAAGGGAATGGGTGGCACAGGAAGGGAGAGAAAGGGTGGACCGTTAGGGAAAGGAATGGGTGGGATGGGAAGGGAAGGAAAATTGTGGAACGGGAAACTAAGGGAATAGGTGGGAAATGAGGGGAAAGGAATGGGTAGGAGGGGAAAGGAAGTAAATGAGTGGGACGGGAGGGGAAGGGAATGGGTGGGAACTGAATGGAAGGGAAAGGGTGGACCGGGAAGGGACTGGAAGGGAAGGGAAAATGTGGGACTGAAAGGGAACGGAAATGGTGGGACGGGAATGAAGGGAATGGGTGGGATTGGGAGGGAAGGGAAGGGACGGGAATGGGTGGGATTGGGAGGGAAGGCAATGAAAAGTGTGTGAGGGGAGATGAAGGGAAGGGGGGAGACAGGAGGGGAAGAGATGAGATAGGGTGTTATGGGGAGGGAAGGGAACTGTTGGGATCAGAAGGGAAGGGAGATGGGGGGGCAGGGCAGGGAAGCGAACGGTTTGGACGAGAAGGGAAGGAAGGAGAGGAGGGAAGTTAGCAGAAAGGAAATGGTGGGAAGGGGTGGGAGGGAAAAGGAAACGGTGTGAAGGGAGCGGAAAGGAAATGGTGCGCCTGGAAGGGAAGGGAAAAGGAAGGGAAAGGGAAGGGAAGGGAAGGGAAAAGGAGGAAAAGGGTGGGACCGGAAAGTATGGGAAGCCAAGGGGGAGTCGGCAATCGACTCCACGTCTTAAAACATCGATGGCGACCCTAAATTTCAATATCAAGGACCTCATTTGACTTCAAGTCCTAAAACATCACCGTTAGAATTCGCCATTAAGTCAGTCCTAAAAAAACATGGTCGTAATTCAATTCCAATATTAAAACTTCCATGGTTCTATTCGACAACATACCTACACTAACAGCCATAGTATAAGGGGCAGTAAGAACAAAAGTATTTAAATATTTATAGAAGTTTAAAAAAAACGATGAGACTATATATTATACATGTATTTAGATATATCAAATATCTTTCTTTCGTGAAAACCTAAAGTAAATGGATTAAATATTTCGTAAGTTATGAGCAAATAAACAAACTCTCTCCATTATAAGTAAGCTAAGATGCAAAATAAACCCTTTGATAAAACAACGAAAATCTCACAACATTATTCAATTTAGGGTCTTTGGGGTCTGGCGCACGTTCTCCGATATTTTTGTACATTTTACCACTAATGTAGTATCTTACGTTGATTCCAAATTTATATTTCACTTTTGTGAATAATTATTAGTTTAAGGTTAGGCAACGTTAGTTTAGGATATCTCATTATGATACGAGGGGCGGTCAATAAGTTTTGCAATTCGGATATAAGGAAACGAGATATGAGGAAAAGTGTTTTATTATTTTTCAATATAACTACCCTCGACTTCAATGCACTTGCGCCACTTGTCCCTGAGGCTTCGAATTCCCGACAACCAGAAATCTCCGGACTGATTTTCATTCCACTCCTGGATGGTGAGCTGGACATCTTCATCGTCCCCAAACCGGCGTCCACGCAGTGCAGCCTTGAGCTGGCGGAATCAAAAGTAGTCGCTAGGGCCAAGATCTGGACTGTAGAGGGGATGGTTGAGCATGTCGAATCTGCACTCGCGCAAGGCAGCTTGTGCAACTCTGGCCTTGTGGATTTAGACGACGTTGAAGTCGATCATGGGGCGTGAGGTTTCGTGAGGTTTCTAGGGACTCAACAGGCAGAGACCTTGGTCATGGGGCCAAATTGTCGTGGATGATGTTGATAACACTTCCATGTGATATTCCAAGTTCTCGCTCGATTTCTTCGACCTTCACCCGTCGATTTTCGAGGATCATCCTCTCCACACGGCCCACATTGTCCTCGTTGGTCACGTCTGACGGCCGTCCTGGACGGGGGTCATCTTCAAGGGACTCACGACCATGGCAGAACTCCCTATTCCAGCAAGCAATGGTTGCATAGGAAGGGGCGGTGTCGGTGTACACTGCAACCATGCGTTCATGGATCTCTTTTGCATTCTTGCCTTCCTTGGTCAAAAATTTGATCACTGCGCGGTGCTCAACCTTCTCCATTGTTGAAAAATTTGTGACTGACGATCTGCGATCAGCTACTGCTTCTTAAATAGATGAGGCAGGAGCGTACAGCTGCAGGTCCTGACTTGTCATAACTTGTCCTAACACCCCCACAAACAGCCATCCCCCTTCCTCTGTTTTGCCTTACCGATTCGCAAAACTTATTGACCGACCCTCGTACAAATAGAATTTATAACATTTATTTCGAAATAACATTTACAGATTTTAAGATGATCTATTGCTTTAAAGCTTAAATTTCGAAATTCTGCGTAAATTCTTCTTAAAATTTCTGTTTTTTTCTAATTTCTACGCCATACGACTTCACCCAATGAAGAGATGGACGACGCAATTTAAGGAATACAGCTTTCTTGAACCCGAGTTTGCAATCAAATCAAAACATTGCTCTGGAAGGAAATTTGTGGTAAAATTCATAAAACGATCAAAAATCTTCTCTCGCCAAATAATAAAAATACCCGAAATCTTTGGTTCTTTAAATCCTTTGGAACCTATCCAATTGGAGCACATACATAGTTATTTTCTACCATCAAACCTAAATCCCACCTTACAAATCCGTCCAAAGTATAATGTCAATTATAAGGTTAGAAAACTAAACAATCTATGCCAAAAATGTTTGTTATCACTTCATAATTGAAACTAGATTCGTCTATACAACAGAACCTTGATCAGATACTTCTTTTCAAGTCTTACCTAATCGAGTAAGTAACTGCTAATTACACCAATGTACAAACTATTCAAAAAGTTAACTATTCTTTTAGTTAAAATGGGTTTGGTATTATCCAGTCTAGGCTGCTTCAAAGTTTATTTCATGCAGTGAACCATTGTCTACCTTACACGATATAACTCAATTTATTTTTTTATTTGAAGTGGATATCTGTCAAAAGAAGAGTAAAACTGCCCAGAGACCAAAATAAGCCATCAGAAAGTAAAAAAACAAAAAACGAGGACTAAAAAGCCAGTACCGAGCGAGGTAACGTACGCGAAGATCCTCAAGACCGAGAGATTCGAGCAGAATGTCTCGGGGAAACCGCAGTCGCTGCAGCAAGATTCAGGGGAGCTTCCATTGCACCCGATTGGGGTGGGACAGAGAAAGACCTGAAGCCCTCGAGGCAATGAGGGTAAGTCAACAAGAAAAGTTGCGGCAACTTTAGGCTCCCGTCGGCCGTCTCCATCTTCTTTGCTAAGGCTGCATGAATCTTGCCCTGTAATCAGAGTGAGGAAGAGTAAAAGGCTGGATTGGTCGCCCAGTACTTGTGGACCTTTTAGGGCCCTCAAGAGCCCGCTCATTTTACCAATCCCTACATTTCCAGTATCCAGAAAACAACAGGTCATCCTCCTGAATCGCGGCAACCGTGGCTTCGCGAATCCTGAGAATCAGTGAGGCGGAGATTCTAATGTCTCGAGGGCACTCACGGCGCTCCATGACTAGCTTTATTTCTCAATGTGGTCTCGAAACCGGTCGCGACCCCAAATATCTCGTAATGAGCGATGTATTTTAACTACCTCGGCTATGAAGACATTCACAAAGGACGGTTTAGCGCCGCCTACTTCAAAACAGGGAGGGACGGCGTAAAAGCGAGCCCCTTCTTCGAAAAATGAAGCATCAGTGTACACTTGCACGACTCTCTTCCGTACTCAGAAAAGTTTGGGAGAGACTCTGGCTTCCTGCGTACAAACACATAATGCGCACTGCATGGTGTAAAGCAAATTGCATCTCCCAGCAGCGACAAGCAGTCACTCTATTGTGGATGTTCGGAAGACACGATTGCCAAACAGAAGCCAGTGTGGTGGTTCAAGTCCACCTTTCGCCGTTAATATTCAATTGGGGATGTGTAAAACTCACATGCGTATTTTAACTTCGCAAGACCAAAGCATTGGTAACAAAGGGTACGACACAAGCTTAAAAACAACCACAACAAAAAACAACAACAAACATGATAAGCAAAAAGCAATAGGGAAGCGAGGTCCGGCGTCAGGGTTAGGCCCGCCTTCACACGTCGCAGGAAAATTCGACCTACAACAAAGTGAAATAAAGTGTAGAAGGACAGCATCCTCGAAAAAGTCATGTAGTCCACAAAATTGTGTACACGAACCCTTCTCGAATACATGAGACAAGCAGTAGCGATTCCGCTCTTCCAGTAACGAGCATCTACCCAAGTTACCCATCCCAGTAGCGGGAGAGAAAAGTGCACCTAGAACTTTCAGACTGGGACATTCAACAAGAATGTGCCAAGAGTCTTGAGAACAACGCAGCATTCGCTATCAGATGCCATTAAGCGCTTCATCAAATGGCGGAGGGTCCCGTGAGTGTGCCCAATTTGGACACGAGAGAAAACGACATAAAGCCGTGGCTGCACTGAGGGGTAGTAGGCCCATAGTAACATTCGAGGCGCAATGGCACGCAACTTTCAGTTCCACTGGGACGCCTCCAATCTTCTTTTCCAGATAGCAGAAATGGGCTGGCCAGATTCCTGCGGTATATGAGTATGAGGAAGAGCGAAACGCTGGTCTAGTCTCCCAGTACTCGCGGATTCCGTGGCACTCTCATCGGTGCGCTTATTCACATTAATTCCCACATGTCCAGAAACTCAGCAGAAGATATTCTCGACATCAAACCGGATTGCAGCAACCGTAGCGTCACTGATTCAGCAAACCAGAAGGTATGGAGATTCCAATGATCCAAGGCACTTTGTGGGTCGCTAAAGATTACATTTCAGTATCTGAAACGGACAGAACGCCTTATCTCACGTTCGGAGCTGTGTATTGCAACAACTTTGGACGTGAAAACAGCCGCAGCGCCAGGTAGAGCTGCGCTGACTTCCAATAGATTGGATACGGCGTGAAAGCCTACCAACTTCTCGGACATGGAGGCATCCGAATGCACTGGCACTGATCCAGTGCGAAATCATGTGTGCTCCCTAAGATCGAACGCAATATTCCGAGAGCTGTGGACGCTTTGAAAGCAGAGGCGGGAAGACAAATAGCCAAAGGTCTTACCCTAAAAGGTAGCCTCGTGAGAAAAAAGAGGGACAACGACCAGAAAGCTCAATTTAGCTCTCGAAGGAACTTCCTAGCCCTAAACCCAAAGTGTTTAAGGTATAACTGGGCCTTCTCGGCATCCTAGGCACCGTCCAAATCAAATGCTGATGCAGCGAGAGCCGATAGCGACTGAAAGAGGAGCCGAGCTTGCGCGTACAAGCGCAGAGCGAGTAGCATCCTTCCAGCATCCACGAGTACACTTTCAATTAGGGACCATAAGACACTAGTCGCGAGGCGGAGGTCAGTCTGGTGGATCGAGTGCACTTTCCTGCTTTATTAAGCCGTAGATAGCTCCTCTCCTCACTCCTATGCGAAATTGGCGACCTATAAGAAACTCAGAAATAATGATTGAGAGGCGTCCCCTCGCCCCTATCCTGTAGAGATTCTCCATGATAACGAATCGCCATCCGGTATCATCGGCCTTCTCCAGATCGATAAAAAATGATGGCGTAGTGCTGTCTAAGAAGGAAGGCCGCGCAGACGGTATTTTCCTGTCGGAGCAGAGCATCTGACGTGAAGGGGAACTTGCGGAAGCCGCACTGAGCGAAAGACTGGTTGGCTCCACTCTCCAGAAAAAGGGCTAGTCTAACATTAACCAATTTATCTATCAATTTGCGCAGGCAGGAGGCTAGGTAGATTTAGCGTAAACCATACAGGTTAGAGTGATCTCTCGCCGATTTGCGAAAAGTGAGTGCAGTATCCATTTGCCTGTCGCCTGGGACGATACCATTTACTCAGATCCTGTTCAACAAATCTAACAGAAATGCGATACCTGGCTTATCCAGGTGTCAAAGTATGGCATACGGGACATCTTCTCGACCATGGGCGGTTGCCGCGCACGAAGTGAGAGCGGACGCAACTTACTCGATTTAAATCTGTCGTTGAAAGGTTCTCCGCCTCTGGACGTAAAGTCAAGTTGTTGGTCTGCTCTAACATCACGATGCAAATTGGATGCTGGTAAGGCAGCATCCTTGCTATAGAATGCAGAAAAAGCGGTCGGACTCCACCACGGACGTAGGCTCTGAGATTGCGGCTCCATTCCCCCTTGCGTCTTAGGTGAAGCCATCTTTGCACACCGGAAGCAAGCCCTAGCTCGACGAAATTCACCGATAGCTAAATTGTTCGGCCGACGCCTAGAGCACATGTAGGCATAACACTTCTATTTGAGGGCCTTGGAGCAACTTACACAGACTTTGGTAACTCGCCTTTGGACGTCTTCAACAGCAATTCATATGGCTGAAGCGGTTACAGTAGTAGAACCTCTGCGACACACTGGCACGAATGTCTTCACGGGGTAGTGATTTTAACCGGCACGCACCAAGTCAAGAAGCCTGTCATAGTCGTTCGTGATGAAGACTGCAGAGGTGTGTCTTAAGGCCCCTCCCTGTTTTCTCATCACACGTTCGAACTTGAACTTTTTAGGAGAGGAGGGTGGGGAATGAACCCGCTTCTCTCTATCGCCGGAAGGAGCCCTTAGGCCGAATGGACCTGCCTAACCAAGATCCTGCCGACTGGGGCTGGGTCACCTACAGAGGGGGGAGGTTTCCTTGTGGCCAAACTCCCTCAAAACATCGCGAATCTCATTTGATGTACCTTTTGTCATGTCTGTAGCTGGCGAATCGGCATCCATCGGGGAAGAATGGAAACAGGTACGCTGGTCGCCTGTTGCCTGAGAATATTGAACTGCAGGACATACTTGGGCACGGACTGACGGGCTCCTCTCTCCTATGGTCTTTTAAAAGTGTTGGGCTTACCGACTCGCTTTCACCGAAAGCGGACAATTTTTGGACGCCTTACTCCTCTCTTGCTAGTCTCCTGTGAAATAGAGGAGGGACTGACGCTGATTGAAGCTGGAGTCCCACAAGGGGTCCTCCAGAAAAGTGGGTGAGCGGGATTCCACCGCACCGTAGGCCTAGAAGAGGAGTAAGCCGGTGCAAGAAGGTTGAAGGGGCCCCTGAGAAAGCACAGACGGGAAATTCCTTTTCTGCTATGGAGCTGCCAAAAAACGGCTCCGCCGACGGTATTGGGGCTTAAGTTTTTATTGACGTTTTAAATGGCCATTCAGAAACATTTCGCCACCCTAGCCTGTGACGGCCAACACTGACTACGACTTGTTTAGTAGAGTTCTGGAGGCAAAAGACCTGGAAAAGGACTTGGGTGTGCAAATCCGCAGCGAGCTAAAATTTTCCAGGTAGTGTGCCGATGTAGAAAAAAAGGCATAAAGATTATTGGACTACATAAAAAGGCAATTTCGCTTACGAAAAAATTAGTTTGTCATCAAATTGTAAAACTCTTTAGTCAGACTTCACCTGGAGCACGCCGTTCAATTGTGGCCACCTACACTGTGTAAGGACATAGTTAGACTGAAACGTGTCCAGGCTAGGGCCACCAAAATAATCCTCTCACTTAGGCACAAAGGCTATCAGCGTCGGCTTCAAGAATTGGAGCTTATCTCTGTGGAGACCCAACGAATACGAGGCCAAGTAATAGAGACCTTGGAGATTTTACGGGGTGTCGAAAACGTGGAATACAGAAAGATGTTCATCTATAAGCGGGTGGGAGAGGTGGTCGGGAAGAGCCTTCATCTATAAGCGGGTGAGAGAGGGGGGCGGGGAGAGACTTCATCTATGAGCGGGTGTGAGAGGTAGACGGGGAGAGCCTTCATCTATAAGCGGGTGAAAGAGGTGGGTGGAGAGAGCCTTCATCAATAAGCGGATGGGAGTGGTAGGCGGGGAAAGCCTTCATCTATAGGAGGGTGGGAGAGGTGGGCGGGGAGACCATTCATCTATAAGCGGGTGGGAGAGGTGGGCGAGGAGAGTCTTGATCTATAAGCGGGTGGGAGAGGAAGGCGGGGAGAGCCTTCATCTATAAGCGGGTGGGAGAGGTGGGTGGGGAGAGCCTTCATCTATAAGCAGGAGGGACAGGTGGGCAGGGAGAGCCTTCATCTATTAGCGGGTGGGTGAGGTGGGCGGGGAGAGCCTTCATCAATAAGCGTACAGGAGAGGTGGGTGGGGAGAGCCTTCATCTAAAAGCGGGTGGGAGAGGTGGGCGGATAGAGCCTTCATCTATAAGCGGGTGGGAGAGGTAGGCGAGGAGAGTCTTCATCTATAAGCATGTGGGAGAGGTGGAGAGGGGAGAGCCTTCATCTATAAGCGGGTGGGAGAGGTGGGCGGAAAAAGCCTTCATCTATAAGCGGGCGGGAGAGTTAGGCGAGGAGAGCCCTTATCTATAAGTGGGTGGGAGAGGTGGGCGAGGAGAGTCTTCATCTGAAAGCGGATGGGAGAGAAGAGCGGGGAGAGCCTTCATGTATAAGCGAGTGAGAGAGGTGGTCGGGGAGAGCCTTCATCTATAAGCGGGTGGGAGAGGTGGGCGGGGAGAGCCTTCATCTATAAGCGTGTGGGAGAGGTGGGCGAGGAGAGTCTTCATCTATAAGCGTGTGGGAGAGGTGGGCGGGGAGAGCCTACATCTATAAGTGGGTGGGAGAGGTGGGCTGGGAGAGACTTCATCTATAAGCGGGTGTGAGAGGTAGACGGGGAGAGCCTTCATCTCTAAGCTGGTGGAAGAGGTGGGCGGGGAGAGCCTTCATCTATAAGCGGGTGGAAGAGGTGGGCGAAGAGAGCCTTCATCTATAAGCGGGTGGGGGAGGTAGGCGAGTAGAGCCTTCATCTATAAGCGGGTGGGAGAGGTGGGGGGTGAGAACCTTCATCTATAAGCGGGTGGGAGATGTGGGAGAAGAAAGTCTACATCAGAAAGCGGGTGGAAGAGATGGGCAGGGAGAGCCTTCATCTATAAGCCAGGGGGGGAGGTGGGCGGGGAAAGCCTTCATCTATAAGCGGGTGGGAGAGGTGAGTGGGAGTGTCTTCATCTATAAGCGGGTGGGAGAGGTGGGCGAAGAGAGCCTTCCTCTATAAGCGGGTGGGAGAGGTGGGCGGGGAGAGCCTTCATCTATAAGCGGGTGGGAGAGGTGGGCGGGGAGAGCCTTCATCTATAAGCGGGTGGGAGAGGTGGGCAGGGAGAGCCTTCATCTATAGGCGGGTGGGAGAGGTGGGCGGGGAGAGCCTTCATCTATAAGCGAGTGGGAGAGTTAGGCGAGGAGAGCCCTTATCTATAAGCGGGTGGGAGAGGTGGGCGGGGAGAGCATTTATCAATAAGCGAGTGGGAGAGGTGGGCGAGGAGAGTCTTAATCTATAAGCTTGTGGGAGAGGTGGGCGGGAAGTGCCTTCATTTAAAAGCGGGTGGGAGAGGTGGGCGGGGAGAGCCTTCATCTATAACCGGGTGGGAGACGTGGGCTGGGAGAGACTTTATCTATAAGTGGGTGGGAGAGATGGGCGGGGAGAGCCTTCATCTATTAGCAGGTGGAAGAGGTGGGCGGGGAGAGCCTTCATCTATAAGCGGGTGGGAGTTGTAGGCGAGGAGAGCCTTTATCTATAAGCGGGTGGGAGAGGAGGGCGGGGAGAGCCTTCACCTATGAGCGGGTGTGAGACGTGGGCTGGGAGAGCCTTCATGTCTAAGCGGGTGAGAGAGATGGGCAGGGAGAGCCTTTATCTCTAAGCGAGTGTGAGAGGTGGGCGGGTAGAGCCTTCAGCTATGAGCGGGTGGGAGAGGTGGGCACGGAGAGCCTTTATCAATACGCGGGTGGGAGAGGTGGGCGGGGAAAGCCCTTATCTATAAGCGGGTGAGAGAGGTGGGCGGGAGAGTCTCCATCTATAAGCGGGGGGAAGAGGTGGGCGGGGAGAGCTTTCATCTATAAGCGGATGGGAAAGGTGGGCGAGGAGAGTCTTCATCTATAAGCGGGTGGGAGAGGTCGGCGGGGAGAGCCTTCACCTATAAGCGGGTGGGAAAGGTAGGCGAGGAGAGCCTTCATCTATAAGCGGGTGGTATAGGTGAGGGTAGAATCTTCATCTATAGGCGAGTGAGAGAGGTGGGCGGAGAGAGGCTTCATCTATAAGCGGGTGGGAGAGTTGGGCGGGGAGAGCCTTCATCTATAAGCGGGTGGGAGAGGTGGGCGGGAAGAGCATTGATCTATAAGCGAGTGGGAGAGGTGGTCCGGCAGACACTTCATCTATAAGCAGGTGGGAGAGGTAGGCGGGGAGAGCCTCCATCATAAGCAGGTGGGAGAGGTGGGCGGAGATAGCCTTCAGCCAGAAATGCGTGGGAGAGGTAGGCGAGGAGAGCCTGCATCTATAAGTGGGTTGGAAAGGTGGGCGGGGAGAGCCTTCATTTATTATGCGGGTGTAAGAGGTAGACGGGGAGAGCCTTCATCTATAAGCAGGTGGGGGAGGTAGGCGAGTAGAGCCTTCATCTATAAGCGGGTGGGAGAGTTGGGCGGGGAGAACCTTCATCTATAAGCGGGTGGGAGATGTTTGAGAAAAGAGTCTACATCAGAAAGCGGGTGGAAGAGATGGGCAGGGAGAGCCTTCATCTATAAGCCAGGGGGGGAGGTGGGCGGGGAAAGCCTTCATCTATAAGCGGGTTGGAGAGGTGAGTGGGAGAGTCTTCATCTATAAGCGGTTGGGAGAGGTGGGCGGGGAGAGCCTTCATCTATAAGCGGGTGGGAGAGGTGGGCGGGGAGATATTTCATCTATAAGCGGGTGGGAGAGGTGGGCGGGGAGAGCCTCCATCATAAGCGGGTGGGAGAGGTGGGCGGGGAGAGCCTTCATCTATAAGCGGGTGGTAGAGGTGGGCGGGGAGAGTCTTCATCTATAAGCGTGTGGGAGAGGTGGGCGTAGATAGCACCCATCGATAAGCGGCTGGGAGAGCTGGGCGGGGAGAGCCGACATCTTAAAGCGGGTGGGAGACGTGGGCGGGGAGAGCCTACATCTATAAGCGGGTGGGAGAGGTGGGAGGGGAGAGCCTTCAACTATAAGCGGGTGGGAGAGCCTTCATCTATAAGCGGGTGTGAGAGGTAGACAGGGAGAGCCTTCATCAATAAGCAGGTGGAAGAGGTGGGTGGAGAGAGGCTTCATCTATAAGCGGGTGGGAGAGGTAAGCGAGGAGAGTGTTCATCTATAAGCGGGTGGGAGAGGTGGGCAGGGAAAGCCTTCGTCTATAAGCGGGTGGAAGAGGTAGACGGGGAGAGCTTTCATCTATAAGCAGGTGGAAGAGGTGGGCGGGGAAAGCCTTCATCTCTAAGCGGGTGGGAGAGGTGGGCGAGGAGAGTCTTCATCTATAAGCGGGTGAGAGAGGTGGGCGGGAAGAGTTTCCATTTATAAGCGGGTGGGAGAGGTGGGCGTGGAGAGCCTTCATCTTTAAGCGGGTTGAAGAGGTGGGCGGGAAGAGCCTCCATCCATAAGCGAGTGGGAGAGGTGGTCCGGGAGACACTTCATCTATAAGCAGGTGGGAGAGGTAGGCGGGGAGAGCCTTCATCATAAGCGGGTGGGAGAGGTGGACAAAAGAGCCTTCATCCAGAAATGCGTGGGAGAGGTAGGCAAGGAGAGCTTTCATCTATAAGTGGGTGGGAAAGGTGGGCGGGGAGAGCCTTCATCTATAAGCGGGTGTGAGAGGTAGACGGGGAGAGCCTTCATCTATAAGCTGGGGGGAGAGGTGGGCGGGGAGAGCCTTCATCTATAAGCGGGTGGAAGAGGTGGGCGGGGAGAGCCTTCATCTATAAGCGGCTGGGGGAGGTAGGCGAGTAAAGCCTTCATCTATAAGCGGGTGGGAGAGGTGGGCGGTGAGAACCTTCATCTATAAGCGGGTGGGAGATGTGGGAGAAGAGAGTCTTCATCAGAAAGCAGGTGGAAGAGATGGGCAGGGGAGCCTTCATCTATAAGCCAGGGGGGGAGGTGGGCGGGGAAAGCCTTCATCTATAAGCGGGTGGGAGAGGTGAGTGGAAGAGTCTTCATCTATAAGCGGGTGGGAGAGGTGGGCATGGAGAGCCTTCCTCTATAAGCGGGTGGGAGAGGTTGGCGGGGAGAGCCTTCATCTATAAGCGGGTGGGAGAGGTAGGCGGGGAGAGCCTTCATCTATAAGCGAGTGGGAGAGGTGGGCAGGGAGAGCCTTCATCTATAAGCGGGTGGGAGAGGTGGGCGGGGAGAGCCTTCATCTATAAGCGGGTGGGAGAGTTAGGCGAAGAGAGCCCTTATCTATAAGCGGGTGGGAGAGGTGTGCGGGGAGAGCATTTATCAATAAGCGAGTGGGAGAGGTTTGCGAGGAGAGTCTTAATCTATAAGCTTGTGGGAGAGGTGGGCGGGAAGTAGCTTCATTTAGAAGCGGGTGGGAGAGGTGGGCGGGGAGAGCCTTTATCTATAACCGGGTGGGAGACGTGGGCTGGGAGAGACTTCATCTATAAGCGGGTGGGAGAGATGGGCGGATAGACCCTTTCATCTATTAGCGGCTGCAAGAGGTGGGCGGGGAGAGCCTTCATCTATAAGCAGGTGGGAGTTGTAGGTGAGGAGAGCCTTTATCTAAAAGCGGGTGGGAGAGGAGGGCGGGGAGAGCCTTCACCTATGAGCGGGTGTAAGACGTGGGCTGGGAGAGCCTTCATCTCTAAGTGGGTGGGAAAGATGGGCAGGGAGAGCCTTCATCTCTAAGCGAGTGTGAGAGGTGGGCGGGTAGAGCCTTCAGCTATAAGCGGGTCGGAGAGGTGGGCGGTGAGAACCTTCATCTATAAGCGGGTGGGAGATGTGGGAGAAGAGAGTCTTCATCAGAAAGCAGGTGGAAGAGATGGGCAGGGGAGCCTATATCTATACGCGGGTAGAAGAGGTGGGCGAGGAAAGCCTTCATCTATAAGCGGGTGAGAGAGGTGGGTGGGAGAGTCTCCATCTATAAGCGGGTGGGAGAGGTGGGCGGGGAGAGCTTTCATCTATAATCGGGTGGGAGAGGTGGGCGAGGAGAGTCTTTATCTATAAGCGGGTGGAAGAGGTCGGCGGGGAGAGCCTTCACCTATAAGCGGGTGGGAAAGGTGGGCGAGGAGAGCCTTCATTAATAAGCGGGTGGTATAGGTGGGCGGGGAGACTCTTCATCTATAAGCGGGTGGGAGAGGTAGGCGGGGAGAGCCTTCATCTATAAGCGGCTGGGAGCGGTGGGCGGGGAGAGCCTTCATCTATAAGCGGGTGGGAGAGGTGGGCGGGAAGAGCATTCATCTATAAGCGAGTGAGAGAGGTGGTCCGGGAGACACTTCATCTATAAGCAGGTGGGAGAGGTAGGCAGGGAGAGCCTCCATCATAAGCGGGTGGGAGATGTGGGCTGAGATAGCCTTAATCTAGAAATGCGTGGGAGAGGTAGGCGAGGAGAGCCTTCATCTATAAGTGGGTTGGAAAGGTGGGCGGGGAGAGCCTTCATCTATTATGCGGTTGTGAGAGGTAGACGGAGAGAGCCTTCATCTATAAGCAGGTGGGGGAGGTAGGCGAGTAGAGCCTTTATCTATAAGCGGGTGGGAGAGGTGGGCAGTGAGAACCTTCATCTATAGGGCATGTGGGAGATGTTTGAGAAGAGAGTCTACATCAGAAAGCGGGTGGAAGAGATGGGCAGGCAGAGCCTTCATCTATAAGCCAGGGGGGGAGGTGGGCGGGGAAAGCCTTCATCTATAAGCGGGTGGGAGATGTGAGTGGGAGAGTCTTTATCTATAAGTGGGTGGGAGAGGTAGGCGGGGAGAGCCTTCCTCTATAAGCGAGTGGGAGAGTTAGGCGAGGAGAGCCCTTATGTATAAGCGGGTGGGAGAGGTGGGCGGGGAGAGCATTTATCAATAAGCGAGTGGGAGAGGTGGGCGAGGAGAGTCTTAATCTATAAGCTTGTGGGAGAGGTGGGCGGGAAGTGCCTTCATTTAAAAGCGGGTGGGAGAGGTGGGCGGGGAGAGCCTTCATCTATAACCGGGTGGGAGACGTGGGCTGGGAGAGACTTCATCTATAAGCGGGTGGGAGAGATGGGCGGGGAGAGCCTTCATCTATTAGCAGGTGGAAGAGGTGGGCGGGGAGAGCCTTCATCTATAAGCGGGTGGGAGTTGTAGGCGAGGAGAGCCTTTATCTATAAGCGGGTGGGAGAGTAGGGCGGGGAGACCCTTCACCTATGAGCGGGTGTGAGACGTGGGCTGGGAGACCCTTCATGTCTAAGCGGGTGGGAGAGATGGGCAGGGAGAGCCTTTATCTCTAAGCGAGTGTGAGAGGTAGGCGGGTAGAGCCTTCAGCTATGAGCGGGTGGGAGAGGTGGGCACGGAGAGCCTTTATCGAAACGCGGGTGGGAGAGGTGGGCGGGGAAAGCCCTTATCTATAAGCGGGTGAGAGAGGTGGGCAGGAGAGTCTCCATCTATAAGCGGGGGGGAGAGGTGGGCGGGGAGAGCTTTCATCTATAAGCGGATGGGAAAGGTGGGCGAGGAGAGTCTTCATCTATAAGCGGGTGGGAGAGGTCGGCGGGGAGAGCCTTCACCTATAAGCGGGTGGGAAAGGTAGGCGAGGAGAGCCTTCATCTATAAGCGGGTGGTATAGGTGAGGGGAGAATCTTCATCTATAAGCGAGTGAGAGAGGTGGGCGGTGAGAAGGTTCATCTATGAGCGGGTGGGAGAGGTGGGCGGGGAGAGCCTTCATCTATAAGCGGGTGGGAGAGGTGGGCGGGAAGAGCATTGATCTATAAGCGAGTGGGAGAGGTGGTCCGGCAGACACTTCATCTATAAGCAGGTGGGAGAGGTAGGCGGGGAGAGCCTCCATCATAAGCGGGTGGGAGAGGTGGGCGGAGATAGCCTTCAGCCAGAAATGCGTGGGAGAGGTAGGCGAGGAGAGCCTGCATCTATAAGTGGGTTGGAAAGGTGGGCGGGGAGAGCCTTCATCTATTATGCGGGTGTAAGAGGTAGACGGGGAGAGCCTTCATCTATAAGCAGGTGGGGGAGGTAGGCGAGTAGAGCCTTCATCTATAAGCGGGTGGGAGAGTTGGGCGGGGAGAACCTTCATCTATAAGCGGGTGGGAGATGTTTGAGAAAAGAGTCTACATCAGAAAGCGGGTGGAAGAGATGGGCAGGGAGAGCCTTCATCTATAAGCCAGGGGGGGAGGTGTTCGGGGAAAGCCTTCATCTATAAGCGGGTTGGAGAGGTGAGTGGGAGAGTCTTCATCTATAAGCGGTTGGGAGAGGTGGGCGGGGAGAGCCTTCATCTATAAGCGGGTGGGAGAGGTGGGCGGGGAGATATTTCATCTATAAGCGGGTGGGAGAGGTGGGCGGGGAGAGCCTCCATCATAAGCGGGTGTGAGAGGTGGGCGGGGAGAGCCTTCATCTATAAGCGGGTGGTAGAGGTGGGCGGGGAGAGCCTTTATCTATAAGCGTGTGGGAGAGGTGGGCGTAGATAGCACCCATCGATAAGCGGGTGGGAGAGCTGGGCGGGGAGAGCCGACATCTAAAAGCGGTTGGGAGACGTGGGCGGGGAGAGCCTACATCTATAAGGGGGTGGGAAAGGTAAGAGGGGAGAGCCTTCAACTATAAGCGGGTGGGAGAGCCTTCATCTATAAGCGGGTGTGAGAGGTAGACAGGGAGAGCCTTCATCAATAAGCAGGTGGAAGAGGTGGGTGGAGAGAGGCTTCATCTATAAGCGGGTGGGAGAGGTAAGCGAGGAGAGTGTTCATCTATAAGCGGGTGGGAGAGGTGGGCAGGGAAAGCCTTCGTCTATAAGCGGGTGGAAGAGGTAGACGGGGAGAGCTTTCATCTATAAGCAGGTGGAAGAGGTGGGCGGGGAAAGCCTTCATCTCTAAGCGGGTGGGAGAGGTGGGCGAGGAGAGTCTTCATCTATAAGCGGGTGAGAGAGGTGGGCGGGAAGAGTTTCCATTTATAAGCGGGTGGGAGAGGTGGGCGTGGAGAGCCTTCATCTATAAGCGGGTTGAAGAGGTGGGCGGGAAGAGCCTCCATCCATAAGCGAGTGGGAGAGGTGGTCCGGGAGACACTTCATCTATAAGCAGGTGGGAGAGGTAGGCGGGGAGAGCCTTCATCATAAGCGGGTGGGAGAGGTGGACAAAAGAGCCTTCATCCAGAAATGCGTGGGAGAGGTAGGCAAGGAGAGCTTTCATCTATAAGTGGGTGGGGAAGGTGGGCGGGGAGAGCCTTCATCTATAAGCGGGTGTGAGAGGTAGACGGGGAGAGCCTTCATCTATAAGCTGGTGGGAGAGGTGGGCGGGGAGAACCTTCATCTATAAGCGGGTGGAAGAGGTGGGCGGCGAGAGCCTTCATCTATAAGCGGCTGGGGGAGGTAGGCGAGTAAAGCCTTCATCTATAAGCGGGTGGGAGAGGTGGGCGGTGAGAACCTTCATCTATAAGCGGGTGGGAGATGTGGGAGAAGAGAGTCTTCATCAGAAAGCAGGTGGAAGAGATGGGCAGGGGAGCCTTCATCTATAAGCCAGGGGGGGAGGTGGGCGGGGAAAGCCTTCATCTATAAGCGGGTGGGAGAGGTGAGTGGAAGAGTCTTCATCTATAAGCGGGTGGGAGAGGTGGGCATGGAGAGCCATCCTCTATAAGCGGGTGGGAGAGGTGGGCGGGGAGAGCCTTCATCTATAAGCGGGTGGGAGAGGTAGGCGGGGAGAGCCTTCATCTATAAGCGGGTGGGAGAGGTGGGCAGGGAGAGCCTTCATCTATAAGCGGGTGGGAGAGGTGGGCGGGGAGAGCCTTCATCTATAAGCGGGTGGGAGAGTTAGGCGAGGAGAGCCCTTATCTATAAGCGGGTGGGAGAGGTGGGCGGGGAGAGTATTCATCAATAAGCGAGTGGGAGAGGTTTGCGAGGAGAGTCTTAATCTATAAGCTTGTGGGAGAGGTGGGCGGGAAGTAGCTTCATTTAGAAGCGGGTGGGAGAGGTGGGCGGGGAGAGCCTTCACCTATGAGCGGGTGGGAGAGGTGGGCTGGGAGAGCCTTCATCTCTAAGCGGGTGGGAGAGATGGGCAGGGAGAGCCTTCATCTCTAAGCGAGTGTGAGAGGTGGGCGGGTAGAGCATTCAGCTATAAGCGGGTGGGAGAGGTGGGCACGGAGAGCCTTTATCTATACGCTGGTGGGAGAGGTGGGCGGGGAAAGCCTTCATCTATAAGCGGGTGAGAGAGGTGGGCGGGAGAGTCTCCATCTATAAGCGGGTGGGAGAGGTGGGCGGGGAGAGCTTTAATCTATAAGCGGGTGGGAGAGGTGGGCAAGGAGAGTCTTCATCTATAAGCGGGTGGGAGAGGTCGGCGGGGAGAGCCTTCACCTATAAGCGGGTGGGAAAGGTGGGCGAGGAGAGCCTTCATCTATAAGCGGGTGGTATAGGTGGGCGGGGAGACTCTTCCTCTATAAGCGGGTGGGAGAGGTGGGCGAGGAGAGCCTTCATCTATAAGCGGGTGGGAGAGGTGGGCGGGGAGAGCTTTCATCTATAAGCGGGTGGGAGAGATGGGCGGGAAGAGCATTCATCTATAAGCGAATGGGAGGGGTGGGCGGGGAGAGCCTTCATCTATAAGCGGGTGGGAGAGGTAGGTGGGGAGAGCCTTCATATATAAGCGGGTTTGGAGTGGTGGGCGAGGAGAGTCTTCATCTATTTGCTGGTGAAAGAGGTGGGCGCGGAGAGCCTTCATCTATAAGCGGGTGGGAGAGGTGGGCGGGAAGAGCATTCATCTATAAGCGAGTGGGAGAGGTGGTCCGGGAGACACTTCATCTATAAGCAGGTGGGAGAGGTAGGCGGGGAGAACCTCCATCATAAGCTGGTGGGAGATGTGGGCTGAGATAGCCTTAATCCAGAAATGCGTGGGAGAGGTAGGCAAGGAGAGCCTTCATCTATAAGATGGTTGGAAAGGTGGGCGGGGAGAGCCTTCATCTATTATGCGGTTGTGAGAGGTAGACGGGGAGAGCCTTCATCTATAAGCAGGTATGGGAGGTAGGCGAGTAGAGCCTTTATCCATAAGCGGGTGGGAGAGGTGGGCGGTGAGAACCTTCATCTATAGGGCGGGTGGGAGATGTTTGAGAAGAGAGTCTACATCAGAAAGCGGGTGGAAGAGATGGGTAGGCAGAGCCTTCATCTATAAGCCAGGGGGGGAGGTGGGGGGGGAAAGCCTTCATCTATAAGCGGGTGGGAGATGTGAGTGGGAGAGTCTTTATCTATAAGTGGGTGGGAGAGGTAGGCGGGGAGAGCCTTCCTCTATAAGCGGCTGGTAGAGGTGGGCGGGGAGAGCCTTCATCTATAAGCGGGTGGGAGAGGTGGGCGGGGATAGCCTTCATCTATAAGCGGTTGGGAGAGGTGGGCATGGAGAGCCTTCATCTATAAGCGGGTGGGAGAGGTGGGTGGGGAGAGCCGTTATCTATAAGCGAGTGGGAGAGTTAGGCGAGGAGAGCCCTTATCTATAAGCGGGTGGAAGAGGTGGGCGGGGAGAGCATTCATCAATAAGCGAGTGGGAGAGGTGGGCGAATGGAGTCTTAATCTATAAGCGTGTGGGAGAGGTGGGCGGGAAGTGCCTTCATTTATAAGCGGGTGGGAGAGGTGGGCGGGGAGAGCCTTCATCTATAACCGGGTGGGAGACGTGGGCTGGGAGAGACTTCATCTATAAGCGGGTGGGAGAGATGGGCGGGGAGAGCCTTCATCTATTAGCGGGTGGAATAGGTGGGCGGGGAGAGCCTTCATCTATAAGCGGGTGGGAGTTGTAGGCGAGGAGAGCCTTTATCTATAAGCGGGTGGGAGAGGTGGGCGGGGAGAGCCTTCACCTATGAGCGGGTGGGAGAGGTGGGCTGGGAGAGCCTTCATCTCTAAGCGGGTGGGAGAGATGGGCAGGGAGAGCCTTCATCTCTAAGCGAGTGTGAGAGGTGGGCGGGTAGAGCATTCAGCTATAAGCGGGTGGGAGAGGTGGGCACGGAGAGCCTTTATCTATACGCTGGTGGGAGAGGTGGGCGGGGAAAGCCTTCATCTATAAGCGGGTGAGAGAGGTGGGTGGGAGAGTCTCCATCTATAAGCGGGTGGGAGAGGTGGGCGGGGAGAGCTTTAATCTATAAGCGGGTGGGAGAGGTGGGCAAGGAGAGTCTTCATCTATAAGCGGGTGGGAGAGGTCGGCGGGGAGAGCCTTCACCTATAAGCGGGTGGGAAAGGTGGGCGAGGAGAGCCTTCATCTATAAGCGGGTGGTATAGGTGGGCGGGGAGACTCTTCCTCTATAAGCGGGTGGGAGAGGTGGGCGAGGAGAGCCTTCATCTATAAGCGGGTGGGAGAGGTGGGCGGGGAGAGCTTTCATCTATAAGCGGGTGGGAGAGATGGGCGGGAAGAGCATTCATCTATAAGCGAATGGGAGGGGTGGGCGGGGAGAGCCTTCATCTATAAGCGGGTGGGAGAGGTAGGTGGGGAGAGCCTTCATATATAAGCGGGTTTGGAGTGGTGGGCGAGGAGAGTCTTCATCTATTTGCTGGTGAAAGAGGTGGGCGCGGAGAGCCTTCATCTATAAGCGGGTGGGAGAGGTGGGCGGGAAGAGCATTCATCTATAAGCGAGTGGGAGAGGTGGTCCGGGAGACACTTCATCTATAAGCAGGTGGGAGAGGTAGGCGGGGAGAACCTCCATCATAAGCTGGTGGGAGATGTGGGCTGAGATAGCCTTAATCCAGAAATGCGTGGGAGAGGTAGGCAAGGAGAGCCTTCATCTATAAGATGGTTGGAAAGGTGGGCGGGGAGAGCCTTCATCTATTATGCGGTTGTGAGAGGTAGACGGGGAGAGCCTTCATCTATAAGCAGGTATGGGAGGTAGGCGAGTAGAGCCTTTATCCATAAGCGGGTGGGAGAGGTGGGCGGTGAGAACCTTCATCTATAGGGCGGGTGGGAGATGTTTGAGAAGAGAGTCTACATCAGAAAGCGGGTGGAAGAGATGGGTAGGCAGAGCCTTCATCTATAAGCCAGGGGGGGAGGTGGGGGGGGAAAGCCTTCATCTATAAGCGGGTGGGAGATGTGAGTGGGAGAGTCTTTATCTATAAGTGGGTGGGAGAGGTAGGCGGGGAGAGCCTTCCTCTATAAGCGGCTGGTAGAGGTGGGCGGGGAGAGCCTTCATCTATAAGCGGGTGGGAGAGGTGGGCGGGGATAGCCTTCATCTATAAGCGGTTGGGAGAGGTGGGCATGGAGAGCCTTCATCTATAAGCGGGTGGGAGAGGTGGGTGGGGAGAGCCGTTATCTATAAGCGAGTGGGAGAGTTAGGCGAGGAGAGCCCTTATCTATAAGCGGGTGGAAGAGGTGGGCGGGGAGAGCATTCATCAATAAGCGAGTGGGAGAGGTGGGCGAATGGAGTCTTAATCTATAAGCGTGTGGGAGAGGTGGGCGGGAAGTGCCTTCATTTATAAGCGGGTGGGAGAGGTGGGCGGGGAGAGCCTTCATCTATAACCGGGTGGGAGACGTGGGCTGGGAGAGACTTCATCTATAAGCGGGTGGGAGAGATGGGCGGGGAGAGCCTTCATCTATTAGCGGGTGGAATAGGTGGGCGGGGAGAGCCTTCATCTATAAGCGGGTGGGAGTTGTAGGCGAGGAGAGCCTTTATCTATAAGCGGGTGGGAGAGGTGGGCGGGGAGAGCCTTCACCTATGAGCGGGTGGGAGAGGTGGGCTGGGAGAGCCTTCATCTCTAAGCGGGTGGGAGAGATGGGCAGGGAGAGCCTTCATCTCTAAGCGAGTGTGAGAGGTGGGCGGGTAGAGCATTCAGCTATAAGCGGGTGGGAGAGGTGGGCACGGAGAGCCTTTATCTATACGCTGGTGGGAGAGGTGGGCGGGGAAAGCCTTCATCTATAAGCGGGTGAGAGAGGTGGGCGGGAGAGTCTCCATCTATAAGCGGGTGGGAGAGGTGGGCGGGGAGAGCTTTAATCTATAAGCGGGTGGGAGAGGTGGGCAAGGAGAGTCTTCATCTATAAGCGGGTGGGAGAGGTCGGCGGGGAGAGCCTTCACCTATAAGCGGGTGGGAAAGGTGGGCGAGGAGAGCCTTCATCTATAAGCGGGTGGTATAGGTGGGCGGGGAGACTCTTCCTCTATAAGCGGGTGGGAGAGGTGGGCGAGGAGAGCCTTCATCTATAAGCGGGTGGGAGAGGTGGGCGGGGAGAGCTTTCATCTATAAGCGGGTGGGAGAGATGGGCGGGAAGAGCATTCATCTATAAGCGAATGGGAGGGGTGGGCGGGGAGAGCCTTCATCTATAAGCGGGTGGGAGAGGTAGGTGGGGAGAGCCTTCATATATAAGCGGGTTTGGAGTGGTGGGCGAGGAGAGTCTTCATCTATTTGCTGGTGAAAGAGGTGGGCGCGGAGAGCCTTCATCTATAAGCGGGTGGGAGAGGTGGGCAAATAGACCCTTCATCTATTAGCGGCTGGAAGAGGTGGGTGGGGATAGCCTTCATATATAAGCGGGTGGGAGTGGTGGGCGAAGAGAGCCTTCATCTATAAGCGGGTGGGAGAGGTGTAGGGAGAGCCTTTATCTATAAGCGGGTAGGAGAGGTGAGCGAGAAGAGTCTTAATCTATTAGGGGGTGGGAGAAGTGGGCGGGGAGAGCCTTCATCTATAGGCGGGTGGGACAGGTGGGCGGGAAGAACATTCATCTATAAGCGGGTGGGAAAGGTTGGCGAGGAGAGCCTTCATCTATAAGCGGATGCGAGAGGTGAGCGTGGATAGCCTTCATCTATAAGCGGGTGGGAAAGGTGGGCGGGGAGAGCCTTCATCTATAAGGTGGTGGCAGAGGTGGGCGGGGAGAGCCTACATCTATAAGCGGGTGTGAGAGGTGGGAGGGGAGAGCCTTCAACTATAAGAGGGTTGGAGAGCCTTCAGCTATAAGTGGGTGTGAGAGGTAGACGGGGAGAGCCTTCATCAATAAGCAGGTGGAAGAGGTGGGTGGAGAGAGCCTTCATCTATAAGCCGGTGGGAGAGGTACTCTAGGAGAGTGTTCATCTAAAAGCGGGTGGAAGAGTTGCGCAGGGATAGCCTTCATCTATAAGCGGGGTTCTGAGAGGTAGACGGGAAAAGCTTTCATCTATATGCGGGTGGGAGAGGTGGGCGGGGAGAACCTTCATCTATCAGCTGGTGGGAGAGGTGGGAGAGGTGGGCGAGGAGAGTCTTCATCTATAAGCGTGTGGGAGAGGTGGGCGGTAAGACCCTTCATCTATAAGCGGGTGGGAGAGGTGAGCGGGGAGAGTCCTATTCTATAAGCGGGTGGAAGACTTGGTCGGGAAGAGCCTTCATCTCTAAGCGGGTGGGAGAGGTTGGCTGGGAGAGCCTTTATCTATTAGCGCGCGGAATAGGTGGGCGGGGAGAGCCTTTATCTATAAGCGAGTGGGGGAGGTAGGCGAGTAGAGCCTTTATCTATAAGCGGGTGGGAGAGGTGGGCGGGGAGAGCCTTCATCTTTAAACTGGTGGGAGATGTGGGAGAAGAGAGTCTACATCAGAAAGTGGGTGAAAGTGATGGGCAGGGAGAGCCTTCATCTATAAGCCAGGGGGAGAGGTGGGCGGGGAAAGCCTTCCTCTATGAGCGGGTGGGAGAGGTGAGTAGAAGAGTCTTCATCTATAAGCGGGTGGGAGAGGTGGGTGGGGAGAGCCTTCATCGATTAGCGGGTGGAAGAGGTTGGCGGGGAGAGCCTTCATCTATAAGCGGGTGTGAGCGGTAGGCGAGAAGAGCCTTTATCTATAAGCGTGTGGGAGAGGTGGGCGGGGAGAGCCTTCATATATAAGCGGGTGGGAGTGGTGGGCGAAGAGAGCCTTCATCTATAAGCGGGTGGGAGAGGTGTGCGGGGAGAGCCTTTATCTATAAGCGGGTGGGAGAGGTGAGCGAGAAGAGTCTTAATCTATTAGCAGGGGGGAGAAGTGGGCGGGGAGAGCCTCTATCTATAAGCGGGTGGGAGATGTGGGTGGGGAGAGCTTTCATCTATAAGCGGGTGGGAGAGGTTGGCGGTGAGAGCCTTCATCTATAAGCGGGTGGGAGAGGTGAGCGTGGATAGCCTTCATCTATAAGCGGGTGGGACAGGTGGGCGGGGAGAGCCTTCATCTATAAGCGGGTGGGACAGGTGGGCGGGGAGAGCCTACATCTATAAGCAGGTCGGAGAGGTGAGAGGGGAGAGCCTTCAAATATAAGCTGGTGCGAGAGCCTTCATCTATAAGGGGGTGTGAGATGTAGACGAGGAGATCCTTCATCTATAAGGGGGTGTGAGAGGTAGACGAGGAGAGCCTTCATCAATAAGCAGGTGGAAGAGGTGGGTGGAGAGAGCCTTCAGCTATAAGCGGGTAGGAGAGGTTGGCGAGGAGAGACTTCATCTATAAGCGGGTGGGAGAGGTGGGCGGGGAGAGCCCTTATCTATAAGCAGGTGAAGCAGGTGGGCGGGTAGAGCCTTCATCTATAAGCGGGTGGGACGGGTGGGCTGTGAGAGCCTTCATCTATAAGCGGTTGGGAGAGGTTGGCGGGGAGACTTTTCATCTATAAGTAAGTGATAGAGGTCGGTTTGGAGAGCCTTCATCTATAGGCGGGTGGGAAAGATGGGCGGGGAGAGCCTTTATCTATAAGCGGGTGGGACAGGTGGGCGGGGAGAGCCTTCATCTATAATCGGGTGGGAGAGGTTGGCGGGGAGAGTCTTCATCTATAATTAAGTGGGAGAGGTGGGCTGGGAGAGCCTTCATCTATAAGCGGGTGGGAGCGGTAGGCGAGGAGAGCCTTTATCTATAAGCGGGTGAGAGGTGGGCGGGGAGAGCCTTCATCTAAGAGTGGGTGGGAGACGTGGGCTGGGAGAGCCTTCATCTCTAAGCGGGTGGGAGAGATGGGCTGGGAGAGCCTTCATCTCTAAGCGAGTATAAGAGAAGGCCGGGGAGAGCCTTCATCTATAATCGGGTGGGAGAGGTGGGCGGGGAGAGCCTTTATCTATAAGCGGGTGGGAAAGGTGGGCGGGGAAAGCCTTCATCTATAAGAAGGTGAGAGAGGTGGGCGGGAGAGTCTTCATCTATAAGCGGGTTGGAGAGGTGGGCGGGGAGAGCCTTTATCTATAAGCGGGTGGGAGACGTGGGCGAGGAGAGTCTTCATCTTTAGGCGGGTGGGAGAGGTGGGCGGGGAGAGCCTTTACCTATAAGCGGGTGGGAAAGGTGGGCGGGGAGAGCCTTCATCTATAAGCGGGTGGGAGAGGTGGGCGGGGAGAGCCTTCATCTATAAGCAGGTGTGAGAGGTGGGCGGGGACAGCCTTTCATCTATAGGCGGGTGGCGGAGGTGGGCGGGGAGAGCATTTATCTATTAGCGGGTGGGAAAGGTGGGCGGGAAAAGCCTTCATCTATAAGCGGGTGGGAGAGGTGGGTGGGGAGAGCCTTCATATATAAGCGGGTGGGAGTGGTGGGCGAGGAGAGTCTTCATCTATAAGCGGGTGGGAGAGGTGGGCGCGGAGAGCCTGATCTATAAGCGGGTGGGAGAGGTGGGCGGGGAGAGCCTTCATCTATAAGTGGGTGGAAGAGGTGGGCGATGAGAGTCTTCATCTATAAGCGTGTGCGAGAGATGGGCATGGAGCGCCTTCATCTATAAGCGGGTAGGAGAGGTTGGCGAGAAGAGACTTCATCTATAAGCGGTTGGGAGAGGTGGGCGGTAAGAGCCTTCATCTATAAGCGGGTGAAGCATGTGGGCGGGGAGAGCCTTCATCTATAAGCGGGTGGGACGGGTGGGCTGGGAGAGCCTTCATCTATAAGCGGTTGGGAGAGGTTGGCGGGGAGAGTCTTCATCTATAAGTAAGTGGGAGAGGTGGGTTTGGAGAGCCTTCATCTATAAGCGGGTGGGAAAGAGGGGCGGGGAGAACCTTCATCTCTAAGCGAGTGTGGGAGATGGGCGGGAAGAGCCTTTATCTATAAGCGGGTGGGAGAGGTGGGTAGGGAGAGCTTTAACCTATAAGCGGCTGGAAGAGGTGGTTGGAGAGAGCCCTTGTCTATTAGCGGGTGGGAGAGGTAAGCGAGGAGAGTCTTCATCTATTATCGAGTGGGATAGGTGGGCGGGCAGAGCCTTCATCTATCAGCTGGTGAAAGAGGTGGGCGGGGAGAGCCTTCATCTATATGCGGGTGGGAGAGGTAAACGGGGAGAGCCTTCATCTATAAGCGGGAGCAAGAGGTGGGCGAGAAGAGTCTTCATCTATAAGGGTTTGGGAGAGGTGGGCGGGAAATGCCTTCATCTATAAGCGGGTGGGAGAAGTGGGCGGGGAGATCCTTCATCTATAAGCGGGTGGAAGAGGTGGGCGGGGAGAGCCTCCATCATAAGCGGGTGGGAGAGGTGGGCGGGGAGAGCCTTCATCTATAAGCGGGTGGGAGAGGTGGGCGGGGAGAGTCTTCATCTATGAGCGGGTGGGAGAGGTGGGCGTGGATTGCCTTCATCTATGAGCGGGTGGGACAGGTATGCGGGGAGAGCCTTTATCTATATGCTGGTGGGAGAGGTGGGCGAGGAGAGTCTTCATCTATCAGCGGGTGGGAGAGGTGGGCGGGGAGAGCCTTTATCTATAAGCGGGTGGGATAGTTGGGCGGGGAGAGCCTTCATCTTTAAGCGGGTGGTATAGGTGGATGGGGAGACTCTTCATATATAAGCGGGTGGGAGAGTCTTTATCTATAAGCGTGTGGGAGAGTTGGGCGGGGAGAGCCTTCATATATAAGTGGGTGGGAGTGGTGGGCGAAGAGAGCCTTCATCTAAAAGCGGGTGGGAGAGGTGTGCGGGGAGAGCCCTTATCTATAAGCGGGTGGGACAGGTGGGCGGGCAGAGCCTTCATCTATCAGCTGGTGAAAGAGGTGGGCGGGGAGAGCCTTCATCTATAAGCGGGTGGGAGAGGTAAACGGGGAGAGCCTTCATCTATAAGCGGGAGCAAGAGGTGGGCGAGAAGAGTCTTCATCTATAAGCGTTTGGGAGAGGTGGGCGGGAAATGCCTTCATCTATAAGCGGGTGGGAGAAGTGGGCGGGGAGATCCTTCATCTATAAGCGGGTGGAAGAGGTGGGCGGGGAGAGCCTCCATCATAAGCGGGTGGGAGAGGTGGGCGGGGAGAGCCTTCATCTATAAGCGGGTGGGAGAGGTGGGCGGGGAGAGTCTTCATCTATGAGCGGGTGGGAGAGGTGGGCGTGGATTGCCTTCATCTATGAGCGGGTGGGACAGGTATGCGGGGAGAGCCTTTATCTATATGCTGGTGGGAGAGGTGGGCGAAAAGAGTCTTCATCTATCAGCGGGTGGGAGAGGTGGGCGGGGAGAGCCTTTATCTATAAGCGGGTGGGATAGTTGGGCGGGGAGAGCCTTCATCTTTAAGCGGGTGGTATAGGTGGATGGGGAGACTCTTCATATATAAGCGGGTGGGAGAGTCTTTATCTATAAGCGTGTGGGAGAGGTGGGCGGGGAGAGCCTTCATATATAAGCGGGTGGGAGTGGTGGGCGAAGAGAGCCTTCATCTAAAAGCGGGTGGGAGAGGTGTGCGGGGAAAGCCCTTATCTATAAGCGGGTGGGAGAGGTGAGCGAGAAGAGTCTTAATCTATTAGCAGGGTGGAGAAGTCGGCAGGGAGAGCCTCTATCTATAAGCGGGTGGGACAGGTGGGCGGGGAGATCCTTCATCTATAAGCGGGTGGGAGAGGTTGGCGGTGAGAGCCTTCATCTATAAGCGGGTGGGAGAGGTGAGCGTGGATAGCCTTCATCTATAAGCAGGTGGGACAGGTGGGCGGGGAGAGCCTTCATCTATAAGCGGGTGGGAGAGGTGGGCGGGGAGAGCCTACATCTATAAGCAGGTCGGAGAGGTGGGAGGGGAGAGCCTTCAAATATAAGCTGGTGCGAGAGCCTTCATCTATAAGGGGGTGTGAGAGGTAGACGAGGAGAGCCTTCATCTATAAGGGGGTGTGAGAGGTAGACGAGGAAAGCCTTCATCAATAAGCAGGTGGAAGAGGTGGGTGGAGAGAGCCTTCAGCTATAAGCGGGTAGGAGAGGTTGGCGAGGAGAGACTTCATCTATACACGGGTGGGAGAGGTGGGCGGGGAGAGCCCTTATCTATAAGCGGGTGGGAGAGGTGGGCGGGGAAAGCCTTCATCTATAAGCGGGTGGGACGGGTGGGCTGTGAGAGCCTTCATCTATAAGCGGTTGGGAGAGGTTGGCGGGGAGACTTTTCATCTATAGGTAAGTGGGAGAGGTCGGTTTGGAGAGCCTTCATCTATAGGCGGGTGGGAAAGATGGGCGGGGAGAGCCTTCATCTATAAGCGGGTGGGACAGGTGGGCGGGGAGAGCCTTCATCTATAATCGGGTGGGAGAGGTTGGCGGGGAGAGTCTTCATCTATAAGTAAGTGGGAGAGGTGGGCGGGGAGAGCCTTCATCTATAAGCGGGTGGGAGCGGTAGGCGAGGAGAGCCTTTATCTTTAAGCGAACGGGAGAGGTGGGCGGGGAGAGCCTTCATCTAAGAGTGGGTGGGAGACGTGGGCTAGGAGAGCCTTCATCTCTAAGCGGGTGGAAGAGATGGGCAGGGAGAGCCTTCATCTCTAAGCGAGTGTGAGAAAAGGGCGGGGAGAGCCTTCATCTATAAGCGGGTGGGAGAGGTGGGCGAGAGAGCCTTCATCTATAAGCGGGTGGGAGAGGTGGGCATGGAGAGCCTTTATCTATAAGCGGGTGGGAAAGGTGGGCGGGGAAAGCCTTCATCTATAAGAAGGTGAGAGAGATGGGCGGGAGAGTCTTCATCTATAAGCGGGTGGGAGAGGTGGGCGGGGAGAGCCTTCATCTATAAGCGGGTGGGAGACGTGGGCGAGGAGAGTCTTCATCTATAGGCGGGTGGGAGAGGTGGGCGAGGAGAGCCTTCACCTATAAGCGGGTGGGAAAGGTGGGCGGGGAGAGCCTTTATCTATAAGCGGTTGGTATAGGTGGGCGGGGAGAGCATTCACCTATAAGCGGATGGGAGAGGTGGGCGGGGAGAGCCTTCATCTATAAGCAGGTGTGAGAGGTGGGCGGGGACAGCCTTTCATCTATAGGCGGGTGGGGGAGGTGGGCGGGGAGAGCATTTATCTATTAGCGGGTGGGAGGGGTGGGCGGGGAGAGCCTTCATCTATAATCGGGTGGGAGAGGTGGGTGGGGAGACCCTTCATATATAAGCGGGTGGGAGTGGTGGGCGAGGAGAGTCTTCATCTATAAGCGGGTGGGAGAGGTAGGCGCGGAGAGCCTTCATCTATAAGCGGGTGGGAGAGGTGGGCGGGGAGAGCCTTCATCCTCTAAGTGGGTGGAAGAGGTGGGCGAGGAGAGTCTTCATCTATAAGCGTGTGCGAGAGATGGGCGGGGAGAGCCTTCATCTATAAGCGGGTAGGAGAGGTTGGCGAGAAGAGACTTCATCTATAAGCGGTTGGGAGAGGTGGGCGGGGAGAGCCTTCATCTATAACCGGGTGAAGCAGGTGGGCGTTGAGCCTTCATCTATAAGCGAAAGGGACGGGAGGGCTGGGAGAGCCTTCATCTATAAGCGGTTGGGAGAGGTTGGCGGGTAGAGTCTTCATCTATAAGTAAGTGGGAGAGGTGGGTTTGGAGAGCCTTCATCTATAAGCGGGTGGGAAAGAGGGGCGGGGAGAACCTTCATCTCTAAGCGAGTGTGAGAGGTGGGCGGGGAGAGCCTTTATCTATAAGCGGGTGGGAGAGGTGGGTAGGGAGAGCCTTCATCTATAAGCGGGTGGAAGAGGTGGGTGGAGAGAGCCTTCGTCTATAAGCGGGTGGGAGAGGTAAGCGAGGAGAGTCTTAATCTATTATCGAGTGGGATAGGTGGGCGGGGAATGCCTTCATCTATAAGCTGGTGAGAGAGGTGAGCGGGGAGAGCCTTTATCTATAAGCGGGTGGGAGAGGTGAACGGGGAGAGCCTTCATCTATAAGCAGGTGCGAGAGGTGGGCGAGGAGAGTCTTCATCTATAAGCGTTTGGGAGAGGTGGGCGTGGAGAGCCTTCATCTATAAGCGGGTGGGAGAAGTGGGTGGGGAGATCCTTCATCTATAAGCGGTTGGAAGAGGTGGGCGGGGAGAGCCTCCATCATAAGCGGGTGGGAGAGGTGGGCGGTGAGAGCCTTCATCTATAAGCGGGTGGGAGAGGTGGGCGGGGAGAGTCTTCATCTATGAGCGGGTGGGAGAGGTGGGCGGCGAGAGCCTTCATCTATAAGCGGGTGGAAGAGGTGGGCGGGGAGAGCCTCCATCATAAGCGGGTGGGAGAGGTGGGCGAGGAGAGTCTTCATCTATCAGCGGGTGGGAGAGGTGGGCGGGGAGAGCCCTTATCTATAAGCGGGTGAAGCAGGTGGGCGGTGAGAGCCTTCATCTATAAGCGGGTGGGAGAGGTGGGCGGGGAGAGTCTTCATCTATGAGCGGGTGGGAGAGGTGGGCGTGGTTTGCCTTCATCTATGAGCGGGTGGGACAGGTATGCGGGGAGAGCCTTCATCTATATGCTGGTGGGAGAGGTGGGCGAGGAGAGTCTTCATCTATCAGCGGGTGGGAGAGGTGGGCGGGGAGAGCCTTCATCTATAAGCGGGTGGGATAGTTGGGCGGCGAGAGCCTTCATCTATAAGCGGGTGGTATAGGTGGGCGGGGAGACTCTTCATATATAAGCGGGTGGGAGAGTCTTTATCTATAAGCGTTTGGGAGAGGTGGGCGTGGAGAGCCTTCATCTATAAGCGGGTGGGAGAAGTGGGCGGGGAGATCCTTCATCTATAAGCGGTTGGAAGAGGTGGGCGGGGAGAGCCTTTATCTATATGCGGGTGGGAGAGGTGAGCGAGAAGAGTCTTAATCTATTAGCAGGGGGGAGAAGTGTGCGGGGAGAGCCTCTATCTATAAGCGGGTGGGACAGGTGGGCGGGGAGACCCTTCATCTATAAGCGGGTGGGAGAGGTTGGCGGTGAGAGCCTTCATCTATAAGCGGGTGGGAGAGGTGAGCGTGGATAGCCTTCATCTATAAGCGGGTGGGAGAGGTGGGCGGTGAGAGCCTTCATCTATAAGCGGGTGGGAGAGGTGGGCGGGGAGAGTCTTCATCTATGAGCGGGTGGGAGAGGTGGGCGTGGATTGCCTTCATCTATGAGCGGGTGGGACAGGTATGCGGGGAGAGCCTTCATCTATATGCTGGTGGGAGAGGTGGGCGAGGAGAGTCTTTATCTATCAGCGGGTGGGAGAGGTGGGCGGGGAGAGCCTTCATCTATAAGCGGGTGGGATAGTTGGGCGGCAAAGGCCTTCATCTATAAGCGGGTGGTATAGGTGGGCGGGGAGACTCTTCATATATAAGCGGGTGGGAGAGTCTTTATCTATAAGCGTGTGGGAGAGTTGGGCGGGGAGAGCCTTCATATATAAGCATGTGGGAGTGGTGGGCGAAGAGAGCCTACATCTATAAGCGGGTGGGAGAGGTGTGCGGGGAGAGCCTTTATCTATATGCGGGTGGGAGAGGTGAGCGAGAAGAGTCTTAATCTATTAGCAGGGGGGAGAAGTTTGCGGGGAGAGCCTCTATCTATAAGCGGGTGGGACAGGTGGGCGGGGAGACCCTTCATCTATAAGCGGGTGGGAGAGGTTGGCGGTGAGAGCCTTCATCTATAAGCGGGTGGGAGAGGTGAGCGTGGATAGCCTTCATCTATAAGCGGGTGGGACAGGTGGGCGGGGAGAGTCTTCATCTATAAGCGGGTGGGACAGGTGGGCGGGAAGAGCCTACATCTATAAGCAGGTCGGAGAGGTGGAAGGGGAGAGCCTTCAAATATAAGCTGGTGCGAGAGCCTTCATCTATAAGGGGGTGTGAGAGTTAGACGAGGAGAGCCTTCATCTATAAGGGGGTGTGAGAGGTAGAGGAGGAGAGCCTTCATCAATAAGCAGGTGGAAGAGGTGGGTGGAGAGAGCCTTCAGCTATAAGCGGGTAGGAGAGGTTGGCGAGGAGAGACTTCATCTATAAGCGGGTGGGAGAGGTGGGCGGGGAGAGCCCTTATCTATAAGCGGGTGAAGCAGGTGGGCATGGAGAGCCTTCATCTATAAGCGGGTGGGACGGGTGGGCTGTGAGAGCCTTCATCTATAAGCGGTTGGGAGAGGTTGGCGGGGAGACTTTTTATCTATAAGTAAGTGGGAGAGGTCGGTTTGGAGAGCCTTCATCTATAGGCGGGTGGGAAAGATGGGCGGGGAGAGCCTTCATCTATAAGCGGGTGGGAGAGGTTGGCGGGGAGAGTCTTCATCTATAAGTAAGTGGGAGAGGTGGGCGGGGAGAGCCTTCATCTATAAGCGGGTGGGAGCGGTAGGCGAGGAGAGCCTTTATCTATAAGCGGGTGGGAGAGGTGGGCAGGGAGAGCCTTTATCTATAAGCGGGAGGGAAATGTGGGCGGGGAAAGCCTTCATCTATAAGAAGGTGAGAGAGGTGGGCTAGAGAGTCTTCATTTATAAGCGGATGGGAGAGGTGGGCGGGAAGAGCCTTCATCTATAAGCGGGTGGGAGACGTGGGCGAGGAGAGTCTTCATCTATAAGCGGGTGGGAGAGGTGGGCGGGAGAAGCCTTCACCTATAAGCGGGTGGGAAAGGTTTGCGGGGAGAGCCTTTATCTATAAGCGGGTGGTATAGGTGGGCGGGGAGACTCTTCATCTATAAGCGGGTGGGAGAGGTGGGCGGGGAGAGCCTTCATCTATAAGCGGGTGTGAGAGATGGGCGGGGACAGCCTTTCATCTAGAGGAGGGTGGGGGAGGTGGGCGGGGAGAGCATTTATCTATTAGCGGGTGGGAGGGGTGGGCGGAGAGAGCCTTCATCTATAAGCGGGTGGGAGAGGTGGGTGGGGAGAGCCTTCATATATAAGCGGGTGGGAGTGGTGGGCGAGGAGAGTCTTCATCTAAAAGCGGGTGGGAGAGGTGGGCGCGGAGAGCCTTCATCTATCAGCGGGTTGGAGAGGTGGGCGAGGAGAGTCTTCATCTATAAGCGTGTGCGAGAGATGGGCGGGGAAAGCCTTCATCTATAAGCGGGTAGGAGAGGTTGGCGTAAAGAGACTTCATCTATAAGCGGTTGGGAGAGGTGGGCGGGGAGAGCCTTCATCTATAAGCGGGTAAAGCAGGTGGGCGGGGAGAGCCTTCATCTATAAGCGGGTGGGACGGGTGGGCTGGGAGAGCCTTCATCTATAAGCGGTTGGGAGAGGTTGGCGGGGAGAGTCTTCATCTATAAGTAAGTGGGAGAGGTGGGTTTGGAGAGCCTTCATCTATAAGCGGGTGGGAAAGAGGGGCGGGGAGAACCTTCATCTCTAAGCGAGTGTGAGAGGTGGGCGGGGAGAGCCTTTATCTATAAGCGGGTGGGAGAGGTGGGTAGGGAGAGCCTTCATCTATAAGCGGGTGGAAGAGGTGGGTGGAGAGAGCCTTCGTCTATAAGCGGGTGGGAGAGGTAAGCGAGGAGAGTCTTCATCTATTATCGAGTGGGATATGTGGGCGGTGGTGAGCCTTTATCTATAAGCTGGTGAGAGAGGTGGGCGGGAAGAGCCTTCATCTATAAGCGGGTGGGAGAGGTGAACGAGGAGAGCCTTCATCTATAAGCGGGTGCGAGAGGTGGGCGGGGAGAGTCTTCATCTATAAGCGTTTGGGAGAGGTGGGCGGGGAGAGCCTTCATCTATAAGCGGGTGGGAGAAGTGGGCGGGGAGATTTTTCATCTATAAGCGGGTGGAAGAGGTGGGCGGGGAGAGCCTCCATCATAAGCGGGTGGGAGAGGTGGGGGTGGAGAGCCTTCATCTATAAGCGGGTAGGAGAGGTGGGCGGGGAGAGTCTTCATCTATGAGCGGGTGGGAGAGGTGGGCGTGGATTGCCTTCATCTATGAGCGGGTGGGACAGGTATGCGGGGAGAGCCTTCATCTATATGCTGGTGGGAGAGGTGGGCGAGGAGAGTCGTTATCTATCAGCGGGTGGGAGAGGTGGGCGGGGAGAGCCTTCATCTATAAGCGGGTGGGATAGTTGTGCGGGGAGAGCCTTCATCTATAAGCGGGTGGTATAGGTGGGCGGGGAGACTCTTCATATATAAGCGGGTGGGAGAGTCTTTATCTATAAGCGTATGGGAGAGGTGGGCGGGGAGAGCCTTCATATATAAGCGGGTGGGAGTGGTGGGCGAAGAGAGCCTTCATCTATAAGCGGGTAGAAGAGGTGAGCGAGAAGAGTCTTAATCTATTAGCGCCTGGGAGAAGTAGGCGGGGAGAGCCTTTATCTATAAGCGGGTGGGACAGGTGGGCGGGAAGATCCTTCATCTATAAGCGGGTGGGAGAGGTTGGCGGTGAGAGCCTTCATCTATAAGCGGATGCGAGAGGTGAGCTTGGATAGCCTTTATCTATAAGCGGGTGGAACAGGTGGGCGGGGAGAGCCTTCATCTATAAGGTGGTGGAAGAGGTAGGCGGGGAGAGCCTGCATCTTCAAGTGGGTGGGAGAGGTGGGAGGGGAGAGCCTTCAACTATAAGCGGGTGGGAGAGCCTTCATCTATAAGGGTGGGTGAGAGGTAGACGGGGAGAGCCTTCATCAATAAGCAGGTGGAAGAGGTGGGTGGAGAAAGCCTTCAGCTATAAGCGGGTGGGAGAGGTAAGCGAGGAGAGTGTTCATCTATAAGCGGGTGGGAGAGGTGCGCAGGGATAGCCTTCATCTATAAGCGCGTGTGAGAGGTAGACGGGGAAAGCTTTCATCTATATGCGGGTGGGAGAGGTGGGCGGGGAGAGTCCTCTTCTATAAGCAGGTGGAAGACTTAGGCGGGGAGAGACTTCATCTCTAAGCGGTTGGGAGAGGTTGGCAGGGAGAGCCTTCATCTATTAGCGGGTGGAAGAGGTGGGCGGGGAGAGCCTTCATCTACAAGTGGGTAGGGGAGGTAGGCGAGTAGAGCCTTCATCTATAAGCGGGTGGGAGAGGTAGGCGGGGAGAGCCTTCATCTATAAGCGAGTGGGAGATGTGGGAGAAGAGAGTCTACATCAGAAAGTGGGTGGAAGTGATGGGCAGGAAGAGCCTTCATCTATAAGCCAGGGGGAGAGGTGGGCGGGGAAAGCCTTCATCTTTAAGCGGGTAGGAGAGGTAAGTGGGAGAGTCTTCATCTATGAGCGGGTGGGAGAGGTGGGCGGGGAGAGCTTTCATCGATTAGCGGGTGGAAGAGGTTGGCGGGGAGAGCCTTCATCTATAAGCGGGTGGGAGAAGTGGGCGGGGAGATCCTTCATCTATAAGCGGTTGGAAGAGGTGGGCGGGGAGAGCCTCCATCATAAGCGGGTGGGAGAGGTGGGCGGTGAGAACCTTCATCTATAAGTGGGTGGGAGAGGTGGGCGGGGAGAGTCTTCATCTATGAGCGGGTGGGAGAGGTGGGCGTGGATTGCCTTCATCTATGAGCGGGTGGGACAGGTATGCGGGGAGAGCCTTCATCTATATGCTGGTGGGAGAGGTGGGCGAGGAGAGTCTTCATCTATCAGCGGGTGGGAGAGGTGGGCGGGGAGAGCCTTCATCTATAAGCGGATGGGATAGTTGGGCGGCGAGAGCCTTCATCTATAAGCGGGTGGTATAGGTGGGCGGGGAGACTCTTCATATATAAGCGGGTGGGAGAGTCTTTATCTATAAGCGTGTGGGAGAGTTGGGCGGGGAGAGCCTTCATATATAAGCGGGTGGGAGTGGTGGGCGAAGAGAGCCTACATCTATAAGCGGTTGGGAGAGGTGTGCGGGGAGAGCCTTTATCTATATGCGGGTGGGAGAGGTGAGCGAGAAGAGTCTTAATCTATTAGCAGGGGGGAGAAGTGTGCGGGGAGAGCCTCTATCTATAAGCGGGTGGGACAGGTGGGCGGGGAGATCCTTCATCTATAAGCGGGTGGGAGAGGTTGGCGGTGAGAGCCTTCATCTATAAGCGGGTGGGAGAGGTGAGCGTGGATAGCCTTCATCTATAAGCGGGTGGGACAGGTGGGCGGGGAGAGCCTTCATCTATAAGCGGGTGGGACAGGTGGGCGAGAAGAGCCTACATCTATAAGCAGGTCGGAGAGGTGGAAGGGGAGAGCCTTCAACTATACGCGGGTGGGAGAGCCTTCATCTATAAGCGTGGGTGAGAGGTAGACGGGGACAGCCTTCATCAATAAGCAGGTGGAAGAGGTGGGTGGAGAAAGCCTTCAGCTATAAGCGGGTGGGAGAGGTAAGCGAGGAGAGTGTTCATCTATCAGCGGGTGGGAGAGGTGCGCAGAAATAGCCTTCATCTATAAGGCGTGTGAGAGGTAGACGGGGAAAGCTTTCATCTATATGCGGGTGGGAGAGGTGGGCGGAGGGAGTCCTCTTCTATAAGCAGGTGGAAGACTTAGGCGGGGAGAGACTTCATCTCTAAGCGGTTGGGAGAGGTTGGCAGGGAGAGCCTTCATCTATTAGCGGGTGGAAGAGGTGGGCGGGGAGAGCCTTCATCTACAGGTGGGTAGGGGAGGTAGGCGAGTAGAGCCCTTATCTATAAGCGGGTGGGAGAGGTGGGCGGGGAGAGCCTTCATCTATAAGCGGGTGGGAGATGTGGGAGAAGAGAGTCTACATCAGAAAGTGGGTGGAAGTGATGGGCAGGAAGAGCCTTCATCTATAAGCCAGGGGGAGAGGTGGGCGGGGAAAGCCTTCATCTTTAAGCGGGTAGGAGAGGTAAGTGGGAAAGTCTTCATCTATGAGCGGGTGGGAGAGGTGGGCGGGGAGAGCTTTCATCGATTAGCGGGTGGAAGAGGTTGGCGGGAAGAGCCTTCATCTATAAGCGGGTGGGAGCGGTAGGCGAGGAGAGCCTTTATCTATAAGCGGGTGGGAGAGGTGGGCGGGGAGAGCCCTCATCTATGAGCGGGTGGGAGACGTGGGCTGGGAGAGCCTTCAACTGTAAGCGGGTGGGAGAGATGGGCAGGGAAAGCCTTTATCTCTAAGCGGGTGGGAGAGCTGGGCGAGGAGAGTCTTCATCTATAAGCGGGTGGGAGAGGTGGGCGGGGAAAGCCTTCATTTTTTAGCGGGTGGGAGATTTGGGCGGGGAGAGCTTTCATCTATAAGCGGGTGGAAGAGGTGGGCGGGAAGAGCCTCAGTCCATAAGCGAGTGGGAGAGGTGGTCGGGGAGACCCTTCATCTATAAGCAGGTGTGAGAGTTAGGCTGGGAGAGCCTCCATCATAAGCGGGTGGGAGAGGTGGGCGGAGATAGCCTTCATCCAGAAACGCGTTGGAGAGGTAGTCGAGGAGAGCCTTCATCTATAAGCGGGTGGGAAAGGTGGGCGGGAAGAGCCTTCATCTATAAGCGGGTGTGAGAGGTAGACTGGGAGAGCCTTAATCTATAAGCTGGTTGGAGAGGTGGGCGGGGAGAGCCTTCATCTATAAGCGGGTGGGAGAGATGGGCGAGGACAGTCTTCATCTATAAGCGTGTGGGAGAGGTTGGCGGGAAGTGCCTTCATTTATAAGCGGGTGGGAGAGATGGGCGGGTAGAGCCTTCATCAATAAGCGTGTATGAGAGGTGGGCGAGGAGAGTCTTTATCTATAAGCACGTGGTAGAGTTGGGCGGGGAGAGCCTTCATCTATCAGCGGGTGTGAAAGGTGGGCGAGGAGACTCTTCATCTATAAGCAGGTGGGAGAGGTGGGTGAGAGCCTTTATCTATAAGCGGGTGGAAGAGGTGGGCGGGGAGAGCCTTCATCTAAGAGTGGGTAGGAGACGTGGGCTGGGAGAGCCTTCATCTCTAAGCGGTGAGGAGAGATGGGCAGGGAGAGCCTTCATCTCTAAGCGAGTGTAAGAGAAGGGCGGGGAGAGCCTTCATCTATAAGCGGGTGGGAGAGGTAGGCGGGGAGAGCCTTTATCTATAAGCGAGTGGGAAAGGTGGGCGGGAAAAGCCTTCATAAAAGAAAGGTGAGAGAGGTGGGCGGGAGAGTCTTCATCTATAAGCGGGTGGGAGAGGTGGGCGGGGAGAGCCTTTATCTATAAGCGGGTGGGAGACGTGGGCGAGGAGAGTCTTCATCTATAGGCGGGTGGAAGAGGTGGGCGGGGAGAGCCTTTACCTATAAGCGGGTGGGAAAGGTGGGTGGGGAGAGCCTTCATCTATAAGCGGGTGGTATAGGTGGGCGGGGAGACTCTTCATCTATAAGCGGGTGGGAGAGGTGGGCGGGGAGAGCCTTCATCTATAAGCAGGTGTGAGAGGTGTGCGGGGACAGCCTTTCATCTATAGGCGGGTGGGGGAGGTGGGCGGGGAGAGCATTTATCTATTAGCGGGTGGGAGGGGTGGGCGGGGAAAGCCTTCATCTAAGAGCGGGTGGGAGAGGTGGGTTGGGAGAGCCTTCATATATAAGCGGGTGGGAGTGGTGGGCGAGGAGAGTCTTCATCTATAAGCGGGTGGGAGAGGTGGGCACGGAGAGCCTTCATCTATAAGCGGGTGGGAGAGGTGGGCGGGGAGAGCCTTCATCTATAAATGGGTGGAAGAGGTGGGCGAGAAGAGTCTTCATCTATAAGCGTGTGCGAGAGATGGGCGGGGAGAGCCTTCATCTATAAGCGGGTAGGAGAGGTTGGCGAGAAGAGACTTCATCTATAAGCGGTTGGGAGAGGTGGGCGGTAAGAGCCTTCATCTATAAGCGGGTGAAGCATGTGGGCGGGGAGAGCCTTCAGCTATAAGCGGGTGGGACGGGTGGGCTGGGAGAGCCTTCATCTATAAGCGGTTGGGAGAGGTTGGCGGGGAGAGTCTTCATCTATAAGTAAGTGGGAGAGGTGGGTTTGGAGAGCCTTCATCTATAAGCGGGTGGGAGAGGTAAACGAGGAGAGCCTTCATCTATAAGCGGGTGCAAGAGGTTGTCGAGGAGAGTCTTCATCTATAAGCGTTTGGGAGAGGTGGGCGGGAAATGCCTTCATCTATAAGCGGGTGGGAGAAGTGGGCGGGGAGATCCTTCATCTATAAGCGGGTGGAAGAGGTGGGCGGGGAGAGCCTCCATCATAAGCGGGTGGGAGAGGTGGGCGGGGAGAGCCTTCATCTATAAGCGGGTGGGAGAGGTGGGCGGGGAGAGTCCTCAAATATGAGCGAGTGGAAGAGGTGGGCGTGGATTGCCTTCATCTATGAGCGGGTGGGACAGGTATGCGGGGAGAGCCTTCATCTATATGCTGGTGGGAGAGGTGGGCGAGGAGAGTCTTCATCTATCAGCGGGTGGGAGAGGTGGGCGGGGAGAGCCTTTATCTATAAGCGGGTGGGATAGTTGGGCGGGGAGAGCCTTCATCTCTAAGCGGGTGGTATAGGTGGGCATGGAGAGTCCTCTTCTATAAGCAGGTGGAAGACTTAGGCGGGGAGAGACTTCATCTCTAAGCGGTTGGGAGAGGTTGGCAGGGAGAGCCTTCATCTATTAGCGGGTGGAAGAGGTGGGCGGGGAGAACCTCCATCTACAAGTGGGTAGGGGAGGTAGGTGAGTAGAGCCTTCATCTATAAGCGGGTGGGAGAGGTGGGCGGGGAGAGCCTTCATCTATAAGCGGCTGGGAGATGTGGGAGAAGAGAGTCTACATCAGAAAGTGGGTGGAAGTGATGGGCAGGAAGAGCCTTCATCTATAAGCCAGGGGGAGAGGTGGGCGGGGAAAGCCTTCATCTTTAAGCGGGTAGGAGAGGTGAGTAGGAGAGTCTTTATCTATGAGCGGGTGGGAGAGGTGGGCGGGGAGAGCTTTCATCGATTAGCGGGTGGAAGAGGTTGGCGGGAAGAGCCTTCATCTATAAGCGGGTGGGAGCGGTAGGCGAGGAGAGCCTTTATCTATAAGCGGGTGGGAGAGGTGGGCGGGGAGAGCCCTCATCTATGAGCGGGTGGTAGACGTGGGTTCGGAGAGCCTTCATCTGTAAGCGGGTGGGAGAGATGGGCAGGGAGACCCTTTATCTCTAAGCGGGTGGGAGAGCTGGGCGAGGAGAGTCTTCATCTATAAGCGGGTGGGAGAGGTGGGCGGGGAGAGCCTTCATTTTTTAGCGGGTGGGAGATTTGGGCGGGGAGAGCTTTCATCTATAAGCGGGTGGAAGAGGTGGGCGGGAAGAGCCTCAGTCCATAAGCGAGTGGGAGAGGTGGTCGGGGAGACCCTTCATCTATAAGCAGGTGTGAGAGTTAGGCTGGGAGAGCCTCCATCATAAGCGGTTGGGAGAGGTGGGCGGAGATAGCCTTCATCCAGAAACGCGTGGGAGAGGTAGGCGAGGAGAGCCTTCATCTATAAGCGGGTGGGAAAGGTGGGCGGGGAGAGCCTTCATCTATAAGCGGGTGTGAGAGGTAGACTGGGAGAGCCTTAATCTATAAGCTGGTTGGAGAGGTGGGCGGGGAGAGCCTTCATCTATAAGCGGGTGGGAGAGATGGGCGAGGACAGTCTTCATCTATAAGCGTGTGGGAGAGGTTGGCGGGAAGTGCCTTCATTTATAAGCGGGTGGGAGAGATGGGCGGGTAGAGCCTTCATCCATAAGCGTGTATGAGAGGTGGGCGAGGAGAGTCTTTATCTATAAGCACGTGGTAGAGTTGGGCGGGGAGAGCCTTCATCTATCAGCGGGTGTGAAAGGTGGGCGAGGAGACTCTTCATCTATAAGCAGGTGGGAGAGGTGGGTGAGAGCCTTTATCTATAAGCGGGTGCAAGAGGTGGGCAGGGAGAGCCTTCATCTAAGAGTGGGTGGGAGACGTGGGCTGGGAGAGCCTTCATCTCTAAGCGGGTGGGAGAGATGGGCAGGGAGAGCCTTCATCTCTAAGCGAGTGTAAGAGAAGGGCGGGGAGAGCCCTCATCTATAAGCGGGTGGGAGAGGTAGGCGGGGAGAGCCTTTATCTATAAGCGAGTGGGAAAGGTGGGCGGGAAAAGCCTTCATAAAAGAAAGGTGAGAGAGGTGGGCGGGAGAGTCTTCATCTATAAGCGGGTGGGAGAGGTGGGCGGGGAGAGCCTTTATCTATAAGCGGGTGGGAGACGTGGGCGAGGAGAGTCTTCATCTATAGGCGGCTGGGAGAGGTGGGCGGGGAGAGCCTTTACCTATAAGCGGGTGGGAAAGGTGGGCGGGGAGAGCCTTCATCTATAAGCGGGTGGTATAGGTGGGCGGGGAGACTCTTCATCTATAAGCGGGTGGGAGAGGTGGGCGGGGAGAGCCTTCATCTATAAGCGGGTAGGAGAGGTTGGCGAGAAGAGACTTCATCTATAAGCGGTTGGGAGAGGTGGGCGGTAAGAGCCTTCATCTATAAGCGGGTGAAGCATGTGGGCGGGGAGAGCCTTCATCTATAAGCGGGTGGGACGGGTGGGCTGGGAGAGCCTTCAACTGTAAGCGGGTGGGAGAGATGGGCAGGGAGAGCCTTTATCTCTAAGCGGGTGGGAGAGCTGGGCGAGGAGAGTCTTCATCTATAAGCGGGTGGGAGAGGTGGGCGGGGAAAGCCTTCATTTTTTAGCGGGTGGGAGATTTGGGCGGGGAGAGCTTTAATCTATAAGCGGGTGGAAGAGGTGGGCGGGAAGAGCCTCAGTCCATAAGCGAGTGGGAGAGGTGGTCGGGGAGACCCTTCATCTATAAGCAGGTGTGAGAGTTAGGCTGGGAGAGCCTCCATCATAAGCGGGTGGGAGAGGTGGGCGGAGATAGCCTTCATCCAGAAACGCGTGGGAGAGGTAGGCGAGGAGAGCCTTCATCTATAAGCGGGTGGGAAAGGTGGGCGGGGAGAGCCTTCATCTATAAGCGGGTGTGAGAGGTAGACTGGGAGAGCCTTAATCTATAAGCTAGTTGGAGAGGTGGGCGGGGAGAGCCTTCATCTATAGGCGGGTGGGGGAGGTGGGCGGGGAGAGCATTTATCTATTAGCGGGTGGGAGGGGTGGGCGGGGAAAGCCTTCATCTATAAGCGGGTGGGAGAGGTGGGTTGGGAGAGCCTTCATATATAAGCGGGTGGGAGTGGTGGGCGAGGAGAGTCTTCATCTATAAGCGGGTGTGAGAGGTGGGCACGGAGAGCCTTCATCTATAAGCGGGTGGGAGAGGTGGGCGGGGAGAGCCTTCATCTATAAATGGGTGGAAGAGGTGGGCGAGAAGAGTCTTCATCCATAAGCGTGTGCGAGAGATGGGCGGGGAGAGCCTTCATCTATAAGCGGGTAGGAGAGGTTGGCGAGAAGAGACTTCATCTATAAGCGGTTGGGAGAGGTGGGCGGTAAGAGCCTTCATCTATAAGCGGGTGAAGCATGTGGGCGGGGAGAGCCTTCAGCTATAAGCGGGTGGGACGGGTGGGCTGGGAGAGCCTTCATCTATAAGCGGTTGGGAGAGGTTGGCGGGGAGAGTCTTCATCTATAAGTAAGTGGGAGAGGTGGGTTTGGAGAGCCTTCATCTAAGAGCGGGTGGGAGAGGTAAACGAGGAGAGCCTCCATCTATAAGCGGGTGCAAGAGGTTGTCGAGGAGAGTTTTCATCTATAAGCGTTTGGGAGAGGTGGGCGGGAAATGCCTTCATCTATAAGCGGGTGGGAGAAGTGGGCGGGGAGATCCTTCATCTATAAGCAGGGGGAAGAGGTGGGCGGGGAGAGCCTCCATCATAAGCGGGTGGGAGAGGTGGGCGGGGAGAGCCTTCATCTATAAGCGGGTGGGAGAGGTAAGCGGGGAAAGTCCTCATCTATGAGCGGGTGGAAGAGGTGGGCGTGGATTGCCTTCATCTATGAGCGGGTGGGACAGGTATGCGGGGAGAGCCTCCATCTATAAGCGGGTGCAAGAGGTTGTCGAGGAGAGTTTTCATCTATAAGCGTTTGGGAGAGGTGGGCGGGAAATGCCTTCATCTATAAGCGGGTGGGAGAAGTGGGCGGGGAGATCCTTCATCTATAAGCAGGGGGAAGAGGTGGGCGGGGAGAGCCTCCATCATAAGCGGTTGGGAGAGGTGGGCGGAGATAGCCTTCATCCAGAAACGCGTGGGAGAGGTAGGCGAGGAGAGCCTTCATCTATAAGCGGGTGGGAAAGGTGGGCGGGGAGAGCCTTCATCTATAAGCGGGTGTGAGAGGTAGACTGGGAGAGCCTTAATCTATAAGCTGGTTGGAGAGGTGGGCGGGGAGAGCCTTCATCTATAAGCGGGTGGGAGAGATGGGCGAGGACAGTCTTCATCTATAAGCGTGTGGGAGAGGTTGGCGGGAAGTGCCTTCATTTATAAGCGGGTGGGAGAGATGGGCGGGAGAGCCTTTATCAATAAGCGTGTATGAGAGGTGGGCGAGGAGAGTCTTTATCTATAAGCACGTGGTAGAGTTGGGCGGGGAGATCCTTCATCTATCAGCGGGTGTGAAAGGTGGGCGAGGAGACTCTTCATCTATAAGCAGGTGGAAGAGGTGGGTGAGAGCCTTTATCTATAAGCGGGTGGAAGAGGTGGGCGGGGAGAGCCTTCATCTAAGAGTGGGTGGGAGACGTGGGCTGGGAGAGCCTTCATCTCTAAGCGGGTGGGAGAGATGGGCAGGGAGAGCCTTCATCTCTAAGCGAGTGTAAGAGAAGGGCGGGGAGAGCCTTCATCTATAAGCGGGTGGGAGAGGTAGGCGGGGAGAGCCTTTATCTATAAGCGAGTGGGAAAGGTGGGCGGGAAAAGCCTTCATAAAAGAAAGGTGAGAGAGGTGGGCGGGAGAGTCTTCATCTATAAGCGGGTGGGAGAGGTGGGCGGGGAGAGCCTTTATCTATAAGCGGGTGGGAGACGTGGGCGAGGAGAGTCTTCATCTATAGGCGGCTGGGAGAGGTGGGCGGGGAGAGCCTTTACCTATAAGCGGGTGGGAAAGGTGGGCGGGGAGAGCCTTCATCTATAAGCGGGTGGTATAGGTGTGCGGGGAGACTCTTCATCTATAAGCGGGTGGGAGAGGTGGGCGGGGAGAGCCTTCATCTATAAGCGGGTAGGAGAGGTTGGCGAGAAGAGACTTCATCTATAAGCGGTTGGGAGAGGTGGGCGGTAAGAGCCTTCATCTATAAGCGGGTGAAGCATGTGGGCGGGGAGAGCCTTCATCTATAAGCGGGTGGGACGGGTGGGCTGGGAGAGCCTTCATCTATAAGCGGTTGGGAGAGGTTGGCGGGGAGAGTCTTCATCTATAAGTAAGTGGGAGAGGTGGGTTTGGAGAGCCTTCATCTATAAGCGGGTGGGAAAGAGGGGCGGGGAGAACCTTCATCTCTAAGCAAGTGTGAGAGATGGGCGGGGAGAGCCTTTATCTATAAGCGGGTGGGAGAGGTGGGTAGGGAGAGCCTTTACCTATAAGCGGGTAGAAGAGGTGGGTGGAGAGAGCCTTCGTCTATAAGCGGGTGGGAGAGGTAAGCGAGGAGAGTCTTCATCTATTATCGAGTGGGATAGGTGGGCGGGGAGAGCCTTCATCTATCAGCTGGTGAGAGAGGTGGGCGGGGAGAGCCTTCATCTATAAGCGGGTGGGAAAGGTAAACGAGGAGAGCCTTCATCTATAAGTGGGTGCAAGAGGTGGTCGAGGAGAGTCTTCATCTATAAGCGTTTGGGAGAGGTGGGCGGGAAATGCCTTCATCTATAAGCGGGTGGGAGAAGTGGGCGGGGAGATCCCTCATCTATAAGCGGTTGGAAGAGGTGGGCGGGGAGAGTCTTCATCTATAAGTAAGTGGGAGAGGTGGGTTTGGAGAGCCTTCATCTATAAGCGGGTGGGAAAGAGGGGCGGGGAGAACCTTCATCTCTAAGCAAGTGTGAGAGATGGGCGGGGAGAGCCTTTATCTATAAGCGGGTGGGAGAGGTGGGTAGGGAGAGCCTTTACCTATAAGCGGGTAGAAGAGGTGGGTGGAGAGAGCCTTCGTCTATAAGCGGGTGGGAGAGGTAAGCGAGGAGAGTCTTCATCTATTATCGAGTTGGATAGGTGGGCGGGGAGAGCCTTCATTTATCAGCTGGTGAGAGAGGTGGGCGGGGAGAGCCTTCATCTATAAGCGGGTGGGAGAGGTAAACGAGGAGAGCCTTCATCTATAAGCGGGTGCAAGAGGTGGTCGAGGAGAGTCTTCATCTATAAGCGTTTGGGAGAGGTGGGCGGGAAATGCCTTCATCTATAAGCGGGTGGGAGAAGTGGGCGGGGAGATCCCTCATCTATAAGCGGTTGGAAGAGGTGGGCGGGGAGAGCCTCCATCATAAGCGGGTGGGAGAGGTGGGCGGGGAGAGCCTTCATCTATAAGCGGGTGGGAGAGGTGGGCGGAGAGAGTCTTCATCTATGAGCGGGTGGGAGAGGTGGGCGTGGATTGCCTTCATCTATGAGCGGGTGGGACAGGTATGCGGGGAGAGCCTTCATCTATATGCTGGTGGGAGAGGTGGGCGAGGAGAGTCTTCATCTATCAGCGGGTGGGAGAGGTGGGCGGGGAGAGCCTTTATCTATAAGCGGGTGGGATAGTTGGGCGGGGAGAGCCTTCATCTTTAAGCGGGTGGTATAGGTGGGCGGGGAGACTCTTCATATATAAGCGGGTGGGAGAGTCTTTATCTATAAGCGTGTGGGAGAGGTGGGCGGGGAGAGCCTTCATATATAAGCGGGTGGGAGTAGTGGGCGAAGAGAGCCTTCATCTAAAAGCGGGTGGGAGAGGTGTGCGGGGAGAGCCTTCATCTATAAGCGGGTGGGAGAGGTGAGCGAGAAGAGTCTTAATCTATTAGCAGGGGGGAGAAGTGGGCGGGGAGAGCCTCTATCTATAAGCGGGTGGGACAGGTGGGCGGGGAGATCCCTTATCTATAAGCGGGTGGGAGAGGTTGGCGGTGAGAGCCTTCATCTATAAGCGGGTGGGAGAGGTTAGCGTGGATAGCCTTCATCTATAAGCGGGTGGGACAGGTGGGCGGGGAGAGCCTTCATCTATAAGCGGGTGGGACAGGTGGGCGGGGAGAGCCTACATCTATAAGCAGGTCGGAGAGGTGGGAGGGGAGAACCTTCCAATATAAGCTGGTGCGAGAGCCTTCATCTATAAGGGGGTGTGAGAGGTAGACGAGGAGAGCCTTCATCTAAAGGGGGTGTGAGAGGTAGACGAGGAGAGCCTTCATCAATAAGCAGGTGGAAGAGGTGGGTGGAGAGAGCCTTCAGCTATAAGCGGGTAGGAGAGGTTGGCGAGGAGAGACTTCATCTATAAGCGGGTGGGAGAGGTGGGCGGGGAGAGCCCTTATCTATAAGCGGGTCAAGCAGGTGGGCGGGGAGAGCCTTCATCTATAAGCGGGTGGGACGGGTGGGCTGTGAGAGCCTTCATCTATAAGCGGTTGGGAGAGGTTGGCGGGGAGACTTTTCATCTATAAGTAAGTGGGAGAGGTCGGTTTGGAGAGCCTTCATCTATAGGCGGGTGGGAAAGATGGGCGGGGAGAGCCTTCATCTATAAGCGGGTGGGACAGGTGTGCGGGGAGAGCCTTCATCTATAATCGGGTGGGAGAGGTTGGCGGGGAGAGTCTTCATCTATAAGTAAGTGGGAGAGGTGGGCGGGGAGAGCCTTCATCTATAAGCGGGTGGGAGCGGTAGGCGAGGAGAGCCTTTATCTTTAAGCGGGTGGGAGAGGTGGGCGGGGAGAGCCTTCATCTAAGAGTGGGTGGGAGACGTAGGCTGGGAGAGCCTTCATCTCTAAGCGGGTGGAAGAGATGCGCATGGAGAGCCTTCATCTCTAAGCGAGTGTGAGAGAAGGGCGGGGAGAGCCTTCATCTATAAGCGGGTGGGAGAGGTAGGCGGGGAGAGCCTTCATCTATAGGCGGGTGGGAGAGGTGGGCATGGAGAGCCTTTATCTATAAGCGCGTGGGAAAGGTGGGCGGGCAAAGCCTTCATCTATAAGAAGGTGAGAGAGGTGGGCGTGAGAGTCTTCATCTATAAGCGGGTGGGAGAGGTGGGCGGGGAGAGCCTTCATCTATAAGCGGCTGAAAGACGTGGGCGAGGAGAGTCTTCATCTATAGGCGGGTGGGAGAGGTGGGCGGGGAGAGCCTTCACCTATAAGCGGGTGGGAAAGGTGGGCGGGGAGAGCCTTCATCTATAAGAGGGTGGTATAGGTGGGCGGGGAGACTCTTCATCTATAAGCGGGTGGGAGAGGTGGGCGGGGAGAGCCTTCATCTATAAGCAGGTGTGAGGGGTGGGCGGGGACAGCCTTTCATCTATAGGCGGGTGGGGGAGGTGGGCGGGAAGAGCATTTATCTATTAGCGGGTGGGAGGGGTGCGCGGGGAGAGCCTTCATCTATAAGCGGGTGGGAGAGGTGGGTGGGGAGAGCCTTCATATATAAGCGGGTGGGAGTGGTGGGCGAGGAGAGTCTTCATCTATAAGCGGGTGGGAGAGGTAGGCGCGGAGAGCCTTCATCTATAAGCGGGTGGGAGAGGTGGGCGGGGAGAGCCTTCATCCTATAAGTGGGTGGAAGAGGTGGGCGAGGAGAGTCTTCATCTATAAGCGTGTGCGAGAGATGGGCGGGGAGAGCCTTCATCTATAAGCGGGTAGGAGAGGTTGGCGAGAAGAGACTTCATCTATTAGCGGTTTGGAGAGGTGGGCGGGGAGAGCCTTCATCTATAAGCGGGTGAAGCAGGTGGGCGGGGTGAGCCTTCATCTATAAGCGAAAGGGACGGGTAGGCTGGGAGAGCCTTCATCTATAAGCGGTTGGGAGAGGTTGGCGGGTAGAGTCTTCATCTATAAGTAAGTGGGAGAGGCGGGTTTGGAGAGCCTTCATCTATAAGCGGGTAGGAAAGAGGGGCGGGGAGAACCTTCATTTCTAAGCGAGTGTGAGAGGTGGGCGGGGAGAGCCTTTATCTATAAGCGGGGGGGGGAGGTGGGTAGGGAAAGCCTTCATCTATAAGCGGGTGAAAGAGGTGGGTGGAGAGAGCCTTCGTCTCTAAGCGGGTGGGAGAGGTAAGCGAGGAGAGTCTTTATCTATTATCGAGTGGGATAGGTGGGCGGGGAAAGCCTTTATCTATAAGCTGGTAAGAGAGGTGGGCGGGGAGAGCCTTCATCTATAAGCGGGTGGGAGAGGTGAACAGGGAGAGCCTTCATCTATAAGCAGGTGCGAGAGGTGGGCGAGGAGAGTCTTCATCTATAAGCGTTTGGGAGAGGTGGGCGTGGAGAGCCTTCATCTATAAGCGGGTGGGAGAAGTGGGCGGGGAGATCCTTCATCTATAAGCGGGTGGAAGAGGTGGGCGGGGAGAGCCTCCATCATAAGCGGATGGGAGAGGTGGGCGGTGAGAGCCTTCATCTATAAGCGGGTGGGAGAGGTGGGCGGGGAGAGTCTTCATCTATGAGCGGGTGGGAGAGGTGGGCGTGGATTGCCTTCATCTATGAGCGGGTGGGACAGGTATGCGGGGAGAGCCTTCATCTATATGCTGGTGGGAGAGGTGGGCGAGGAGAGTCTTCATCTATCAGCGGGTGGGAGAGGTGGGCGGGGAGAGCCTTCATCTATAAGCGGGTGGGATAGTTGGGCGGGGAGAGCCTTCATCTATAAGCGGGTGGTATAGGTGGGCGGGGAGACTCTTCATATATAGGCGGGTGGGAGAGTCTTTATCTATAAGCGTGTGGGAGAGTTGGGCGGGGAAAGCCTTCATATATAAGCGGGTGGGAGTGGTGGGCGAAGAGAGCCTACATCTATAAGCGGGTGGGAGAGGTGTGCGGGGAGAGCCTTTATCTATAAGCGGGTGGGAGAGGTGAGCGAGAAGAGTCTTAATCTATTAGCAGGGGGGAGAAGTGTGCGGGGAGAGCCCCTATCTATAAGCGGGTGGGACAGGTGGGCGGGGAGATCCTTCATCTATAAGCGGGTGGGAGAGGTTGGCGGTGAGAGCCTTCATCTATAAGCGGGTGGGAGAGGTGAGCGTGGATAGCCTTCATCTATAAGCGGGTGGGACAGGTGGGCGGGGAGAGCCTTCATTTATAAGCGGGTGGGACAGGTGGGCGGGAAGCGCCTACATCTATAAGCAGGTCGGAGAGGTGGAAGGGGAGAGCCTTCAAATATAAGCTGGTGCGAGAGCCTTCATCTATAAGGGGGTGTGAGAGGTAGACGAGGAGAGCCTTCATCTATAAGGGGGTGTGAGAGGTAGACGAGGAGAGCCTTTATCAATAGGCAGGTGGAAGAGGTGGGTGGAGAGAGCCTTCAGCTATAAGCGGGTAGGAGAGGTTGGCGAGAAGAGACTTCATCTATAAGCGGGTGGGTGAGGTGGGCGGGGAGAGCCCTTATCTATAAGCGGGTGAAGCAGGTGGGCATGGAGAGCCTTCATCTATAAGCGGGTGGGACGGGTGGGCTGTGAGAGCCTTTATCTATAAGCGGTTGGGGGAGGTTGGCGCGGAGACTTTTCATCTATAAGTAAGTGGGAGAGGTCGGTTTGGAGAGCCTTTATCTATAGGCGGGTGGGAAAGATGGGCGGGGAGAGCCTTCATCTATAAGCGGGTGGGACAGGTGGGCGGGGAGAGCCTTCATTTATAAGCGGGTGGGAGAGGTTGGCGGGGAGAGTCTTCATCTATAAGTAAGTCGGAGAGGTGGGCGGGGAGAGCCTTCATCTATAAGCGGGTGGGAGCGGTAGGCGAGGAGAGCCTTTATCTATAAGCGGGTGGGAGAGGTGGGCAGGGAGAGCCTTTATCTATAAGTGGGTGGGAAATGTGGGCGGGGAAAGCCTTCATCTATAAGAAGGTGAGAGAGGTGGGCTAGAGAGTCTTCATCTATAAGCGGATGGGAGAGGTGGGCGGGGAGAGCCTTCATCTATAAGCGGGTGGGAGACGTGGGCGAGGAGAGTCTTCATCTATAAGCGGGTGGGAGAGGTGGGCGGGAGAAGCCTTCACCTATAAGCGGGTGGGAAAGGTTTGCGGGGAGAACCTTTATCTATAAGCGGGTGGTATAGGTGGGCGGGGAGACTCTTCATCTATAAGCAGGTGGGAGAGGTGGGCGGGGAGAGCCTTCATCTATAAGCGGGTGTGAGAGGTGGGCGGTGACAGCCTTTCATCTATAGGAGGGTGGGGGAGGTGGGCGGGGAGAGCATTTATCTATTAGCGGGTGGGAGGGGTGGGCGGAGAGAGCCTTCATCTATAAGCGGGTGGGAGAGGTAGGTGGGGAGAGCCTTCATATATAAGCGGGTGGGAGTGGTGGGCGAGGAGAGTCTTCATCTATAAGCGGGTGGGAGAGGTGGGCGCGGAGAGCCTTCATCTATAAGCGGGTTGGAGAGGTGGGCGAAAAGAGACTTCATCTATAAGCGGTTGGGAGAGGTGGGCGGGGAGAGCCTTCATCTATAAGCGGGTAAAGCAGGTGGGCGGGGAGAGCCTTCATCTATAAGCGGGTGGGACGGGTGGGCTGGGAGAGCCTTCATCTATAAGCGGTTGGGAGAGGTTGGCGGGGAGAGTCTTCATCTATAAGTAAGTGGGAGAGGTGGGTTTGGAGAGCCTTCATCTATAAGCGGGTGGGAAAGAGGGGCGGGGAGAACCTTCATCTCTAAGCGAGTGTGAGAGGTGGGCGGGGAGAGCCTTTATCTATAAGCGGGTGGGAGAGGTGGGTAGGGAGAGCCTTCATCTATAAGCGGGTGGAAGAGGTGGGTAGGGAGAGCCTTCGTCTATAAGCGGGTGGGAGAGGTAAGCGAGGAGAGTCTTCATCTATTATCGAGTGGGATATGTGGGCGGGGGTGAGCCTTCATCTATAAGCTGGTGAGAGAGGTGGGCGGGGAGAGCCTTCATCTATAAGCGGGTGGGAGAGGTGAACGAGGAGAGCCTTCATCTATAAGCGGGTGCGAGAGGTGGGCGGGGAGAGTCTTCATCTATAAGCGTTTGGGAGAGGTGGGCGGGGAGAGCCATCATCTATAAGCGGGTGGGAGAAGTGGGCGGGGAGATCCTTCATCTATAAGCGGGTGGAAGAGGTGGGCGGGGAGAGCCTCCATCATAAGCGGGTTGGAGAGGTAGGGGTGGAGAGCCTTCATCTATAAGCGGGTGGGAGAGGTGGGCGGGGAGAGTCTTTATCTATGAGCGGGTGGGAGAGGTGGGCGTGGATTGCCTTCATCTATGAGCGGGTGGGACAGGTATGCGGGGAGAGCCTTCATCTATATGCTGGTGGGAGAGGTGGGCGAGGAGAGTCTTCATCTATCAGCGGGTGGGAGAGGTGGGCGGGGAGAGCCTTCATCTATAAGCGGGTGGGATAGTTGTGCGGGGAGAGCCTTCATCTATAAGCGGTTGATATAGGTGGGCGGGGAGACTCTTCATATATAAGCGGGTGGGAGAGTCTTTAACTATAAGCGTATGGGAGAGGTGGGCGGGGAGAGCCTTCATATATAAGCGGGTGGGAGTGGTGGGCGAAGAGAGCCTTCATCTATAAGCGGGTAGAAGAGGTGAGCGAGAAGAGTCTTAATCTATTAGCGGGTGGGAGAAGTAGGCGGGGAGAGCCTTCATCTATAAGCGGCTGGGACAGGTGGGCGGGATGATCCTTCATCTATAAGCGGGTGGGAGAGGTTGGCGGTGAGAGCCTTCATCTATAAGCGGATGCGAGAGGTGAGCGTGGATAGCCTTCATCTATAAGCGGGTGGAACAGGTGGGCGGGGAGAACCTTCATCTATAAGGTGGTGGAAGATGTGGGCGGTGAGAGCCTGCATCTTTAAGTGGGTGGGAGAGGTGGGAGGGGAGAGCCTTCAACTATAAGCGGGTGGGAGAGCCTTCATCTATAAGCGTGGGTGAGAGGTAGATGGGGAGAGCCTTCATCAATAAGAAGGTGGAAGAGGTGGGTGGAGAAAGCCTTCATCTATAAGCGGGTGGGAGAGGTAAGCGAGGAGAGTGTTCATCTATAAGCGGGTGGGAGAGGTGCGCAGGGATAGCCTTCATCTATAAGCGCGTGTGAGAGGTAGACGGGGAAAGCTTTCATCTATATGCGGGTGGGAGAGGTGGGCGGGGAGAGTCCTCATCTATAAGCGGTTGGAAGAGGTGGGCGGGGAGAGCCTCCATCATAAGCGGGTGGGAGAGGTGGGCGGGGAGAGCCTTCATCTATAAGCGGGTGGGAGAGGTGGGCGGAGAGAGTCTTCATCTATGAGCGGGTGGGAGAGGTGGGCGTGGATTGCCTTCATCTATGAGCGGGTGGGACAGGTATGCGGGGAGAGCCTTCATCTATATGCTGGTGGGAGAGGTGGGCGAGGAGAGTCTTCATCTATCAGCGGGTGGGAGAGGTGGGCGGGGAGAGCCTTTATCTATAAGCGGGTGGGATAGTTGGGCGGGGAGAGCCTTCATCTTTAAGCGGGTGGTATAGGTGGGCGGGGAGACTCTTCATATATAAGCGGGTGGGAGAGTCTTTATCTATAAGCGTGTGGGAGAGGTGGGCGGGGAGAGCCTTCATATATAAGCGGGTGGGAGTAGTGGGCGAAGAGAGCCTTCATCTAAAAGCGGGTGGGAGAGGTGTTCGGGGAGAGCCTTCATCTATAAGCGGGTGGGAGAGGTGAGCGAGAAGAGTCTTAATCTATTAGCAGGGGGGAGAAGTGGGCGGGGAGAGCCTCTATCTATAAGCGGGTGGGACAGGTGGGCGGGGAGATCCCTTATCTATAAGCGGGTGGGAGAGGTTGGCGGTGAGAGCCTTCATCTATAAGCGGGTGGAAGAGGTGAGCGTGGATAGCCTTCATCTATAAGCGGGTGGGACAGGTGGGCGGGGAGAGCCTTCATCTATAAGCGGGTGGGACAGGTGGGCGGGGAGAGCCTACATCTATAAGCAGGTCGGAGAGGTGGGAGGGGAGAACCTTCCAATATAAGCTGGTGCGAGAGCCTTCATCTATAAGGGGGTGTGAGAGGTAGACGAGGAGAGCCTTCATCTAAAGGGGGTGTGAGAGGTAGACGAGGAGAGCCTTCATCAATAAGCAGGTGGAAGAGGTGGGTGGAGAGAGCCTTCAGCTATAAGCGGGTAGGAGAGGTTGGCGAGGAGAGACTTCATCTATAAGCGGGTGGGAGAGGTGGGCGGGGAGAGCCCTTATCTATTACCGGGTCAAGCAGGTGGGCGGGGAGAGCCTTCATCTATAAGCGGGTGGGACGGGTGGGCTGTGAGAGCCTTCATCTATAAGCGGTTGGGAGAGGTTGGCGGGGAGACTTTTCATCTATAAGTAAGTGGGAGAGGTCGGTTTGGAGAGCCTTCATCTATAGGCGGGTGGGAAAGATGGGCGGGGAGAGCCTTCATCTATAAGCGGGTGGGACAGGTGTGCGAGGAGAGCCTTCATCTTTAATCGGGTGGGAGAGGTTGGCGGGGAGAGTCTTCATCTATAAGTAAGTGGGAGAGGTGGGCGGGGAGAGCCTTCATCTATAAGCGGGTGGGAGCGGTAGGCGAGGAGAGCCTTTATCTTTAAGCGGGTGGGAGAGGTGGGCGGGGAGAGCCTTCATCTAAGAGTGGGTGGGAGACGTAGGCTGGGAGAGCCTTCATCTCTAAGCGGGTGGAAGAGATGGGCATGGAGAGCCTTCATCTCTAAGCGAGTGTGAGAGAAGGGCGGGGAGAGCCTTCATCTATAAGCGGGTGGGAGAGGTAGGCGGGGAGAGCCTTCATCTATAGGCGGGTGGGAGAGGTGGGCATGGAGAGCCTTTATCTATAAGCGCGTGGGAAAGGTGGGCGGGCAAAGCCTTCATCTATAAGAAGGTGAGAGAGGTGGGCGTGAGAGTCTTCATCTATAAGCGGGTGGGAGAGGTGGGCGGGGAGAGCCTTCATCTATAAGCGGCTGAAAGACGTGGGCGAGGAGAGTCTTCATCTATAGGCGGGTGGGAGAGGTGGGCGGGGAGAGCCTTCACCTATAAGCGGGTGGGAAAGGTAGGCGGGGAGAGCCTTCATCTATAAGAGGGTGGTATAGGTGGGCGGGGAGACTCTTCATCTATAAGCGGGTGGGAGAGGTGGGCGGGGAGAGCCTTCATCTATAAGCAGGTGTGAGGGGTGGGCGGGGACAGCCTTTCATCTATAGGCGGGTGGGGGAGGTGGGCGGGAAGAGCATTTATCTATTAGCGGGTGGGAGGGGTGGGCGGGGAGAGCCTTCATCTATAAGCGGGTGGGAGAGGTGGGTGGGGAGAGCCTTCATATATAAGCGGGTGGGAGTGGTGGGCGAGGAGAGTCTTCATCTATAAGCGGGTGGGAGAGGTAGGCGCGGAGAGCCTTCATCTATAAGCGGGTGGGAGAGGTGGGCGGGGAGAGCCTTCATCCTATAAGTGGGTGGAAGAGGTGGGCGAGGAGAGTCTTCATCTATAAGCGTGTGCGAGAGATGGGCGGGGAGAGCCTTCATCTATAAGCGGGTAGGAGAGGTTGGCGAGAAGAGACTTCATCTATTAGCGGTTTGGAGAGGTGGGCGGGGAGAGCCTTCATCTATAAGCGGGTGAAGCAGGTGGGCGGGGTGAGCCTTCATCTATAAGCGAAAGGGACGGGTAGGCTGGGAGAGCCTTCATCTATAAGCGGTTGGGAGAGGTTGGCGGGTAGAGTCTTCATCTATAAGTAAGTGGGAGAGGCGGGTTTGGAGAGCCTTCATCTATAAGCGGGTAGGAAAGAGGGGCGGGGAGAACCTTCATTTCTAAGCGAGTGTGAGAGGTGGGCGGGGAGAGCCTTTATCTATAAGCGGGTGGGAGAGGTGGGTAGGGAGAGCCTTCATCTATAAGCGGGTGGAAGAGGTGGGTAGGGAGAGCCTTCGTCTATAAGCGGGTGGGAGAGGTAAGCGAGGAGAGTCTTCATCTATTATCGAGTGGGATATGTGGGCGGGGGTGAGCCTTCATCTATAAGCTGGTGAGAGAGGTGGGCTTCGAGAGCCTTCATCTATAAGCGGGTGTGAGAGGTGGGCGGTGACAGCCTTTCATCTATAGGAGGGTGGGGGAGGTGGGCGGGGAGAGCATTTATCTATTAGCGGGTGGGAGGGGTGGGCGGAGAGAGCCTTCATCTATAAGCGGGTGGGAGAGGTAGGTGGGGAGAGCCTTCATATATAAGCGGGTGGGAGTGGTGGGCGAGGAGAGTCTTTATCTATTATCGAGTGGGATAGGTGGGCGGGGAAAGCCTTTATCTATAAGCTGGTAAGAGAGGTGGGCGGGGAGAGCCTTCATCTATAAGCGGGTGGGAGAGGTGAACAGGGAGAGCCTTCATCTATAAGCAGGTGCGAGAGGTGGGCGAGGAGAGTCTTCATCTATAAGCGTTTGGGAGAGGTGGGCGTGGAGAGCCTTCATCTATAAGCGGGTGGGAGAAGTGGGCGGGGAGATCCTTCATCTATAAGCGGGTGGAAGAGGTGGGCGGGGAGAGCCTCCATCATAAGCGGATGGGAGAGGTGGGCGGTGAGAGCCTTCATCTATAAGCGGGTGGGAGAGGTGGGCGGGGAGAGTCTTCATCTATGAGCGGGTGGGAGAGGTGGGCGTGGATTGCCTTCATCTATGAGCGGGTGGGACAGGTATGCGGGGAGAGCCTTCATCTATATGCTGGTGGGAGAGGTGGGCGAGGAGAGTCTTCATCTATCAGCGGGTGGGAGAGGTGGGCGGGGAGAGCCTTCATCTATAAGCAGGTGGGATAGTTGGGCGGGGAGAGCCTTCATCTATAAGCGGGTGGTATAGGTGGGCGGGGAGACTCTTCATATATAAGCGGGTGGGATAGTCTTTATCTATAAGCGTGTGGGAGAGTTGGGCGGGGAAAGCCTTCATATATAAGCGGGTGGGAGTGGTGGGCGAAGAGAGCCTACATCTATAAGCGGGTGGGAGAGGTGTGCGGGGAGAGCCTTTATCTATAAGCGGGTGGGAGAGGTGAGCGAGAAGAGTCTTAATCTATTAGCAGGGGGGAGAAGTGTGCGGGGAGAGCCCCTATCTATAAGCGGGTGGGACAGGTGGGCGGGGAGATCCTTCATCTATAAGCGGGTGGGAGAGGTTGGCGGTGAGAGCCTTCATCTATAAGCGGGTGGGAGAGGTGAGCGTGGATAGCCTTCATCTATAAGCGGGTGGGACAGGTGGGCGGGGAGAGCCTTCATTTATAAGCGGGTGGGACAGGTGGGCGGGAAGCGCCTACATCTATAAGCAGGTCGGAGAGGTGGAAGGGGAGAGCCTTCAAATATAAGCTGGTGCGAGAGCCTTCATCTATAAGGGGGTGTGAGAGGTAGACGAGGAGAGCCTTCATCTATAAGGGGGTCTGAGAGGTAGAGGAGGAGAGCCTTCATCAATAGGCAGGTGGAAGAGGTGGGTGGAGAGAGCCTTCAGCTATAAGCGGGTAGGAGAGGTTGGCGAGAAGAGACTTCATCTATAAGCGGGTGGGTGAGGTGGGCGGGGAGAGCCCTTATCTATAAGCGGGTGAAGCAGGTGGGCATGGAGAGCCTTCATCTATAAGCGGGTGGGACGGGTGGGCTGTGAGAGCCTTTATCTATAAGCGGTTGGGGGAGGTTGGCGCGGAGACTTTTCATCTATAAGTAAGTGGGAGAGGTCGGTTTGGAGAGCCTTTATCTATAGGCGGGTGGGAAAGATGGGCGGGGAGAGCCTTCATCTATAAGCGGGTGGGACAGGTGGGCGGGGAGAGCCTTCATTTATAAGCGGGTGGGAGAGGTTGGCGGGGAGAGTCTTCATCTATAAGTAAGTCGGAGAGGTGGGCGGGGAGAGCCTTCATCTATAAGCGGGTGGGAGCGGTAGGCGAGGAGAGCCTTTATCTATAAGCGGGTGGGAGAGGTGGGCAGGGAGAGCCTTTATCTATAAGTGGGTGGGAAATGTGGGCGGGGAAAGCCTTCATCTATAAGAAGGTGAGAGAGGTGGGCTAGAGAGTCTTCATCTATAAGCGGATGGGAGAGGTGGGCGGGGAGAGCCTTCATCTATAAGCGGGTGGGAGACGTGGGCGAGGAGAGTCTTCATCTATAAGCGGGTGGGAGAGGTGGGCGGGAGAAGCCTTCACCTATAAGCGGGTGGGAAAGGTTTGCGGGGAGAACCTTTATCTATAAGCGGGTGGTATAGGTGGGCGGGGAGACTCTTCATCTATAAGCAGGTGGGAGAGGTGGGCGGGGAGAGCCTTCATCTATAAGCGGGTGTGAGAGGTGGGCGGTGACAGCCTTTCATCTATAGGAGGGTGGGGGAGGTGGGCGGGGAGAGCATTTATCTATTAGCGGGTGGGAGGGGTGGGCGGAGAGAGCCTTCATCTATAAGCGGGTGGGAGAGGTAGGTGGGGAGAGCCTTCATATATAAGCGGGTGGGAGTGGTGGGCGAGGAGAGTCTTCATCTATAAGCGGGTGGGAGAGGTGGGCGCGGAGAGCCTTCATCTATAAGCGGGTTGGAGAGGTGGGCGAAAAGAGACTTCATCTATAAGCGGTTGGGAGAGGTGGGCGGGGAGAGCCTTCATCTATAAGCGGGTAAAGCAGGTGGGCGGGGAGAGCCTTCATCTATAAGCGGGTGGGACGGGTGGGCTGGGAGAGCCTTCATCTATAAGCGGTTGGGAGAGGTTGGCGGGGAGAGTCTTCATCTATAAGTAAGTGGGAGAGGTGGGTTTGGAGAGCCTTCATCTATAAGCGGGTGGGAAAGAGGGGCGGGGAGAACCTTCATCTCTAAGCGAGTGTGAGAGGTGGGCGGGGAGAGCCTTTATCTATAAGCGGGTGGGAGAGGTGGGTAGGGAGAGCCTTCATCTATAAGCGGGTGGAAGAGGTGGGTAGGGAGAGCCTTCGTCTATAAGCGGGTGGGAGAGGTAAGCGAGGAGAATCTTCATCTATTATCGAGTGGGATATGTGGGCGGGGGTGAGCCTTCATCTATAAGCTGGTGAGAGAGGTGGGCGGGGAGAGCCTTCATCTATAAGCGGGTGGGAGAGGTGAACGAGGAGAGCCTTCATCTATAAGCGGGTGCGAGAGGTGGGCGGGGAGAGTCTTCATCTATAAGCGTTTGGGAGAGGTGGGCGGGGAGAGCCTTCATCTATAAGCGGGTGGGAGAAGTGGGCGGGGAGATCCTTCATCTATAAGCGGGTGGAAGAGGTGGGCGGGGAGAGCCTCCATCATAAGCGGGTTGGAGAGGTAGGGGTGGAGAGCCTTCATCTATAAGCGGGTGGGAGAGGTGGGCGGGGAGAGTCTTTATCTATGAGCGGGTGGGAGAGGTGGGCGTGGATTGCCTTCATCTATGAGCGGGTGGGACAGGTATGCGGGGAGAGCCTTCATCTATATGCTGGTGGGAGAGGTGGGCGAGGAGAGTCTTCATCTATCAGCGGGTGGGAGAGGTGGGCGGGGAGAGCCTTCATCTATAAGCGGGTGGGATAGTTGTGCGGGGAGAGCCTTCATCTATAAGCGGTTGATATAGGTGGGCGGGGAGACTCTTCATATATAAGCGGGTGGGAGAGTCTTTAACTATAAGCGTATGGGAGAGGTGGGCGGGGAGAGCCTTCATATATAAGCGGGTGGGAGTGGTGGGCGAAGAGAGCCTTCATCTATAAGCGGGTAGAAGAGGTGAGCGAGAAGAGTCTTAATCTATTAGCGGGTGGGAGAAGTAGGCGGGGAGAGCCTTCATCTATAAGCGGCTGGGACAGGTGGGCGGGATGATCCTTCATCTATAAGCGGGTGGGAGAGGTTGGCGGTGAGAGCCTTCATCTATAAGCGGATGCGAGAGGTGAGCGTGGATAGCCTTCATCTATAAGCGGGTGGAACAGGTGGGCGGGGAGAACCTTCATCTATAAGGTGGTGGAAGATGTGGGCGGTGAGAGCCTGCATCTTTAAGTGGGTGGGAGAGGTGGGAGGGGAGAGCCTTCAACTATAAGCGGGTGGGAGAGCCTTCATCTATAAGCGTGGGTGAGAGGTAGATGGGGAGAGCCTTCATCAATAAGCAGGTGGAAGAGGTGGGTGGAGAAAGCCTTCATCTATAAGCGGGTGGGAGAGGTAAGCGAGGAGAGTGTTCATCTATAAGCGGGTGGGAGAGGTGCGCAGGGATAGCCTTCATCTATAAGCGCGTGTGAGAGGTAGACGGGGAAAGCTTTCATCTATATGCGGGTGGGAGAGGTGGGCGGGGAGAGTCCTCTTCTATAAGCAGGTGGAAGACTTAGGCGGGGAGAGACTTCATCTCTAAGCGGTTGGGAGAGGTTGGCCGGGAGAGCCTTCATCTATTAGCGGGTGGAAGAGGTGGGCGGGGAGAGCCCTTATCTATAAGCGGGTGGGAGATGTGGGAGAAGAGAGTCTACATCAGAAAGTGGGTGGAAGTGATGGGCAAGAAGAGCCTTCATCTATAAGCCATGGGGAGAGGTGGGCGGGGAAAGCCTTCATCTTTAAGCGGGTAGGAGAGGTGAGTGGGAGAGTCTTCATCTATGAGCGGGTGGGAGAGGTGGGCGGGGAGAGCTTTCATCGATTAGCGGGTGGAAGAGGTTGGCGGGGAGAGCCTGTATCTATAAGCGGGTGGGAGCGGTAGGCGAGGAGAGCCTGTATCTATACGCGGGTGGGAGAGGTGGGCGGGGAGAGCCTTTATCTATGAGCGGGTGGGAAACGTGGGCTGGGAGAGTTTTCATCTGTAAGCGGGTGGGAGAGATGGGCATGGAGAGCCTTTATCTCTAAGCGGGTGGGAGAGCTGGGCGATGAGAGTCTTCATCTATAAGCGGGTGGGAGAGGTGGGCGGGGAGAGCCTTCATTTTTTAGCGGGTGGGAGATTTGGGCGGGGAGAGCTTTCATCTATAAGCGGGTGGAAGAGGTGGGCGGGAAGAGCCTCAGTCCATAAGCGAGTGGGAGAGGTGGTCGGGGAGACCCTTCATCTATAAGCAGGTGTGAGAGTTAGGCTGGGAGAGCCTCCATCATAAGCGGGTGGGAGAGTTGGGCGGAGATAGCCTTCATCCAGAAACGCGTGGGAGAGGTAGGCGAGGAGAGCCTTCATCTATAAGCGGGTGGGAAAGGTGGGCGGGGAGAGCCTTCATCTATAAGCGGGTGTGAGAGGTAGACTGGGAGAGCCTTAATCTATAAGCTGGTGGGAGAGGTGGGCGGGGAGAGCCTTCATCTATAAGCGGGTGGGAGAGATGGGCGAGGACAGACTACATCTATAAGCGTGTGGGAGAGGTTGGCGGGAAGTGCCTTCATTTATAACCGGGTGGGAGAGATGGGCGGGTAGAGCCTTCATCAATAAGCGTGTATGAGAGGTGGGCGAGGAGAGTCCTTATCTATAAGCACGTGGTAGAGTTGGGCGGGGAGAGCCTTCATCTATCAGCGGGTGTGAAAGGTGGGCGAGGAGACTCTTCATCTATAAGCAGGTGGGAGAGTTGAAGGGGGGAGAGCCTTCATCTATCAGCGGGTGGGAGAGGTGGTCGGGGAGAGCCTTCATCTATAAGCGGGAGGGAGATTTGAGGAAGGAGAGTCTTCATCTATTTTCGTGTGGGAGAGGTTGGCGGGGAGACCCTTCATCTATAAGCGGGTGTGAGAGGTTGGCCGGGAGAGCCTTCATCGATTAGCGGGTGGAAGAGGTGGGCGGGGAGAGCCTTCATCTAAAAGCGGGTGGGGGAGGTAGGCGAGTAGAGCCTTCATCTATAAGCGAGTGGGAGAGGTGGTCGGGGAGACCCTTCATCTATAAGCAGGTGGGAGAGGTAGGCGGGGAGAGCCTTCATCTTAAGCGGGTGGGAGAGGTGGGCGGGGAGAGCATTCATCTATAAGCGGGTGGGAGCGGTAGGCGAGAAGAGCCTTTATCTATAAGCGGGTGGGAGAGGTGGGCGGGGAGAGCCTTCATCTATGAGCGGGTGGGAGACGTGGGCTGGGAGAGCCTTCATCTCTAATCGGGTGGGAGAGATGGGCATGGAGAGCCTTCATCTCTAAGCGAGTGTGAGAGGTAGGCGGGGAGAGCCTTCATCTCTAAGCGGGTGGGAGAGGTGGGCGGGGAGAGCCTTCATCTATAAGCGGGTGGGAGAGGTGGGCAGGGAAAGCCTTTATCTATAAGCGGGTGGGAGACGTGGGTGGGGAGAGCCTTTATATATAGGCGGGTGGGAGTGGTGGGAGGGAAGAGCCTTCATCTATAAGCGGGTGGGAGAGGTGGTCGAGGAGAGTCTTCATCTATAAGCGGGTGGGAGAGGTGGGCGTGGAGAGTCTTCATCTATAAGCGGGTGAGAGCAGTGAGCGGGGAGAGCCTTCATCTATAAGCGGGTGGGAGAGGTGGGCGAGGACAGTCTTCATCTATAAGCGGATAGAGAGGTGGCTGGGGAGAGCCTTTATCTATAAGCGGGTAAGAGAGGTGGGCGGGGAGAGCCTTCATCTATAAGCGGGTAGGAGAGGTGAGCGAGGAGAGTCTTCATCTATAAGCGGGTGGGAGAGGTGGGCGGGGAGAGCCTTCATCTATAAGCGGGTGGGACAGGTGGGCGGGGAGAGCCTTCATCTATAAGCGGGTGGGAGATGTGTGCGGGGAGAGCCCTCATCTATAAGCGGGTGGGAGAGGTTGGCGGGGAGAGCCTTCATCTATAAGCGGGTGGGAGAGGTGGGCCCTGGATATCCTTCATCTTTAAGCGGGTGGGACAGGTGGGCGGCGAGAGCATTTATCTATAAGGTGGTCGGAGAGGTAAGCGAGGAGAGTCTACATCTATAAGCGGGTGGGAGAGGTGGGCGGGGACAGGCTTTATCTATAAGCGGGTGGGAGAGGTGGGCGGGGAGAGCCTTCATCTTTAAGCGGGTGGTATAGGTGGGCGGGGAGACTTTTCATCTTTAAGCGGTTGGGAGAGGTGGTCGAGGAGAGTCTTCATCTATAAGCGTGTGGGAGAGGTGCGCGGGAAGAGCCTTCATCTATATGCGGGTGGGAGAGGTGTGCGGGGAGAGCCTTCATCTCTAAGCAGGTGGGATAGCTGGGTTGGGACAGCCCTAATATATATGCAGGTGGGCGTGGTGGGCGGGGAGAGCCTTCATCTATACGCGGGTGAGAGAGGTGGGCGAGGAGAGTCTTCATCTATTAGCGTGTGGGAGAGGTGTGCGGGGAGAGCCTTCATCTATTAGCAGGTGGGAGAGGTGGGCGAGGAGAGTCTTCATCTATAAGCGGCTGGGAGAGGTGGTCAGGGAGCGTCTTCATCTATAAGCGGGTGGGAGAGGTGGGCGAGGAGAACCTTTATCTATAAGCGGGTGGGAGAGGTGGGCGTGGAGAGCCTTCATCGTTAAACGGGTGGGAGAGGTGGGCGAGGAGAGTCTTCATCTATTAGCGGGTGGGAGAGCTTGGCGTGGAGAGCCTTCATCTATAAGCGGATGGGAGAGGTGGGCGAGGAGAGTCTTCATCTATAAGTGGGTGGGAGAGGTGGGCGGGGAGAGTCTTCATCTATAAGCGGGTGGGAGAGGTCGGCGGGGAGAGCCTTCATCTATAAGCGGGTGGGAGAGGTGGGCGAGGAGAGTCTTCATCTATAAGCGGGTGGGAGAGGTGGGTGGGGAGAGCCTTCATCTATAAGCGGGTGGGAGAGGTGGGCGGGGAGAGCCTTTATCTATAAGCGGGTGGGAGAGGTGGGCGGGGAGAGTCTTCATCTATCAGCGGGTGGGAGAGGTGGGCGGGGAGAGCCTTCATCTATAAGCGGGTGGTAGAGGTGGGCATGGAGAGCCTTCATCTATAAGCGGGTGGGAGAGGTGGGCGAGGAGCGTCTTCATCTATAAGCAGGTGGGAGAGGTGGGCGTGGAGAGTCTTCATCTATAAGCGGGTGGGAGAGGTGGGCGGGGAGAGTTTTCATCTATAAGCGGGTGGGAGAGGTGGGCGGCGAGAGCCTTTATTTATAAGCGGGTGGGAGAGGTGGGCTAGGAGAGTCTTCATCTATAAGCGGGTGGGAGAGGTGGGCGGGGAGAGCCTTCATCTATAAGCGGGTGGGAGAGGTGGACGGGGAGAGCCTTCATCTATAAGCGGGTGGGAGAGGTGGGCGGGGAGAGCCTTCATTTTTTAGCGGGTGGGAGATTTGGGCGGGGAGAGCTTTCATCTATAAGCGGGTGGAAGAGGTGGGCGGGAAGAGCCTCAGTCCATAAGCGAGTGGGAGAGGTGGTCGGGGAGACCCTTCATCTATAAGCAGGTGTGAGAGTTAGGCTGGGAGAGCCTCCATCATAAGCGGGTGGGAGAGTTGGGCGGAGATAGCCTTCATCCAGAAACGCGTGGGAGAGGTAGGCGAGGAGAGCCTTCATCTATAAGCGGGTGGGAAAGGTGGGCGGGGAGAGCCTTCATCTATAAGCGGGTGTGAGAGGTAGACTGGGAGAGCCTTAATCTATAAGCTGGTGGGAGAGGTGGGCGGGGAGAGCCTTCATCTATAAGCGGGTGGGAGAGATGGGCGAGGACAGTCTACATCTATAAGCGTGTGGGAGAGGTTGGCGGGAAGTGCCTTCATTTATAACCGGGTGGGAGAGATGGGCGGGTAGAGCCTTCATCAATAAGCGTGTATGAGAGGTGGGCGAGGAGAGTCCTTATCTATAAGCACGTGGTAGAGTTGGGCGGGGAGAGCCTTCATCTATCAGCGGGTGTGAAAGGTGGGCGAGGAGACTCTTCATCTATAAGCAGGTGGGAGAGTTGAAGGGGGGAGAGCCTTCATCTATCAGCGGGTGGGAGAGGTGGTCGGGGAGAGCCTTCATCTATAAGCGGGAGGGAGATTTGAGGAAGGAGAGTCTTCATCTATTTTCGTTTGGGAGAGGTGGGCGGGGAGACCCTTCATCTATAAGCGGGTGTGAGAGGTTGGCCGGGAGAGCCTTCATCGATTAGCGGGTGGAAGAGGTGGGCGGGGAGAGCCTTCATCTAAAAGCGGGTGGGGGAGGTAGGCGAGTAGAGCCTTCATCTATAAGCGAGTGGGAGAGGTGGTGGGGGAGACCCTTCATCTATAAGCAGGTGGGAGAGGTAGGCGGGGAGAGCCTTCATCTTAAGCGGGTGGGAGAGGTGGGCGGGGAGAGCATTCATCTATAAGCGGGTGGGAGCGGTAGGCGATAAGAGCCTTTATCTATAAGCGGGTGGGAGAGGTGGGCGGGGAGAGCCTTCATCTATGAGCGGGTGGGAGACGTGGGCTGGGAGAGCCTTCATCTCTAATCGGGTGGGAGAGATGGGCATGGAGAGCCTTCATCTCTAAGCGAGTGTGAGAGGTGGGCGGGGAGAGCCTTCATCTCTAAGCGGGTGGGAGAGGTGGGCGGGGAGAGCCTTCATCTATAAGCGGGTGGGAGAGGTGGGCAGGGAAAGCCTTTATCTATAAGCGGGTGGGAGACGTGGGTGGGGAGAGCCTTTATATATAGGCGGGTGGGAGTGATGGGAGGGAAGAGCCTTCATCTATAAGCGGGTGGGAGAGGTGGTCGAGGAGAGTCTTCATCTATAAGCGGGTGGGAGAGGTGGGCGTGGAGAGTCTTCATCTATAAGCGGGTGAGAGCAGTGAGCGGGGAGAGCCTTCATCTATAAGCGGGTGGGAGAGGTGGGCGAGGACAGTCTTCATCTATAAGCGGAGGGAGAGGTGGCTGGGGAGAGCCTTTATCTATAAGCGGGTAAGAGAGGTGGGCGGGGAGAGCCTTCATCTATAAGCGGGTAGGAGAGGTGAGCGAGAAGAGTCTTCATCTATAAGCGGGTGGGAGAGGTGGGCGGGGAGAGCCTTCATCTATAAGCGGGTGGGACAGGTGGGCGGGGAGAGCCTTCATCTATAAGCGGGTGGGAGATGTGTGCGGGGAGAGCCCTCATCTATAAGCGGGTGGGAGAGGTTGGCGGGGAGAGCCTTCATCTATAAGCGGGTGGGAGAGGTGGGCCCTGGATATCCTTCATCTTTAAGCGGGTGGGACAGGTGGGCGGCGAGAGCATTTATCTATAAGGTGGTCGGAGAGGTAAGCGAGGAGAGTCTACATCTATAAGCGGGTGGGAGAGGTGGGCGGGGACAGGCTTTATCTATAAGCGGGTGGGAGAGGTGGGCGGGGAGAGCCTTCATCTTTAAGCGGGTGGTATAGGTGGGCGGGGAGACTTTTCATCTTTAAGCGGTTGGGAGAGGTGGGCGAGGAGAGTCTTCATCTATAAGCGTGTGGGAGAGGTGCGCGGGAAGAGCCTTCATCTATATGCGGGTGGGAGAGGTGGGCGGGGAGAGCCTTCATCTCTAAGCAGGTGGGATAGCTGGGTTGGGACAGCCCTAATATATATGCAGGTGGGCGTGGTGGGCGGGGAGAGCCTTCATCTATACGCGGGTGAGAGAGGTGGGCGAGGAGAGTCTTCATCTATTAGCGTGTGGGAGAGGTGTGCGGGGAGAGCCTTCATCTATTAGCAGGTGGGAGAGGTGGGCGAGGAGAGTCTTCATCTATAAGCGGCTGGGAGAGGTGGTCAGGGAGCGTCTTCATCTATAAGCGGGTGGGAGAGGTGGGCGAGGAGAGCCTTTATCTATAAGCGGGTGGGAGAGGTGGGCGTGGAGAGCCTTCATCTATAAACGGGTGGGAGAGGTGGGCGAGGAGAGTCTTCATCTATTAGCGGGTGGGAGAGCTTGGCGTGGAGAGCCTTCATCTATAAGCGGATGGGAGAGGTGGGCGAGGAGAGTCTTCATCTATAAGTGGGTGGGAGAGGTGGGCGGGGAGAGTCTTCATCTATAAGCGGGTGGGAGAGGTCGGCGGGGAGAGCCTTCATCTATAAGCGGGTGGGAGAGGTGGGCGAGGAGAGTCTTCATCTATAAGCGGGTGGGAGAGGTGGGTGGGGAGAGCCTTCATCTATAAGCGGGTGGGAGAGGTGGGCGGGGAGAGCCTTTATCTATAAGCGGGTGGGAGAGGTGGGCGGGGAGAGTCTTCATCTATAAGCGGGTGGGAGAGGTGGGCGGGGAGAGCCTTCATCTATAAGCGGGTGGTAGAGGTGGGCATGGAGAGCCTTCATCTATAAGCGGGTGGGAGAGGTGGGCGAGGAGCGTCTTCATCTATAAGCGGGTGGGAGAGGTGGGCGTGGAGAGTCTTCATCTATAAGCGGGTGGGAGAGGTGGGCGGGGAGAGTTTTCATCTATAAGCGGGTGGGAGAGGTGGGCGGCGAGAGCCTTTATTTATAAGCGGGTGGGAGAGGTGGGCTAGGAGAGTCTTCATCTATAAGCGGGTGGGAGAGGTGGGCGGGGAGAGCCTTCATCTATAAGCGGGTGGGAGAGGTGGACGGGGAGAGCCTTCATCTATAAGCGGGTGGGAGAGGTGGGCGGGGAGAGCCTTCATCTATAAGCGGGTGGGAGAGGTGGGCTAGGAGAGTCTTCATCTATAAGCGGGTGGGAGAGGTGGGCGGGGAGAGCCTTCATCTATAAGCGGGTGGGAGAGGTGGGCTAGGAGAGTCTTCATCTATAAGCGGATGGGAGAGGTGGGCTAGGAGAGTCTTCATCTATAAGCGGGTGGGAGAGGTGGACGGGGAGAGCCTCAGTGAGGCGGCAATGACTTATCCTCAGTCGGCACAAAATAACCCACAGTCTACGTGGTCTCATGGTACGTGGCCATGGGAGGACTGAATGTTTTATGGAATGGAGCTTGGTGGGAGGAAGTTCATCCTACATCTTTTACCATAAGCCGACTAAATATTCGGTAATGAGGGGATAGACATAACGAAGTGGGACTGGGACTGATGGGGGTGTCCCCAATGATGCCGCCTCCTTGGCCGCAGCATCCGCCCTTTCATTACCTGGGATGCCCGCGTGACTAGGCACCAAGCAAAATGAAATCTTGTGAACAGAAGAAAGATAAAAAAGACACCGCTGGATCTTAGAAACCAGCGGATGGCTAGAACCAAAAGCACTCAGTGCCTCCAGAGAACTAAGGGATTCAGACAAAACCGTAAGACAACCAGATGGCATAGGAGCAATAATAAATAGTGCAGCAAGAATGGCAACAAGTTCTGCTGTGAAAACAGAAGCTGCACTTGGTAGGCGAACCAATGCGGTCTGAGATGGGAAGACAGCAGCAGCTCCAACTCCTTCCGATGACTTGGACCCGTCGGTGAGCACAAAGGTGCTAGGCCGATGGTGGGAGGAGTGTTGATCATACATGATTCTCAAGGCTACAGACAAGAACTGATCATTGGGCCTACCAATAAGCCCTTGCATACCACTACAGGTGGGATGAGCCATGGAGAAATCTTTGGTATTGAAAACGGAATAACAGAAAACTCCCTTAGACGTCTCCTGTGTGCTCGGCCATGCGCAGAGCAAAGGGGCGAGCCAGGGATGAAAATCTATCATATGAGGCCACTGTTCGCAAATTGAACGTGCACTCATATACTCGCGACCATGGTAATTGCCCAAGTCTAAAAAGATATTTGAGGTTTGACTTGAGCCTGTGAAAAGGAAGAGGAAGAGCCCCGTTCTTTGCATAGAGACTCTACACAGGGGAGGACTTAAAGGCTACAGAAGCCAGGCGCACAGCCTTGTTACGCACATTGTTTAATTTTTCAAGGATGGACGGTGAGTCAGAGGAGTACACCTGTGACCCATATTCCAGCTTTAACTGGACCAATGCTGAATGGGCAACCGCCACCTTTGTGCATCTTGTGCGAGGTGCAGCTGTACATCCTTCACATCTTTGCCGAGTGTCCTCTTTTGAGAAATCTTGGGAAGAGGGTCTTCCCTTTCATTACTGGGCAGGTGGCCCCCAGCAGGTTCTGCGGGGCATCTTGTCTAAGACTTATCTCTCTTTTAGTGTGTATAGAACTTTTAAATTTTTAGAAGAATCTAATCTTTTAGCCAAAATTTAATATATTGTTTCATGATTTTATATTCTGTGTTCTTGTATTTATTGTTGATCCATCTATAGTCTATGTTTTTATCCTTTGTTGAGTTCTCAATAGTTTATTTTTTATATCCTTTTACACCCCTTGATGGTTAAATTCTTGTAATTCCATTCTAATGATCTTAATTTCATAGCTATATTTTTGTATATTATCCAGATGTCTATATTTTTATTGAGAACACTTATGCAAATTACCTGTCCTTGAACTCGGCTGCGGGCTAGTCCATTTGGGCTTTGCAGCATTTGTTTCGGCACTATTTATTCATTCATAATCTTCGGGCTTCCGAAGCCAAACGGTTCCGCAAGAATGGTGTACATGGAGCCAGTGGCGGAGGCTTACGCACCGCCACATTTCCAGCTCTCTTCGGTAAGCAAGGTATTTCGACAATGTTAGTCCGGGGATAAGGCCATTAAGATCTATTTAAAAAATGGCTTCTACCATGTAAAATTGGACCACAGGGCCCATGTCACGCCTTCAGTTTCACTACTTCAGGAAGGAAATTCAGATTCCAGCGCCTGCTGGTGGGCTATGCAGGCTCGTCCTACGTTATGTAGATGTGTCTCGCCTCCTGCATCATCAAATGGGTAAGAAGGGCAGGCTACAATGCCCACACCTATCTATATGATGTCCTGCTGGTGAGATCTGTTCGTTATCTAGGACGGTGCCTAGCGATGATCAAGAACAGCTCCATTAATATAAACCTGAACAAATACATACATCGTCCCTGCACCTGTCTTAGATACTTAGGGGTCAAGATCGACCTGGAACGTGAAATGACCCATATCGCACCGGAGCTCCACAGAAAGGCAACAGAGGCCCTACGGCATATCAATGACAACCCAGAACCCAGAAGATGTTGGATGCATCTCGGTGGCCTCATCAACTTCATTGCTGACATCATCAAACTCCAGATGGAGTTTTAACAACCCCACAGACTACATCCTCTTCCCGGATTCATCTCTTATAAATGGTTCCGATAGCGGAGAAGAAACGCTTCAAAATTTAACGCTTTCACGGACGCCTGTCCTTCGGGTATCAGGAGCTTCATCCAGGGATCCTACAAAGCAATCCCTTGCGGGCACTTGAACCCCAACATCATGAGAGCTCGAGTCAATCGTGCTCGTCACGACGTTGAAGTTGTTCTCCAAGGCGCGCCTATATTCCGACGAACATTCCGGCGATCTACAACACGCTTAGAGGAAAATTACGATGGGAAATTCTCCTTCGTTTGTCCACAGGCTCCATTTCTACTTTCACCAGGACATTTCGGTCCACAAGCCTGAATATCGCCCACGTCAGGTCCAAACGTAACCTAGCGGACCGGGTGTCCTCTACGTTCAAAAGATTACATATGACCACGCAAGACGGGCGGAGGTCGAGATTATCTAGTGTTGGGTTCCTGGAAATGTGGAACTTGATCCGAATAAGCGCACTGATGAGGTGAACAATGAATTCGCGAGGATTGGGTGACCAGACCAGCGTTTTGCTCTTCCTCACACTCATACCTGCCAGGAATCTGGCCAGCTTTCTCTGCTCTCTAGAAAAAAGATGGGAGTCGGCCCAGGTGAACTGAAATTGAGTGCCATTGCGCCTCGTCTGTTCCCATAGACATAAGAACATAAGAAAAGAAGGAGATTGCAAAAGACCATTCAAGGACTACACTTGGCAGCTCCTGTAAACCTGTCCCCTAATGTTGCGACGGCTTTATGTGGCTTTCTGTCGTATTCGACCTGAGCACACTCACGGGACTCACCGCTATTTGATAGAGCGCTCCCTTACTGAAATGACTGCTTTGTCCCACGGACTATTTGGCACATTCTTGTTGAATGTCCCAGTCTTTGTGGTCTATGCGCACATTAACTCTTCAGCTACCAAGACAAGCGGGGTTGTTACTGCTTGTCCATTGTACTCGGGACGAGTTCGTGCACAGCGACTTACTGAATATCTGATTTTTTTGGAGGAGTCTGGCCTCCTACCATTTATTTGTCTCTGATGTTGGTCAAATTTTCCCGTGCCTAGGCGTGATTATAACTTATTTTTAATTATTTATTTGTCTTTGTTTTGTTGGTTTTTCTTGGTTTAGTTTAGATTTAGTCATTTCAAAGTAGCCCAGCACTAGGTTGAAATTTTAGTTACGGTGAATGATGCCCTTGAAAGTAGCCGCCAGATGGGCGCGCTAAAAATTAACTTAGATGACAGGAAGCTCAAGGTGAAAGACGTTAACAAAGATAATATTACTCTCCTTGGCTTCATCTCTTGATTAACCATCGATAATTAAACATACACTCATGTGAATAATATTTATTTATATAATATAATAATTAATTACTTTTCACATAATCACTTGAAATTTAAATGTAGATTAATGTCTTTCAGACCCCTCTGAATGGTGTCAGGGTTGTTCCGAGACACCAAACTAGTGGTCAAATTTGGTTGAATCTAATTCATTAATATAATTAATTGCAGTAAGACGAGTTATGGAATCAACTATCCGAGCATGGGTGTAGATGTAAATTTTAGTACCATGTTCCATAGTCTACCAAAGTCTGGACCCAACCAGTGGTGGATGGTCGACCTGGGAAAGATTTTTCTGGTAGCAAAGATCCGCATAACAGGGCGAAGCCAACATTTAAACCGCATTGGAGATGTGAAGGTTGGTAAACCCTTTGGATTCCTTTCTATTGAAATTCAAGCCTTTAAACAGGTATGAATGCATGAAAGAAGGCTTTAAGCCACTGGAGTTAGGCATCAAAGTGCTTCATTGCGTCTCACCTGGGGGATCAAGCATCGGGTCTTCATTAATCATAATTATTGAACCTGAAAGAAAATTCAAGAGTTTTTAAAGATCGAAGCAGACCAAAAATATTTATGCTTATTAATCTTATAACCTTGTCTATTGCGTTCGCAGGACAGAAACATTCGAGTGTGAGTCAGTGGTCCCCTATCCGGGTTTAGTTGCTTTTTATGACACCAACAAAGGGCTTTATGGGTATGTTATCCCCCCCATAGAAGATCGCCCCCGTGAGAAGCTCACGAGACGGCGGGAATATTCGATGATTCATTTAAGATTTAAATATTGTCTAAAATAAACAAATAACAAACGGATATTTTCGTTATTTTTATATATGGTTTCTTTTTTTATTCGTCATTGTTAAATCCCTAGTATCCAAGTGAAATCATTAATTGCCCGCTATTGTTCACTTTTCAGTATTTTGTCTCTGTCTCTCCGCCCGATGTTGACAAACTGGATCAACTTGAAGTGTTTGCGGAAGAAAAAGGACCTGCTCCAAAAGAAACAGTGGAATATAAAATTGAAGGGTGGAAGTGTGCAAGATGGATAGTCATTGAAGCACAAAGAGACGGTATATTAGAGTTCAAGAGCCTCGAAGTGTATCCTCTCTATTAGAGATGAACAATCTTCAAACTTCTAATCACAGACCGCGATGGATTGGTATTTCGGGCACCGAATCACGGAAAGCACTGATGTCTCTACATTGAAAAGAGAGAGACCTCTTTTATTTGTTTAAGATTCTGCTAAGACCACTAATCTTTAGGTCATCTCGTCATTTGTGACTTAACAATGACTTATAAATAAACACTTAAGAAGCGACCATTAAGATACTTTCTTCCTTTTTATGATTCGTCGTTTGTCTATTCTTGAACTTGCTGAGTTTCCGAGAGAGATAAGTTCGTCTACCCTTTAAGTCCTATTAAACTACACAGGAAGCAAATTAAGTTAATCATTCGAGTGTTACACAAAAGTGAGTTAATTAATTTGGTCATTTTCAATAATCAGCATTTCAAAGCGAAATATTAATTGAGCAATTGATGCATGGGTAGTTTTCTTTAGATACGAACTATTTTTCCGAAATCACAGATTAATATGAAAACTATTTTCACTGGTCAGAATAATATTACACCTGTTAAAATGACATTGATCTTTACTATTAGACATTGGTTTAGATTAGGTTAGCTAGCAGTTACGTAGCCGGAACTTTAGTTTATCACAAATAAAAGTGTGCACGTAATTATCCTTGAGGAGGGAAAGGGAAGAGGAGACGTCTTGTAGATTATGAGAGCCATGAGAGAGGAAGGATTTAGGATGCAGTATTTAGCCGTCTATAGGATAAACGAAGAAGACGCAGGGGTCTACGCAGCTCTCGTTACCTGAGGAACTCGCGCTAGATCCTCTCTGTGTCGGCAAGCCTTTCCTCAATCAGATGATGTCAAGGCTGGGTGCAAACAGGGATGCACCACAAGGAGGGGCAGTGAATTGGGGTTGGCGTAGGTTGTCTCGTCATACTTGGTGAACTGTTTCCGTGAGAATGGAAATGATGCGGGGAAAGAGGAGATAAATATTCTGCTCTCAAATCCATTTTCAGGTCCTCCGTTTTCGAAGGAACCGAGATAACTCGTCTCCTTTCCCGGCTTATTAATGTGCACATACTTGGAGCGCCTCCCGGGCCCTGATGAACATTGATTCCTTCCCATTTTTTTGCCCATCTTAACATTCCAAATCTTATTCTAGCGATGTCCATATTCACGTCTTTAATCCATAGAATTATTCAATATTCTGTGAATTTGACGCACCTGATGACTTTGACTCTCATGGATGCCTTCTTGGTATGTTGTACTTAAGTGTCTGAAGAACTAGATACTTAAACATATGAAGTTTATTAAATATTAAGCTCTAACTCAGTGGCATTATCGTCAATGGAAAGGTGTATAAATGGTGGACAATGAAATTACGATGAGTGAATTAAAATATAAACTGAGCTAAAAACTTTTTGGGTGTTTAATTTAATTAATAAAAATCAAGGTATTCGAGTTTAACTGACAATAAATGCTAAAGCAAGTGAGGAAATTTCGTATTATAAGTGTAGAATTTAAGGCATGTAAAAATGTGGGGAAGGTATTCAACCCAAGTAATTTTGAGACGATATTATTTGAGGCTCTGTGGAACGGGGGGGCGATCGACTCTTTCAAATCTCCCTGAGCTCCCCCAGGAAGTCAGACCTTCGTCCGTTAGTTTTTGCAAGACAGGGATCTTGGGGCCATAGTATGTAGAAAAAGACTTAAATTTCCCAAATTTTGCTTCCAAGTGTGTTCATTTTATACACATGTCTTTACGTCAGCCCACAGGGATAAATATAGTGCTCGAGATAACTCCCATGCCATCGACAATAAGCCGGAAACAGATGGATCGTAGAGAATCGGGTGTCTGGCAGCAGAAATCGTTGGAAGGGAAAATTTTTGTTCTCAAGTTTTTTGTTGGCCTTGACTTATTGTCTAACACCTCAAAGCTGTTGCATGCTGCGGGAATTTTATAGCAGCACCCTGTGCCTGGAGTCCGTGCGACAGCTAAGGAGCGGAAATTCAATTATAAATTAACGTCTAGATTGACTACATTCAACATTCAATGGCTTTACCTACCTAGACACCTACTTACTCTCGAACCTTTAAAATCTTGTAAACAAGGTCTCGCCCTACAAGTCCTTTAGCACGATCATCTTGCGAGGTCCGTACCACTGCAACCCATTTGTAGAAGAATAAGGTCGAAGAGCAACCACATGCCCTTCTGTACCTACGTGGTCTCGAGATCACCGCATGGAGCTTTAAAAGCGCGGCTGATATATTGGGGGGGGGGGGTCTCTTGAAGGTCGTCCCTAATTATGGGGGAATCTTGATTGTAATCGTGAGGGCAACCCAAGAGCCTTGGAAGGGGGAGGCTGGTTGCCAGTAATGTTGATAGATAACCGAGTTATCGCGTAATCTTTGGCAAGGACTCCGGTTGATACAGATGCGCCGGTTGCTTTGCGTGCGCTTTCTCAATTCCCACGAGATTGATTTGTTGATTGCTATGGGGTGCCCTAAACCGAGGGGCGGTCTTATTCTAGCGACGGGGTCAAAATACCTTAAATGATGGGGATAGACCACACCAGGGTAGAACACCGGTATTTCGGGAGTTACGTAATCGCGAGGAATTGCGATTAACGAGGAGAATTACGCAACGGCTGTTTTCCCGATTGATAAGGCCTTGAAGCAGGAAGATTGAGGAACGTCACGATATTGAAGTCACCAAAGCAAAATCGAAATATTATTGAACTAGATCTTATTGCACTTTACAAAAGTTTTTTAATTAAGTTTTAAGTTCTAAGTTATGGCATAAATTAAGTTCGAGATCAAGTGCGAGCAAAGTCTAAAGGAAGCCGGACGAATTGAGCGTTTAAGAGTTACACCTTAATGTCTTCGTTATGTACACGACTATATACACAGATGAATTACGCAAATCTGAGAGATCGGACTAAACGATATATAACGCGATATATTGCTATATAAAACAGTAATCTTAATTATCCTCTGTTCTGGCTCTACACAGTTATATATATATATATATATATATATATATATATATATATATATATATATATATATATATATATATATATATATATAAATATATATATATATATATATATATATATATATATTCAATTTAAACCACGACCTACAAGTTCCTCGTCTAACTAAGCCACACCGACCTCTTATGTACAGTCCTGTTTATTTGTCGGCATTAACATAACTCGACTTTTGATTGACTACTGCCGAACATATTGATAAGAAAGGTACTACGAGTATTGGGTAGAATTCTCTGTGGGCGGTGGCATATTGCCATGGAGACAGCTTTCTGACCTGGCTTCTATTTGTTTAACAGTGATAGCTAACCTGTTTATTCTGGATTCTGCTTTGATTATTATGTTTGCCTAAGATTGCCTCGACCAACTCTAACAGAGATAACTGTGCTCCGTTTACTACCGTGTGACATTCTCGTAAACGGCGCTAACTTTACTTTTCTTTCTCTCTGTACTTTATGTGTGCAGCGACTCTCGCGTGTGTACTATTTTGGACGCACACGCCAGTTGCTACACTTTTATAGCGAGGAGGCGGTCCACGCCGTTTTATTGCACCGAAGCTGAATTTGATTAGGGAGACATTTTCATCGTCTTACATGGCCTTCCAGCCAGCTTTCTTGCCTTCCGGCATTGATCGAAGTTCTTCAAACATTCTACGCCAACATTATCTCGGTTCCCCCCAATGAGTCGCTGTCTTTTCCCCAAATCGCACGAGTTGAAACTTTCACCAAGCCATTAAAGCCACCCCGCAGACCGTCTATATAATGCCTCGACTCGGTTTAGCGTATAGCACTTCAAGACTTTCTGCCTAATACCGCGTACAAGCTAAGGAAACGCTCGCCCGTCATGATTGGAGCCAACTACGATTGCGAATCGACAAACAACGAAGGCTAAATCGGCATCCGTGTACTATGCCATAGTCAATCGGCCAGTATCTGACGAGAATCTCCATCTCCGAATGCCAAAATACGTGCGCTCCCTCATCCACCCCGTGAGGTAACCCAACTTCCCCATTACAGTAATCGTATCCCGACTGTCCCTTCCTTTAACGAACACGTAAACAGTGCAACCGTTGATACCTACAGTTTATTCTATAATCTGATCTATCCGAATCGTCCCACTACCGGCCACTAATACTATAATTATCCCTCCTGTGTCTTGTTCTGACATTTAATTTAGCCTGTGCGATCATTCACTTTCACTTTCTCTTTCTCTCTCTCTCTCTCTTTCTCTCTCTCTCTCTCTATATATATATATATATATATATATATATATATATATATATATATATATATATACGTTGGTACTTTTGGGGTTTTGGGCCGCCGAAGTTGGTTGAAGACCGTTAGTGAATGGAGAAATTGTTATGAGTCCCGTGGGGATGGTTTATTATTAACTTTGCGAGGTTCTTTTTAAAACAAATATTTCAGAGTGCAAGTTGGCCAAAGATTAACAGGTAGTTGGTACGCATTGGAATTGCAAAAGAAAGACAATGACGAAAATATATTTTTACTAGCAATAAAATAATATTTAAATATACACAAATATTGGGTTTAAAGGGAAAGGTTGTACAGACGGAGTTAAATGTCTAGGCGAGATACAGGTGGGTTAATTAGGAGATTAAGAAGGTCAGATTCTGGTCGGTGATTTAAAGGGGGGGGTTTAAACCGGGGCGCACACAAAAAGAATTGATCGATTGGGTAAGCCAGACTCTAGATCAATTTGCAGGCGGCAACGGTTACAATTGCTTACCTGCTAGTTGCAGGAAAGGGGCAAGTTGGGATACGATGACTGCGAAGGGGGAAAGTCAGGTTTACCTCCCGCTTCAGGTGAGGGAGCAGTCGTAGATGGCTTTCGGAGATAGGAATCCTCGGCAGATACTCCCCGATTGACTATGGCCGAGTTTACGGATCTCGATTTAGCCTTTGTTCTCGAATCGAAATAGTCGATGTATCCGATTGTGGGGGGAGGCGAGCGTCCTTCACCTCGTTGCCGGTGGTAGGTAGGAAGTCTATTAGTGCTCCTTACTAAACTGAGTCGAAGGATTATATAGACGCTCGGTGAGTTGTCTTTTGGTTGTTGGCGGTCGCCTCCACACACACGTGTGATTTGGGGGAAATGTCGGTGACGCCTTCGGGGGGGGGGCGAATTGTAATAACGTTGGCGGGGAATGTTCGACGAACTTCGATCTAATGACGGAAGGCAGGAATGTTGGCTGAAATGCGGCCATGGGAGACGATGAAATCGGTCCCTAAGCAAATACAGCTGGGGCGTGATAACGGCGTAGGCTGCACCCTCACCCTGGTCCAGCCGTGCCTTAAAGCTCCATGCGGTGACTTCAGGACCACGTGGGAACAGAAGAGCGCGTGGTCGCCCTTCGACCTTATTCGGCTACATCCCTCCTAACCAAAAACATGGCACTTTCGGAGTTGGGGAAGAAAAGTGGCATCCCCCTAAGACAAATGACTTGGGAAAGCGGAGTCTTTCACGCGAGTGGCCAATGGAGTAAGTGCAATACAGAGAAGTCCTGACCTGACGTCGAGCAGGTGTACAAGCTAATTCTACTAAATGCGTGTACATACGAACGGAAAATGGCTATGGAGCAATTACAATTAAAATTTAGCTGGTGTCTTTACCTAATGGATTACGGCTGGGGGTATCGGCGATACAATTTTCCGACCCTTTTATATACATTATCCTATATTGGAATTCCTGCAATAATAAGCTCCATCTTATTACTCGGCCATTATAATGTTTAATATTACGGAAGTATGCCAGTGGGCGGAGATCGGTTTCTATAACGAATTTTCGGACTACCAAGTACATCTTAACATTCTGCACACTCCAAATAATAGCTAAAGCTTCCTTTTCTATCACTGCATAATTCCTCTCACGTGGGAGCAATTTGCGACTCGCGTAGGCCACAGGGTGACTCACCGTCGTCTCCATGCTGAAAAAGGACACAACCGATGCCCTCGTTACTCGCATTCGTTCGAATCCCGAAGGGCCTACTGGGGTCAGGCAACCTGAGGATTGGGGCAGATGCCAATTTACCATATAGTTGATGGAAATGAGCAGTAGCTCTCGAATTCCATACAATGCGGTCCGGGGACTTCTTTTTGAGTAGTTCACACAACGGGGCGGCCAAAGGCGCAAATTTGGAGACAAACCTCCTATAAAATGAGGCAGACCCAATGAAAGAACGGAGCTGTTTCTTCGTACTCTGGAGGGGCATGTCAACTATCGCCCAGACCTTGTCTTCTTGGGGCTTAAGTTGGTCGTTTACAATGTTGAAACCTAGATATTGGATTGAATCATAGGCGAGGTGGCACTTACCGGGGCCTATTGTAAGGCCGTGCTCTCGCAAACGGCTTAAGAGCGCCTGAAGAGAGGCCAAGTGTTTGTCCCAGTCACAAGTGGCAACCTAAATGTTGTCAAAATAAAAGGAGATATTATCCAGTCCGTCCCAAACTCTGCGCATTATGCGATTATAATTGCTGCAGGCCGTCATTAATCCGAAATGAAGTCGGCGGAACTGCATAAGTCCTTTGTCGGTGGGGAAGGCGGTGTATTTCCTTCCGCTCTTTTTCACGGGAACATAGTAATACACTTTACATAGGTCGAGCTCGCTAATAAAATTTGCCTTTTCAAACAAGGCAAGGATTGGTCAATTAAAGGAATCGGTTCCGCATCGAAAACGGTCACGGAATTTAATTTGCGAAAATCTACACACATGCGATAAGAGTTATCTGGTTTCCGTACCATAACTATTGGAGAACAATAATTTGATGTAGAGGGTTCAATGATATTGAAGTTGAGCAGATTGTTAACCTCGGAGTTAAAGGCATTTCTTAGATGAATTTGATGGGGGTAAGGTCTTGAATGAACAGGCTCTTGGGTAGCGAGGCTTATATCAAGCTCGAAGTTAATAGCACACCCAGGGGTCTCAGAAATGACGTCCCCAAACTTGCTTAAAATAAGCTGCAACTGGCTAGTTTGGTCGAAAGTTAGCCGCTTATTGATATCCAAACTAGCGGGAGGTGAATGGAGGGAGCCAGGCAAGGCGGGTAGTGAATAATCCCTATCCAGTTCGACGCACACAGCCTGTACAAGGTTCAGGGCATCCGTCGTGTAGTCGGCTTCTAAAGCTGTCTCTTCGTCGGTGGGAACAATGTTGTTGACACAAGCGCGGTGGTGATATCTTTTTAACATGTTGACGTGGAACAGCTTCTCTCCTGTGAGGATCTTAATTAAATAATCCACAGGTCCTCGCGCTTCGAGAATTGGGAAGGGGCCTTTCCATTGGCTCAGAAGTTTATTGCTCTCCGTAGGAAGTAGCAATAGAACCTCATCACCGGGCTTAAACTTCCTCTCCTTCGATTTGACATCGAAGTACGTCCGGTACTTTCTAATTTAACGTCAGCATTTTGGTATTGAATTTCGGTACACTTTTCTAATCTTCTTTGATGAACCAAAACATACGCGTAGGAAGATTGAATTCCTCTGTCTAACTTGGCGTTAGAGAATAACTCCTTGAGGATACTAATGCGACCTCGCACGTTACGTCCGTGGATTAATTCGAAAGGAGCAATTCCAAACGTACGATGAGGAATCTTCCTGAATGCAAATAGTGCCACGGGCAAGAAGCGATGCCACTCACGCGGCTGTTCAGAACACAGCTTCTCTAATATTGACTTCAAGGTCGCATTAAATTTCACGCAAACTCCATTTGCGCATGGGTGATAAAGGATGGTAAAGAGCGGTTTTAGCATCAACAGTTTCTCGATATATTCCATCACTTGAGAAGTAAATTGCCGACCTTGGTCGGACAATACTTCCTTTGGTATCCCTACCCTGGGTAAGAAGGAAATTAAGGCTTCGGCACACGTAACACTGTCGATTCTCTTTAAAGTTACGGCTTCGGGGAAACGCGTAGCACAGTCGACGAGGGTAAGGACATAACTATGCCCTTCGCTGGAAGGGGTACAAATGGGGCCGACAAGTGTTATGGCCCCTCAGGAAAAGGGTTCCGATATGATTAGTCCCTTCTGAAGGGGGGCCAGTTTAGCATGCCCTTTTGCCGTGGATTTCTGGCAGATGTCATAGGATTGGCAGTATTCAGAAATGTCAACTGGAGCCCCAGGCCAGTAGAAATACCGGAAAATCCTCTAAGCAGTCTTAGTGTGGCTAAAGTAGCCAGAAAATACACACTATCGTGGGCAATTTTTAGGACCAGGGGAACATGCGAACGTCGAACACAGAGGGCGTGAATCTCGGGTTGACGCCATCCGAGCAAGCGCGATATAGCAACCCTTCTTTCACGATATAATAGGCTGTCTTGTTACCGTGGACCGTATCATGTTCCAGGCTCCGAGATTTTTCCCACAAGGGAAGAAGATTTGGGCACTCCTTTTGTCTTTGAGGGAATTCTTCGCTCATAATGCCGCTAAAATCTGAATCCAAGGGAGTTGCAAGCGCAGCGGGCATCTGGGATTCCTTCTCTGCCTGGGCTCTCGTGATAACGAGCTGAGCCACAGCGCTGGATGAGACTTGGGCGCACTGTCTCACCAAAACGGAACAGTACTGACACTCCAAGTAACAGTTCACAGTGGGGAAGCGGTTAGCGCGTCCCAAGTAGTCATGGATTAACGCCAACCTTTCTGTGATTTGGAGCCACCGGAGAACTTCCTGGAGAACTATTGTCGAAAAGCAAATTAACATGGTGCCCTGAGGCACTAGGAGACGAGATTGAAGCTGGGGTTTCAGGTCGCGATGGAGGGGGAGCGGGAGCCGCATTCACCTGGTGGACTTGGTGAATGGGATTACAACGGAGCTGGGAATTTGGGGGGCAATTTGGGTGCTTGTGGCCTTCGACACCGCACGCAAAACATAAAATTGGCCTACGGGGAAAAGTTGACGCCGGGAGAAGAGTTATGAGGGGCTTGACGGCATGGGGTTCCGATGGAAGCAAACTTCTGTGCTTAAAGGAGCCCGTAACCATAGCGAATTTTGGGGAGTTCTTAGGAGGGAACCGCGAGTTATTAATTTTATTCTTGGAGGATGCAGGGGGAGGCTTCTTCTTTTCTTTCGGGTATAAGTTGTGACTCGTCGCATAGATATCTGCTTCTTTTATGCACTCTTTGAAGGAGTTGCACTGACGATCCTTCGCAAAGGAGCGGACTTCTGGTGTTAGCGACGCCAGCAACTGATCCCTTGGAACAAAATTTGACAGGGACTCATAATCGTGGGGGACTTTCGATCCGCCTAACCAAAAATTGAAATTTGGGAAAGAGTATATCAAAATGACAAGGGGTCATATTTGGTTGGATGCGGGCGTGGCGAAATTTGGCGCGGTAGAAGTCAGGCGTCATATTATACGCCGCGAGAAGTTCAGATTTGAGGGTGAAATAATCCACGGGAGCTTCCGAGAGAAGGGATACACATAGGTCTCGGAACTGTGAGCTAAGGAGGGAAGGAAGCTTAGCGACACCGTACGTCTCGATGTCCCAATGATTAACCCCCCAAATTTTCTCGAAGTGAGAGAGAAATGATCCTAAGTCCTCTCCTTCTTTGAACGTGGCGAGTTTAAAGGAGGCGGATTGAGGAGCTCCTAAACGCGAATTTACTGATAGGGTTTCGAGCCAATCATGATTTAACTCTAATTCATATTGGCGAATTCTCTCGCGCTCTTCGCTCTCTCTATCTCTAATCTCTTTTTGTTCAGCTATTTCTCTAATCTCGTTTTGTTCAGCTAATTCTCTAATCTCTTTTTGTTCAGCTTTCTCTTTTCTCTCTTTTTCCTGTACATAGTTGAGAAGATCTTTGCCACTTAAATCGAGGGATTCTCCTTGGAGTTTAAATCTCTCGAATGACGACATTTTGTTCGTAACACTGGGCGTACGTTGTCCGAAAGAAAGGGTTTAATGGACCGTCAGCGCGAGACGGAGGAAGCTTGATTCACAAATTACTGACACACGGAGGAATATGCTAGTTTAAACGCGGAAGCTTTGCTATCTAAATACTCGTACTAATATAATATATGATTAAACAAATAAATAAAAAAAATAATGGAGTCTTCGTGATATGAGAAGGGCTCAGACTCTACTAATCCTTCGGGGATTAAAGTGACCGAGGGAGAAGCTCTCTCTCCTGACAAACATTCCTACTAAACGTTCTCCGTCCAAACACACATACAAATACTTTGCGATAAATAAATATGGCAGGGTTGTTTCCTGTTTTGTTTCGTCTTTGCAACTCGAACGGTACTCATATATATGTATATGTCGTGAGATGGCCAGACTATCTCTCTCTCTCTCTCTCTCTCTCTCTCTCTCTTTCTATATATATATATATATATATATATATATATTTTTAAAGGCCCAAGGAAATGAAAATTGGTGACACCAATTTTCATTTCCTTGGCCTTTAAAAATACATATATATATATATATATATATATATATATATATATATATATATATATATATATATATATATATATATATATATATATATATATATATATATAATATATATATATATATATATATATATATATATATATATATATATATATATATATAACATAAATCCAAAATTCCTGAGAAAATCTGTTAAAATTAATCTTGATTTTTTTATTGATGATACCCTTTAGGTTTTGATTCTAGTATATAAAATAAGATTTTATTAAATTTTACAAAATACGATTTTTATATCAAACAACTACTTTCTACTTTATAATATTTTTGGCTTTAAATATTTTAAATGGTTTATTTAAGTAGATTCCCGATGAAAATGTTTAATTACATGAACAAATTTTAAATTGCTCATCTTTTCAATCCCTACAAATGTTTGAGAAATTTCTAGTTTAGTTGATTGTTTTTGTTGCAGTAATTTCTTTATCTTTTTCTTGATTACTTCGGCTACAATCAATCGAAGCTTTTCTTCCAACAATTCTTTAATATAATTAGTAAATAAGGATAATAAAATACAGACATATTTAACAAACCGTTAGCCTAATTGATTGAATGTTTGAACTTTAACACAGAATGAAAAGAAGAGTTAGAATGAATGCCTAATATTAGGTCTTTCTGATGTTGATGTACTGGACTTGTAACAGAGTGAGCAAAGAGTGTTTTTATAGGACAGAAAAATGTCACATGTGTTAATAAGTTGGTGGGTGAAGATAGGAAAAACATGGCCCGATACAATGTGACGTTATGCTGTAAGCTGATTCTCCATGTAAGTAAGTTTTTGATGAATGTTTGTAAGTGTTTCTGTTATACATTAGGAAGAAATAAATGTGTCAATTATTCACGTTGTTGGTCATTGTTTAAGGACTTTAAGAAAATGACGCAGCCGTAGGACAATATTCTTATAGTCTCGTTATACCTGACGTATTCAGAGGAGATAATGGTATTTGTTGCTGCTAGGGCGTTTTGGGAAGAAAGAATTTCTCAACTCATTTTGTGTTTTTTAGGATAGGCTACTACAAAAACACCCTGTTCCTATTGAAAACTGTGCGAGAAAAGGCATGTAAATGACATTGCGGGTATATGTAATGTTTGACTTAATATATGACTCCAATTTTACAAAATAATATCAGTAGTGATTTAAAAATATAAAATGAACAGGGCATGTACATGATGATGAAAATAATATCTTGTTATTTCCAAATTTGCTATAGCGTAAGAGAGATGAATATTATTATAATGGTAAATTGAAAAATCAATGGTAACAATAGTATGATAGAATTCATGTGAATGATTTCTCTAGAATATATCCAAGTTTATATAGCATGTGAAGGTATACTATTTCGCGTGACAGAGCAATGAAACTTAATATATGTATATTCACAAATCTTCATCTGTTTCTTTTAGTTCCTATTCTTGGATTTGAGCGGGTTGCTCTTTTTCTTGTTAGTTTATTAATTCTTTTGATTTTACGAACTGAATTCTTTCTGATAGGAAATCTAATTCTCCTTTGGATAAAGAAAGACTCGTCGCCCCTTTCCAGAGCTATACACGGTGTCGTAGAATGGACTCTCGACGATATACCATATATAACTATTCGTTGAGGGAACTTCTTTAATTATCTTTAGAGTGCGTGGATGTCTGGCGGGCCGATAATATGTATCTTCGATATGCTTAAGAAGTGGAACTGAGCTCAAGGATAATAATATTGCTATCATTAATAAAATAGAGTTTTATTAATAATAACTATCAACAATACACAAAACGGAAAATATTGACATAAACAGAGAATGAAAAGGGTCGTGGGGGCTCGGGCTAATCCAAGGATTAAACGATTTAAAAAGGTAAAACAAATATAGAGTTAAAGAGATGGGATGGTTCGCTAAACCATTTAAAGCACAGGATAGAATTGACAAAAGGGTTAAATACTCAAAGGTAACGTTCGGCTTACGTAACTTTATACTAGTGGTGCAGAGGAAGTCGACGTGAAGGAATTTTCGGTCCGCTGGCGAGTTCCAGCCGAAGGGGGGGGGATAAAATGATCCTGACGTGGCGTCTTGGGAATGAGAACCGTTTCTCGACGAACGGCTTGAAGAACAATGGCTGTTCTACGTTTTTCTCTTCTGAACAACAGGGGGGGTGAGAACCGTCACTTGTCTACGGGCTCAAGAACAATGGCTGTTCTAATGTTGTTCTCTTCTGAACAACAAGGGGGAAGGGTGAGAACCGTTTCTTGCCTACGGCCTCAAGAACAATGGCTGTTCTAATGTTGTTCTCTTCTAAACAACAAGGGGGAAGGGTGAGAACCGCTTCTTGGCGAACGGGCTCAAACGAACAATGGCTGTTCTACGTTGTTCTCTTCTGAACAACAGGGAAAGGGTGAGAACCGTTTCTTGGCGAACGTGCTCAAACGAACAATAGCTGTTCTACGTTGTTCTCTTCTGAACAACAAGGGGGGGGGGTGAGAACCGTTTCTTGTCAACGGGCTCGAACTAACAATGGCTGTTCTAACGTTGTTCTCTTTCTGAATAACGAGGGGGAAGCCTTGTGGACTCGGCGTCACGAAGGCTTGAACCTTGGCACTCAAGGGATATTGTCCTCCTTCTGGACAAGTGATGGTGAATCTCGAGGTCGAAGTCCCTTGGCGCACAAAGTGAGAGAGGGTCGTGGTGATGTTTCGCGACGAAAATCTGGATCTCCAATCTGATCTTAGTGGTAAAGTTTCCATCTAAATAGTCGAGACACTCCCTTGGTGTGGGGGACAATGGAGTGGGAGCTTCGAGGGAATGCACAGCCGAGCCTGGGAACAATGCCTTATCTGCCCATAAGCCTAACTCAATCTGGCGAGGTCGGCGTATGGGGGCGAACGGGGGGAAGATAAACCTCCTTGTTTAAACATTGACTCAGGTGGCTGCGATAAGGCGCCAAGCTTCAAGGCGAAGATGCACGTGGAAGCATCGTGGTTTTAAATAACATGTGACAGGGGTTGAAATTAAAGCGGTTTCAACCCGTTTTATCACACCCCTCCATTCCGGGGGAAGTTGTCCCTTTGAAAAAAAAGAGAGAAGGGACAACGATAGAGCTCCGTTGTGGGGAACTCGTTTTCATGTACCAACCGTACCTTCCTGCACCTAACTAGTATCACATCAATACATATGATTATTTTGATCTTTAGATCACAGGGGAAAATAACCTTTAATACAACTTAATAAAAAAAAAAGGGCATGGAACAATGAAATGATATAAAATTAGTACATACGGGACAAAATAATTTATACATAAATTAATGGGTACAAATATATATACATACAAAAAAAATTAGACATTGAGCGTTACAAAATTCAGACATATACATTAACTAATTATATTACAAGAGAATCTAATTTAAGTCGTACAAGACGGTATATACCTACATGGAGATACTAATCCTATGAATACAATTACTCTACGCTATTCGGTAACGCATTCCTACTGAGTGCGTCAGCGACCTGGTTATCGGAACCTTTTATATAATTTATTTTAAATTGATACTCTTGCAAGAGTAAACTCCAGCGCATGATTCGGCCGTTGGAGTGTCGCACATTCCTAATATAGGCTAACGGACGGAGGTCGGTTCCTATCTGAAATTCTTTTCCTATCAAGTACCTTTTGAATTTGTCTATGACCCAGATAATTGATAGAGCTTCCTTTTCTATAGTGGCATATCTCTTTTCGCGTGGTAATAATTGACGACTAGCATATGCAACTGGATGACTCGTTCCGTCATCCTCGTATTGAAGGAGTACACCTCCAATGCCCGCGTTGGACGCGTCGGTCTTAATCCCAAAGGATTTTTCCGAGTTGGGCAACTTTAAAATGGGGGCAGAAATGAGCTTACTCTTGAGCTGATTAAAATCGGAAATAGCGACATCGTTCCAACGTAGACGATCGGGTGAATTCTTTTTTAAAAGGGAGCTGAGGGGCGCCGAAATTGCAGCGAAATTCGGAACGAATCACCGATAGTACGAAGCTGATCCTAGGAACGATCTTAATTGCTTCTTTGTAATCGGGAGAGGCATGTCGGCGATTGCCTTAATCTTGTTCTCTTGGGGACCTAACTGGCTTTGTCCTATTTTGAAACCCAAATATTTTATGGTTTCGTGGGCAAAATGGCATTTGCGGGGGCCAATGGTGAGGCCATTTTCGCGCAGTCGCTCGAAAAGAGCTAATAGGGTGGTTAAATGGTGACTCTATTTAAATAGTTCTTGTAGCTGACTCTTTTGATGTGGTGTCAGCTGCGCGTCAATATCCAGGTCAGAGGGTTCCAAAGACTCGCCTGGTAGGGAAGGAGGAGGATAATCGGCATCTGGTTGGGTGCACACTATCTGTATTACATTAAGGGACTCCGCGGCGTAATCTTCTTCAAGCGCCGATGTTTCGTCCAGTTCTACGAAAGTATCTCCATGGGCGCGTTGGGGGTTTATTTTTTCTTGGGGTCCACGGACAGTCTCCGTGTCCTTGTCTTGGGCCTTATCACCTAAGGGTGTTAGTAATTCACACTCCTTTTGTGCCGTCCTAAAGTCCTGGTTAGGGGTCTCCGAGAAATCGGACGGTATCGGGGTTCTGATGGGGATGGGCTCCTGGGCTTCTTTCTTAGCTCGGCCTCGAGGAAGGGTGGCCTGAGACACAGGGTCGGAACTTACTTGGGGGCTCTGTCCTATAAGTACGGAACAGAATTGGATGGATGCTTAAATGACTTCAGCCCACCCATCATAATATTGACACTGCAGGGAACATCTAACGACGGGGAATTGGTTCGCCCGCCCAAGGTAGTCATGTACCACCGCAAATTTTTCGTAGTTAGGGTCTACTGGGGGGAGGAGTTCGTCGGACACGATGAAACACGTACATCCTGTGTCCCTGACGAGAGTCGATACTCGGCAGCCGTTCACGCTGCCCTCCTCAAATTTCAAAGTTCCCGATGAACTTTTATCAAAAATAAAATTTAGCTGGTGGCCTGACGGAGGGGGAGAAGTTTCTGCTTGGGTCTGCACCACCGGGGAAGCCGGGGTTGTATTAATCTGGTGAACAAGTTGGGCTGGTCCGCTTTTAAGCCTAGAATTTTGGGGGCAATTCCAGCTCATGTGGTTTTCTACACCACAGGTGAAGCATATGATTTGTCGCTTCGGGAAGAGAGATGGAGGAGAAATCTTAACGGGAGGTTTGGAGTCCCGTTGTTGGTTTTGGGGAAAGAAGTTTTGGGGTTTTACGGGGCTCGGAAACTTCGTCGGCTTTCCTGTGAAGGGGCGCGAATCCTTCCTTCTTTCCTTGTAAGGGGATTGGTGAGAAATCCGATTCTCCTTTGGGTATAAATTATGGTTTGCGGCATAGACATTCGCTTCTTCGGTACATTCTTTAAAGGTCTGGCACCGACGATCCTTGACGAACGCGCGGATCTCCGTCGGGAGAGACGCCAAAAATTGATCTCGCAACACGAAGTCTGTTAAGGACTCGTAGTTCGGATCAACCTTTGAGGATTTTAACCAAAATTTAAAATTCCTCTGAAGAATGTATCCGAATTGACGGAACGTCTGTCCGGGTTTAATACGACCTCCTCGAAATTCTTGGCGGTAGAAATCGGGAGTCATATTATGAGCGGCCAATAACTCAGCTTTTAAGGTGCTGTAGTTAATTGTACACTCAGATGGTAAAGATATAAAAATTTCGCGCAATTTGCAATTTAACAGGGGAAGTAATCTGGCTACACCTTCAGCCTCCAGATCCATGTTATTGATTTCGAGGATCTTTTCGAAGTGGGCAAAAAATGCTCCGAAATCCTCTCCATCCTTGAAATTGGGGAGCTTTAGTGAGAGATTGACGGGGGGGGGGGGCTTCGGAACGGGAGCTGGCTGACTGTATCTCTGCTTCAACACGAGCTAATTCAATCTGATGGTAAAGTTCAGCTTGTCTTCTCCGTTCCTCTCTTTCTTCTCGTTGAAATTCTCTTTCTCTTTCTTGTTCTTCTCGTTTGATTTCTCTTTCTCTTTCTTTTTCTTTTTCTTCACGTTCTTTTTTTTGCTCCTCTTGAACGTACTCAATTAGTTCTTTTCCGGAAAGTCCCAAGGACTCTCCTTGCGCTTTAAAGACTTCGAACTGAGTCATCTTTGCACTTGGGGGCGCAATGGTCAACCAACTAAAATTCCTTGCAACATGAATTATGCCTCTATAGAATCAGCCTACCTAAATATGGGAACTGACCTATTCGTACTTGGTTTCTCGATCTAAATAACCACTGACTAAAATCACAAAAAAACACAAACAAATTATTATAACAGTTCCTTGAGCTACTCCAGCTTCTTAAGTTTCAAAAAGGGGATAGCAATCGTTAAAACAAAAGGGAACTACTATACTCTATTATTATAACGAATAACACTATGCTTCACTCGACTGAGACCAGTGTTTGCAAAGATATAGCGTTAAACCTTACACACCTGATACCAAATTTAAATAGTATATATATATATATATATATATATATATATATATATATATATATATATATATATATATATATATATATATATGTCGTAGAATGGACTCTCGACGATATACCATATATAACTATTCGTTGTGGGAACTTCTTTAATTATCTTTAGAGTGCGTGGATGTCTGGCGGGCCGATATTATGTATCTTCGATATGCTTAAGAAGTGGAACTGAGCTCAAGGATAATAATATTGCTATCATTAATAAAATAGAGTTTTATTAATAATAACTATCAACAATACACAAAACGGAAAATATTGACATAAACAGAGAATGGAAAGGGTCTTGGGGGCTCAGGCTAATCCGAGGATTAAACGATTTAAAAAGGTAAAACAAATATAGAGTTAAAGAGATGGGATGGTTCGCTAAACCATTTAAAGCACAAGATAGAATTGACAAAAGGGTTAAATACACAAAGGTAACATTCGACTTACGTAACTTTATACTAGTGGTGCAGAGGAAGTCGACGTGAAGGAATTTTCGGTCCGCTGGCGAGTTCCAGCCGAAGGGGAGGGGGGCGATAAAATGATCCTGACGTGGCGTCTTGGGAATGAGAACCGTTTCTCGACGAACGGCTTGAAGAACAATGGCTGTTCTACGTTGTTCTTTTCTGAACAACAGGGGGGGGTGAGAACCGTCACTTGTCTACGGGCTCAAGAACAATGGCTGTTCTAATGTTGTTCTCTTCTGAACAACAAGGGGGAAGGGTGAGAACCGCTTCTTGGCGAACGGGCTCAAACGAACAATGCCTGTTCTACGTTGTTCTCTTCTGAACAACAGGGGAAGGGTGAGAACCATTTCTTGGCGAACGGGCTCAAACGAGCAATGTCTGTACTACGTTGTTCTCTTCTGAACAACAAGGGAGGGGGGGGGAAGAACCGTTTCTTGTTAACGGGCTTGAACGAACAATGGCTGTTCTAACGTTGTTCTCTTTCTGAACAACGAGGGGGAAGCCTTGTGGACTCGGCGTCACGAAGGCTCGAACCTTGGCACTCAAGGGATATTGTCCTCCTTCTGGACAAGTGATGGTGAATCTCGAGGTCGAGGTCCCTTGGCGCACAAAGTGAGAGAGGGTCGTGGTGATGTTTCGCGACGAAAATCTGGATCTCCAATCTGATCTTAGTGGTAAAGTTTCCATCTAAATAGTCGAGACACTCCCTTGGCGTGGGGGACAATGGAGTGGGAGCTTCGAGGGAATGCACAGCCGAACCTGGGAACAATGCCTTATCTGCCCATAAACCTAACTCAATCTGGCGAGGTCGGCGTATGGGAGCGAACGGGGGGAAGATAAACCTCCTTGTTTAAACATTGACTCAGGTGGCTGCGATAAGGCGCCAAGCTTCAAGGCGAAGATGCACGTGGGAGCATCGTGGTTTTAAATAACATGTGATAGGGGTTGAAATTAACGCAGTTTCAACCCGTTCTATCACACACGGTGTTCGCCCTTTTTAACTGTGGATTTTGTAGGACTGCTGAGATTCATTTTGTCGTGTTTGCTCCTAAGTTCCATCGGAGTGTGAATGTCGGTCATGCGTGAGAAATCTGTATGTTGGATTGTATGAGAGTGTTAGCTGTATTAGGTTGTTCGTGGAATTAAGTTTTCGGCGTTTTATGTTTCCTTTGTTAGCACAAAAACGTCCTTTGCTTCCCTGAAGAATGTTCGCATGTTTGCGCCTCTGGAGATTATTGAAAGGGGCTTTATATGGGGCAGGGAAAGTAAAGGATTATTTGTATGTCTCTTATGAACACGTGTGTAGGGTTCTTCATATTATTTGGAATGAAAACTTCTTGTAGAGATAATAGGTGAGAAAGGAAGGGTGCAATTAACTTCCTTGCTGTTTGTTTTTACTAAATGACTCTATGTTCTAAAGCATCACTCCCTCTCTGTTAACAAATAAATCATCTGTAATGTGAAAACAGGGGAGAATCCTGTTTCTTGGTTCACTGCTTTTCCCATGGAAAGTAGAACAGAGGGGAGGTTCTAGAAACATTCTCCAGGACTTCTTTTAGCAACAAAGCTGGGCATCTATGTCGATTTTGCGTTTCGATTACGCCATTCCTAGCTTCCATTGACAGAGAGGTGGAAATGTGTTCTGTGGCGGTGAGATTTAATAATTACTGAAATAGCCCAGGATGAAATTGCAATCCATAGTCTGAAACTATCTTAGCAGATGCACAAAAAGTGATATATTATTGTCAAAGAATTATATCACCCAAATTGCAAGGTAAAGTAGGCATGTGGCACTTAAATTGCAAGAGATGAGGTAGGCACAGCGAGAAACCTCACGAATGAGAACCCGTTTACACCTGAGAAATCCTGAAATTTGGTACACCCATTAATTACTGAGATAATATGCCATGTAATAAGTAATGAATCAATGTAAAATAGAGAGAAATACCTATATTACAATTGTGCATTTATTAAGGGAAGCATGATATAAGCAAGCGGATAGCTAGAGTTCCCACTTGGTCACATAAACATACGCACGCAAGAAAACAGCTGCAAGACGAAACAAAGTCAATGATAGATAACAAGGGCAAGCTGATTAAATACAGGGTGGTATGGGCTTTGACCGGTTAAGATTGCCGAGGACCTGTGAAATGCAAACGGTCTTACTGATATTGGATGTCGGCCCAGTTGTGGAAAAAATGTATGTAGTTTCATTAAACGCACCCACTTCTTGTGACTCCGCCCAACAGTAAACAAAATAACTAACGAACATATACCTGATCATTAGCTTCACTCCCGCGCCTAGATTAGAGCTCACGCCCCTTTAAGTAAGAGGTCTATATATAACCGGACTTAAACATTATATAAAAAGGAGACTAAGGTATAGAGAAAGAATCAGTTAAGTCGCCTGTCAGTACAACTTACTTGCCATTTATTTATTATTGATGTCCTATCGTCCACCCCTCATTAGCCTTCAGCCTAGACATCAGGTAGGCCCTAAGAAGTACAATTTGTCACCGGTTATCGGTCCCTCCTCATCCAAGTAGGTAGATAGAGTCTGTGACCGGTGACTCCTCGGAGGATGGAGAGAAAGAAGCCTGAAGAAGAAGATATGGACGCATCGCTCCGACACCAAGCAGGACGAGGAGATGCGGAAGTCTCCGACGAAAACGCCATTGAGCCTACTGTGAACCTAACGAGAAACCATCTTGGCGAATTTCATCAAGCCTTTTCTGCTTAAGCCTACCGCACAATAAGGAGTTTTGAATCCGCTTTTCGTGAGTAGTTATCCTAAGAAGAATCCAGTCGATCCTCTTACTCATCCTCCTACAAGGCAAGGGGAGCATTTTCCCACGATTGGAGTCAGCCACAAAGCAGCGCCCGTTTTCCGAAACACCCCAACGGCGGTGCCTCAAGGTAAACAACATTGGAGAAGGTAACCGCGGAACCAAGCAACTACCTTTACCCCATAGAATGTCTCAACTACAGAATCTCATGTTTTCTCTTAAAGTGTCTATTTATCTACCCAGTTAAAATAGCAGCAGATTATGGTTAGAAGGTATTTTTAACCATGTTTTGTGGTTGGAAAACCACTTAATATGACCACATGGATGGATGCAAGAGCAGAAAATTGTGTAAAGGGTAGTTTAGTATGTGTATGTACTTTGGACTTCAGGCATTCTAGACAATTTCTAACTCACTTACCCATGGGGGGGGGGGTCATATTATCTTTTCAATAAATGACATTAATTTCTTTCTAGGCAATCAATAGGTTTTATAAGAATTTCCACTGGAAAAAAATAGTCGACAGTAGAGAAAGAATGGTATGCCTCTTCCTGTATCTTAAGGAAGAGAGAAAATATTGCAAATAATCTACTCTGAATTCGATATCGTATTGCTCCGTCTGATGGAGTAATACGATAGATATACCTCTGCCATACAGACAAAGATCTCGACCAAATACTCAGAGAAGAGTCATGCATGAAGCACGCCTAAATGGGACTGGTAGCAAGAACTCCTAATGTAACCTCAAAGATGACAGAAAACGGGTACGTCAATACGAAAAAAGAGAGCAGATACCTACAGACAATGCTAAATCAGTCAATGATTCAAAATCTAGGGCCAGAATTCCCCACTTTGATCAGAGACAATTTAGTTTCAATAACGGATACCTGTCTGTCAAATTTAACCTTCCATTCAATAAGCACGTGAATTCCATGAGCGTCTCAGCTAGTGACCAGACAGCCTCCTTGCTAGCGATTAACAGGCTACCTATAAAAATTCCATCTAAAAATCGAAAGCCCACTACTTGGCTGATTTGGGGTGATATGTGGATGTGATAGAACAGTCTGAGGCCACTTTTAATTCAGCCTCTATCACATGTTAACCATGCTTACCCACATGCTTACCCACGTGCATCCTGCTTGCGAGAGGAAGCAGAAGCGCGTTATCTCCCATCATAGCCAATGTTTAATCAAGGAGGTTCACTCCCCCGTTTCGCCTCCATACGTCGATCTCGCCAGATTGAATTAGGCTTATAGGCAGATAAGGTATTTTCCCAGGCGCCACCGGGACATTCCCCCGAAGTCCCCCACTCAATTATTCCCTACGCCATGGAGATGGCTCCGGGTATTTATACAATAGCTTTTCCCAATTGAAGCAGATCCAGATTATCTTCGCGAGACATCAAGCTGATCCAGTCTCCCTTGTGCACCTAGAAACTCTGCTGAGAAACCCCTTATTGTCCAGCAGAGGACAATATCCCTTAAGTGCCAAGGTTCGTGCCTTCGAGACGCCAAGTCAACAAGGCCCCCCTGTTGTTCTGAAAGAGAACAACGTTAGAACAACCATTGTTCTTTGAGCCCGTTTGACAAGAGACGGTTCTCACCCCCCCTTCCTGTTGTTCAGAAAGAGAACAACGTTAGAACAGCCATTGTTCTTCAAGCCCGTTCGTCAAGAAATGGTTCTCGTTCCCAAGACATCACGCCCAGATAATTTAATTCCCCCCTTTTTTAACGTTCTTCAAGAGAACGCCTGGTTTTAACAATAACCTCCATTGTTCATCTAGAACATCTCCGATTTGCTGTCACAAGGATGGCTCGTACTTTCGAGCCCCACTTCGCTCTCACTCCTCGAAGACAGTCCTTTCCCCTCGTTAAGGACAACGCCCCGAAGAACCCTTCTGCTGGAATTCGCCAGTGGACCGAAGATTCCTTCGCATCGTCTTCCTCTGCACAAGAACTTTGTAATTGCGTAAGCTGAGCATTACCTTTAATCATTTAACCTTTTGTCAACGCAACCCTGTGCTTTAAATGGTTTAGCGAACCATTCACCCCCTTTAATTTTTGGTTTGTTTACCTTTTTAAATCTCTCCAAATCTTAATCCTCATATTAGTCAGATATTCCCACAACCCTTCTTCATTCCCCGTTTATGTAAACATTTTCTTTGTGTGTTCTTGATAGTAAAAATTAATAAAACTCCATTTTATTAATAGTAGCCATATTATTTATCCTTGTGCCCTGTTCCACTTTTTAAGCATATTGAAGATAAATAAGTCTCTCCAGGCCCCCCCATCCTTTTGGACTAACCTCGGTCAATCAGATTACCACGCACTCGAAATATTAGAATAATTCCCTCAACGAATAGTTATATATGGTATATCGTCGAGAGCCTATTCTACGACATATATATATATATATATATATATATATATATATATATATATACTATTTAAATTTGGTGTCAAGTGTGTAAGGTTTAACGCTATATCTTTACAAACACTGGTCTCAGTCGAGTGAAGCATAGTGTTATTCGTTAAAAGAATAGAGTATAGTAGTTCCCTTTTGTTTTAACGATTGCTATCCCCTTTTTGAAACTTAAGAAGCTGGAGTAGCTCAAGGAACTGTTATAATAATTTGTTTGTGTTTTTTTTGTGTTATTTTAGTCATTGGTTATCTAGGTCGAGAAACCAATCACGAATAGGTCAGTGCCCATATTTAGGTAGGCCAATTCTCTAGAAGGCCTAATTCTTATCGCAAGGAATTTAGTTGGTTGACTATTGCGCCCACAAGTGCAAATATGACTCAGTTTGAAATCTTCAAAGCGCAAGGAGAATCCTTGGGACTTTCCGGAAGAGAATTGATTGAGTAAGTTCAAGAGGAGCAACGAACAGAAAGAGAAAAGTTAAGAGAAGAAAGGCAAAGTGAAGTTAAACGGGAAAAAAGAGAAAGAGAAAAGTTAAGAGAAGAAAGGCAAAGTGAAGTTCAACGAAAAGAAAGAGAAGGAGAAATCCAACGAGAAGAAAGAGAAACAGAGGAACGGAAAAGACAAGCTGAGCTTCACCATTAACTTGAAATGGCTTGTGTACATGCTAAAACCCAATGATAAGTTCACGTTCCGAAGCCCCGCCCAATCTTTCACTTAAGCTCCCCAATTTCAAGGATGGAGAGGATTTCGGAGCATTTTTAGCCCACTTCGAAAAGATCGTCGAGATCAATAACCTGGATTTGGAGGCTGAAGGTGTAGTAAGATTACTTTCCCTTATAAATTGTAAATTGCGCGAGATTTTCATATCTTTCACATCTGAATGTACAAATGACTACAGCACCTTAAAAGCTGAGTTATTGACCGCTCATAATATGACTCCCGATTTCTACCGACAAGAATTTCGAGGAGGTCGTATTAAACCCGAACAGACGTTCCGTCAATTCGGATACATTCGTCAGAGGAATTTTAAATTCTGGTTAGAATCCTCAAAGGTTGATCCTAACTACGAGTCCTTAACAGACTTCGTGTTGCGGGATCAATTTTTGGCGTCTCTCCAGACGGAGATCCGCGCGTTCGTCATTGATCGTTGGTGTCAGACCTTTAAAGAGTGTACCGAAGAAGCGGATGTCTATGCAGCAAGCCATAATTTATATCACAAGGAGAATCGAAATTCTCACCAATCCCCTTAGCAGGAAAGAAAGAAGGATTCGCGCTCCTTCCCAGGAAAGCCGACGAAGTTTCCGGGCCCCGTAAAACCCCAAAACTTCTTCCCAAAAAACCAACAACGGAACATCAAACCTCCCGTTAAGATTTTTCCACCATCACTCTTCCCGAAGTGACCAATCATATGCTTCACCTGCGGTGTAGAAAACCACATGAGCTGGAATTGCCCCCAAAATTCTAGGCTTAAAAGCGGACCAGCCCACCAAGTTCACCAGATTAATGCCACCCCGGCTTCCCCGGTGGTGCAGACCCAAGCAGCAACTTCTCCCCCTCCGTCAGGCCACCAGCTAAATTTTATTTTTGATAAAAGTTCCCCGGGAACTTTGAAATTTGAGGAGGGCAGCGTGAACGGCTGCCGTGTATCTACTCTCGTCAGGGACACAGGGTGCAGGTGTTTCATCGTGTCCGACGAGCTCCTCCCCCCAGTGGACCCTAACCACGAAAAATTTGCGGTGGTACATGACTACCTTGGGCGGGCGAACCGATTCCCCGTCGTTAGATGTTACCTGCAGTGTCAGTATTATGATGGCTTGGCTGAAGTCATTTCAGCACCCATAAAATTTTGTTCCGTACTTATAGGGCAGAGCCCTTAAGTAAGCTCCGACCCTGTGTCCCAGGCCGCCCTTACTCGAGGCCGAGCTAAGAAGGAAGCCTAGGAGTCTATCCCCCTCAGAACCCTGATACCATCCGAATTCTCGGAGATACTTAACCAGGACTTTAGGTCCGCACAAAAGGAGTGTGAAGCACTAACACCCTTATAGATAAGGCCCAAAACAAGGACACGGAGACTGTCCGTGAACCCAAAGTAATAAGGTACCTGGAGCAAGGTGGTCTACTCTACCGATCCGCCGAGGACAGTAATAACGCTGTTACAACTGTCTTATGCCTTCCACGATCCCATGTCCCTATAGTGCTCAAAATAGCTCATGACAGCATCTTTTCCGGTCATTTTAGTCATACTAAAACTCGTCAGCGTATTTTTAAATATTTTTATTGGCCGGGTGCTGCAGATGACATCTTAAAGCATTGTCAATCGTGCGATGTGTGTCAGAAGACGTCCGCTAAGGCGTGGGTCAAACCTGCTCCCTTACAAAGGGGACCAGTCATAACTGAACCCTTCTCCAGAGTGGCCTGGTTGGCCCTATCCACCCCCCTTCGAGCGAAGGGTACAGCTATATTTTTACCTTAGTTGACTTTGCTACCCGTTTTCCTGAGGCTGTCCCCCTTGGCCGAATCGATAGTATTTCTTGCGCCGAGGCCCTCATTTCCATCTTTTCAAGGGTAGGCGTCCCCAAGAAAATACTCTCAGACAGAGGACGACAATTCACCTCCGAGTTGATGGAGTACGTAGTTTAAGCTGCTCATGGTAAAGCCCCTTTTTACCACCCCCTTCCGGCCACAGACAAACGGGATGTGCGAAAAATTAAATGGAAATTTAAAATCCATTATTAAGAAGATTTGTGGCGAGCAGCCCCGCGAATGGCACCGATATCTCCCGGTCGCCCTATTCGCCTATCGAGAAATTCCTCATCGTATATTAGGCTTCGCCCCGTTCGAGCTCCTTTATGGACGTAATGTACGGGGACCACTTAGCATTTTAAAGGAGTTGCTAACCAAGCCCCCACTGGACTAAGAACTTCAGTCATCCTACGCCTATGTCTTGGATCTACGCCAGAGGCTCAAGAAATGCGCGAACATCGCCTATGAAAATGCCGATGTCAATTTGAAAAAATATAAAACCTATTTTGATGTCAGGTCCGAAGATCGGAAATTTAAGCCCGGTGATGAAGTACTCCTGCTCCTTCCCACAACGACTAATAAATTACTGAGCCAATGGAAAGGTCCGTACTCGGTTCGCGAGGTACGAGGACCGGTAAATTACCTCATTGGTACCCCAGCAGGCGATAAGCTCTACCACGTCAACTTGTTGAAAAGGACCACCGACGCGCCCATGAAGATACGTTCGTAGCACTGGACGAAACATCGGCGCTTGAAGAGGATTATCCCGCGGAGTCCCTTGATGTCATACAGACAGTGTGCATCCAACCTGATGCCGATTACCCTCTTCCTTTCCTGCCAGGCGAGTCTTTTGAACCCTCTGACCTGGATATCAACGCGCAGTTGACACCACATCAAAAGAGTCAGCTACAAGAATTATTATGTCAGTTCGACGACTTTATTTCAGAGAAGCCTGGATGCGCTACTAGTTTAGAGCATGATATTAAATTGACGACCTTAGAACTTGTCCGTTCAAAACCCTATCCCATGCCGATTCATTTACGCCAAGCTTTTAACGCCGAAGTCGATAATTTGATTAGTTTAGATATAATAGAACCTTCCACCTCTAGTTATTGTTCCCCAATCGTCATGATCAAGAACCCTGATGGCTCTTATCGGATGTGCATCGACTTCCGGAAGTTAAATTCGGTAACTGTGTTCGACGCCGAGCCCATCCCGTTGGTAGATCAAAACCTCCACCTTTTTGAAGACGCCAAGTTCATCTCAGAACTTGATTTGTGCAAGGCGTATTACCAAATTCCCCTCCGGCCCGATGTGAAGGCATCTACCGCCTTTGCAACTGAGAAAGGCTTAATGCAATTTAAGCGCCTTCCTTTTGGCCTCGTGACCGCTTGTAGTAACTATAACCGCCTCATGAGAAGGTTGTTAGATGGACTTCCGAATGTCTCCTTTTACTTCGATAACGTTTACGTCGCTACTCGTGAATGGAGTCATCATTTAACCACCCTATTAGCTCTCTTCGAGCGACTGCGCGAAAATGACCTCACCATTGGCCCCAGCAAATGCCATTTTGTCCACGAAACCATCAATTACTTGGGTTTTAAAATAGGACAAAGCCAGTTAGGTCCACAGGAGGATAAGATTAAGGCAATCGCCGACCTTTCCCTCCCGAATACTAAGAAGCAATTAAGATAATTCTTAGGATCAGCTTCTTACTATCCGCGATTTGTCCCGAATTTCGCTGCAATTTCGGCGTCCCTCAGCACCCCTTTAAAAAAGAATTCCCCCGATCGACTACGTTGGAATGATATCGCTGTTTCTCATTTTAACCAGCTCAAGAGTAAGCTCATTTCTGCCCCCATTTTGAAGTTGCCCAACCCGGAAAAATCCTTTGGGATTAAGACTAACGCGAGCAACGAGGGCATTGGGGGTGTACTCTTTCAATATGAGGATGACGGAACGAGTCATCCAGTTGCATATGATAGTAACCAGATATTACCCCGCGAAAAGAGATATGCCACTATAGAGAAGGAAGCTCTAGCTATTATTAAGGTTATTGACAAGTTTAAGATGTATTTGATAGGAAAAGAATTTCAGATAGGAACTGATCACTGCCCGTTGGCCTATATTCGGAATGTACGACACTCCAACGGCCGAATTATGCGCTGGAGTCTACTCTTACAAGAGTACCAATTTAAGATAAATTACATAAAAGGTTCCGATAATTAGGTCACTGACGCACTCAGTAGGAATGCGTTACCAAATAGTGTAGATTAATTTGTAATTCGTAGGATTAGGATCTCCATGTATGTATATACCGTCTTGTACGACTTAAATTAGATTATCCTGTAATATAATTAGTTAATGTATATGTCTAAATTTTGTGGTTCAATGTCTATTTTTTTTCTCGTATGTGTATATATTTGTACCCATTAATTTACGTATGAATTCTTTTGTCCCAAATGTACTAATTTTATATTATTTCATTGTTCCATGTCTCTTTTATGGTTAAGTTTGTATTAAAGGTTAGTTTCCGCTATAATCAAATGATCAACATAATCATATGTATTGAGGTAATACTAGCTAGGTGCATGAAGGTACGATCAGGGCAAGAAAGTGAGTTCTCCAAAACGGAGCTCTATGGTTGTTCCTTTTCTCTTTTTTCTTCGAAGTGGCAACTTTCCCTGGAATGGAGGAGTGTGATAGAACGGTCTGAGGCCGCTTTTAATTCAGCCTCTATCACATGTTAACCATGCTTACCCACATGCTTACCCACGTGCATCCTGCCTGCGAGAGGAAGCAGAAGCGCGTTATCTCTCATCATAGCCAATATGTAATCAAGGAGGTTCACTCCCCCGTTTTGCCTCCATACGTCGATCTCGCCAGATTGAATTGGGCTTATGTGCAGATAAGGTATTTTCCCAGGCGCCACCGGGACATTCCCCCGAAGTCCACCACTCAATTATCCCCTACGCCATGGAGATGGCTCCGGGTATTTATACAATAGCTTTTCCCAATTGAAGCAGATCCAGATTATCTTCGCGAGGCATCAAGCTGATCCCGTCTCCCTTGTGCACCTAGGAACTCTGCCGAGAAACCCCTTATTGTCCAGAAGAGGACAATATCCCTTGAGTGCCAAGGTTCGTGCCCTTCAAGACCCCAAGTAAACAAGGCCCCCCTGTTGTTCTGAAAGAGAACAACGTTAGAACAGCCATTGTTCTTTGAGCCCGTTTGACAAGAAACGGTTCTCGTTCCCAATACATCACCTCCAGATAATTTAATTCCCCCCTTTTTAACGTTCTTCAAGAGAACGCTTGTTTACAACAATAACCTCCATTGATCACCTAGAACATCTCTGATATCCTGTCACAAGGATCGCTCGTACTTCCGAGCCCCACTTCGCTCTTACTCCTTGAAGACAGTCCTTCCCCTTCGTTGAGGACAACCCCCCGAAGAACCCTTTCTCCTGGAAATCGCCAGTTGGACCGAAGATTCCTTCCCATGGCCTTCCTCTGCACGACAACCTTGTAATTACGTAAGCTAAGCAATACCTTTAATCATTTAACCTTTTGTCAACGCAACTCTGTGCTTTAAACGGTTTAGCGAACCATTTCCCCTTTTTGTTTGTTTGCCGTTTAAAAACTCTCCAAATCTTAATCCTCAGATAAGTCAGATATTCCCACGACCCTTTTTCATTCCCCGTTTATGTAAACATTTTCTTTGTGTGTTGTTGATAGTTGAATTAATAAAACTCTATTTTATTAATGGTGGCCATATTATTTATCCTTGTGCTTCGTTCCACTGCTTAAGCATATTGAAGATAAATAAGCCTCTCCAGGCCCCCCCTTCCCTTTTGGACTAACCTCGGTCAATAAAATTACCACGCACTCGAAATATTAGAATAATTCCCTCAACGAATAGTTATATATGGTATATCGTCGAGAGCCTATTCTACGAATGAGGAGATCGTAAGGGAATATGTACTAAACTCATTCAATGAAGTGCGCTGGAAGAATGAGTCAAAACGTTGCTAAGCTTGGATAAAGAAACAATCACTTGAAGAACTTATAGAACTCTCCAGAAAATCCGATTGTCTCTTAAAATATGATTTCAGAACGGATACGTAGAAATGGATCATCCATAAAATTATACAGCGAAATAAGAAGGAAAAAGAGAAATTACGGCAATAACGCCAAATCAACAAAACGAAAAAAGAAACGATGTAATGCACAAAATTATAAGAATGAATGATATCTCAGCCAAGGAAAAGATAAGAATCTTAAATGAAAGAGAAAATATATTGGAAGTTGAAGCCGAGGTTGAAAAAATATTCAGAGAACAGTGGTTAAATGTTGTTTTTAATTAGCAAAGAAGAAAATGAAAATTTCGACCTATGTTTTGAAAAGAGAATTATAGAAAAACATCGGAAAAATAATCGAACGAACACATTCACACCTCTTTGTCCAAATAACCAGAAATGCCAACGAGGTGACCGACGCTATCCTCACGACAGAAGAGCTTATGAGAGTGATAAGCAGATTCAAACAATAAGCGAGAGGAAGATGAGAATCTATGATGAAATATTAGGTAGAAGTGACAAATAACATCTTGGAATGGCCAACAAATGTTTCCAATGTATGCCTGAAAACGGGCTACTTCCCCGACGAAAATGATCTACATTCCTAAACCTGAAAAATCAGCAAGTCAGATAGCATATTACTGGCCCCTTTCTTCATAAGGTATATGGAAATCCCTTGAAACGTTGACTCGCGTGACACTTCGAGGAAAATAATCTTAAACAATGATTTGGTTTTCGTAAAGACAAACACGGAAAGGACATTGTGCCTGATATTGGACAAATTGGCGAATGCAAAAGAGATAAAGCGAGACATCTCCTGTCGGGACGTATCTAAATCTATGGACAATGTCTGGCAGATGGCTATTTATTATGAGATACTTAGAAATTATTCTGCAAATACACGATAGATAGTTTATGGACATACCACACTATCAAGGAGAACTATTTAACCTTGAAGCAGGTCTCACCCAAGGTGGATCCCCTCGCCCAAATCACTATTCTGTCTAAACCGCGATTTTCCATCTGGGTGAGTGAGCGCGCCAATGAGGGCATCATAGATCCAACGAGGACTGGGCGACCAGACTACATGGCAGGAATACGGGCAGCTCTCATGGCTGCTTGGTCAAAGAGAACGTAAAGTTGCGTCCCATTGCGCCGCGACTGTTCCTATAAACCTAACCTCTAATTCCGCGAAGGCTTCAGTTTGTTTTCTGTCGTCTCCGAAGTGGACACACTCGCGGAACGCACCGCTATTTGATGGATCGCTCGCTTTCGCCTCACTCTGAGGACTGCGTTGTCCCCCAGACTGTTCGGCACATTTTCGTTGAATGTACCAGACTGCGTGATCTTCGCTCACGTTACCTGTCCCGCTACCAGTAGCCTCCTCCACTTTATTTGTCTTTTTTTGTGTTTCTTTTTGTAGGTCGCATATTACTGCACCGAGGGGAGGCGGGCCTACCCCCGAACCTGGAGAATGATTCCTTCTTCTCTTTTTGACTTTTTTCGTTATTTTTTATCGTTGTTATTTGTTCGTTACATATTATTATTTATTCACTCTTATTTGTTTTTTTTAATATAGCCTATTAGTAGAGTGTGTTATGTACAGCAACTTATGGCCAAGTAGGCCACCACAGTGAAAAAGCAACTAAAAATCTGGGTGAGAGAAGAGAAGCGGGTTTATTCACCGCCCTCCTCTCATAAGAAGAAGAGGCTTCAATGCTTTCTGGTTATTCGCTGCGCCGATGGCAGCATCTTGGCCAAGGACAAGATGTCCACCAGAGGAGAGCACTAGCTAGTCTGATTGGTTACCCGATGTTTTTGTAAGTTTGACAAGGACGCACAAGAATAAGGTAGTAGACTTCTGCCTCGATCCTCGAGTCCACCATGACCCGGACGTGTCTCTAAATGGGCTTCGCCTCGAAAGGGGTGGATTCTCACCGTTTCCTTGCTCTATTATTTGACAGAAAGCTCACCCGGGAGGCTCATATTCGGGGCCTTGGGCCCTCTTGTACCAGATCCATGGACATTCTTCGTTACGTTCCTTTCAGCACTTGGAGTGCTGATGGGGCTACAGCCTTAATTTTCTATCGATCCTTCATTCCTTCGAAGCTTCACTAAGGATGCGATTTTTATGCCTCTGCACTCGAGTATGCATTACGAAAGGTGGCCACGCCCCACCACACCGGCCTCTCCCTGGCAACGGTTGCCTTTATCCCGTCCTCCATTGAGATCCTTGTTGTCAAGTATGCCTACAAAGAAGAGCAACTTGCATGCTTCCACACATACCGGGACCTAGCCCAATTATCGTCTCTTCTGGATCGCTGTTTCAAGCCTAGTACCATTACTACCAAAAGGATAGAAACAAGCTAGAACGGATTCAACGGAGAGTTATCAAAATGATGCCTAGTTTTTGAAGACAGCCACATCAGGATCGTCTTAAGGGATTAAATCTCTTCCCAATAACCCAATCTAGAGTAACAGATGACCTAATTCAAGTATTTTAAAGTCGTAGTTAATATGAACTCTAACAACTAATTTTTAATCGACCAATCTAACTACACACAGGGGAATGGTTATGGTTAAACCATTTAACTCGCACTAATGCTTTTTTCCTAAGTCGAATTGACAACTGTATGGTAGATTCTTCTAAACATAGACAAGACAAACACTACTTTAAACCCCAAAATAACTACGTTTAGAAGCGAATATTTTCATTTTTCGCCCTCCATCAGATAAGCAAACGACCAGAGCTTAATTTTAATCAATTTTCTGACCTTCATCAATTGCTCTTGGTCAATTTGCACCTAAAAAAAAGTTATTATTATTATTAACCCATCCATGAACTCCCGTTCTTAAAATATAGTGTTAGGCATAATTAAAATTAATTTCGTCCGTTTCTACGTTGAGAGGTTTTTTAGAACGGTTAACACCATCCTTCACACTTTGTTGGGTCTATGTAGGGGTGCAAAAGATACCGGGAGATTTCGAAGAGGTGGTAGAGATGACCCGAGAAAAAGAGCACTAGTGGGGTCGGGAGGCCCTCCGACTCCTCCAGATTTCTAGTTTGTTCGAGGCATTACCCCTGCCCTCCCCGCCCCTCCCGGTGGGTTGATGGGGTCACATTTAGCGTCTGAAATCAGTCCATTTTTATCTGCTTTCTCAAGTCTGAACTCAGATTGTCGCTCAGAGGACCGCTCGGGCATCTTTGACCAAGACACGAATTTGCTCAGACTCTTAATTTCCTTCCCTCTCCCATTTACAGGTACCTTCCTTATTTGCGGAGGGAGGGGGGGGGGGTACGTGGTGCTGATTCAGGTACTTGGTGTATGGTATAAATAGGGTACAAAATAAGGGTTATGATGAGGTGCGGCGAGTAATCTGAAGAGCAAAGAATAAGAATAAAAACCGATCAATAGAATAAAGAATTGGTCTCCTCTATCGTCTCACTACCCATTGAGGGGTTTGGGAGGTTGGGGGTGGGGGGGAAGAGGGTAGTGGGTATAATTTATTTTAGCCTCTTGCGGGTTCTACAATATCATAATAATAGTCGACTATTTTAAATTGTAGAGAATCTCCTCAAAATTAATAATGACTATCGAATGACAAGGCCATTTTATTTTAGAACGTGTAACGCCATCTTTCCCCCTTTATTGGGTCTATAAAAGCTCGGCAAATAAAGTGAGAGATTAAAAAGAGGTGAAAAAGACGACTCGAGAGAGTCAAGAGCACCAGGTTCTCTTGGGCCCCCTGGTCGGGAGAACCTGCCGCCCCTCGTGGTTTCAGTCGTAGATGGGGCATCGTAACACCACCCATCACTCAATGGGTGAATAGTATAACAAGTGATGGTATCCTACAAGGGTGAAGGCATTTTCACCCACCGAAAAATGAAAGGCTAAAATGTTTATATATTTTGTTTTGTTATAAACAGATGGAGGATGTTTAAAGGACCTAATTTCATTGTTTCCAAATTTAAAAGATTTTTATATATAAAGATTTAAAAAGGGAGAAACTCTCGGGGGTTATTTTATAAATAAACCAGGCAATGGCTTCGCCACTCCCCCATACGGGGGAGCTTTCACTTCGCTACTAAGATTAAAATTTAAAATCGAAAAAAAAGCAGCCATGGTTAAATTTTTATAAATTTTCTGAACTTCACCATTAGTAATTCTTTGGGTTTTTAAATTTCACAAAACTTCAATACTTATATTTATTTTTGAACTTCACGATTTTGTTTCTTTGATATAATAAAAGAATTATTAGAAATAACTTTGATAAAAAACATAAGTCATAACCAAACTAAGATGAAATTATTATTCAAATACTCAAAAAATCCCCTTCTTAAATTATAGTTAGTGATGATATTTCATGTAACTTCACCCTAATACATCAAAAATGCCCTTTCCTTAGAATTTGCCCTACACGAACACGCACGTAAAAACACGACTTTCGCCATCTGCCTTGAACCGTCGCTTCGGATAAAGACCGTAATTCACACTCCATCATTACTCTATCCTACTAATTATTACCTATTATACTTATTATAATTACACCAAAAAGTATATTTATATACTCCTATGTAGTCTCGTATGCCATCGTGTATGTGCATAATTATCTTCACATATATTCCCAGTCGTGTATTTTCCAGCGTCTTCTCATAAGTGCATTCGTTGAATTCAGGGAGATTTTAATTAACGGCGGTCAGGCCCGTGTTTTGGGCCGCCTGAGGGAGGAGGCTTTTCACATGAGGTACGGCAGGTCCCAAGTAGACGACCTGAGAGAGCTCCTGAACACTCAGGAAATGGGAGATAGGAGTCCTTTGACATTCTTAAAGCACCTAAAGGACCTTATCGGGATAAAAGGTGCACAAACTGTCCTTTTTGCCCTCTCCTTACTGAGATTTTCATGAGGGGAGTCCCAGAGGGGATCAGCGCACTTATTTTAAACTCAAGCCCCTCAATTATAGAGCAGATAGCCATAGCCGCCGATAATTTATTTGCTAATCCCTACATGAATTTGGGTAACGGCCAAAATCATGGCCCAACTAACAGCACTTCCATTTTTTCAGGTTCGGGGAACGACGAGCTCCTCTGGCGACTCGTTGGAGCGTTCAAGGGTTCCACCTTCTCTATCGAGGGACCTTGAAGCTTCAATGCGGCGGATGGAAGCCGACATCCAGCGGTTAAAGCGGCAACATGGATCACAGAACGAACACAAATGCGTGTTGGATGATGGGAGGCGCAGGCCCCGCTCTGGTTCCAAAGGAGAAACCAACGAGTGAATCTCAACACAGGAGGTGAGAGGCAGCAAAAATTTCAACCTCATTCTTCTGCCTATTCTCAAGAACCTTCCACACCATCAGGGCATATGCTGGTACTATTATGGGGGTACGACTTCTCGTAACGTAATTTCCTATAGAGGTAAAAGGAGCATCTTTAGTCCTTTGGTAGGCTGGGTTATCGTAGCTTCTTTAAGGTAAAAGAAAATTTTAGAGCTGAATTCAAACATCTTATTTCTTGCGAGAGCGACGCCATGTCTCCAAGTAACGAATGGGAAATTCTCTCTATGGATCCTCCTCTTGGACTTGGACATAACAAGTTTGAAAATATATATGGTATTGTAGGAGAATTAGTGGTGAAAAGTTGAAATGAAGATAGATATAGAGGTAAGAGGTTGGATTCCTGGTGAAAGGGTAGCTCAGTTTATTTATTTCGTTGTCTATTACTTTGTTTTATTATTCTTTTGAGTTTAGCTTCGAAGCCTGATTGATTGTATAGGTTTATTGTGCAATAGTGTACATTTATACATAATCTAATACAAATACAAAAATAATCCAATACAAATACAGTAATAGTATGATACAATAATATATAAATACACGTAGTATAAGCGTACACATTACACAAAGCGGGGAGCCCGTCAGTGTTGGCGTGAAGTAAGACGCGTTGGAGCATCCCACGCGTGTCTTATCTGCTGCAAGTGGGTGGCGGCGGTCCTCACCACCCGTCGCCCGGCTGTTAACCATGTTAACCATACTTACCCACATGCTTACCCACGTGCATCCTGCCTGCGAGAGGAAGAAGAAGCGCGTTATCTCTCATCATAGCCAATATGTAATCAAGGAGGTTCACTCCCCCGTTTTGCCTTCATACGTCGATCTCGCCAGATTGAATTGGGCTTATGTGCAGATAAGGTAATTTCCCAGGCGCCACCGGGACATTCCCCCGAAGTCCACCACTCAATTATCCCCTACGCCATGGAGATGGCTCCGGGTATTTATACAATAGCTTTTCCCAATTGAAGCAGATCCAGATTATCTTCGCGAGGCATCAAGCTGATCCCGTCTCCCTTGTGCACCTAGGAACTCTGCCGAGAAACCCCTTATTGTCTAGAAGAGGACAATATCCCTTGAGTGCCAAGGTTCGTGCCCTTCAAGACCCCAAGTAAACAAGGCCCCCCTGTTGTTCTGAAAGAGAACAACGTTAGAACAGCCATTGTTCTTTGAGCCCGTTTGACAAGAAACGGTTCTCGTTCCCAATACATCACCTCCAGATAATTTAATTCCCCCCTTTTTAACGTTCTTCAAGAGAACGCTTGTTTACAACAATAACCTCCATTGATCACCTAGAACATCTCTGATATCCTGTCACAAGGATCGCTCGTACTTCCGAGCCCCACTTCGCTCTTACTCCTTGAAGACAGTCCTTCCCCTTCGTTAAGGACAACCCCCCGAAGAACCCTTTCTCCTGGAAATCGCCAGTTGGACCGAAGATTCCTTCCCATGGCCTTCCTCTGCACGACAACCTTGTAATTACGTAAGCTAAGCAATACCTTTAATCATTTAACCTTTTGTCAACGCAACTCTGTGCTTTAAACGGTTTAGCGAACCATTTCCCCTTTTTGTTTGTTTGCCGTTTAAAAACTCTCCAAATCTTAATCCTCAGATAAGTCAGATATTCCCACGACCCTTTTTCATTCCCCGTTTATGTAAACATTTTCTTTGTGTGTTGTTGATAGTTGAATTAATAAAACTCTATTTTATTAATGGTGGCCATATTATTTATCCTTGTGCTTCGTTCCACTGCTTAAGCATATTGAAGATAAATAAGCCTCTCCAGGCCCCCCCTTCCCTTTTGGACTAACCTCGGTCAATAAAATTACCACGCACTCGAAATATTAGAATAATTCCCTCAACGAATAGTTATATATGGTATATCGTCGAGAGCCTATTCTACGAATGAGGAGATCGTAAGGGAATATGTACTAAACTCATTCAATGAAGTGCGCTGGAAGAATGAGTCAAAACGTTGCTAAGCTTGGATAAAGAAACAATCACTTGAAGAACTTATAGAACTCTCCAGAAAATCCGATTGTCTCTTAAAATATGATTTCAGAACGGATACGTAGAAATGGATCATCCATAAAATTATACAGCGAAATAAGAAGGAAAAAGAGAAATTACGGCAATAACGCCAAATCAACAAAACGAAAAAAGAAACGATGTAATGCACAAAATTATAAGAATGAATGATATCTCAGCCAAGGAAAAGATAAGAATCTTAAATGAAAGAGAAAATATATTGGAAGTTGAAGCCGAGGTTGAAAAAATATTCAGAGAACAGTGGTTAAATGTTGTTTTTAATTAGCAAAGAAGAAAATGAAAATTTCGACCTATGTTTTGAAAAGAGAATTATAGAAAAACATCGGAAAAATAATCGAACGAACACATTCACACCTCTTTGTCCAAATAACCAGAAATGCTAACGAGATGACCGACGCTATCCTCACGACAGAAGAGCTTATGAGAGTGATAAGCAGATTCAAACAATAAGCGAGAGGAAGATGAGAATCTATGATGAAATATTAGGTAGAAGTGACAAATAACATCTTGGAATGGCCAACAAATGTTTCCAATGTATGCCTGAAAACGGGCTACTTCCCCGACGAAAATGATCTACATTCCTAAACCTGAAAAATCATCAAGTCAGATAGCATATTACTGGCCCCTTTCTTCATAAGGTATATGGAAATCCCTTGAAACGTTGACTCGCGTGACACTTCGAGGAAAATAATCTTAAACAATGATTTGGTTTTCGTAAAGACAAACACGGAAAGGACATTGTGCCTGATATTGGACAAATTGGCGAATGCAAAAGAGATAAAGCGAGACATCTCCTGTCGGGACGTATCTAAATCTATGGACAATGTCTGGCAGATGGCTATTTATTATGAGATACTTAGAAATTATTCTGCAAATACACGATAGATAGTTTATGGACATACCACACTATCAAGGAGAACGATTTAACCTTGAAGCAGGTCTCACCCAAGGTGGATCCCCTCGCCCAAATCACTATTCTGTCTAAACCGCGATTTTCCATCTGGGTGAGTGAGCGCGCCAATGAGGGCATCATAGATCCAGCGAGGACTGGGCGACCAGACTACATGGCAGGAATACGGGCAGCTCTCATGGCTGCTTGGTCAAAGATAACGTAAAGTTGCGTCCCATTGCGCCGCGACTGTTCCTATAAACCTAACCTCTAATTCCGCGAAGGCTTCAGTTTGTTTTCTGTCGTCTCCGAAGTGGACACACTCGCGGAACGCACCGCTATTTGATGGATCGCTCGCTTTCGCCTCACTCTGAGGACTGCGTTGTCCCCCAGACTGTTCGGCACATTTTCGTTGAATGTCCCAGACTGCGTGATCTTCGCTCACGTTACCTGTCCCGCTACCAGTAGCCTCCTCCACTTTATTTGTCCTTTTTTGTGTTTCTTTTTGTAGGTCGCATATTACTGCACCGAGGGGAGGCGGGCCTACCCCCGAACCTGGAGAATGATTCCTTCTTCTCTTTTTGACTTTTTTCGTTATTTTTTATCGTTGTTATTTGTTCGTTACATATTATTATTTATTCACTCTTATTTGTTTTTTTTAATATAGCCTATTAGTAGAGTGTGTTATGTACAGCAACTTATGGCCAAGTAGGCCACCACAGTGAAAAAGCAACTAAAAATCTGGGTGAGAGAAGAGAAGCGGGTTTATTCACCGCCCTCCTCTCATAAGAAGAAGAGGCTTCAATGCTTTCTGGTTATTCGCTGCGCCGATGGCAGCATCTTGGCCAAGGACAAGATGTCCACCAGAGGAGAGCACTAGCTAGTCTGATTGGTTACCCGATGTTTTTGTAAGTTTGACAAGGACGCACAAGAATAAGGTAGTAGACTTCTGCCTCGATCCTCGAGTCCACCATGACCCGGACGTGTCTCTAAATGGGCTTCGCCTCGAAAGGGGTGGATTCTCACCGTTTCCTTGCTCTATTATTTGACAGAAAGCTCACCCGGGAGGCTCATATTCGGGGCCTTGGGCCCTCTTGTACCAGATCCATGGACATTCTTCGTTACGTTCCTTTCAGCACTTGGAGTGCTGATGGGGCTACAGCCTTACTTTTCTATCAATCCTTCATTCCTTCGAAGCTTCACTAAGGATGCGATTTTTATGCCTCTGCACTCGAGTATGCATTACGAAAGGTGGCCACGCCCCACCACACCGGCCTCTCCCTGGCAACGGTTGCCTTTATCCCGTCCTCCATTGAGATCCTTGTTGTCAAGTATGCCTACAAAGAAGAGCAACTTGCATGCTTCCACACATACCGGGACCTAGCCCAATTACGGTCTCTTCTGGATCGCTGTTTCAAGCCTGGTACCATTACTACCAAAAGGATAGAAACAAGCTAGAACGGATTCAACGGAGAGTTATCAAAATGATGCCTAGTTTTTAAAGACAGCCACATCAGGATCGTCTTAAGGGATTAAATCTCTTCCCAATAACCCAATCTAGAGTAACAGATGACCTAATTCAAGTATTTTAAAGTCGTAGTTAATATGAACTCTAACAACTAATTTTTAATCGACCAATCTAACTACACACAGGGGAATGGTTATGGTTAAACCATTTAACTCGCACTAATGCTTTTTTCCTAAGTCGAATTGACAACTGTATGGTAGATTCTTCTAAACATAGACAAGACAAACACTACTTTAAACCCCAAAATAACTACGTTTAGAAGCAAATATTTTCATTTTTCGCCCTCTATCAGATAAGCAAACGACCAGAGCTTAATTTTAATCAATTTTCTGACCTTCATCAATTGCTCTTGGTCAATTTGCACCTAAAAAAAAGTTATTATTATTATTAACCCATCCATGAACTCCCGTTCTTAAAATATAGTGTTAGGCATAATTAAAATTAATTTCGTCCGTTTCTACGTTGAGATGTTTTTTAGAACGGTTAACACCATCCTTCACACTTTGTTGGGTCTATGTAGGGGTGCAAAAGATACCGGGAGATTTCGAAGAGGTGGTAGAGATGACCCGAGAAAAAGAGCACTAGTGGGGTCGGGAGGCCCCCCGACTCCTCCAGATTTCTAGTTTGTTCGAGGCATTACCCCTGCCCTCCCCGCCCCTCCCGGTGGGGTGGAGGGGTTACATTTAGCGTCTGAAATCTGTCCATTTTTATCTGCTTTCTCAAGTCTGAACTCAGATTGTCGCTCAGAGGACCGCTCGGGCATCTTTGACCAAGACACGAATTTGCTCAGACTCTTAATTTCCTTCCCTCTCCCATTTACAGGTACCTTCCTTATTTGCGGAGGGAGGGGGGGGGGGGGTACGTGGTGCTGATTCAGGTACTTGGTGTATGGTATAAATAGGGTACAAAATAAGGGTTATGATGAGGTGCGGCGAGTAATCTGAAGAGCAAAGAATAAGAATAAAAACCGATCAATAGAATAAAGAATTGGTCTCCTCTATCGTCTCACTACCCATTGAGGGGTTTGGGAGGTCGGGGGTGGGGGGGAAGAGGGTAGTGGGTATAATTTATTTTAGCCTCTTGCGGGTTCTACAATATCATAATAATAGTCGACTATTTTAAATTGTAGAGAATCTCCTCAAAATTAATAATGACTATCGAATGACAAGGCCATTTTATTTTAGAACGTGTAACGCCATCTTTCCCCCTTTATTGGGTCTATAAAAGCTCGGCAAATAAAGTGAGAGATTAAAAAGAGGTGAAAAAGACGACTCGAGAGAGTCAAGAGCACCAGGTTCTCTTGGGCCCCCTGGTCGGGAGAACCTGCCGCCCCTCGTGGTTTCAGTCGTAGATGGGGCATCGTAACACCACCCATCACTCAATGGGTGAATAGTATAACAAGTGATGGTATCCTACAAGGGTGAAGGCATTTTCACCCACCGAAAAATGAAAGGCTAAAATGTTTATATATTTTGTTTTGTTATAAACAGATGGAGGATGTTTAAAGGACCTAATTTCATTGTTTCCAAATTTAAAAGATTTTTATATATAAAGATTTAAAAAGGGAGAAACTCTCGGGGGTTATTTTATAAATAAACCAGGCAATGGCTTCGCCACTCCCCCATACGGGGGAGCTTTCACTTCGCTACTAAGATTAAAATTTAAAATCGAAAAAAAAGCAGCCATGGTTAAATTTTTATAAATTTTCTGAACTTCACCATTAGTAATTCTTTGGGTTTTTAAATTTCACAAAACTTCAATACTTATATTTATTTTTGAACTTCACGATTTTGTTTCTTTGATATAATAAAAGAATTATTAGAAATAACTTTGATAAAAAACATAAGTCATAACCAAACTAAGATGAAATTATTATTCAAATACTCAAAAAATCCCCTTCTTAAATTATAGTTAGTGATGATATTTCATGTAACTTCACCCTAATACATCAAAAATGCCCTTTCCTTAGAATTTGCCCTACACGAACACGCACGTAAAAACACGACTTTCGCCATCTGCCTTGAACCGTCGCTTCGGATAAAGACCGTAATTCACACTCCATCATTACTCTATCCTACTAATTATTACCTATTATACTTATTATAATTACACCAAAAAGTATATTTATATACTCCTATGTAGTCTCGTATGCCATCGTGTATGTGCATAATTATCTTCACATATATTCCCAGTCGTGTATTTTCCAGCGTCTTCTCATAAGTGCATTCGTTGAATTCAGGGAGATTTTAATTAACGGCGGTCAGGCCCGTGTTTTGGGCCGCCTGAGGGAGGAGGCTTTTCACATGAGGTACGGCAGGTCCCAAGTAGACGACCTGAGAGAGCTCCTGAACACTCAGGAAATGGGAGATAGGAGTCCTTTGACATTCTTAAAGCACCTAAAGGACCTTATCGGGATAAAAGGTGCACAAACTGTCCTTTTTGCCCTCTCCTTACTGAGATTTTCATGAGGGGAGTCCCAGAGGGGATCAGCGCACTTATTTTAAACTCAAGCCCCTCAATTATAGAGCAGATAGCCATAGCCGCCGATAATTTATTTGCTAATCCCTACATGAATTTGGGTAACGGCCAAAATCATGGCCCAACTAACAGCACTTCCATTTTTTCAGGTTCGGGGAACGACGAGCTCCTCTGGCGACTCGTTGGAGCGTTCAAGGGTTCCACCTTCTCTATCGAGGGACCTTGAAGCTTCAATGCGGCGGATGGAAGCCGACATCCAGCGGTTAAAGCGGCAACATGGATCACAGAACGAACACAAATGCGTGTTGGATGATGGGAGGCGCAGGCCCCGCTCTGGTTCCAAAGGAGAAACCAACGAGTGAATCTCAACACAGGAGGTGAGAGGCAGCAAAAATTTCAACCTCATTCTTCTGCCTATTCTCAAGAACCTTCCACACCATCAGGGCATATGCTGGTACTATTATGGGGGTACGACTTCTCGTAACGTAATTTCCTATAGAGGTAAAAGGAGCATCTTTAGTCCTTTGGTAGGCTGGGTTATCGTAGCTTCTTTAAGGTAAAAGAAAATTTTAGAGCTGAATTCAAACATCTTATTTCTTGCGAGAGCGACGCCATGTCTCCAAGTAACGAATGGGAAATTCTCTCTATGGATCCTCCTCTTGGACTTGGACATAACAAGTTTGAAAATATATATGGTATTGTAGGAGAATTAGTGGTGAAAAGTTGAAATGAAGATAGATATAGAGGTAAGAGGTTGGATTCCTGGTGAAAGGGTAGCTCAGTTTATTTATTTCGTTGTCTATTACTTTGTTTTATTATTCTTTTGAGTTTAGCTTCGAAGCCTGATTGATTGTATAGGTTTATTGTGCAATAGTGTACATTTATACATAATCTAATACAAATACAAAAATAATCCAATACAAATACAGTAATAGTATGATACAATAATATATAAATACACGTAGTATAAGCGTACACATTACACAAAGCGGGGAGCCCGTCAGTGTTGGCGTGAAGTAAGACGCGTTGGAGCATCCCACGCGTGTCTTATCTGCTGCAAGTGGGTGGCGGCGGTCCTCACCACCCGTCGCCCGGCTGTTAACCATGTTAACCATACTTACCCACATGCTTACCCACGTGCATCCTGCCTGCGAGAGGAAGAAGAAGCGCGTTATCTCTCATCATAGCCAATATGTAATCAAGGAGGTTCACTCCCCCGTTTTGCCTTCATACGTCGATCTCGCCAGATTGAATTGGGCTTATGTGCAGATAAGGTAATTTCCCAGGCGCCACCGGGACATTCCCCCGAAGTCCACCACTCAATTATCCCCTACGCCATGGAGATGGCTCCGGGTATTTATACAATAGCTTTTCCCAATTGAAGCAGATCCAGATTATCTTCGCGAGGCATCAAGCTGATCCCGTCTCCCTTGTGCACCTAGGAACTCTGCCGAGAAACCCCTTATTGTCTAGAAGAGGACAATATCCCTTGAGTGCCAAGGTTCGTGCCCTTCAAGACCCCAAGTAAACAAGGCCCCCCTGTTGTTCTGAAAGAGAACAACGTTAGAACAGCCATTGTTCTTTGAGCCCGTTTGACAAGAAACGGTTCTCGTTCCCAATACATCACCTCCAGATAATTTAATTCCCCCCTTTTTAACGTTCTTCAAGAGAACGCTTGTTTACAACAATAACCTCCATTGATCACCTAGAACATCTCTGATATCCTGTCACAAGGATCGCTCGTACTTCCGAGCCCCACTTCGCTCTTACTCCTTGAAGACAGTCCTTCCCCTTCGTTAAGGACAACCCCCCGAAGAACCCTTTCTCCTGGAAATCGCCAGTTGGACCGAAGATTCCTTCCCATGGCCTTCCTCTGCACGACAACCTTGTAATTACGTAAGCTAAGCAATACCTTTAATCATTTAACCTTTTGTCAACGCAACTCTGTGCTTTAAACGGTTTAGCGAACCATTTCCCCTTTTTGTTTGTTTGCCGTTTAAAAACTCTCCAAATCTTAATCCTCAGATAAGTCAGATATTCCCACGACCCTTTTTCATTCCCCGTTTATGTAAACATTTTCTTTGTGTGTTGTTGATAGTTGAATTAATAAAACTCTATTTTATTAATGGTGGCCATATTATTTATCCTTGTGCTTCGTTCCACTGCTTAAGCATATTGAAGATAAATAAGCCTCTCCAGGCCCCCCCTTCCCTTTTGGACTAACCTCGGTCAATAAAATTACCACGCACTCGAAATATTAGAATAATTCCCTCAACGAATAGTTATATATGGTATATCGTCGAGAGCCTATTCTACGAATGAGGAGATCGTAAGGGAATATGTACTAAACTCATTCAATGAAGTGCGCTGGAAGAATGAGTCAAAACGTTGCTAAGCTTGGATAAAGAAACAATCACTTGAAGAACTTATAGAACTCTCCAGAAAATCCGATTGTCTCTTAAAATATGATTTCAGAACGGATACGTAGAAATGGATCATCCATAAAATTATACAGCGAAATAAGAAGGAAAAAGAGAAATTACGGCAATAACGCCAAATCAACAAAACGAAAAAAGAAACGATGTAATGCACAAAATTATAAGAATGAATGATATCTCAGCCAAGGAAAAGATAAGAATCTTAAATGAAAGAGAAAATATATTGGAAGTTGAAGCCGAGGTTGAAAAAATATTCAGAGAACAGTGGTTAAATGTTGTTTTTAATTAGCAAAGAAGAAAATGAAAATTTCGACCTATGTTTTGAAAAGAGAATTATAGAAAAACATCGGAAAAATAATCGAACGAACACATTCACACCTCTTTGTCCAAATAACCAGAAATGCTAACGAGATGACCGACGCTATCCTCACGACAGAAGAGCTTATGAGAGTGATAAGCAGATTCAAACAATAAGCGAGAGGAAGATGAGAATCTATGATGAAATATTAGGTAGAAGTGACAAATAACATCTTGGAATGGCCAACAAATGTTTCCAATGTATGCCTGAAAACGGGCTACTTCCCCGACGAAAATGATCTACATTCCTAAACCTGAAAAATCATCAAGTCAGATAGCATATTACTGGCCCCTTTCTTCATAAGGTATATGGAAATCCCTTGAAACGTTGACTCGCGTGACACTTCGAGGAAAATAATCTTAAACAATGATTTGGTTTTCGTAAAGACAAACACGGAAAGGACATTGTGCCTGATATTGGACAAATTGGCGAATGCAAAAGAGATAAAGCGAGACATCTCCTGTCGGGACGTATCTAAATCTATGGACAATGTCTGGCAGATGGCTATTTATTATGAGATACTTAGAAATTATTCTGCAAATACACGATAGATAGTTTATGGACATACCACACTATCAAGGAGAACGATTTAACCTTGAAGCAGGTCTCACCCAAGGTGGATCCCCTCGCCCAAATCACTATTCTGTCTAAACCGCGATTTTCCATCTGGGTGAGTGAGCGCGCCAATGAGGGCATCATAGATCCAGCGAGGACTGGGCGACCAGACTACATGGCAGGAATACGGCCAGCTCTCATGGCTGCTTGGTCAAAGATAACGTAAAGTTGCGTCCCATTGCGCCGCGACTGTTCCTATAAACCTAACCTCTAATTCCGCGAAGGCTTCAGTTTGTTTTCTGTCGTCTCCGAAGTGGACACACTCGCGGAACGCACCGCTATTTGATGGATCGCTCGCTTTCGCCTCACTCTGAGGACTGCGTTGTCCCCCAGACTGTTCGGCACATTTTCGTTGAATGTCCCAGACTGCGTGATCTTCGCTCACGTTACCTGTCCCGCTACCAGTAGCCTCCTCCACTTTATTTGTCCTTTTTTGTGTTTCTTTTTGTAGGTCGCATATTACTGCACCGAGGGGAGGCGGGCCTACCCCCGAACCTGGAGAATGATTCCTTCTTCTCTTTTTGACTTTTTTCGTTATTTTTTATCGTTGTTATTTGTTCGTTACATATTATTATTTATTCACTCTTATTTGTTTTTTTTAATATAGCCTATTAGTAGAGTGTGTTATGTACAGCAACTTATGGCCAAGTAGGCCACCACAGTGAAAAAGCAACTAAAAATCTGGGTGAGAGAAGAGAAGCGGGTTTATTCACCGCCCTCCTCTCATAAGAAGAAGAGGCTTCAATGCTTTCTGGTTATTCGCTGCGCCGATGGCAGCATCTTGGCCAAGGACAAGATGTCCACCAGAGGAGAGCACTAGCTAGTCTGATTGGTTACCCGATGTTTTTGTAAGTTTGACAAGGACGCACAAGAATAAGGTAGTAGACTTCTGCCTCGATCCTCGAGTCCACCATGACCCGGACGTGTCTCTAAATGGGCTTCGCCTCGAAAGGGGTGGATTCTCACCGTTTCCTTGCTCTATTATTTGACAGAAAGCTCACCCGGGAGGCTCATATTCGGGGCCTTGGGCCCTCTTGTACCAGATCCATGGACATTCTTCGTTACGTTCCTTTCAGCACTTGGAGTGCTGATGGGGCTACAGCCTTACTTTTCTATCAATCCTTCATTCCTTCGAAGCTTCACTAAGGATGCGATTTTTATGCCTCTGCACTCGAGTATGCATTACGAAAGGTGGCCACGCCCCACCACACCGGCCTCTCCCTGGCAACGGTTGCCTTTATCCCGTCCTCCATTGAGATCCTTGTTGTCAAGTATGCCTACAAAGAAGAGCAACTTGCATGCTTCCACACATACCGGGACCTAGCCCAATTACGGTCTCTTCTGGATCGCTGTTTCAAGCCTGGTACCATTACTACCAAAAGGATAGAAACAAGCTAGAACGGATTCAACGGAGAGTTATCAAAATGATGCCTAGTTTTTAAAGACAGCCACATCAGGATCGTCTTAAGGGATTAAATCTCTTCCCAATAACCCAATCTAGAGTAACAGATGACCTAATTCAAGTATTTTAAAGTCGTAGTTAATATGAACTCTAACAACTAATTTTTAATCGACCAATCTAACTACACACAGGGGAATGGTTATGGTTAAACCATTTAACTCGCACTAATGCTTTTTTCCTAAGTCGAATTGACAACTGTATGGTAGATTCTTCTAAACATAGACAAGACAAACACTACTTTAAACCCCAAAATAACTACGTTTAGAAGCAAATATTTTCATTTTTCGCCCTCTATCAGATAAGCAAACGACCAGAGCTTAATTTTAATCAATTTTCTGACCTTCATCAATTGCTCTTGGTCAATTTGCACCTAAAAAAAAGTTATTATTATTATTAACCCATCCATGAACTCCCGTTCTTAAAATATAGTGTTAGGCATAATTAAAATTAATTTCGTCCGTTTCTACGTTGAGATGTTTTTTAGAACGGTTAACACCATCCTTCACACTTTGTTGGGTCTATGTAGGGGTGCAAAAGATACCGGGAGATTTCGAAGAGGTGGTAGAGATGACCCGAGAAAAAGAGCACTAGTGGGGTCGGGAGGCCCCCCGACTCCTCCAGATTTCTAGTTTGTTCGAGGCATTACCCCTGCCCTCCCCGCCCCTCCCGGTGGGGTGGAGGGGTTACATTTAGCGTCTGAAATCTGTCCATTTTTATCTGCTTTCTCAAGTCTGAACTCAGATTGTCGCTCAGAGGACCGCTCGGGCATCTTTGACCAAGACACGAATTTGCTCAGACTCTTAATTTCCTTCCCTCTCCCATTTACAGGTACCTTCCTTATTTGCGGAGGGAGGGGGGGGGGGGGTACGTGGTGCTGATTCAGGTACTTGGTGTATGGTATAAATAGGGTACAAAATAAGGGTTATGATGAGGTGCGGCGAGTAATCTGAAGAGCAAAGAATAAGAATAAAAACCGATCAATAGAATAAAGAATTGGTCTCCTCTATCGTCTCACTACCCATTGAGGGGTTTGGGAGGTCGGGGGTGGGGGGGAAGAGGGTAGTGGGTATAATTTATTTTAGCCTCTTGCGGGTTCTACAATATCATAATAATAGTCGACTATTTTAAATTGTAGAGAATCTCCTCAAAATTAATAATGACTATCGAATGACAAGGCCATTTTATTTTAGAACGTGTAACGCCATCTTTCCCCCTTTATTGGGTCTATAAAAGCTCGGCAAATAAAGTGAGAGATTAAAAAGAGGTGAAAAAGACGACTCGAGAGAGTCAAGAGCACCAGGTTCTCTTGGGCCCCCTGGTCGGGAGAACCTGCCGCCCCTCGTGGTTTCAGTCGTAGATGGGGCATCGTAACACCACCCATCACTCAATGGGTGAATAGTATAACAAGTGATGGTATCCTACAAGGGTGAAGGCATTTTCACCCACCGAAAAATGAAAGGCTAAAATGTTTATATATTTTGTTTTGTTATAAACAGATGGAGGATGTTTAAAGGACCTAATTTCATTGTTTCCAAATTTAAAAGATTTTTATATATAAAGATTTAAAAAGGGAGAAACTCTCGGGGGTTATTTTATAAATAAACCAGGCAATGGCTTCGCCACTCCCCCATACGGGGGAGCTTTCACTTCGCTACTAAGATTAAAATTTAAAATCGAAAAAAAAGCAGCCATGGTTAAATTTTTATAAATTTTCTGAACTTCACCATTAGTAATTCTTTGGGTTTTTAAATTTCACAAAACTTCAATACTTATATTTATTTTTGAACTTCACGATTTTGTTTCTTTGATATAATAAAAGAATTATTAGAAATAACTTTGATAAAAAACATAAGTCATAACCAAACTAAGATGAAATTATTATTCAAATACTCAAAAAATCCCCTTCTTAAATTATAGTTAGTGATGATATTTCATGTAACTTCACCCTAATACATCAAAAATGCCCTTTCCTTAGAATTTGCCCTACACGAACACGCACGTAAAAACACGACTTTCGCCATCTGCCTTGAACCGTCGCTTCGGATAAAGACCGTAATTCACACTCCATCATTACTCTATCCTACTAATTATTACCTATTATACTTATTATAATTACACCAAAAAGTATATTTATATACTCCTATGTAGTCTCGTATGCCATCGTGTATGTGCATAATTATCTTCACATATATTCCCAGTCGTGTATTTTCCAGCGTCTTCTCATAAGTGCATTCGTTGAATTCAGGGAGATTTTAATTAACGGCGGTCAGGCCCGTGTTTTGGGCCGCCTGAGGGAGGAGGCTTTTCACATGAGGTACGGCAGGTCCCAAGTAGACGACCTGAGAGAGCTCCTGAACACTCAGGAAATGGGAGATAGGAGTCCTTTGACATTCTTAAAGCACCTAAAGGACCTTATCGGGATAAAAGGTGCACAAACTGTCCTTTTTGCCCTCTCCTTACTGAGATTTTCATGAGGGGAGTCCCAGAGGGGATCAGCGCACTTATTTTAAACTCAAGCCCCTCAATTATAGAGCAGATAGCCATAGCCGCCGATAATTTATTTGCTAATCCCTACATGAATTTGGGTAACGGCCAAAATCATGGCCCAACTAACAGCACTTCCATTTTTTCAGGTTCGGGGAACGACGAGCTCCTCTGGCGACTCGTTGGAGCGTTCAAGGGTTCCACCTTCTCTATCGAGGGACCTTGAAGCTTCAATGCGGCGGATGGAAGCCGACATCCAGCGGTTAAAGCGGCAACATGGATCACAGAACGAACACAAATGCGTGTTGGATGATGGGAGGCGCAGGCCCCGCTCTGGTTCCAAAGGAGAAACCAACGAGTGAATCTCAACACAGGAGGTGAGAGGCAGCAAAAATTTCAACCTCATTCTTCTGCCTATTCTCAAGAACCTTCCACACCATCAGGGCATATGCTGGTACTATTATGGGGGTACGACTTCTCGTAACGTAATTTCCTATAGAGGTAAAAGGAGCATCTTTAGTCCTTTGGTAGGCTGGGTTATCGTAGCTTCTTTAAGGTAAAAGAAAATTTTAGAGCTGAATTCAAACATCTTATTTCTTGCGAGAGCGACGCCATGTCTCCAAGTAACGAATGGGAAATTCTCTCTATGGATCCTCCTCTTGGACTTGGACATAACAAGTTTGAAAATATATATGGTATTGTAGGAGAATTAGTGGTGAAAAGTTGAAATGAAGATAGATATAGAGGTAAGAGGTTGGATTCCTGGTGAAAGGGTAGCTCAGTTTATTTATTTCGTTGTCTATTACTTTGTTTTATTATTCTTTTGAGTTTAGCTTCGAAGCCTGATTGATTGTATAGGTTTATTGTGCAATAGTGTACATTTATACATAATCTAATACAAATACAAAAATAATCCAATACAAATACAGTAATAGTATGATACAATAATATATAAATACACGTAGTATAAGCGTACACATTACACAAAGCGGGGAGCCCGTCAGTGTTGGCGTGAAGTAAGACGCGTTGGAGCATCCCACGCGTGTCTTATCTGCTGCAAGTGGGTGGCGGCGGTCCTCACCACCCGTCGCCCGGCTGTTAACCATGTTAACCATACTTACCCACATGCTTACCCACGTGCATCCTGCCTGCGAGAGGAAGAAGAAGCGCGTTATCTCTCATCATAGCCAATATGTAATCAAGGAGGTTCACTCCCCCGTTTTGCCTTCATACGTCGATCTCGCCAGATTGAATTGGGCTTATGTGCAGATAAGGTAATTTCCCAGGCGCCACCGGGACATTCCCCCGAAGTCCACCACTCAATTATCCCCTACGCCATGGAGATGGCTCCGGGTATTTATACAATAGCTTTTCCCAATTGAAGCAGATCCAGATTATCTTCGCGAGGCATCAAGCTGATCCCGTCTCCCTTGTGCACCTAGGAACTCTGCCGAGAAACCCCTTATTGTCTAGAAGAGGACAATATCCCTTGAGTGCCAAGGTTCGTGCCCTTCAAGACCCCAAGTAAACAAGGCCCCCCTGTTGTTCTGAAAGAGAACAACGTTAGAACAGCCATTGTTCTTTGAGCCCGTTTGACAAGAAACGGTTCTCGTTCCCAATACATCACCTCCAGATAATTTAATTCCCCCCTTTTTAACGTTCTTCAAGAGAACGCTTGTTTACAACAATAACCTCCATTGATCACCTAGAACATCTCTGATATCCTGTCACAAGGATCGCTCGTACTTCCGAGCCCCACTTCGCTCTTACTCCTTGAAGACAGTCCTTCCCCTTCGTTAAGGACAACCCCCCGAAGAACCCTTTCTCCTGGAAATCGCCAGTTGGACCGAAGATTCCTTCCCATGGCCTTCCTCTGCACGACAACCTTGTAATTACGTAAGCTAAGCAATACCTTTAATCATTTAACCTTTTGTCAACGCAACTCTGTGCTTTAAACGGTTTAGCGAACCATTTCCCCTTTTTGTTTGTTTGCCGTTTAAAAACTCTCCAAATCTTAATCCTCAGATAAGTCAGATATTCCCACGACCCTTTTTCATTCCCCGTTTATGTAAACATTTTCTTTGTGTGTTGTTGATAGTTGAATTAATAAAACTCTATTTTATTAATGGTGGCCATATTATTTATCCTTGTGCTTCGTTCCACTGCTTAAGCATATTGAAGATAAATAAGCCTCTCCAGGCCCCCCCTTCCCTTTTGGACTAACCTCGGTCAATAAAATTACCACGCACTCGAAATATTAGAATAATTCCCTCAACGAATAGTTATATATGGTATATCGTCGAGAGCCTATTCTACGAATGAGGAGATCGTAAGGGAATATGTACTAAACTCATTCAATGAAGTGCGCTGGAAGAATGAGTCAAAACGTTGCTAAGCTTGGATAAAGAAACAATCACTTGAAGAACTTATAGAACTCTCCAGAAAATCCGATTGTCTCTTAAAATATGATTTCAGAACGGATACGTAGAAATGGATCATCCATAAAATTATACAGCGAAATAAGAAGGAAAAAGAGAAATTACGGCAATAACGCCAAATCAACAAAACGAAAAAAGAAACGATGTAATGCACAAAATTATAAGAATGAATGATATCTCAGCCAAGGAAAAGATAAGAATCTTAAATGAAAGAGAAAATATATTGGAAGTTGAAGCCGAGGTTGAAAAAATATTCAGAGAACAGTGGTTAAATGTTGTTTTTAATTAGCAAAGAAGAAAATGAAAATTTCGACCTATGTTTTGAAAAGAGAATTATAGAAAAACATCGGAAAAATAATCGAACGAACACATTCACACCTCTTTGTCCAAATAACCAGAAATGCTAACGAGATGACCGACGCTATCCTCACGACAGAAGAGCTTATGAGAGTGATAAGCAGATTCAAACAATAAGCGAGAGGAAGATGAGAATCTATGATGAAATATTAGGTAGAAGTGACAAATAACATCTTGGAATGGCCAACAAATGTTTCCAATGTATGCCTGAAAACGGGCTACTTCCCCGACGAAAATGATCTACATTCCTAAACCTGAAAAATCATCAAGTCAGATAGCATATTACTGGCCCCTTTCTTCATAAGGTATATGGAAATCCCTTGAAACGTTGACTCGCGTGACACTTCGAGGAAAATAATCTTAAACAATGATTTGGTTTTCGTAAAGACAAACACGGAAAGGACATTGTGCCTGATATTGGACAAATTGGCGAATGCAAAAGAGATAAAGCGAGACATCTCCTGTCGGGACGTATCTAAATCTATGGACAATGTCTGGCAGATGGCTATTTATTATGAGATACTTAGAAATTATTCTGCAAATACACGATAGATAGTTTATGGACATACCACACTATCAAGGAGAACGATTTAACCTTGAAGCAGGTCTCACCCAAGGTGGATCCCCTCGCCCAAATCACTATTCTGTCTAAACCGCGATTTTCCATCTGGGTGAGTGAGCGCGCCAATGAGGGCATCATAGATCCAGCGAGGACTGGGCGACCAGACTACATGGCAGGAATACGGGCAGCTCTCATGGCTGCTTGGTCAAAGATAACGTAAAGTTGCGTCCCATTGCGCCGCGACTGTTCCTATAAACCTAACCTCTAATTCCGCGAAGGCTTCAGTTTGTTTTCTGTCGTCTCCGAAGTGGACACACTCGCGGAACGCACCGCTATTTGATGGATCGCTCGCTTTCGCCTCACTCTGAGGACTGCGTTGTCCCCCAGACTGTTCGGCACATTTTCGTTGAATGTCCCAGACTGCGTGATCTTCGCTCACGTTACCTGTCCCGCTACCAGTAGCCTCCTCCACTTTATTTGTCCTTTTTTGTGTTTCTTTTTGTAGGTCGCATATTACTGCACCGAGGGGAGGCGGGCCTACCCCCGAACCTGGAGAATGATTCCTTCTTCTCTTTTTGACTTTTTTCGTTATTTTTTATCGTTGTTATTTGTTCGTTACATATTATTATTTATTCACTCTTATTTGTTTTTTTTAATATAGCCTATTAGTAGAGTGTGTTATGTACAGCAACTTATGGCCAAGTAGGCCACCACAGTGAAAAAGCAACTAAAAATCTGGGTGAGAGAAGAGAAGCGGGTTTATTCACCGCCCTCCTCTCATAAGAAGAAGAGGCTTCAATGCTTTCTGGTTATTCGCTGCGCCGATGGCAGCATCTTGGCCAAGGACAAGATGTCCACCAGAGGAGAGCACTAGCTAGTCTGATTGGTTACCCGATGTTTTTGTAAGTTTGACAAGGACGCACAAGAATAAGGTAGTAGACTTCTGCCTCGATCCTCGAGTCCACCATGACCCGGACGTGTCTCTAAATGGGCTTCGCCTCGAAAGGGGTGGATTCTCACCGTTTCCTTGCTCTATTATTTGACAGAAAGCTCACCCGGGAGGCTCATATTCGGGGCCTTGGGCCCTCTTGTACCAGATCCATGGACATTCTTCGTTACGTTCCTTTCAGCACTTGGAGTGCTGATGGGGCTACAGCCTTACTTTTCTATCAATCCTTCATTCCTTCGAAGCTTCACTAAGGATGCGATTTTTATGCCTCTGCACTCGAGTATGCATTACGAAAGGTGGCCACGCCCCACCACACCGGCCTCTCCCTGGCAACGGTTGCCTTTATCCCGTCCTCCATTGAGATCCTTGTTGTCAAGTATGCCTACAAAGAAGAGCAACTTGCATGCTTCCACACATACCGGGACCTAGCCCAATTACGGTCTCTTCTGGATCGCTGTTTCAAGCCTGGTACCATTACTACCAAAAGGATAGAAACAAGCTAGAACGGATTCAACGGAGAGTTATCAAAATGATGCCTAGTTTTTAAAGACAGCCACATCAGGATCGTCTTAAGGGATTAAATCTCTTCCCAATAACCCAATCTAGAGTAACAGATGACCTAATTCAAGTATTTTAAAGTCGTAGTTAATATGAACTCTAACAACTAATTTTTAATCGACCAATCTAACTACACACAGGGGAATGGTTATGGTTAAACCATTTAACTCGCACTAATGCTTTTTTCCTAAGTCGAATTGACAACTGTATGGTAGATTCTTCTAAACATAGACAAGACAAACACTACTTTAAACCCCAAAATAACTACGTTTAGAAGCAAATATTTTCATTTTTCGCCCTCTATCAGATAAGCAAACGACCAGAGCTTAATTTTAATCAATTTTCTGACCTTCATCAATTGCTCTTGGTCAATTTGCACCTAAAAAAAAGTTATTATTATTATTAACCCATCCATGAACTCCCGTTCTTAAAATATAGTGTTAGGCATAATTAAAATTAATTTCGTCCGTTTCTACGTTGAGAGGTTTTTTAGAACGGTTAACACCATCCTTCACACTTTGTTGGGTCTATGTAGGGGTGCAAAAGATACCGGGAGATTTCGAAGAGGTGGTAGAGATGACCCGAGAAAAAGAGCACTAGTGGTGTCGGGAGGCCCCCCGACTCCTCCAGATTTCTAGTTTGTTCGAGGCATTACCCCTGCCCTCCCCGCCCCTCCCGGTGGGGTGGAGGGGTTACATTTAGCGTCTGAAATCTGTCCATTTTTATCTGCTTTCTCAAGTCTGAACTCAGATTGTCGCTCAGAGGACCGCTCGGGCATCTTTGACCAAGACACGAATTTGCTCAGACTCTTAATTTCCTTCCCTCTCCCATTTACAGGTACCTTCCTTATTTGCGGAGGGAGGGGGGGGGGGTACGTGGTGCTGATTCAGGTACTTGGTGTATGGTATAAATAGGGTACAAAATAAGGGTTATGATGAGGTGCGGCGAGTAATCTGAAGAGCAAAGAATAAGAATAAAAACCGATCAATAGAATAAAGAATTGGTCTCCTCTATCGTCTCACTACCCATTGAGGGGTTTGGGAGGTCGGGGGTGGGGGGGAAGAGGGTAGTGGGTATAATTTATTTTAGCCTCTTGCGGGTTCTACAATATCATAATAATAGTCGACTATTTTAAATTGTAGAGAATCTCCTCAAAATTAATAATGACTATCGAATGACAAGGCCATTTTATTTTAGAACGTGTAACGCCATCTTTCCCCCTTTATTGGGTCTATAAAAGCTCGGCAAATAAAGTGAGAGATTAAAAAGAGGTGAAAAAGACGACTCGAGAGAGTCAAGAACACCAGGTTCTCTTGGGCCCCCTGGTCGGGAGAACCTGCCGCCCCTCGTGGTTTCAGTCGTAGATGGGGCATCGTAACACCACCCATCACTCAATGGGTGAATAGTATAACAAGTGATGGTATCCTACAAGGGTGAAGGCATTTTCACCCACCGAAAAATGAAAGGCTAAAATGTTTATATATTTTGTTTTGTTATAAACAGATGGAGGATGTTTAAAGGACCTAATTTCATTGTTTCCAAATTTAAAAGATTTTTTTATAAAGATTTAAAAAGGGAGAAACTCTCGGGGGTTATTTTATAAATAAACCAGGCAATGGCTTCGCCACTCCCCCCTAAGGGGGAGCTTTCGCTTCGCTACTAAGATTAAAATTTAAAATCGAAAAAAAAGCAGCCATGGTTAAATTTTTATAAATTTTCTGAACTTCACCATTAGTAATTCTTTGGGTTTTTAAATTTCACAAAACTTCAATACTTATATTTATTTTTGAACTTCACGATTTTGTTTCTTTGATATAATAAAAGAATTATTAGAAATAACTTTGATAAAAAACATAAGTCATAACCAAACTAAGATGAAATTATTATTCAAATACTCAAAAAATCCCCTTCTTAAATTATAGTTAGTGATGATATTTCATGTAACTTAAACCCTAATACATCAAAAATGCCCTTTCCTTAGAATTTGCCCTACACGAACACGCACGTAAAAACACGACTTTCGCCATCTGCCTTGAACCGTCGCTTCGGATAAAGACCGTAATTCACACTCCATCATTACTCTATCCTACTAATTATTACCTATTATACTTATTATAGTTACACCAAAAAGTATATTTATATACTCCTATGTAGTCTCGTATGCCATCGTGTATGTGCATAATTATCTTCACATATATTCCCAGTCGTGTATTTTCCAGCGTCTTCTCATAAGTGCATTCGTTGAATTCAGGGAGATTTTAATTAACGGCGGTCAGGCCCGTGTTTTGGGCCGCCTGAGGGAGGAGGCTTTTCACATGAGGTACGGCAGGTCCCAAGTAGACGACCTGAGAGAGCTCCTGAACACTCAGGAAATGGGAGATAGGAGTCCTTTGACATTCTTAAAGTACCTAAAGGACCTTATCGGGATAAAAGGTGCACAAACTGACCCTTTTTGCCCTCTCCTTACTGAGATTTTCATGAGGGGAGTCCCAGAGGGGATCAGCGCACTTATTTTAAACTCAAGCCCCTCAATTATAGAGCAGATAGCCATAGCCGCCGATAATTTATTTGCTAATCCCTACATGAATTTGGGTAACGGCCAAAATCATGGCCCAACTAACAGCACTTCCATTTTTTCAGGTTCGGGGAACGACGAGCTCCTCTGGCGACTCGTTGGAGCGTTTAAGGGTTCCACCTTCTCTATCGAGGGACCTTGAAGCTTCAATGCGGCAGATGGAAGCCGACATCCAGCGGTTAAAGCTGCAACATGGATCACAGAACGAACACAAATGCGTGTTGGATGATGGGAGGCGCAGGCCCCGCTCTGGTTCCAAAGGAGAAACCAACGAGTGAATCTCAACACAGGAGGTGAGAGGCAGCAAAAATTTCAACCTCATTCTTCTGCCTATTCTCAAGAACCTTTCACACCATCAGGGCATATGCTGGTACTATTATGGGGGTACGACTTCTCGTAACGTAATTTCCTATAGAGGTAAAAGGAGCATCTTTAGTCCTTTGGTAGGCTAGGTTATCGTAGCTTCTTTAAGGTAAAAGGAAATTTTAGAGCTGAATTCAAACATCTTATTTCTTGCGAGAGCGACGCCATGTCTCCAAGTAACGAATGGGAAATTCTCTCTATGGATCCTCCTCTTGGACTTGGACATAACAAGTTTGAAAATATATATGGTATTGTAGGAGAATTAGTGGTGAAAAGTTGAAATGAAGATAGATATAGAGGTAAGAGGTTGGATTCCTGGTGAAAGGGTAGCTCAGTTTATTTATTTCGTTGTCTATTACTTTGTTTTATTATTCTTTTGAGTTTAGCTTCGAAGCCTGATTGATTGTATAGGTTTATTGTGCAATAGTGTACATTTATACATAATCTAATACAAATACAAAAATAATCCAATACAAATACAGTAATAGTATGATACAATAATATATAAATACACGTAGTATAAGCGTACACATTACACAAAGCGGGGAGCCCGTCAGTGTTGGCGTGAAGTAAGACGTGTTGGAGCGTCCCACGCGTGTCTTATCTGCTGCAAGTGGGTGGCGGCGGTCCTCACCACCCGTCGCCCGGCTGGGCGCGGGCGGCGATCAGCACGGAGGGGGTGCTGTTCTCAGCACCTCTAACAGCTCGTTTGTTGGGCTGTGGCGGACCACTTGGGCGGCTCTTGCCTCTCGTGCCCTCAGTAGGGCTCCTCTTACAGGGGGAGGGACTGGCTCTCGCTCTGGCCTGAGGCGGGCGGTGGCTGGGCAGGAGAGGAGGTAGTGCACCAGTTGGCGCCGGGAGCGGCCTCCCTGCCACAAAGTCGGCGTGCAGCTCTTCCCGCGTGGAGTAGCCCAGCCTCACACGCTGTAGCAGCACGCCGTTCGCTCTGGGCTGCTGGAAGGATGAGTTCAGTGGGCGATAGGCTGTGGCTGCAGCATACCACGCCGCTTGCCTCTTAGTTGCTTACCATTCTTGGAGCTGCTGGTGGGTGTTGTGGGCGGCCCTGCGTTTAGCCTGCACCTTGAACTGCTGCAGGCTGGGGCGCACGGTCCAGGTGATGGTGGGGCCGTGGGTGGCTCGCTTGGCAGCCTCGTCGGCAGCATCGTTGCCGCGCACGCTAACGTGGCTGCGAATCCAGTGGAGCCGGACACGCCTGCCCTGAGCTGCCAGGTCCTGCATGGTGCACAGGATGGTGGTGGTGAGGTGGATGTTGTTCCGGGTGTGAGATTGGGCGTGGGCGTGCTGCAGCGCCTGCAGTCAAGACCGAGAGTCCGTGTGTATCACCACAGTGGATTCCCGGCAGAGCAGAGCGTGCTGGAGGGCGTACAGGATTGCTACCAGCTCCGTCTGGAGGGTGGAGCAGTGGTCTGATGTCCTCCACGCCTGCGTCAAGCCTCTCGTGACAAATGCGGCGCCGTACCTCCCGCTGTCGGGGTCGACGGAGCCGTCAGTGAAGTAGACTGCGCTGCCTGGCTTTGTGATTTTAGACATGGCCCTGAGGGCGTGCTGGCGCAGCTCCTCAGGGAGGCAGTTCGCTTTGCTGGCGGGAAGCTGTGTGGCGGTGAAGTGGGCGGCGGGGGGATACCATGGTGGTGGTGGAACGTAGGCATGGGTTGGGGGTGTCGAGGTCGCGCCACAGCCAGTTCCCTGCCTGGGTGAGGGAGTTGGTTGCTAGGCTGATGTTTACGAGCCACCTGCTGTTACGCAGGCACTCGATGCCCTGCGCCACGGCCATTCGGAGTCTCCTCTGCGCAACACCCTCCACGTCGCGCTGGAGCACTCAGGCCACCCGACAGGCCACAATGCAATCCACCCTGGCGGTGAGGGGAACCAGGTTGGCCTCATTCTGCATGGCACAGGCCCTGCACCACCTGGGTGCCCCCAACATGGTCCTCATGGCGGTGTTTTGCATAACTTCCAGGCGCTGTTGCTGCTGCCGGGGTAGCGCTACAAGGACCGGTGCACTGTAGTCCACTAGGGAGCGCACTAACTGCAGGTAGTAAAGGCGGAGGACGGGGAAGGTTGCACCAGCGCTCGGCCGCGTCATGGCCCTCATCTCATTCAGCCGGGCCTGCGTCCGCTCCCTCAGGTGCATGACATGCTGCGTGAAGGACAGCCGCCTGTCCACCCACACTCCGAGGTACTGGTAGGAGTCGGTCCAGGCCAGGCTGACTCCTTGGACGCGAAGCTGCTGGCCAGCAGGTGTGCAAGTCTTGATGGCCATGGCCTGGGACTTCTCTGCCGAGATCTTGAGCCCCAACTCTTCGCACTTGGCAGTGATGAGGTGCAGCGCTTCTTGGGCCCGCGCGAGCTTGTCGCCGCGCCCGGTGACGACGAGGGCCAGGTCGTCGGCGTAGCTGAGGAGGATGGTTCCTTCCCGATAGGGAAGGGCGACCAGCTGCTCCATCAGCACGTTGAAGAGAAACGGGCTAAGGATGCCGCCCTGGGGCGTCCCGTTCTCGAAGGTGAGGTAGGGAGACTTGTGAACCTGGAACTTCACACGGGCTCGGCGCTGTTGAAGGTAGTCCTGGAGCCAGCCCAGCAGTCTCCCTCGAATGCCCCTCCTCAAAAAGGTGGCTAGTATGGCGCGGGGGCTAGCCAGCTCGAAAGCCTTCTCGAGGTCAAGGAAGACTACGATGGTGGTCTGGTTGTTGGCGTAAGCCAGGACGGTGATGAGGCAGTCCGCCGTGCTCACCCCCCTGGTGTAGCCGAACACGTGGTGGTGAAGGCAACCCCACGCTCCACTGTAGGTGACTCAGCACCATCCTCTCAGCTGTTTTTTCGGTGCAGCTCAGGAGGGAGATTGGTCTGAAGGTGGTGTGATTCTTCGGGTTGGGGATGGGCTGGATGTCGGCGTCCTTCCAGGAGGGCAGCAGACGGCCTGCCAACCACGGCGCGTTCAGAAGGGCTAGCAGCGCGGCGTCCCCGGCGGGCCCAGCGGGCCCAGCGTGCGCCAGCATGGAGTACCGCACTCCGTCGGCTCCCGCCGTGGCCAGCTCCTCGAGCGTGAAAGGCTGGTTTTTCGCGTGAGGCTGGCCTCGCGCCTCCCTGACCTCTTCGTCGCGCTGTGGGCGTAGCTGCTGCTGGAGGTAACGGGTGTGGAGAGGGAGCTGCTCGCTGGAACCCCTCGCTCTAAAGCAGTTCGCCAGCCGATCTGCCTCTTGCTGTGGGCGTAGGTGGGCAGCTGGGCGGGTCGGGGCAGCGCCTGAGGCCTTCCTGAAGCTCCCCCACAGCTGGCCGAGGGAGGTGTGTTGGGTGAAAGAGGCGCACCACTCCAGCCACTTTGCCTCCCTGACGCTCAGGGACACCTATCGCGCGTGGGCTCCCACGTCCTGCAGGAGCTTCAGGTTGATGGCGGTCGGGCGCTTCTCGTACAGCCTCCTGTGGACGTTGACGTGGTGATTGTGCTCCCGGACTTCCTCGTTATAAAACCACCAGTCCGGGCGCTGGCGGCGGTTAGAGGCTGTCCTGGGCATGGCCGCGTATGCTGCAATCTCTATGGCCGCCGTAGGGTCACTCTACTGCAGGTGCAGGTTCGCAAGAGGCACATACGTGGACCACCATTCGTCTAGGGCGGCTTGGAACTTTGCCCAATCCGCCCTCCTGACGTTCCACTGTGGCGGCGGGAGAGGAGGAGCTGGTGGGGCCACAGTGAGGGTGGTGAGGGTCCCGTAATGGTCGCTGGTGAGGGTGGGGTGGACCTGCCAGGTGGGGCCGGGCTGTAGGTCGCCCGACACCAGCGTGAGGTCGAGCCGCCCCCCATGGACGTGCGTGGCCTCCCCGGTGTTCAGTATTCGGACGTCAGGGACTTCTTCGAGCAGGTCGGCCAGGTGGCGCCCGGTCACGTTAGTGGGTGACACAGAGTGCAGCACGGGGTGGTGGGCGTTGAATTCGCCCGCTACAAGGAGGCTGGAGTTGGATTCGAGGGAGAGCAGCTCCCCAGCATCCAGCGGGTACCGCTGGCTCCTGTATAAATTTTATACAGTGAGAGTGAGCGGCCCCAGCTGCAGCTCCAGTGCCAGGACCTCCACGCCGTCACCACAGTACACGCGTGCGGCGATCCTCTGGTGCGGGATGGTGTTCCTTATGAGGGCTGCACAGCCACGCCCATTTCCGTCACCAGCCGGAAGAGAGTGCAGGGTGTAGCCTACGACTCGCCATTTAAAGCCGGCGGGCTTGGAAGACGGCTTGCAGCACCTGATGTTTCTTGGGGCGGAGGCCCTGCAGATTCCACTGCAGCACCTTCAGCGTGGGCACGGGGCGGGGCTGTCACTCTGCGCCTCCATCTTGGTTGTAGGAGTGCAGTGGGTGAAGAGGGTGTTGGGTGGTCCCGCTCGGCGTTGGAGATGATGGTGGGGGGTGGAGCGCACCTCCTGTGACTGCGGTGAGTACCTCTTCGCGGATCACTGCGTCGAGGTCTTGCTCTTTGGGAGCTGCGGTGCCCTGCCGCCGGTGGAGCAGCCTCTTCACAAGTCGTACCACACACACGAGGATGACGTCTACATTGGCTCTGCCCACTTCTTTGAGTGCCTCGCCGTAGCTAGAGGGTCCACGTGGAGACTCTGTCAGAGGTTGTGCATTGGGAAGCGCCGTGGGCGGCTCCTCGACGGGGCCTGCGCGACGGTCCCGATGTCTGCGTCTTCCCCTCCTCTGTGGCTTGGGGACACTGGAGGTGGGTGGCTGGGTGGAGGTGTGAGCGGAGTTGCTGGTTGTGCAGCTGCTGGTGCCCCCTTTCGCTCGCTGCCTGTCCTCTTTCCCTATCTCGACCTGACTTGTGCCAGGCTGTTGAGGGGTGGGGAGTGGGTGGGAAGACCACGACGGCCTGTTTGGTGATGGCGCTGGAAGAAGGCGTCGACTGCCTTGTTGCTGGGGTTCCCCCTGCCGCTCCCCCTCCTGTGTACCGCCCAGACGTGTGCCGGGCAGGCCGAGAGTCGTGGGTGGATGGATAACCCACGCCGAACCGACTGGGGGTGGCGCGGCAATAAACCGACGCTTTCTTCTTTGCTGGGTTGGGAAGGCACGTGGTTCCATCTGCTGCTGCCACCGGTAACCCTGCGGCATCCTTCTTATTCGCTCGGGGCACTTTATGTTCCAAGCGTGGTGCCCCTTGGTGCAGTTGGGGCACCGTGCCGTGGTGGTCTCGCTGGCCTTGAGGCGACCGATACACTCCTCCGTCGGGTGCGCTTGGCTGCACACGCCGCACTTGACGGGGTTTTGGCACATGGCCTGAAGATGCCCGAAGCGCTGGCACTTGTAGTATCTCACAGGCTCACCCTGGTAGGGGCGCAGGGCGTAGCGGCCCCAGCTGCCCAGGTCCAACTTGGGTGGTGGCGGCCCCTTGTACACTACCAGGATCTGCCTGGTTGGGACCTTGTCTCTGTGTGCGAGGAGCCGTGTTGGGGAGAGCACGTGGGAGTGGGCCTCGACAGCCTGGAGTGGGAGAGTGGTTGGATAGCGTTCAAGCACCACCTTGTGCCTCTTCACTCTGGGGTCGAGCAGGATCACTCGATCCCTCTCCTCGGCAAGGCGGCGCAGCATGGCCTCCGACCCATCGTCCTTCGGGGTGAGGACGTATTCGCTGTTGAGAGTGGGGCGAATGATTATCCGCAGGCCAGGGTGTGCTCTCTTCAGCTCCGTCACCGTCCGGTAAGCACTGGTGGTGTTCTCTTGGTGCACCAGTTTGAACTTGGGCCGGGGGCCTCGTCGGGAATGAGAGACTGTTACCCAGCCTGCCTCATTCTCTTGCAGGGCCTCCTCGGTCGGGGGCTCTGGTCGATGACGAGGCGACCGCTTTCATCGCTGGGGGCATCCTCTACCTGTGAGAACTCCGGCTCCAGGCTTCGGGCGGTCCTCTTCGGCGTGGAGGTCTCGGTCAGTGAGGGTGGAGTAGACCCATTCCGCGTCCGCTTCGCAGATCTTGGCGGGGTGGCTATGGACGCCAACCCTTGCATCGTGGCGTCACTCTTCTTCACCCATCAGCACCACGAGTGCAAAGGGGAGAACAGATCAATGCCCTCTTTACAAGCAGGACAGGAACAGGAGGTATCTCCAATGTGACCGTAGCTGCCCTTATGAGACAAACAAGGCAACAAAGGTAACCTTCTTGGGCGATTAACTCACCGTCCTCTACTCTCAAGGTTAATAGTTACCTAATGGTAACATTCTTGGGCGATTAACTCTCGTGGAAGTGGTGATGATTCGTCAGTTCTTGATGTCTTCTGCGCGTGATGCTTGATCTTGCTTGTCTGCTTCGAAATTGTTTTACTTATATAGATTTCATGTCGTAGTATCGTTATTTGTTTGCTATGTCTTCGTTGTTTATTTCCAGTTTTTTGTTTCTAATGCCTTTGATGGTTATCCTTCTCATCTTCCTTTTATTGTTGTTTCTTTATTTTCTATCTCTTTCTTTTGATATGTATACAGTTGTACATACACGTGTTCATGTATACATTTATAATTCTAGTTTAGAGTTGGGTTGATTGTAGATTTCAAGTCTGTTAAGTTGGCCTTTGCTGTGACTTTTGTCAAATTCATTTTATGTGATGTTCTACATAATGTCGTTTTTACTGTTGTCCTCTTAATGTTGTCTCGCTGTGTATGTTGGGTATTTATTGTTCTTAGCAGCTATTCTAGTGCTAGGAAATCTTCGCCTAGCTTGTGGTTGGTTTGGATTAGGGATCTCAAAGTGACTTCTTAGGAAATCTGGTTCTGGAATACTTTCTACTTTTCTCCCTACTTTTTTGTGGTCTCGTTCCTAGGTCGCAATTAATTTGATTTCCTCATGAAGGGTTTGCGGTCATTTTATTTCTCTTCTTCTGGTATTTGTAGTTATTAGTGTTGCTTTGTTTTGTATTATTTGGAGTTTGTTGAGCCAAGACTTTGGTACCGCTATCAGTGGCATAAGGGAGTACATAATCTTGGGTCGTATGTCGAGAAATAGGTCACCTCACTAGATAACATATTATGTATATATACAGTTATGCATACATATACCCTCTAATGTACGTACACGTCCTTGCTACGTACAAATACGTTCACTTCGTAAAAGTAATCCGTTAGTTACAAGGTATAAGAGTGCGATTTACTACAGGAGCCGATAGCGTTTAATGGAGTTTACCAAGTTGAAGTTCGAGATATATTTAGAGAATGGGAGAGGTGGGCGGGGAGAGCCTTCATCTAGAAGCGGGTGAGAGAGGAGGGCGGGGAGAGCCTTCATCTAGAAGCGGGTGAGAGAGGTGGGCGGGGAGAGCGTTGATCTATATTTTTTTTTTTTTAATTAAGGGGCTATCTGGCGACTGCCGACTAAGGCATAAGTCGTTGATCTATAAGTGGATGGGAGAGGTGGGCGGGAAGAGCCTATAGGTTAGGGCCTTCGCAAAATAGTACCTCCACTGTATGGACAGCAATGTCCTTTGAGGTGCTACTTTTCCTTGAGACTCTCCTCTCCCCCTCTCTCTCTATCTAGCTCTCTCTCCCGGGCTAACTCTCCCCCTCTACCTTTCCATCTCCTTCTCACCCTCCCGTTTCTTATCCCTCTCTATCTTTCTCATCTCTCGCTCTGTCTCCCCTCTTTTCTCTTTCTATCTCACTATTTCCCTCTCCTCTACTCCCCTTCTCCCAATCTCCCTCTCTCTCTCCCTATAACTTTGTCTCCCTCTCCTCCCTCTTATCCTCTTTCTCCCTCTCCCTGCCCCCTCACTTCTTCAATATCTATCTTTTGCCTCTCCCCTTTTCTACCTCTCTCTCCATCCCATTACCACCTTTCCATCTCCCTCTCTTTTTTCTCCCTCTCCATCTCCCTCATCCTCTCTCTTTTCCCATATCACGTCCTCTCTCCGTCTCCGTCTCCCTCTCCCTTCCTTCTTCCCTCCCTCTACTTCTCTTTCTCCCCATCTCTCATTGTGATTTTGTTCTCCTTTTCTTTTATTGTTGATGTTTGTGTCGTTTGATGTTTAGGATTCGTTTTTCACGAACCTTTTAGCTTCTGTTTATTCGATTCCAAGACTCTTCCTTTTTTATTAGCTGAAAGTTCTCTTAAGTTCATTGAAGCTTTCCTCGGGGCGGAGAAACGCCCTCTTTGTCTCTACCTCTCTCCTTATTTTTCTTGGGACCAAACAAAACAAATACCATGGGAGATTTGGGGTCTGTTGCTCTACTTAGCATTACTAGGTATTTCCTTGCCAGGGTGAGAGGAAGTTTCGTGAAGGTTTGACGGACCTGTTTTATTAATGAGTGGAAGACACTTTCCCTCACCGGCGAAACAAGCTACACATAGTACACAGGAAGCCACCCAATATCTGGGTGCACACCATCACAGCCATGGCAGATCAAAAATCCTTCTTAGGTGACAAATGGGTCGCCCTGGTAAGGCTCCGGTTCGACCTAAGCACAGTGCCACCATCGGGAATCAGGCACGACTCGGCAGACACTCGCACACCTATTGAATGATCAGCAGATACAGCGAGATAGGGTCCTCCGAAGTAAGGGAGAGGAGGGATAGACGTTAGTTTGGGGCCGACGAAGTACTGTCCATTGATAGACCGAAATCTTCCCCAAAGCGTCACTACCCGACTCACATGCTGCGATTTTCGCCATCGTCAATTCTGTGAGGAGATAAAAAACACCGGAATAAAAAATAAACCTTAAACTAAAACCAACGAGGGCAGGTCGGACGAACAGAAAGTTTTAAAAAATGGTTGTGAGGAAAAATATAAAGTTATTTGATGTTAAAGAAGTGTGAAATACAGTCCTAATAGACTGCTTGGTATGTTTGGGACCGGTAGTGCGCACAATTCTCCTTAACTTCATCTGATCTGCCATCGAAGTAAAATAAAAGGCAATTTCCTTGAGACCCGGAAAGGGCAAGATCTAAAGCAAGCCTTTGAACCCTCTGAGGTTGGGACCCAATTAGAAGTGAAATTTAGGATGAGTAAAGCAAAACCAAAAGGAACAAAAGCAATCCATGCAAATTACACCCTTTTCCCACACACCCGCACACAGACTCAATCCAAAATTAATAGTGTAGGGAGGAGCGAGTTCCTAAAGGACCGAATTCCTGGTTGCGTAAGGAGTGAGAAATCCTATTGATTGGGTCACTCTTGGTAACGACTCGAAACACATCGACAAATTCGTAAGACTAATTTAAAAGAATTAATTATGGAGCCAAAGTTTGGGTGATGAATCGTTCTTTAATATTAACCTTTTATTGACATAAAATATTATTATTTGACTTTCTCATACTCTAGAAACTCGTGGAAAACTTATTATTACTTTTCCATATACTTTGTTTATTCAATCGACCCAGACGAAGTAAAGTTGTAAAAGTTTTTCAAACTTTTCACGCTTCACGGACAAGTGATCAATCAGTTGTGGAAATTAACTTCGTGAAATTACAGCGACGATTTCTTCGTTGCTTTAGCGGCCACACAACAACCAAGGAACGAAGAGGGTTCGGAGGTGGGTGGAACCGCATCATCTATCAAGGCCGTTCTTCCGCCAGCACAACTGAACAGTCGTGTCCTCAAAGAGTGGAATAAAGTGCGATCGCTTCATTTAATTCATCTTAAGACTCAATTTTTCTGATGAATTCGTTGTTGTTATATAAAAGAAAGAGGCGATAACCAACGAGGGAGTCTCCACCAGAATGTGTGTAAGGATAGATCTGGGAAGAAAGTGGTTAAGATGGAGGAGGTGAAAAAACAGGAACATTATTTAAGAGCATTCAATCCTACAGATGTTACCTGTAGCAAGATTATTAGTGCTACCCGCTAAAACACCCCATTACGTAATTTTGTTCGAAATCCCACATCCAAAATTTGTGTCGCTCAAAAAAGGAATAATGGGTCAAGATTCGTTTGAACACATTTTCGCCTATGAATTGAAAAATGTGTTTTATGTTTTTCTTATGCAGTTTTATGTGTATTTTTCAGATCTGACATTCGACTTTGGGGGGAAATGGATACTTTTCCCATAACCGACCCAAGTCCATACTAGGGAAAGTATTTATTTCCAGCGAAAACGTGTTTCAGATCTGAAAACTACACATAAAACTGCCTAAGAAAAACACAGGATCAAAATCATTTAAAAGACCTAGAGCCAGGCGGACCTTGCCTGGTACTTTAGCCTTTTTCCGCTAAAAAATAACATTCTTTAGCTTCTTTCAAAATTGACTCCCTACTTAATTGTTGAATGAGCTCGGTCGAAAATGACGCAAAAAAGATTCGAAGTTAGCAAAATGCATTTTCGATAAAATTAACTACGTTATTATTAAGTTCCGGAAGTTTAAAATGCCATCGGTGAGCATCATTTTTAAAATGAAAAACGTCGATGTCTTTGAAAAGCATAAAATCGTAAATGTGTTTAAACGAATCTTTACCGAATAATGTTTAAAAGAGTTCTTAATAATGCCATTTAAAATCCAATGAGTACTTGAGAGCACAAATTCCTTTGGATTTTAAGGAATTCAAATGGATTTGGAATTAGCAAGTACGTTACGGCGATAGACTTGCAGAAAGTAGACTTAGTCTTAGGGAAGTTACTCTTTTAATTGATCAATACATGCAGGAACATGGAAACACTACGGGTAAGATTGATTTTGATTAATGAACAACAATTTGATTTGTAGTGGAGTAAGGAGAGAGAGAGAGAGAGAGAGAGAGAGAGAGAGAGAGAGAGAGAGAGAGAGAGAGAGAGAGAGAGAGAGAGAGAGAGAGAGACAGAGAGACAGGTGGTTTGAAGCTGGAATTACAGCAGTCATCTTTTATCTCATTCCCCTCGTTCCTTATTTTAGGAGAATTCTATCACCAGTCCCTTCGGAATCGTGGACGACCGAGAGCGTAATGAATTTTACATAAAGAACAAAGTGACAATATATCGGCAAACACAAAAGCAACATGGCGCACCGGTTTTAATACATTTTCTGGACTTTTTAATTTGTAATTCATTTCTTTAAATAAATCCAAATCATTCAATAATAATATTTATTTTTTTCTGAACTTCGCCATTTTGTTTTAAAAAATTGCAACTTTTGGACATAATTTCATGGATTAATTTCCCGAAATTTGCTCACTTGTGTATACAAACTGTTTTTCATTTCTTTCAGTCATAATTTCCTTTTTCACTTGCCACATCATTCACTCAAACAGGTGAACTTTAGTGAAAATGAAGAAATTCTTTCTAAACATCTGTTTTCTCTTCTTGGTAAAAGTTGTGTTTGTTATTAGTGAAACCCGTTGGATTCCCGACGGATACTGCACATCCTCTGACCGGGTCTCCTCCTACGTGTCTGTAGGAAGAATGACGGAAGTATCATGTGCCATTAAGTGCAGGTGGCAGGGGTGTTTCTCTCCTAAGTTCACAGGTAGGTGGATCAAGAATCTTTCACCAGAAATTGAACCACATTTTAAAATATTTATTTTGATTATGATCAGATTTACCTCAAATTAGATCAGGACCTACACCAAATGCTGCCTCGACCTCCGGGATTACTTACCTCATTTTACTCGTCTCCTTTATCCCTTTATCCTTTTTAGCTTAACTTAGATTAGTTTATCCTTACGCACATCCACATCGTATCCAACAGCCAAGTTTATTATCAAGGATCACTTCAAAAAGCTATAGTGGGGCAAGATCTGATCTTTTGGAGTTTCTGACACGTCAAAACCCTCTCACACTTTCCATAACTTACTCTGGCATTTAGTGATTTCACACAAAGATTAGCCCAACGAAATCTCATTATAAAAACCATCCACCAAATTTTTAAACATCTACACAAACAGGGCAATTCATTTTTACCTCCTTATTTTTCCATTATTTTTGTAGACAAAAGCAATTACTGCACTACTCTAATAAACTCTTACCCTCCCATACTGGCAGGATCGATACCTCACCATTCATCTCTACTTAAACAGCTTCTTCAAACATTACCTAATACTTCACTCCTGATATTTTCCTCACCAGGCGATTTCAATTCTTCATTTCTTTACGATCCAACTGGTGAGCGCCCTCTGTATACCACCCAAACCACTCACATCCACATTCAGCTTCGGATATAAAACCTCTCCTTTATCTAAGGATATAAATTTGGTCAACAGACGGAGAATGTCATTTGGGAGGAATTGGCACAGTTGCTCATCGGGGGAACGAGGCAACATTCCGTCGCTTCCGAGCCAAAGTTTCAACGGGAGATGTCGCTTACCAAAAACCAGCAAAGAGGTCGGTAATCCTTCATAAACCCAAATCTTCTTTCACATTCATTCCATTCAAAATAATCTCCTCAGTTACATAAATCTGTGTTTTGAGTGGCGTAGTATTAGTGTGTGAAGGAAATTTAAAAACAATTATTACGGGGTAGTGCAAAACATTCTCTAGAAATGGCTCTAAATTACACAAAATAAGGTATTCACATTCATCAGAGGATGACAAGAAACACACCAATCCCACACCTCCATGCTAAAAACAACATATTACCCACTAAATTACACATAAATATCAAAGTAACCCAACACTTAAGCATAGTAAAAACTCACCCCACCGCAACTTCCACTTCACAATTCAGCCTCCACAACCAGACAAAAAAAATATCCCGAGCACAGTAATTCCAAGTTAAGCTCAAAAGGTTCCCGCACTCTCACCCAAATGAAACCTCAATAAAACATGCCCATACAATCCAAACTCGGCAACAACGAGCAATCACCACAAATACACTCCTCAGAGTGGAGTACTCCTATTGCAACACCATCCTGAGCGATCACCCAGACTACAACAATACAAACACAGAATAAAGCTCGCGCAAACACCAACATTTACTCGGTGCCATCGAGCCCCAGAAGATAGAATACACCTTCTTCTCTATTGCTTTAATCTCACTTTCGCATACTCCATCACATCACTATGGAAACTGTAGACCCACCCGTGAGACGCTGTGGAGTTCCTGGGAACCGCCCGCCCCACTTTTATTAAGATGAGGATTTTAAGGTTAATACTCATTATTTATCGCTGTTAAATTCCTTTGGATCTCGCTAGAATCGAACCCCAAACCTTCATTTCATCAAAAACATTTTCAATTTTTGAATCCATTTTCATTAATTTAATTGTTCAAAATTCAACCCTATCTCCTCCTTGAATGGACAGGACACGAATCTGTACAAGTCATGTCTTTGTCCACAGGACTTGGCTCCTTTCCTTTGTCTTGGCTTGAAAGGTTGCTTAAATAATACTTCCTGGAGTTCTGTCATAACAATTCCCACCTTTTCTCAATCCACCAACTTCCAAGAATCTCCATTCTCTCTCTCTCTCTTAATTTTGGGTAGACCCATAATGAAGGGCTTAGATAGAGATTGACATTCTACGATTGAATAAAACCAGTTGATTTGGGTTTCAAAGCCACTTAATTAATACTGATGCCCGCAGGGGGGGTACCCTGTGGAGCCTTTTACACTAGGCACCCGGGGGAGCTGTACTCCAGAACAGCCCCAGGGCAAATTAGGGGAGCCCTGTCACTCGGTTGACCTGAACACTCTGATGGCGCAAGGGAAAGTTGTTGTGGCGCCTTCCCCTCCCTCCCTCTTAGCAATAATTTACCATTATTTATTCGTAATAGTTGTTATTGTTATTATCGGGTATGTTTATTATTATCGAGTATTATTACTATTTATTATAAGTATTTTTTTATTATTATTATATTTATTTTGGCTATACCCTAAACCTTTTCTCCCTGCGTTTATACCAGGAGGACTGTTCCCACCTGGAGAGAGTTCGGTCTGGTAGCCATGGTGCCTTGGTCGACTGAATGCGATCCCGGGGTCACATAGCACCAGGGTATGATAATAATCGATGATGACCCACCTTACTCGTCAGGTGACCCGCCCATCTCTACTTCTATTTATTACATACCCGTCTACTTCCTTCCAAACTTACCCTCTATCCACAGATGTTCTGTCTACTCGGCGTACTTTCGTCTCATGGGTTCTTAGTCGAGGGGCAGTGTATACCCTGAGGTCACTACCTTCTGTGAAGGCCGAAGCCCGCTGGCTAAGGCAAGTATTGGGCACGGGGTGTGTGGGCCGTCGACTCTTCTCACCCTCTTCCAGTACACAGAGAAGGTGGCGACGCCGGCATCATTCTCTAGGGTTAAAACTCGGACATTTTCGCCTGAATGGCCAACCCCAACAACGAAGGACCCCTGGACCGACATGTGTAATTGAGCTCAGGATTTAAATTTCTGATCCTCTAGGGACTTTTCTATTTACTCCACAAGACATTGAGAAGTATTAATAATATCTATTTTCCTTCCATTAAAAGAAATATTATCATGGCTACAACAGAGAGAAAAAGTGGGCAGCCGAAGGCCCGTGGATATCTGCCTCCAAGCGCGGCCTCTCCCTTACTTGGGTCGTAGAGGATGAGGGAAATTGAGACAAGCCTTCAACCGGTGGCGGTTGGGTCCCCTCTCATCAATTATATGCCGCGAAGGGGCTTCCACTACTAAAGAGTAGGTTTACTCCTCTGCCAAATATAGGGGCGCGGTGGCTTTCCTCCCACTCCCTTCTGCGGACCGGAGGAGACTTGTTATTGACACAGTGCAGCTTCCGCAATTTCCTCTGCTCCGACTTGAAAATGCCGTCTGTGAGGCCTTCCTTCGTAGACTGAACTAAGCCACGTTATATTTGGATCTAGAGAAGGCCTATGATACAGCCTGGCGTACGGTATCATGGAGAATGGAAGGCAAGGGACACCTGATAAACCTAATTCCTAGGAGGTCGTTGATTCCACGACGTGTGGGGGAGCCCGATCCTACCCAATGGAACAGGAAGAGGATGTCCCGCATGGAAGTGCCCTCAGTGTCACACTCTTTGCCCTGAGAATCAAAGGTATCACCATGGTAAAACCGCAAGATCTTCCCGCTCCACTATACGCAGAGGACCTCTGGATCTCTTTTTGTGAGGGCCAGATGCCAAATCTGCAGCGTCGACTCTAACAGGCATTGAACCGCATCTCTCGCTATCCCGAGCCGCGGAGGTTTAGGGAGTGGTGGATTCACCCCGTTTGTTTCCTTGCTTTTGTTTTTAAATAAGGCCTCACCTGAGAGGCTCATTTTTGCAGCCTTAGGGTCTCTTGTACCGGCTCCAGGGACATTCTTCGTTTCCTGACTTTCAGCACATGTGAGACTGATAATGCGACTTCCTTACTTTTCAACCGATCTTTGTTCGTTTGAAGCTTGACTAAGGATGCGACTCATATGCAACCGCAGCCAAACTTCTAATGAGGAAGGTGAACTCGACCCACTAGACCGGTCTTCGTCTGGCGACCGGTGACTTTCGTACATCCCTAGTTGAGATCCTATGTGTCGATACCACTCGCTATGTACCGTACACATCACATTATGAGCCTGTAAGCACAAGCATGGTGCCTCCCTCATTCGCTATCGCATATCTCCGCAACCGCATCTAATATGGACGGTGACTAGGCTTCCGAGAGACCCCAGTCTCACCTAAGCCCTTTCGGTTTAGGGCTATGAAACTACTTCGAGAGCTTTGTTGGCCCCTTTATTTCTTCCCACCACAATAACCACCTTAAAGGTTAACACTTTTGACTATTTGTAGTCACGTCTCTACTCCCAAATCTTCCACAGCGCGCGGAATAATGAGTTTGACCTTAAGAGGCACGCTTCTTTTCAGGCTGGATTCGTTCCAGTGCATTCAGATGTCTTCATGTCCGAGGACTGAGTCGACTTTCATGCCATATCGCATCTGTTATAAGTCAGCAAAGCTGTACCAGATGCTACGTCTGTCTTCACGGCAGAACTGATTGCAATACACAGCTTAATACGGGGTATTAGAATATCCACACCTTCTGGTTGCTGTAGCCTTGACGCCACGGTTGCCGCGACTCGGGTGGATGTCGAGATTTACTTTTGCTCGGTTCCTGGACATGTGAGAATTGATGCGAAGAAGCGCAATAATGAAGACTCCATAGAGTTCGCGAGGATTGGGGAATCAGACCAGCGTTTCGCTCTTCCTCACAATCATACATGGCAGGAATCTGGCCAGCCATCTCTGCTGTCTGGAAAAGAAGGTGGAAGACGGCCCGGGGGAACTTAAAGTGCGTGCCATTGCATCTAGACTGTTCCCATAAACCTGCCCCCAATGCTGCCACGGCTTTATGTCGCTTTCTGTCTTTTTCGACTTGGGGACACTCGCGGGACTCACCGGCATTCGATAGAGCACTCCACTCCACCTTACTGTGATGATTGCACTGTCCCCGGCAGTATTCGGCACAGTCTCGTTGAATGTCCTACTTTGGGTGATCTTCGCGCACATTAACTCACCCGGTAGCAGGAGAAGCGGGATCACTACTGCTTGTCCCTTGTACTCGGGACCTGTTCCCGCACACAGAATTGCTGAGTATCTGAATTTTAGGAATAAGCTGTCCTACTACCTTTTATTTGACTCTCTTTGGTGTTGGTCAAATGGTCCTGTGCATAGGCGTGAATATTACTTGGTTATTTTTTTATTTCTCTTTGTTTTTAGGGTTTTTCTTTTTTTAGTTTGGATTTGTTAAGTTTAAAGTAGCCCAGCACTAGGCTGATATTTTAATTAGGGCGAATGATGCCCTTGAAAGTAGCCGCCAGATAGGAGCGCTAAAAAATCCCCTCGAGATGTCTGGAGGCTCAAATTGAAAGATGTTAAACAAAGTTAATATTACCCTCCTTGGCTCCTCCTCTTGATTAACCATCGATGATTAAACAGATAATCATGTCTCTAATATTCAGTTTTATAATAGAATAATTAATTATTTTAAGCATAATCACTTACGATTGAAATGCAGATTAACGTAATTCAGAGTCCTTTGAATGGTCTCACGGTTGTTCCGAGACACCAAACGAATGGTCAAATTTGTTTGTATCTAATTCATTAATATAATTCATTGCAGTAAGACAAGTTATGGAATGCACTATCCGGGGTCAATGGAAATTTTAGTACCACGTTACATAGTCTACCTAATTCTGGACCCAACCAGTGGTGGATGGTCGACCTGGGAAAGATTTTTCTGGTAGCAAATATCCGCATAACAGTGCGAAGCAGATGGTTGAATCGCATTGGAGATGTGAAGGTTGGTAAACATTTTTGGTTCCTTTCTAATGAAATTCAAGCCTTTTAACACTTATGAGTGCATGAAAAAAGGCTTTAAGCCACTGGAGTTAGGCATCAAAGTGCTCCATTGCGTCTCACCTGGGGGATAAAGCATCGGGTCTTCATTAATCATAATTATTGAACCTGAAAGAAAATTCAAGACTTTCCAAAGGTCGAAGGGGACCAAAAATATTTAAGTTTATTAATCTTATAACCTTGTCTATTGCGTTCGCAGGACAGGAACATTCGCGTGTAAGTAAGTGGTCCCCTATCCGGGTTTAGTTGCTTTTTATGACACCAGCAAAGGACGAGAATATTTCTTATTTTCGAATTGTCTAAAATAAGAAAACGAAATTTTGTTTATTTTTTTATAGATGTAATATAGGGTCTCTTTTCTTTATTTGTCATTGTTAAATCTATAATAACCCAGAGTATCCAAATGAAATTAGTGATTGGCCGCCATTGTTCACTTTTCAGTATTTTGTCTCTGTCTCTCCACCCGATGTTGACAACTTGCATCCTCTTGAAGTGTTTGCGGAACAAAATGGACCTCCTTCTCGAGCAACTGTGGAGTATACAATTGAAGGGTGGAAGTGTGCGAGATAGGTCGTCCTGGAAGCACAAAGGACGGTATCTTAGAATTCAAGACCCTCGAAGTGTATCCTCTCTATTAGAGATGAACAATCTTCAAACTTCTGATCACAGACCACCATGGAATGGAATTTGGGGCACCGAATCACAGAAATCACTGAGATCTCTGCACTGAAAAGAGGCTTCTTAGATTCTGTAAAGATTCTTCTAAGAGTATAAATTTTGAGCTCAACTCACCAAGTCTATATAAACCAACAAATCAGAAATGACCATCTGGATTAATATGACCAGAATAATATTTCAAGGGTTAAAATAATATTGATCTTTACTATTTCACATTGGTTTAGATTAGCTTAGCACAGCAATTACTAGTACGTCCGAAACTTGAGTTCATCACAAATAAAAGTGTGCACGTAATTATCCTTGAGGAGGGAAAGGGGAGAGGAGACGTCCTGTAGACAATGAGAGCGATGGGTGCGGAGGAAATTAGGGTCAGGTCAAAGGGAATGCGATATCTCAGGAGAGAAGGTGCAGGCGCAGTATTGAGCCGTCTGTAGGATCACCGAAGAAAGCGCAGGGCTGTGTGCAGCAAACGTTGGCTGAGGAATTCACGGTAGATCCTCGCCATGTTAGACTTAACATGTCTGCTGTGTCAGCAGTCTTACTATTCCATAGCAAGTTAATTTGACGCACCTCGATTATTGCGACCAGTATGGATGCCTTCAGGGTATGTTGTAGTTAAGAGAGTCTGAATCACTTAAACATATGCAGTTTAATAAATGTTAAGCCCTAACTCAGTGGTATTATTGTCATCAAATGTGTATAAATGGTGGACAATAAAATCTCGATGAGGAAATTAAAATATAAACTGAGCTAAACAACTTTAATTAGTGGTGATTAAAATTGAAGTAAAATTCAAGGTATTCGAGTTTAACCGACAATAAAATGCTAAAGCCAATGAGGGAATATTAGATGTGGAAGAGTTAAGGGAAGTAAAAATGTGGGGATGGTTCTCATCCCAAGTAATATTGATAGGGTAGTATTGGGAGCTCTGTGAAACCGGTGGCGCTCGACTCTTCCAAATCTGCATCACTTCCCTCCAAAGTCAGTTCTTCGCTCCTTAATTTTTGGAAAACAGGGATCTTGGTGCCATAGTGGGAAAAGACTTAAATTTGCACAATTTTGCATCCAAGTGTGTTCATTTTATACAGTTATCTCTACGTCAGTCGAGGGGAATAAGCATAGTGCTAGAGATAACTCAAGTGCCACCGACTATAAGCAGAACACAGATGGATAGTAGAGAATCGTTCGTCTGGCAGCGGAAATTGTTAGAAGGGAAGATTTTTGTTTGTTTTAACGGTTATTTTTTGGCAAGATTTGGTAATACGAACAAGTTTCTCGATGTCCTTTCACAATGTTAGCCATGCCAAGTGTTTACTGATGATTTAGTGGCTCAGGTACCAGAGTGTGCCATCTAGGGAAAAGAGCAAAGGTCTTTTCGCGAAATAATGTTAGAATGAACACTTTTATTCTTCCTCGAGTAGTTGGTTGTGTAAACACGATCCAATTATATATTATCTTTATTTACACGGTCAGATAGGAATTCACCTTGGTTGTTCAAGTCAAGTTTCTGCAACTTCCGTAAATAGATACCCTTGAAGGTTGACGTGTGAGGCTGGCCCTTGACGTAGATTGGACGAGGAAGTTGAATGAGTGACAAGGCGATGGCAATACAATATATATTACATCTCTTCTCCATGCTACTAAATAGACCCGAATGGCCTAAGATTACCATGTGTAACCATTACGGGTCTGCAGGTGGTCGTTAGCTGCAACCTTCCTAACCACAAGAAAACTATTACAAACATCAAGAAAGGCACTCGCCTAAGAGTCTTCGAACATCGATGGCGACATTCGCCCCCAGGTTTTAGAACATCAAGGTTATCATTCACCCTCAATTCTTCAAGCATTATGAGCATCATTCGCCCTAAATGTTAAAGCTTTAAATGAACTTAAAAGAACTTTAACCTAATAAAAAAGGAAGAGTCTTGGAATCGAATAAACCGAAGCTAAAAGGTTCGTGAAAAACGAATCCTAAACATCAAACGACACAAACATCAACAATAAAAGAAATCGAGAACAAAATCACAAAAAGAATCGATCTTTTCGATGATTTTAATTACGAACTTTATGGAGATTACAAAGAGAGGGAGAGAGAGAGAGGGAGAGAGAGAGAGAGAGAGAGAGAGAGAGAGAGAGAGAGAGAGAGAGAGAGAGAGAATAGAGTAAGAGAGAGAGAAAAAGTGAAAGATAACACGAGAGAGATTACCCGAGAGGAAGAGATAGAGAGAGGGAGGAGGAAAGGTAGAGAGGTAGGTAGGAGGGGATATATGGAGGAAGGAGGTGGAGAGAGAGGGAGGACGGGGAGAGTGGGGGAGAGAAAAGGAGAACAGAGAGATCGGGAAAGAAAGGGAGAAGAGAGAGATCGGGAAAGAAAGGGAGAACGGAGAGATCTGGAAACGAAGGGAGAACGGATAGATCGGGAAATAAAGGGAGAATGGAGATATCGGGAAAGAAAGGGAGAACGGAAAGATCGGAAAATAAAGGGAGAAAGGAGAGATCGGTGAATAAAGGGAGAACGGAGAGATCGAGAAATAAAGGGAGAACGGAGAGATCGGAAAAGAAAGAGAGAACGGAGAGATCGGGAAATAAAGGGAGAACGGGAGAGTGATAGTGAGGGAGATAAAGAGATTGCGAGAGAGAGGGAGAGAAATAGAGTCGGGGAGAGATAACGAGAGAAGGATAAGGAGAAAGAGAGAGAGAGAGAGGGTGATATGAGAGGGAGAAAAAAGAGTGCAGGGAGGAGATAGAGATGGGGAGAAGGACAAGTAGAGGGAGGGAATAAGGGAGGGAGACGAAGAGAGGACGTGGTATGGGGAGAGAGAGGGTGAGGGAGATGGAGAGGGAGAAAAGAGAGAGGGAGATTGAAAGGTGGTAATGGGAGGTAGAGAGAGGCAAAAGATAGATATTGAAGAAGTGAGGGGGTAGGGAGAGGAAGAAGGAAGGTAAGAGGGAGGAGAGGGAGATAAAGGTATAGGGAGGGAGGGAGGGAGGGAGATTGGGAGAGGGGGAGTAGAGGAGTGGGAAATAGTGAGATAGAGAGAGAAAAGAGGGGAGACAGAGCGAGAGATGAGAGGGATAGAGAGGGATAAGAAACGGGAGGGTGAGAAGGAGATGGAAAGGTAGAGGGGGAGAGTTAGCTCGGGAGAGAGAGCTAGATAGAGAGTGAGGGGGGAGGGGGAGGGAAAGAGTGAGAGGAGAGTGTCAAAGAAAAGTAGCACCTCAAAGGACATTGCTGTCCATACCGTGGAGGTACTATTTTGCGAAGGCCCTAAACTATAGGCTCTCCCCGCCCACCTCTCCCACCCGCTAATAGATGAAGGCTCTCCCCGCCCACCTCTCCCACCCGCTTATAGATGGAGGCTTTCCACACCCACCTCTCCCCCACGCATATCCATGAAGTCTCTCACTGCCCACCTCTCCCACCTGCCTATAGATGAAGGCTCTCCCCGCCCACCTCTCCCACACGCTTTTGCGACCACACAAAGCGGAAACGTCACCCAATTGTGATATGAAAAAGCTGCCAGCTTGTAACCATAGTTACGGGTCGGATTTGTGCTCAACCTGAACATCTTTCTGTAGTCCACGTTTTGGACACCCCTTAAAATCTCGAAGGTCTCTATTTGCTGGCCTCGTAATCTGCGAGTCTCCAAAGAGAAAAGCCCCAATTCTTGAAGCCAACGCTGATATCCTTTGTGCCTAAGTGAGGGAATTAACTTGGTGGCCCTTACCTGGACACGTTCCAGTCTATCTATATCCTTACGCAGTGTAGGGGACCAGAATTGAACGACTTACTCCAGGTGAAGTCTAAGTAGAGAGTTGTACAATTTGAGGACAAACTCCTTGTTTTGGAAGCGACATTGCCTCTTCATGTAGTCCAGTAGTCTTTCTGCCTTTTTTTCTACATCGGCACACTGCCTGGAAATCTTTAGGTCGCTGCTGATTTGCACACCCAAGTCCTTTTCCAGATCTCTAACCTAACAAGTGGTAGTCTTCTCGAGGATTGTGATAGCCAATGTGCATCACCGTGCACTTATCACGATTAAATGGCATCTGCCAAGTTTCGGACAACTCACCTAACCTCTAAAGGGTGTTTTGCAGCTTTTCCGCCCTTTCCCCAGAGCTCACGTTGCCTCCTAATTTTGTGTTCTCTGCGAACTTGGATATCGAGCAAAGCAACTCATCGTCTATATCATTTATATATATGATGAACAAGAGAGGACCGAACACGGAACCCCAGGGCACCCCCACTACTCACGGGGGTCTATCTCGGGGCTACCCTGTTTATTCTCACTCTTTGTTCCCTGCCAGACAACCAGTTCTGAATCTAGTTGGCTACCCTACCTGTGATGCCAACCGCGCGGAATTTGCGCAATAAATTGCGGTGTGGCACCTTATCAAAGGCCTTTTGAAAGTCAAGGAATTAGATGTCCACAGCTCGTCTACGATCATACTCACCCTCTTCTCCAACCCTCTTCTAACGGAAAGGAGGCTTACTCCTCTCCTAGGCATTCCGTGCGGTTGACTCCCTATTCTTCACTTCTGTGGGGGACCCCTTGGGGGACTCGATCTTCATTCCAGCGACAGCCCCTCCTTTACTTCCACAGGGGACTTCTAAGAGAGCAGGCAGGAGGCCAAAAATGACCGTTACTGGTGGGAGCAGCTCGATAGGGCCAACCCCCTTAAGGGGGAAGGGATAGCAGGGCCCTTCGGTCTTTGTCCCCTAACTTGTTGCAGTCCTGTATTCTTAGGCTACAGGGAGCCAGCATATCTGCCCCCCACTCTTCCACGGTGGATACCGGTTTGCCGGCTACAGACATGACAAAACGTAGCTCGAATGAGATCCGTGATGACTTGGGGGAGGATGGCCACATGGAAGACCCACTGAGATGATATGGTCGCAGACGTGACCCAGCTGACATGATCTTGGTTAGACCGGTCCGGCGGTGGAGTGACGCCAATTCATTCTTCTCCCTCCTCTCCTAAAAAGAAAAGAAATAGGAAAAATACAAAGAATACTGAAGGTTCCTTTTCCTCCTTGGGAGTTCTGGGAACAGACGGATTCACTGCAATTCATTGAAGCAACCAGGCCAAGATCAGCACCTCTGCCTCGGATGCTCTCCAGGGTGGAGACTCCAGACCAAAACCAAAGTCTCAAGTGCGCCGAGCTCATGTTCCCTACACGCCCACAAACAGGGTTCTACTCCCCAGGGAAGATCACCTGTAAAGCTAGCAGCACAAATGGTTCACACCTAGCCTTGGCTCAAACCAGAGCTCCACGCCCGCGCCCCTAGCGTAACCGCTTCCCGTAGGCGAAAGAACTGCGCGAATCCCTGAGTCGTTAGAGTAACAAAAGGCAATACCCCTGAAGATGGTCATGAGGGTGTCTTCATGGGTTCCTAAAGATGCCCACCGAAAAGACAACACGCTAAAGGAGCTTCGACTCTTACGTCGACACCCAGTGCTAGGCTGGGACCACCACCTCCGAAGCCGCCCCGCCTGCCTAAGGTTTAGAGGCAGAGGGAGGAAAAGATGCAAGCCTAGCCCAGCCCAGCCTGCCCTAATAAGTCCTCCAAGGCGAAAGCTCGTTCATCGCTTTGTTCCGTAAACAGCGCCCGGAGTTCTGCGCACGGGAAGCGTACGGCAATTTCTGTGAGGGTCTTCTTTTCGAAGAGGGATCACGCATCTCCTCCGAGCTAGGCCTGGTGAGCCATATTCCTTCAAAGGCATGGCCGCGGACTCAGGACCAACAGGGAAGAGCTGCGGAGGCTCGTTTCTTCCCGTTTTACTTTAGCTATCTTTTTGTAGGAAACCATGTTGGTCACGTACTCCCTGCCCAACCTCTCGGGGTATAAGGTTTTTCAACCTCATCACCACGAGATGGGGGCCAGGCAGGAGAATGCGCCGTTTACACACGGCATGATGTCTCAGTTTTCTCATTGGATTAAATATCTCCTTTCCAGCAGTAGCAGTGGAGCTGCACCTCGATAGGAGGTATACTGTTATTTCTGCGTACATTCCATCCTCAGCCGACTTCGACGGGGGCGTCTTCCGCCGCGTAGTGGCACAGTTACCGAGGCTCTTTCTCTTGTTCGGGGATTTGAACGGTAGACAACCACTCTGGTGAGATTATTCGATCAATCAAATATGTCAAATCCTTGCCGACCCTGATCGACGAGGTGAATATAAGTGTCCTAAATGTTAAGGAGTTTACCTATAAGGGCACGAGAGCCACTTTATTTTCCTGTCTTCATCTATCCTTGTGCTCTCTAAAAGCACAGCCTGATTTGGGGAGGGTGTTAAATGATGATATCCGAGGTAGTTATGATTTTCCCATAGAAATATCTTTTTATAAACAGCTGCCGCGTGAGAGCCCTCTCCCCTTAACTCGGTAGTACTTAGCGCTGGTGTGGTAGTCCACATTTCAAGAAATAACCCAACTCTCTGTCCTAGTCGAGGTATTTATGTTGTTGGATGGGGACGTTTACTTCTCCAGCAACCTCATCGCCGTGTTCCTGACTACTATTCCTGGAATGTCTTGCTGTCTTGCACACCGACCGCTTCCGTAGTGGTCAGCCGAGTGTGATACGTAATTCAAACAAAAGCCTTATGTTTACATGTGCTACAAGGGCTGTCCGAACGGTTTCTCTATTGTGGAATTTTGTCGAGCTAGGGCTAGGTTTCGGGATGCTTTGAAGCACGCCCGCTATTCTTCCTGGCGGGCATACGTCTCTTCACTTAACGGGAAAGACCCCTATAGCAGAGCTGTGGAAGCGAGCCTAAAGAATTCGGGGCAATTTCTCGCAGGAGCCCACCTCTCGTTCTCTAGGAGAATGGGACCGCAATTTCGGAGCCCATGTCTGTGGCGGAGTTATTCGCGCCCGCTTTTTTCCGCATTCTATTTCCGGGATGCTGCTCCGCAAGCATTAACTTCGAGTCGTGATGTTGTGGAAGGCCGCTAACTGGACTTTACTTACAGGAGCGGAGAATCCTTCAACGACATGTTTACAATGAGTAAATTGTGTTTGGCTCTCGCTTCATGAGAGGACAGAGCCCATGGTCCGAACATTGTCCCATATGCCATGCTTCGGTAGAATGTATCTTCCCAGACTCCTGGTGAATTGGTATTGTGCTTGCTTTTCAATAACTCGTTAGAGGTCACTCTACTACGCCACGGTCTTTTTATCTGGAGAAAGCCTGCGATACCGCTGGCGATACATTATCATGGAGACTTTCCACACGATGGGGGTGATGTGACGCCTCCCAATCTCTATTTTTGGGTCTCTATGAGGTCGTCGATTGCGCGTACTACTTGGGGGACCTCCCTTCGGCCCAATGGAGCAGGAAAAGGGTGTCCCGCAAGTAAGTGTCCTCAGTGTCACACTCTTTTCCCTGAGCATTAACGGTATCACATCGGTGCAGCCGAAATATGTTCTTGCTACGCTCTACGGACAGTGATGAAAGTAAGCCGGAACGGTCAGGTGCGACTTTCCAGAAAGAAATATACAACCGGTACGCAGCGGAATGCTTTTGGGTGGACGCTGCAGCCTGTCACACATCAGGATCAGTATAAGTTTCAAGCGAATTTCTCTGAAGTAAATGTAAAGTTGAGGGCTACATAAAAATCTCCTTTGTATTATTCATTCTATCACCAGAATTTCATATGTGCTGCGACGTGTTGGAGCGAATTTTGTAACACTCTGGACTAGAGCATTTCCATACAATGGCTTACAATGTACACACGATCGGCTCGTCATGCCGCATTGTAGTGATGGTAGTAACGGTTGCGTTAAGTGTGTGATCGCTCACGGGTGAGTTTTTCCAATGTTCCCAGTGATAGTAGGCCTATTATGACATCTTAGGAATCGGAATTTTAGGTTTTAACACAGATTTTAAAATGAATTTAAAAATGTGTTTTCCTAATGCAGTTTTATGTGTACTTTTCAGATCTGACACTCGTTGTCTCCCGAAATGCAGACTTTGTCCATAATCGACTGAAGGTCCATTACAGGAAAAGTATCGATTTCCAACAAAAACGAGTTTCAGCTCTGAAAAGAACACACAAAGCTACATAAGAAAAACAGATTTTCAAAATCATTTAAACGATCCAGAACCAGACCTAATCTGACCTAATAAAATCAGACAGAAATTTGGGAAAAAACTCACCTCATTTGTTTTGAAATTTATGCCGATACTTGGTCGAATGCAGGCATCAGAAAGCCACGGGCCCTTAAACGCACTAACGGAGAAATGTGCATAGGCTTTTACGCCCTTTCGAATCCTTTCCAATTTTAACACACTAGAATAAATTCGGGTCCTGTTTAAATCTACAAATAGTGCGGCATGTAGTGCAGGTAATATCTCGCGGGATTACACTATGAGCCCTATCTATTTCTAATGCCTGACAATCGGCATCATAAATGAACCATATGAACTGAAAACAGAGACATCTGCAAATCGTCCGAAATATACGTAAATATAACAAATAATGCTATTGGTTAATCTCCAAAAGACGCATCCACAGATTGCCTTCAGATATAATAAAGCCTGCTATTCACTAACTAGTCAGGCCAAAACTTGAAGCGAATTAGGCAAAATAGCTCAGAAAGATTAAAATTTCGCAAAGTAAAAATATATTTTCGAAAAGTGAATAACTACGTTATTATTAAGTTGCGGAATTTGAAAATGACATTGGTGAGTATCATTTTAAGAATTAAAAAGGTTTGCCTTTGAAAATTAAAAAATTGCAATTGTGTTAAAACGAATCTTATCCAACACTTGCTGTGACCACTTTAGTGAGTGGCATTGTTATTGAGTAAACCATCTCTAAGTAATAAAGAACCTCTGCTATAGAATTTTGAATCTCTGGTTTGGCTTTGCAGAAGGAGGAAACAGTGGAAACGTCAGATCAGATGCTCGAGCTTGTTAAGTAAAGTGTCAAAATGCAAAGAAAAATTGATCAGATATTTAAAAGAAAAAAGAGGCCGAAGATGATACTATTGTTGTTAAGATAGAGCAAGATGGGGAACAGAGGGAGGAAGCAGCCGAACTACCAGGAACGGGTAGGCTACACTGAGAGCCCAGAGAAGAGCTATGAACTAGCTAGATAGGCTGTCAAAAATGGATCAAAATGTTATTCTCTCAGGACAAGAACACACAACAGTAGGCTATATTAGACGATGAACCTTTGTATGTAGGCTATTAGCTAGCTTCTGTGCAGCTATCATCTGGAACACTGCAGCATGCCTTGAATCAGGATACCCTACCTTTTCAGTTAGGCCAACACTGAATAAGATAAACTGACTAATTTTAGTAGGCTTATAATTTTGTTTTTTCCTTATTTAAATCAGTTGAGGGTGAAAGACATGAGGCCGGAGGAGGCAGAAGTGGCAGGATAGTCAAGCACAGATTATAATTATGGTAGGCCAGCAATAGCATACTCTTCTATATGGAAATATGAACAGTATGAAGAGTTCAGGAGTAAAAATGAATGGCTGTACATATGCTCATGATGGAAAGCTTGGTTGTACCTCATGCCGTGATGTGAAGAACCTGGGTGTCATGGCATCTCGTGGTGTCAATATTGTTATTCACTGCGCTGAGGGAAAGATAACCCCATATGGTAGTTCCAGGGATACCCAGATTGCAGCGCTATGCCCATAAAATCCATGAGCAGTGGGAACTCCAAAGCACACAATGAAGTAACCAAATTCTTCAGATAAGCAAGAAAGATATACTGAGGGATATTAATGCCAGGAGTCAGGAGGCTACATTTCATTGTACCGTCAAGATATTCAAGACGGCAAATTATGTGGCCAAGAATGACACTGATTTTGAAAGTCTGGTCGACCTGCAGAAAGCTAATTGTGTCGATGTGGGGCGTGTTTTGCGCACCAGGACTATCTGTGTTGATATTATTGAGGATGTGTCAGCCCAGATGAAAAGAGAACTCCTGAAGAAGATAATCGAGAATAAGAGTAAGTTCAGCATCTTGGCTGAAGAGTCAACAACTGTGGGACAAAAGTCAACACTTATTGTGTACACGATGAGAAGATGGATCCCATTGCCTTTCCACTGGATTTGGTGGAGCTGGAAATCCTCTCTGCATCTCATATCAAGGGTGTTTTAGTAGGATAGTACCCTTGTACTCTGGTGGTTGCGCTTCTCCTTTTTAGAGTGATCCTGATAACATTGGTTCCTATACTGGCCCCCAGCCGTCACCTGTGGCTCCAAGAAGCTGGCGTGCTGTGACTAGCGGCAACACACCGGCAAACTGCTCAACCAGCAGGCTAAACCAGGTGAGGGTAACTGTAAGGAGATCTTTTCCTAAGCGAGAATAACCCGAATCGACCTGTGGGTTACCATTGATTGGGATAGGTCAACTAGGTCTACGAGAGTACAAATCCGAATGAGAAAGCTGTGAGTGGAGTCCCACATTGGGTGGCTTTCGACATACAGGATGTCCGGCAGACCTCTGCAACCTCTCACAGTCGATGGTCGTCCTGCTTAACTCTTGTCACCATCAATTCTGTGTGAGGCTAAGCTGTTGGAATAGGCCTAGCGCAAGCCCCTCTCCACAATAATCCACTCACTGCGCAAACAGCTCCACTCATCTTTTCTCATCTATTTCTTTCATTCATCTCTTTCACTCAATCACATCCTTCACGCACTCATCCCTTCATTAACCCTTTATCATCAAAAGTCCCTCACTGACAGGATAAGGTGTAAGGGGTAGGCCATGGATGCGGCTGGGAGCTGCGAGTTTGATTCCTGCACGCGGGCGGTGTTGAGGTGATCGCCGCTGGCTGAGTGGCAAAAAGGGCTGGCTCAGCTTTCATGTGCTCTCAACATGTTTGAGCAGCCGGAAACGGAAGCCTCACTGCCCACCCAGGAATGGGAAGGACCGTTACCAAGACTCGGTTTAAAAAAAGGCAGCCTTATAACAACCTGGGCACAAGACTGCGTCTGTCAAGGCATCCCTGACTGCAGTCGTAAACTTAAGAAAAGGAAAATACCACTTAGAGTTGCTGAGTGGAATATCAGAACCTTCTTAAATAATGAACCCCAAACCTAACCTCGACGCAGTACAGTTATTATAGCCTATGAACTAAACGGATACAATGTTGACATTGTGACACTGGGCGAAACGAGATTACCAGGCTAAGATAGTTTAACAGAGGTTGGCGAGGGATATACAGTCTACTGGAAAGGCTAGGATTAATACGAACGGAAAATCCATGGAGTTGGCTTTGCCATACGTAACGAATTACTCGCCATAATAACTGAATCGCCAGTTGGTATATATCCAAGACAGATGACATGGGGTATACCTCTTGCAAAGCACGGCTTCACGACCCTAATTAGTGCATATACTCCGACACTAAACTCCAGTGAACAACAAAAAAGATGCATTCTATGAATCGCTACATTCAGCACTAGTCGCAGTACCCAAAGAAGACAAAATCCTATTGCTTGGTGATTTCAATGCAAAAGTAGGAAATCAAGTCCATCTATGGCCACAGGTCACTGGCAAACATGGAATGGGGAAAATGAACAGTAACGGTCTCAGACTGCTAACACTCTGTTCAAAGCCATAATCTTGTAATCACTAATACTACATTTAAACTACCGAACAAATATAATGCCACTTGGACTCAGCCACGTTTTAAGCATGGGCATTTGATTGATTTTATACTAACCAGGCACAGTGACCAAAAGTATATTTACCTCACACGAGCAATGAGAGGTGCAGATCAGACTATGTTACTCTGCAAGCAAAATCTTATAATACACTCCCCAGCTCAGCGCACATGCTCCTCAAAGAGGCTAAATACCAACAGCTTTAAAAGATCAAGTCAAACGAAATGTTTACAGAAGCTCATTATATGTAAATTTAATGCAAGGCCACAGCCCCCCAAATGTGACAGCTAGCGACGTCTGGACCACTCTTCATTCCACTCTGAAACAGTGAGCCGAGGAGACTCTGGGTTTTCAGCCTCGACACCATAAAGACTGGATTGACGAAAATGCCTGGCTCTCAAACCCAAGTTCTGAAACTAACTTTTGATAATTTAAGAAAGGAAACTCAACTCAAGCTTCGTGATATGGAAAATGAATGGTGGCCCAAGCCAGGCAAATAACCTGCAACACCATGCTGACAATAAAAACCAACATGGGTTCTACAAAGTCCGGAAGCCTATTTATGGGCCCGTGAAACGCAATTTAGCCCCTGTCAGATCACAAGATAGCAATCTCCTAAAAGACAAAACAGCCATTCTAAATAGCTGGGGACAGCACTTCCAAACCCTGTTAAATCATAGAAATCATATAGAGCCAAACCTTTTAGATGCGATTCCTCAGGTACCTATAGCAATGGAGATGGACGAACTGCCCACTTTTGAAGAAACTCTTGACGCCATAAAATCCTTAAAAAATAATAAATCACCTGTCCCAGATGGCCTTTCCTATTTACTGTACAAAGAAGGCGGGTATTTTTTGCACTCAAAGATACATGTGCTCATGTTGGTCATCTGGAATGCCGAAGAACCTCCCGCTGAATTTCTGAAATCTGACATGGTGTTTGTGTACAAAAAGAACGGTGATCGAGCACTATGTGAAAATAGCAGAAGAATCTCTCTACTACTAGTAGTGGCCTCTAAAATTCTGACAAGAATTATGCTTGTTAGATTATGTCACCATATATCAGAGAGCACCTTGCTAGAAACACAGTGAGGATTTCATAAGGACAGGAGAACCTGCGGCATGATATTATGTGCAAGACAACTACAGGAGAAGTGCAATGAGCAAAACACAGAACTCTACTTAGCTTTTATTGACCCTCAAAAAGCTTTTGATACAGTCAATAGGGAACTACTATGGAGAGTTTTAGAAAAGTTAGGCTCCCCTCCAAAATTCCTCACAATTCTGAAGAAACTACACGATGGCATGACAGCAACAGTACTTGCCTCAGGAGAAAAATCCGAACCTTTCAGCGTTGAAGTTGGTGTCAGTCAACGATGTGTCAAAGCCTCAGTTTTATTCAACATCTTTATACCTGCTGTCACCTTAGTCAGCCAGAACGACATTCCTCAGGTGGACAGGGTTGCTATCCAGTACCGACATGATGGCAACCTATTTAATTTAAGAAGACTTCAAGACGCACGAAAACTGTGACCAATCATATTCTGCAACTTCAATATGCAGACGACTGTGCGCTGATTGCACACACACCACTTGCTTTACAAAGTCCTTCAATGTCATAGTCGGTCTTTACGAAGCAATGGGTCTGAAAATGAATGGCAATAAAACAGAGATACTAATGCAACGACAGAATCCAGAACCACGTCTAACTTTCCACATCAACGGTGATGACATTAAACAGGTCACAAGTTTCAAATATCTAAGCAGAATCCTGTTGCATAAGTATAATATATATGAAGAGGTCTGCAACAGAATAAATCAAGCCTCTGTAACCTTTGGAAAACTGCGCATAAGAGTCTTCCAAAACGATAACCTCAGCCTAAAAACGAAGATAGCAGTCTACACCAGTGTATGTATAACTACTCTACTCTACGGTGCTCAAACATGGACTGCTTACAGAAGGCATATAAAACAATTGGAAGCGTTTCGTATAAGAAATCTGAAGAAGGTTCTAAAGTTAAAATGGAGGAACAAAATTCCCCATGTAGAAATCCTTCGACGCGCCAGCACAACCTCAATTGAGACCAGGCTTGCACAAAAACAACTGCGATGGACTGGACATATAATTCGCATGGGTGATGACGGACTACCTCGACAAATTCTTTATGTACAACTCCCACTGGGACACCGTAGAGAAGGTGGGCCAATTAAACGCTATAAAGATCAAGTAAAAGCAATCCTAAAAAAGTGTAATATTGGACCCCTGACTGGAAATCAAAGCCAGTGACCGACCAGCATGGAGATCGACGTGTATGGAGGGGCTGTCGCACCTTGAACAGTCCATTCACAACGTGAGAGAGGCAAGAAGACAACGGCGTCACAATCCACCAGTCCAGCAGCCAAATAACCCTAGAATAGAGTGTCATTTCTGTGGCAGAGTGTGTGCATCGTGCATCGGGCTTCATAGTCATCTTCGCTGGCACAAGCGACAGACACCATAAATTCATACCCATAAATTCATCTTCATTTTCATCGAGTGAAGCTTGAGTCATCTTCGTATCCGAAGGACAGCCATAAGTAAGTTTATATTAATCCCACTAATCTGTGCAGTGACTTTGATTGAATGAGTTACGGACCCCCGCCCCCACCGAGCGGCTCATTTATTCTACTTTACCTCTACATTCCACCTTCTACTTTTGCGTCTTGGCTCCATTCGGTTACTAAGCTGTGATTATTGATTATATTGACTACTGTCTGCTTCTGAGACCTTGCTGGTGGTTAGATTATACTGTGCTAGATGGAAATGAAGTAGGAGAGTTTCAGATACAAAAACGTATAGTATGAGATAGGAAAAGTTAAGGAGAGCACCGCTTTGGGGTGATTCCACGCGAATCAGAAACAGGAGGTCTCTCCAATCAGTCCGATTCGCGCAAAGATTCTTCTTTCTTCTCTTTGGTATAGACTTAAACGTACGAGGAGCGGTCAATAAGTTTTGCAATTCAGATATAAAGAAACGAAATATGAGGAAAAGTGTTTTATTATTTTTCAATATAACTACCCTCGACTTCAATGCACTTGCGCCACTTGTCCTTGAGGCTTCGAATTCCCAACAAACAGAAATCTCCCGTTTGCTGTTCAATCCACTCCTGGACGGCGAGCTGGACATCTTCATCGTCCCCAAACTGGCGTCCACGCAGTGCAACCTTGGTCTGGCGGAATAAAAAGTAGTCGCTTGGGTCCAAATCTGGACTGTAGGGGGATGGTCGAGCATCTCGAATCCGCACTCGCGCAGGGCAGCTTGTGCAACTCTAGCCTTGTGGACTTTGACGACGTTGAATTCGATTATGGGACGCAAGGTTTCGTGAGGTTTCTAGGGACTCAACGGGCAGAGACCTTGGTCATGGGGCCAAATTGTCGTGGATGATGTTTATAACACTTCCATGTGATATTCCAAGTTCTCGCTCGATTTCTTCGACCTTCACCAGTCGATTTTCGAGGATCATCCTCTCCACACGGGCGACATTGTCCTCGTTGGTTACGTCTGACGGGCGTCCTGGACGGGGGTCATCTTCAAGGGACTCACAACCATGGCGGAACTCCTTATTCCAGCGTTCAATGGTTGCATAGGAAGGGGCGCTTTCGGTGTACACTGCAACCATGCGTTCATGGATCTCTTTTGCATTGTTGCCTTCCTTGGTCAAAAATTTGATCACTGCGCGGTGCTCAACCTTCTACATTGTTAAAAAATTTGTGACTGACGATCTACGATCAGCTACTGCTTCTTAAATATAGGAGGCAGGAGCGTGTAGCTGCAGGTCCTGACTTGTCATAACTTGTCCTAACACCCTTCCCCCACAAACAGCCATCCCCCTTCCTGTGTTTTGCCCTACCGATTTGCAAAACTTATTGACCGCCCCTCGTATATAGAAAATGCTCTCTTCGTAAGCCCGGTGCTCCTTTGTAGACCCCCATGGTCACACTGTCTAGAGCCAAAGTTGGCTCCAAGCACTGTGAGTACGGCGGATATGAGTGAGAGGGAGAGAGGGATCGGGATCATATAAGAGGTGAAGGTGTAGGAGAGAGATAGAAAGGTAGAGATATTGTGTGTGGTGTGCGTGTTTATGAGATGGTTATTGGTATCGGGGATATATGGCGATGATTTGGTGACGTGATAATGATATAGTGAATTGCGTCAGGTTGCCTGGAAACGCTATTGCCTTGCATTGTATTTTATTTTATTCTTTTTTTTTCTATAAATAAAGTTTGTAATTTAAGCATTCGAGCCTTTGTTATAAATTGCTCCTATCAACTCTTTATTTATTTTTTTATTATTTTTTTTCGATTTTTAGTGTTTTTTGGCACTTTTCAGTGGTTTTGTAGTCCTATATTTATATACTCTTTATATTTCCTTCTGTTTATTTCTCATTACTCTTTTCTGTTCGTATTCGCTTTAGTGTGTCATTCTTCGTTGGTTCTCAATATCGGTGGTTCTTTGTTCGGTAGGTCACTTTGTGTTATTTATTGATTGGGTTTACATTCAACGTTGTACTTCTTCTTGCTTCCTTCCGTCAAATCTCACCCTGTATTTTATCTGACGGATTCGATTGTTCGGTACGACTATTTTGTTTAGTTCTTCCTGGGGTAAAGTTTCGTTCGGTACGACTATTTTGTTTAGTTCTTCCTGGGGTAAAGTTTCATTTAACTTTACCCACATGTTTTTGGCTCGTTTGTGGAGTACTGTGTTGATAGGTTCAAGTTCGGTTCTTCTCTACAGTTCCTCGGATGTTATTCGGTCCTGTCTTCTTTTATTTCCAATGAATCTCGTTGCCCAGTTTTGTACCCTTTAGACCTTTAGTATCTGATATTTACTCAGAATGTGAGTAGGTATGGTCGGATATAATAACTTAGAACGGACGAGGGATGTATATAATTTTCTTTTATTGTTGCTCGAAAGGTTATGAAATCGTAGCAGGGTTGACATTGTTGCTTTTGCTTCATTTACCTTTTTTGCCAGGTGGGAGACATACCCATTCGTCATTAGATTGAGTCCGAGGACTCTCTCTCCGTGTTGTAATGGTATCCTTCCCCCTCGATTCTAATTGTGGCTGTTTTACTTCAATTAATTGGAATAATTCTGAATTTGTTTGTGTTGGTTTTAATTTTGTTCCTTTTTTCGAAATTGTTTATGTTTTTGATTTCCCTCGCTGTCCTTTGGGCGATATCTCTTGGGTTTTGTATGTTACTTGTGATGATTTGTGTGATGTCATCCGCTAATTGGATGTACATCGCACACTCATCCTTTGGTTGGGGTAGGTCATGCGTATATATGGTATATAAGGTTGGGGAGAGACACCCTCCTTGTGGTACCTCCGCCCGTAGAGCGAATTCGTCACCCATTTAGTTGCAGAATGGCTTTTCTTCCAGTTAGGTAGTGGCATAATATTTTGGTTAAGTTGGTCTCCATGTTGAGGGCGCTGATTTTTGCTTGTAAACCGGGGATCCATACCTTATCGAAAGCTTTGGCCACGTCGCGGAGTACGACGGCTACTCTGTTGCCCCGCGCTGTTCCGATGGCAATTTTTTCAGTTATTACTGCAAACGCGTTTCCGTCCCTCTCTTTTTCCCTAAACACGTGATGTTGCGTGTTTTCTTAACCTTTCGTTGATGAGCTTTTTGAGGAGTTTCCCGAGAAACTCGAGTAGTGAGATTGGGCGGTAGCTTTCGATTTGGTGTTTTGGTTTACCCGGTTTCGGCAGGAAGATCATCTTTGCCGTCTTGAAGGCCTGAGGGTAATATCCAGAATTCAGACAGGCATTGAAGATCCTTAAGATTTCTTCGTGCACGTTGTTTGGTGCATTAGTCAGGTGCACCTTCGTTATGACACTTAATCCTGGAACCCTTTGTTTAAAGGACTTGACTGCCTTTCAGTATTGTTCCATTGTGAACGGCATTCCCTCTTCCGAGCGGATGGGTCGCCCCTCGTCAATATATGCGTATGGCTTGATGTTATCTTGTTGCTTCTCAATTGTTCGAGCTATTTTCTCTTCCTAATCTCTATCGAAGTCGAGGTTCTCTTCTGGAGAAATCGAGAAAATTTGTTCCCAGTGCCTTCGGCAGTGATTTTTAGGCTCTGCGTCTTGCTGCAGTTCCTTTTCTTGCACTTTGATCTTTATTATTTCTTTTGGTTGGGTTCCTCGCAGTCTTCGAATTTGGGTCCAAAATGTTTTTGGATCCCTTTCGATGTCCATTTTTCTGATTATATTATTCCATACTTGAATTGCTTTTCCTCTTATCATTATCCCCAATTGTCTTCTGATGGTTTTTAGCCTGTTATATTTTTCCATCGTATTACCCAGATCCGTTATTTCTCTTGTCAATGTTTTAAGTTCTTTCATTTTTCCTTTAATTTCGTCGTCCCATCTCGGTGCAGGGAGGGTTCTGTATTCTATTTTAGGTGTATACATTGCGTCGGCTTCTATTACTTTTTTTCTATTATTTCGGCCTCTATTACGTTTGTTTCTTGGTTATTAAGGGTTCTGGTATCTATGGTGCTTAAGTAGTCTTTATATTTGGCCCAGTTTGTTCTGCTGAGTGATTTCCTTTTTGGTATCTTAATTAGGAAGGGTAAGTTAGATATAGTTGTGACCATACTAAGGTAGTCGGATGGGATTGCGGGCCCGGGCTCAGTATGGTGATTGAGATTAAAATTGGGGTTGGTGAAGAATCTGTTGGTTAGGAACGTTGGGGAGTCTGGTACTTCTCTTTGGACTATATTTCTTTGAACTCGTAGTTCTAAGGTTCTGCCTGAGCCATTCATATGGGTGTGTAGCCTGCTGCTCTGCATCTCGCGTTGAGATCTTCTGTCAGAATTGTAGAGCTTTCTCGACGAAAGAGTTTAATAAAGTTGGGAATGGGTAAATACGAGCGTCTTGGGGGTTGATAAGCTCCGACTACTACCAAATCGCCTATAGTCATTTTAATTTTTACCGCCAGGTCGGATTCCTCTAGATCCTTTATTTCGGTGTAGTGAATCCTCATTTTTATCCCTATCGATACATCGTCAAATCTGATTGGGGTATGGTTGGCAGATATGATCCTATAATATGGTATTTTTATTGTTTCGACTTCGGTGTTGATACCATGTTCGGTTAATATGACTATATATGGGTCTTCTTGTCTAATTATATTTGAGTAAATAATTCTCTTTGTCATCCAGCCGTTCACGTTTAGCGTAAATATTTTTAGTTTGCGTTGGTACGTCAACCTGATTGATTTAATTCCTGCTCTCTTTAACTGCTTTAATTTTCTCGGTTCTTGTTGGGGAACGGGTGCGGCCAGATCGTTTTTTCTTAAATTGGTCGCTGGAGATATTATAGCATGATCCAGGGACAATTAAGATCATTCCTTGCTTTAGGGCATTGTGGAATTTTGTCTCGTCCGCATCTGCTTCGTAGTCCAATTTATATCTTCCTTTAACCAATCCTTCTACGTTTTATTTTTTTGCAGGTTTTGGTTAGGGGGTTCGCATGGGTGCCGTAAATTTTAATATTGAGTTCCTGGGTATTTAGTTGATGTTTTTGTTTTTGTTTCTCTTTATCCAGTTTTTGTGCAATCTCTTCGTCAGAAGTTTCTACATCGGTTTCCTGGTCGTTCTCCATTTGATTTTCTTCTTGGTTTTCCGTGTTTTGTTCTGGTTCGTTTGGTTTCATATGTATGTTGTAAATTTCGCTTGAGGGTGGGTTCTCGGGGAACCACATTTTCTTTATACCATTCTTTTCAAGCATCATGTTTAGTTCGGTAGCATATAAACCAGATTTTGCAATATTCACGAAGTGAGCGTGCATAATGCAAAGGATGAGGTCGGGCCGCATGTTTCCCTGGATGTTCATGGTGGTGGTTTGTAAAGTAGGTACTCTTGTTGGTCCTCCTGGCGTATGTTGTATTCCTTTTTCTTTATTTTTCTTCTAATAATTCGGTTTTCTTTTTCTTTATTAATTGCTTTTTTATTGGCCAAGACATTGCAAGTATTCTGTGGCAATTTCCACAGTTCAGGCACCTTTTGTCGACTGCTCTGCATTCGTCCCACCGGTGGTCTTTGCTTGAGCATTCCGAGCAAGTTTTCCCGTTGAATTTGCAATCTTTGATTGCGTGCTGGTCCAAGGCGTAGCAATTGAAGCAAACCTGAATCGAAACAAACGTCTCTCTTTCGATCTGGTCCGGGGAGATATTTATGTAAAAGGCAAGTATGCCGTGTTCTGCGGCTTTCTTTGCCATTTCCGTGGTCCGAAAGACGATTTTGAAGACGTGTGGATGTTCTTCGCCGTTTTGGTTTTTGAATTTCACGATGTCTTCAATTCTGGCCCAAGTTTGTTCTTTTTCTATTTCCTCTTTTATTTCCGGAGCTAAGTGGGCGCCGACCCACGGATCGAACCTTCGGCATATTACGGATCTTTTCGCTGTAATGTTTGGGGTGTACAGGGGGCGAGATCGATTTTTGCTAACTTCTTCGCTGCATCTTCGCTTAGGAGGAGGTCCAGGTCTTTCTCTGTGTCACAAAGTGGCACATAGCCATTATATTGATCTTTCAGTCTGAGTAGAATTACTCCTATCGCAGCGTAGATCGTTTGTAGGGTCCTTCCACGCGGGGGTTTTTCCTTCCCGGGGAGGATACGAAGAGGCACCCTCTTCGCACCCTCGTGGTCTTGCATTTGGCTCGTGGGGAGCCTTCTTTCTGGTGGTCTGTTATTCGTCTTCGTACCTGTGCTTTTCTGTATAAAAAATGTTTAACTTTATTGTTGTATGAATGAGAAAATGAGATTGATCTCTCCGCTCCCACAATCTTTGTCGTGGCCGGTGTAACTGTCTGGGTGAAATGGATAGGGTTCTGGACCCGGGGAGCCCCTCCTGGAGGATAACGCATGGCGTTCTTGATGATGGGTGGTGATTGAATCAACTACAACCACCCGGGGTGCCGCCCCTCCTGGGGTTTGGTTATCAAGGCTGCGTACGGCATACATAGAGACGGTTGTGTGTCCCTCTATGGTCTTGGCTGGGCCGCTAGGGATAAAGTGAACTCTTCTCCGACGGTAGCAGCATCGCCTCTCGTCCGGGGTGTCTATGACGGAAGGTTCCACAATGAGCTAGTCTACAAACCTGCTTTCCCAACCGCCTCGAATTCTGTCTTGTCACATGATGGGCATAGTTCGAACTAGGTTATGAGTGGCACTACACACAACAACGACTCGGTAGGCGGGAGTGGTGGGGGGGATGAGTTTAGTCAGCCATAAATATGTTTATGACTGTCAAGGAAAAAAATCTCTTTCTTAAGTCCCCAGTAGGGAAAATAAGGGTGGTTGAGAGAGGGTGAGTTCTTCGATGCGGCTCGATTAGTCAAAAATGCCCTTAGAATTCACTGATCTTTGAATTATTCTTCTCTCTCAGATTCCATCGATGAAAAGTGCGAAAGTAGCGTAGGCTAAGTCTTTCGAGTGAGAGAGCTCAATATCCTTGCGTGCGAGCAGTCCGGGAGCGTGCAGTCCAATCTGGAGATATTCGAAAACCCAGGGTATTTATATGATGGCCATTTTTTTTTGTTTCTCCTCATTGGCAGACTCAGACGCCTGGCTAAACACTTCTGGCGGACAGAGGGATTAGCGTTTGTTGCCTTACCCAAGTCTTAATGGCTTTTACGATGTTGGCCGGTAACTTTCGTCTATCAGCCTCCAGACTACTGAGATTAGCGTTTTCTCGGTGGGATAAAAACTTTTAGCACGCCGAACTTAATTAACTGCGCCTGTGAGGCAGCTGACGGATATTCAAATTCTTTCTTCTTTTTTTTCTTTGGGTTCCGAGGTTACTCCACTTTGAGTTATGCTTAGAAGACAGAAAGAGGGAAGGATTTCATGGAATAAATTAAGGGGTTATTCTTCTTTGTCTTCCCTTTCCCTTACACATACTTTTCTTTCGTATCTTTTTATTTTGTTTCTAATTAAAAAAAATAAAGATCTACTTTACCTGTTTTTTTCCTGTTTTTATCTACTTTTGGTTAGCTTATTTTTTGGGAATTTCCATTTATGTGTATAATTCTTCCATTTCTTTTTCCATTATTTCTAAGCAACTGGGAAATAGTCGATGGGCTCTCCATCCTTCTAGTTGATCTAGGTGGTTGGGGAGTTCTTCTGCCATCTCCTCTTGGGCTTTCCTTATCATTTTCTTTGCTCTTTTTTCTATTATTTTGTTGATCGTAATAAGTTTTACCTCTCGACGTAAATCTCGTTGATTTCTTCGCTCCGCCCGTCTGGTATTCGTTATTATGTACAGTGCTTTGTTTTGTATCCTCTGAATCTGTTGTAGGCTAGTCTTAGAGAAAGTGTACATTGCCTCCGTACGGTACACTAAAGCCGATTGAATAATTGCTTGGTATATATATTTTTTTTGTTCTTTAGATTACGATTTCTTAATCTGAAGAGTAGGGTGAGGAGGGAGTATACCGACCGAATGCTCTGGTACGATAACTATTTCAAATTGCCCGCCGCCACTCACAACCAACACAGCACCCATCCTCAGTGAACAATACGCGAGCAACGAGTTTCCGCCATCACGACGTCTGTGTTTACCAGGTAAGAAAATTGATTTTTCGGATGTTTGTTGTTATTTTTCACGGTACTCATATAGCGTCGAACGTCGGTGAATATGGCGTGATTGTTTTGAATAAGCTTCATTACGATATTTAGCCATATTGACATGTTATCGAGTGAAATGAAGTGCGTCCTTTCGAAGTGGCCACTATGGCATTGTTGTGAAAAAAAATGGTGGTACAGGAGGACATCGACCGCCAACATGTGGGGGGAACACCGATGCGTGAAATTTTGAAAATTCGATATACTTTGAAATACTTGGAAAAACATAACCAAAAGTGACTGATTATGGGCAAAGTTTGCACTCGCTTAGGTACAAAATTGAATTTTTATGCAGTTTTTTCTACTAATAGGTCGGTGTTCCCCCACCCCACCCTAGTTTGAGTCCCATTTTTCTTTGTTAATTCGGTCTGTTACGTGTTTCTTGTAACCTAAAACTATGCATTCGTTGCTATATCTATATCTTTCACCTTCTATTTAGATATCTGCTGTCTTCTCCCGATATACTGGTACTATTTGTTTATGTTTGTCTTGAGCTTGCATTTATTTTCGTAGTTGTTTATGGATTCTATTTCTCATAAAAGAGGACAATTTCACCTCTGCCTGTATGATCCAGATCCATCGGACCTCTATTCCTACCATCACTTCGCCATGACTTCTGCTCCTATAAGAGCGTGGAGAGAAGGGTGGCTCTCATTTCATGCCCAATCCTCTTGCATGACCTCCCCCCGGCCTACTTCCCTCAATTCTGCATCGTAATCTATCCCAGTCTCCCTTTAGTCAGGACGCTTAGATGCCATTTTCTTTCCTTATTCTCGCTGCGGGTATTTTTTTGTTTAGATCCGCAATGCCCACCTCACTACCCGCCCTTTTATCTCGATCGGGCATTACTCTGGACTTTGTGGACCGTTCCCTTCAGGTCTTCGTGGGTTCTTCCTACCCCGGGCCCTTTCCAGAGGGGAAGCCAGGTTCCATTTCTGGACTTTGATGCGATTGATTATATAAAGAAGACGCCGGACTCATGAGCTGTCTATGGGCCAAGTTATGGAGGGGTGGGAAGGGAAGGGGAAAAGGGGTGGGAGGGGAAGCGAATGGGTGGGATTGGAGGCGAAGGGAAAGGGGGAAAGGTAAAGGCTGGGATGGGAGGGTAAGGGAATAGTTGGGACGGGAAGGGAAGGGAAACGGTGGGATCGGAATTGGAAGAAATGGGTTGGACGAGAGAGGAAGGGTATGGTGGGATGGAAAGGGAAGGAAATGCTTGAAACGAGAGGGGAAGGGAATGCGTAAGAGAGGGGGGCAAAGGAATGGGTGTGATGGGAGGGGAAGGGAGTGTGTTTGACGGGATGGGAGGGAAAGGGAAAGGGTTAAACGAGAAAAGAATGGTTAAGGTGAGACGGGAAAGGAAAGGATGAGATGGGAAGGGAACGGAAAGGCTGCGACGGGAAGGGAAGGGAAAGGGTGGGAAGCGAAGGAAAAGGGTTGAATGGCGATGGCGATAAAATATGATTTGCATCTCTTCTCCGTGCCACTAAATAGAGCCTGAGGTTACCATGTGTCACCATTACGGGGCTGCAAGTGGTCGTTAGCTGCAACCTTCCTAACCACAAGAAAATCATTACAAACATCAAGTAAGGCACTCGCCTTAGAGTCTTCAAACATCAATGGCGACATTCGCCCTTAAAACATCAAGGTTATCATTCACCCTTAATTCTTCATTCGCCCTTAATGTTAAAACATCGAAGGCGTTCATCGGTGCTTGAAACATCAATGGCGGCAATCGACTCCACGTCTTAAAACATCGATGGCGACCTTCAATTTCAATACTTACAATATCAAGGATCTCCTTTGCCTTCAAGTCCTAAAACATCACCGTTGGAATTCGCCATTAAGTAACTCCTAAAAAACATGGTCGTAATTCAATCCCAATATTTAAACTTCCATGGTTCTATTCGCCCTTAATTCCTAAAATATTTATCCCTCAACTCTTAAAACATTGAATGGGTCATTCACTAACATACCTATGTATATACAGAACCGTCCAAAACTAGAGAACAAAATACGGAGATCTAGTGTTTCCAATGCAATGTTTTACCCAACTGTAATTTTTGTGGCGGAAGGCGTCGATTCACATTCGAGGGGCCACATTCTACGATATTCGCCACCCTCAATTCTGTGGGGAGCTAAAAAACACCGGAATAAAAATTAAAGCGAAAACCAAAACCACCAAGGGCAGGTCGGACGAAGAGAAAGTTTGTAAAATATGGTTGTGAGGAAAAAGATAGAGTTATTTAATGTTAATAAAGTTTAAAAGAGATTTCTAACAGATTCCTTGGTATGTTCGGGACCGGTAGTGTGCACAATTTTCCCTAACCTCCTCTGTTCTGCAATCGAAGTAGGAGGCGTCTTTTGGTGGAGGAAGACCATCATAGAATTAGTCTCAAGACTCAAACGAGATTGCGTTGGCTGCATCAGGACGTCCAGAGAAGAGCTGCTAGAAGAGATTCTTCATTTCTAATGCAAAAACATCACTCGACTAGTTGTGCATCACGTTCGAGTTCGCCAATGTTTGAGAGCTTGGCAAGAAATAGTTGAACATGAAAAAGAAAAAGTGATCTTAATATTAGTGATCGCTTATGGTTTTGAGATTAACTCGAGGATCTGACGGAAGACATTTTCCTTCAAGTTGATTCCTAGTGTTGCATTTTCTTTTATATCTCCAAATACTCAGATGTTCTGAATGCTAGACTACGGCCACTGATGAAGTATCAGATGAAAAGAAGTATCGATAAAGGAGTAAAGCGTTCAACAAGAGCGTTTTTTCATCATCTTCGCTCTTGAGAAGCTTATCTTAATTATCTTGACACGGCTCCTCCAGGTGTAGCAAGGACAGCCATGTTGCAGGTGACATCTAGAAGCTCACGTGCCCTCCGATCCACAAAGCCCTCTTATGGAAGTGCGTCAAGATATCTTCCACACATTTTCAATTCATCTAATTTCCCAACATTCTTCACATATCTCTTATATACACATGATGCCTTCGTGTGTAAGAAAAAAATCCCTCGTATTTAAGTTTGTGAAACTATGTAGTAAAAATACCCCAAAATATCATTATTATTATTAATTTTATTAATCGTTCTCCTCCTCCTTCTTCTTATTCTTAATTTATAATAAAAATATTTGTTAAACACTGAGGGAAGTGAAGCCTAGCGAGGCCCCGCTATGCCAGAAACGGCCATAAAAGGCAATGTCCTTGAGACCCGGAAAAGGAAAGATTTAAAGCGAGCACTTGAACCCTCTGAGGTTAGGACCCTATTAGAAGGGCAACTTAGGATGAGTGCAGCAAAAAAAAGCAATCCATGCAAATTACCCCCCTCCCCCACACAGACTCAATCCAAAATAAATAGTGGAGGGAGGAGCGAGTTCCTAAAGGATCGAATTCCTGGTTGCATAAGGAGTGAGAAATCATATTAATTCGGTCACTCTTGGTAACGACTCAAAACACATTTAAAAATTCATAAGATTATCGAAATAAAACATTAATATTTTATCTTCTTCATCGTCACGAAACTCGTGGAAAACTAATTACTTCTCAATATACCTTGGCGCCTGTCCAATCGATCCAGACGAATTAAATTGTAAAATTCTTTTAAACATTTCGCTCCGCACTGACAGGTGATCAATCATTGTGGTAATTAACTTCGTAAAATTACAGCGACGATTTGGTCGTTGTCTTAGCTGCCACATCAACAGAGAAGGGACAAAGAGGGTTCGCAGGTGGGTGAAACCGCCTCATTTATCGAGGCCGCTCTTCCGCCAGCACAACTGAACAGTCATGTCCTCAAAGAGTGGAATAAAGTGCGATCGCTTTATTTAATTCATCTTAAGACTCAACTTTTCTGATGAATTCGTTGTTGTTACGTAAAAGAAAGAGTCGATAACCAACGAGGGCGTCTCCACCAGAATGTGAGTGAGGATAGATCTGGGAAGAAAGTGGTTAAGAAATTATTTAGAGGCACAAATCCACTTACGCCTGTTGGAGCCTTTAAGAGTATTTAATCACACAGATGTTACCTGCAGTAGGATTGAAATTGTTACCCCTAAAACACCCCTTGGTGAAACGTTGTTCGAAATCCCAAATCCAAAATTGGGGCGCTTAAAAAGTAAAAATGTTTAAAAGAGTTCTTAAAAATCCCATTGAAAATCCAATGAGTTGAGAGCTCAAATTCCCTTGGATTTTAAGGTATTCAAATAGATTTGGAATCCACAATTAAGTTCCGGCGATAGACTTGAACAAAGTAGACTTAGTCTTAGGCAAGTTACTCTCTTTTAATGAACACTACATGCAGGAACATGGAAACACTACGGGTAAGATTGATTTTGATTAATGAACAGCAATTTAATTTGTAGTGGAGGCGGAAGAGTACGAGAATGAGAGAAAGAGAGAGGGGGAGAATGAGAGAGGGGGAGAATGAGAGAGGGAGGGGGGGAGGGTCTGAACAAGGAAATGCAGCAATCGTCTTTTATCTCATTCCCTTTGTTCTATAATTTAAGAGAATTGGACCACAAGTTCCTTCGTAATCGCGGACGGAATTTGCCGACAGCGTAATGAAGTTTACATAAAGATCAAAATGTCACAAACACAAAGCCGCCATGGCGGACTGGTTTTGGTTAAATTGTGGTACCCGTTTTGGGGCAGGTCACTGTTATTTTTCTTTTTTAATGCCATCGGTAGCTACAAACAAGCCCTGAAATCTCGTTGCAAATCTAACCCTGACTTGGGCATGGAATTCCAATATGCGAACGAGAGGTCTCTTACCCACCTAAGGATAATAATAATAATAATAACCAGGCAATGGCTTCGTCACTCCCCCCTATGGTGGAAGCTTGCGCTGGGCTGCAAAGATTAAAATTTAAAATAAAAAAAAAGCAGCCACTGTTAATTTTTTTATGAATTTTCTGAACTTCGCCAATTATAATAATTTTAAAAAGGAACTCAAAACTATTTCCTCCCTTTCAAAATATCACGTTGCTAAAATATAGTTATTGATAAAATAAAAAAGCAGCCTTACTTAAATTTTAATCAATTTTATGAACTTGACCAATTGTAATTCATTTCCTTTTAAAGCTTTGGATAATCATATTTATTTTCTCTGAACTAAACTATTTTGTTTTTTCAAACTATAAAGAAATTTTTAGAAATTACCTTCATAAAAATTTAAAATATATTTAAGTCATAACTAAACTAAGGTGAAATTATTATTCAAATACATACTCCAAAAAATCCCGTTCTTAAATTATAGAGTTAGTGAAATAATAATAATAACAAGATGGGAAGCTTCGCCACTCCTCCTTAAAAGAGGAGCTTGCGCTTCGCATGCAGACCGGTCTGTGGCCTTCGAACTATCCAGCTCTGGCAAGGGTTTTTTTGATCTAAAAAAAATAAAAGGTTTCCAGTACATATCTCCTAATAATTTACTCTTGGTCTATCTTTTTTGACATCGATGATTATTTTTCTAGGCCTAAAAGACAGAATAAACACTTTTATCGGATTTATTTTTAAATAAGTAAAAAACAATCGGCACCACTCTTTTTTATCATCTAAACTTGCTCCAATAATTTCATTTTGCTTTTCTCGTTTTAAAGTGTCAGTAGCTTCTTTTACTTCCTGCTAAAGACTAAAATTTAAAATTATTTTTTGCAAATAACTTTGAAAAAACCTTCGAATATACGAAAAAATAAAAAAGTGCCTCAATTTTAATAAAATTTCTTAACTTTATCATTTTCAATTCATTTCTTTTTAAAAAATCCAAATCATTCGATAATAATAATTATTTTTAGTCGCGTGAGACTCTATATCTCACTATCCGGTCAGTCGGTCACCGTTTTAGCTTTTTGTTTTCGTAGTAAAATTGTAACTATTCGGCCGATTCTAACGCAATTTGAAGTTCTTATGTTATTTTAGATTTTCTTTTGAATGGTATAATTGACAAGGAACTCTCATGGTTAGCCCGGGAATTCTTGAGGGGGGGGGGGGCATATTGCAATAACACCATAACTATTTAGCCGATTCTAACGATATTTGAAACCCTTATGTTGTTTGACATTCCCTTTCGATTGGTATGATTGCCAAAGTCCTCGCAAGGTTCGCAGGGGAATTATTTGGCAATAACATCATAACTAATCGTCCGATTGTAAAGAAATTTGAAGCCTCTATGTTGTTTTACATTCTCTTTCAAATGTTATATTTGTTAAGGTCATCCCAAGGTTAGTCCAGGAATTATTTAAAGCTTTGAAGGTCATAAGGCCATAAATCAGAATAAGGAGACCACGCGACTTTTGATCATCAGACCTTGTTTCTGAACTTCCCCATTTTGTTTTAAAAAATTCCCATATTTGGACATAACTACATACATATGTCCAGATGCTGAAATTTACTTAATTATGTTGACAAACTTATATTTTAAACGACAAAAATTACACAAAAATTCTGGGTATGATTATAATAGATGATCAGCCACCCTTCTTGTTAGGGGACCCGCCCATCGCTATTTCTCTTTATTACATACCCGTCTACCTCCTTCCAAACTTACCCTCTATCCACAGATGTTCTGTCTACTCGGTGCACTTTCGTCCTCTTATGAGTTCTTACTCGAGGGACAGTGTATCCCCGAGGTCACTACCTTCTGTCAGAGCCCAAAACCCCCTGGCTAAGGCAAGTATTGGGCACAAGGTGTGTTGGGCCGTCGACTCTTCTCACCCTCTTCCAGTACACAGAGAAGGTGGCGACGACGGCATCATTCTTTATGGTTAAAACTCGAGGACAATTTTGTCTGAATGGCGCACCCCAACAATGAAGGACCCCTGGACCGAGTATGTGTAAATGTGCTCATTATATAATTTCGTGATCCTATGGATACTTTTCTATTTACCTCCCAAGGCATAAAGACGCCATAGTGTCACCTTTCTATGCATTTAAATAATTATTATCATGGCGATAACAGAAAGAAATAGCGGGCGACCCCAAGCGCATTGATATCCGCATCCAAGCGCGGCCTCTCCCTCCCTTGGTGTCGTGGAGGATGAGGGAAACTGAGACAACGCTAAGATCGATGGAGGGTGAGAGGGGCTCTCATCACTTATATGAGATGAAGAGGATTCCCCTTTGCCATTTTTGGAGCCATCTCCGGGCAGCTCCACCTCAGAAACGGAGGTGACCACCACCTTTCTTTGAGGTTCCTCCGATCCTCTTCTACCGGAGATTAGGTTTCCTCCTCTCCCGAATATACGGGGGCGGTGGCTTTCCCCTCACACACTTCTTTGGAGCGAAGGACACCTTTCATTGGCTCTGTAAGTTCCACTCCTCGTCGGACGCTCTGCTCCGACTTGAAAAAGCCGTTTGCGAGTCATTCCTTCGGTATTTTTCTACCTAAGAAGGACTATGATACAGCATGGTAATAAGGCTTCGTGGAGAACCAATACGATTAGAGCGAAGGGACGCCTTATAATCTTTACTTCTGAGTTTCTAAGAGGTCGCCGATTCCACGAAGTGTGCGGGAGCCCTATCCAGTCCAATGGAGGAGGAAGATGATGTCCCTCATGGAAGTAACCTCAGTGACACAGTCTTTGCCCTGAGAATCAACGGTATCACCTCCCTGATACCGGAAGATTTTCCAGCTCCACTATACGTAGACATCCTATCTATATCCTTTGTTGCGGGTCAGATGCCAACTCAGGAGCGTCGACTCTACGGGTGTTGAATTGCATCTCTCGCTATCCCGAGCTGCGGAGGTTTATGAAGCGGTGGATTCACACTGTTTGTTTCCTTGGTCAGCCTTCACGGCCGAGCTGGTACCAATAAATGGCTCAGTACGGGAGATAAGACATCGTGCCCATTTCAGACAAGGGATTATGATCCTTAGCAACTCATAAAGCTTCCTGAGTGTGCTTTTGATGGGTAATCATAAGGGTCACCCGTGATGAACATTATACAAACAAGTGCACGGTCCAGCGGGGAAGTTCACCCAAACCAGGAGTACGTTTAAGAATCTTCTTCAAGTGCGCCTCTTCAGGACCCACCCAGTCAGTCCCCGTCGCAGACTTCATCCAATCCGGCAGACACCGGCTGCTGCTCTATTTTTTTACTCGGCAGCGACGTCACATCCTCAAGGTACGTTCTTATTCAAAGCAAGAGGTCCCTCGACATCCCGTCCTTCATCCCACAGCCCCCTCCGGCCGCATCTGCATTAGGTCCCTCGACATCCCGTCTTTCGTCCCACAGCCCCCTCAGGCCGCATCTGCATTAGGTCCAGAGACCCAGATATCTCCACAGACATCGCCACCAGCGATTGAAGCACAAAGAGACGGTTTACTAGAGTTCAAGAGCCTCGAAGTGTATCCTCTCTATTAGAGATGAGGAATTTTCAAACTTCTAATCACAGACCGCGATGGATTGGTATTTCTGGCACCGAATCACGGAAAGTACTGATGTCTTTTCACTGAAAAGAGACCTCTTTTATTTGTTTAAGATTTTGCTAATACTACTAATCTTTAGGTCATCTCGTCATTTGTGACTTAACAATGACTTATAAACAGACACTTAAGAAGCGACCATTAAGATACTTTCTTCCTTTTTATGATTCTTCTTTTGTCTATTCTTGAACTTGCTGAGTTGCCGAGAGAAAGGCGTTCGTGTACCCTTTAAGTCCTATTAACCTACACAGGGAGCAAAATAAGTTAATCATTCGAGTGTTACACAAAAGTTAGTTAATTAATTTGTTAATTTTCAATAATCAGCATTTCAAAGCGAAATATAAATTGAGCAATTGATGCATGGGTAGTTTTCTTTAGATACGAACTATTTTTCGAAATCACAGATTAATAGGAAAACTATTTTCACTGGTCAGAATAATATTACACCTGTTAAAATGACATTGATCTTTACTATTGGACATTGGTTTAGATTAGCTTAGCTAGCAGTTACGTAGCTGGAACTTTAGTTCATCACAAATAAAAGTGTGAAGGTAGTTATCTTTGAGGAGGGAAAGGGAAGAGGAGACGTCTTGTAGAGTATGAGAATGATGGGCGAGGACAGATTTGTTAGCAGGTCAGAGGAATGCGACATCTAGGGAGAGAAGGTGCAGGCGCAGTATTGAGCCGTCTGTAGGATGACCGAAGAAGGCGCAGGGCTGTGTGCAGCCCTCGTTAGCTGAGGAACTCAAGGTAGATCCTCGCCATGTTAGACTTAACGTGTCTGCTGTGTCAGCAGACTCGCTATTCCATAGCAAGTTAATTTGACGCACCTCGATTACTGTGACCAGTATGGATGCCTTCAGGTATGTGGTACTTAAGAGAATCTGAGGAACTTAAACATATGAAGTTTAATAAATGTTAAGCTCTAACTTAGTGGTATTATTGTCATCAAATGTGTATAAATGGTGGACAATAAAATCACGATGAGGGAATTAAAATATAAACTGAGCAAGGTATTCAAGTTTATGCGACAATAAAATGCTTAAGCAAGTGAGTGAATCTCGTATTAAAAGTGGACAATTTAAGGGAAGTAAAAATGTGGGGATGGTTCTCAACCCAACCACAATTGACCTGGTATTATTGGGAGCTGTATGGAACGGGTTGCGCTCGCGTCTTCCAAATCTGCATCACCAACCTCCAAAGTCAGTTCTTCACCCCCTAATTTTTGGAAGACAGGGATCTTAATGCCAGAGTGGGAAAAGAATTAAATTTTTCCAATTTTGCATCCAAGTGTATTCATTTTATACAGCTATCTCTACGTCAGCCCAGGTGAAAAAGTATAATGCTAGAAATAACTCCAGTGCCACCGACTATAAGCAGAACACAGATGGATAGTAGAAAATCGTGCGTCTGGCAGCGGAAATAGTTAGAAGGGAAGATTTGTGTTCGTTCTAACGGTTATTTTTTGGCAAGATATGGCAATACGAACAAGTTTCTCGATGTTTTTTAACAATATCGGTGATGCGAGGTCTTTACTGATGATTTAGTAGCTAAGGTAACAGAGTGTGCTATCTATGTAAAAGGTTAAAGGTATTTTCTCGGAATAATGTCGGAATGTGCACTCTTTTTTTTCCTGGAGCAGTTGGTTATGTAAACACTGTCCAGTGAAAATTATCTTTATTTACATTATCCGTTAGGAATTCTCCCCGGTTGTTCAAGTCAAGTGGCTGCAACTGACGTGTGGGGCTGGCCCTTGGCGCAGAGCGAGTGAGGTTGTTGAGTGAGTGACAAGGCGATGGTAGTAGAATATGATTTGCATCTCTTTTCCGTGCCACTGAATATACCCGAATGGCCCGAGGTTACCATCTGTCACCATTACGGGGCTGCAAGTGATCATTAGCTGCAACATTCCTAACCACAAGCAAACTATTTCAAACATCAAGAACGACACTCGCCTAAGAGTCTTAAATCATCGATAGCGACATTCGCCTTCAGGTATTAGAACATCAAGGTTCTCATTCCCCCTCAATTCTTTAATCATTAGGAGGATCATTCGCCCTTAATGTTAAAACATCGAAGGCGTTCATCGGTACTTGAAACATCAAGTGCGGTAATCGAATCCACGTCTTAATACATCGATGGCGACCTTTAATTACAATACTTACAATATCAAGGACCTCATTTGCCTTCAAGTCCTAAATCATCTCCGATGGAATTAGTCATTAAGTAACTCCTAAAAAACATGGTCGTATTTCAATTCCAATATTAAAACTTCCATGGTTCTATTCGACAACATACCTACACTAGCAGCCATAATATAAAGGTCAATAAGAACAAGTGTATTTAAATATTTATAGAAGTTTAACAAAACGATAAGACTATATATTATACATATATTTAGATATATCAAATATTTATCTTTCGTGAAAATTTGAAGTAAATAGATTAAATATTTCGTAAGTTATGAGCAAATAAAATAACTCTTTTTCAAATTGCAGCAGCCCAAAATTAAGGGTCACATAGAAAAATAATGTAAAATGGAACGAGAACAAAACAGAAACCCTTACTATTAATATTTTGTGAGCATCCCTTTACTAGCAATAACCTCCCGACATCTGTTACCACATAACTGAATTAATTTCTTGAAAAATGATGGAGAAAATTGTTATATTCGTTTTGCAATTATTCTGAGACTTCATCTTGGTTCTTTGGATTTCTCCTTCGCGCCCCATCTCCAATAATCTTCCAAACATTTTCTATAGTGTTGAGATCAGGACTTTGAGGCGGCCATTCCACGAGATCCACCCCTTTATCACTCAAAATCTCGTTGGCTCTCTTCGCAGTGTGGCAGGGCGCGTTGTCCTGCATGAAGATAGGAGGTTGAACTCACGAGGTTCGGAGATGTGGAAGGGCATCCTATCTAAGAATTTGATAGTAGATTTCAGCATTGACAGTCCCTTGTATGCGAATAGGTAGACTAGGGCCAGCTACAAAGATCACTCCCTCGTTCATATTTCACTCTCTTCTTCACGCCTGCATGAGATAACCTTTCGCCACATCTTCATCGGACGTACATCCCGCCATTGGAACCAATCACATTAAACTTCGATTCATCGCTAAAATGAACCTGCGCCCACTGTTCTTGTGTCCAAACGTCATGTAGATGTACGTAACAAAGACGGGCTCTTTGATTTTTCTTAGAGATCGGAGGTTTTTTGGCCGGTGCTCGACCAAGCAACCCAGAACATCATAACCTCCAGGAAACTGTTTTGCCCGATACGTTGACATTGGAGGTGGAGCTAAACTCGCGGGATATCTCAGCAGCACTCTTAAACCTATCCTTCAGTGACATTCGAACCATAATACGATCCTGCCTTAGCGACGTTTTATGAGGTCTACCGGTTTGGGGTTTTGCATCTGTCAATTCTAACGACAAACCTAGCTACAATTCCTTGCACAACACTTCTCGACCTTCCTACAGAGGTTGCCCTCAAAGAATTTGACGTACACTCTTGGTAAAGGCACACAATCCTTTGATTTTCATCACAGGACACCGGTCGTCTCTCACAAGCCGCCCTGTTTACAGTTGAATGTTCCAATAATGTTTTATCATAAGAAGTAACTTTTAACCCATCACCAGTCTCCTAGACACAAATACCTCGGTTGGTAGTTCATTTTTTCAAAGTGACCCTCAACTTTTGGCCGCTGCAATTTGAAAGATACTTTGTTTATATCCTCATAACTTACGAATTTTTAAACCATTCATTTCAACTTTTCACGAAAGATAGATATTTGATATATCTAAATAGGTTCATAATATATAGTCTCAACGTTTTGTTAAACTTCTATAATAAATATTTAAATACATTTGTTGTTACCGAGTCTTATATTATGGCCGCTAGTGTATGTATATAGACAAGCGTGCAAAACTAGAGAACTAAATACCCAAATATCTAGTGTACCAATGCTATGGTTTACCCAACTGGAATATCTGTGGTGGAAGACGGCGATTCACAGTCGAGGCGCCACAGAATCCAGCTTCCAGTCGTAGTGATTTGAAGTGGAGTGGAAAGACGCAAATATGCAGTTCAATAATCAACCTCACCCAGAGAACATGGGAAAGAGCTAAATTGTAAATTAAAAATAATAAGGAACTCTAATGGGAAGAGAGTGGACATGAGTATTTAAAAGAAGACTAAATAGGGCTATCAAAGGAAAGGAATGAAGAGAGAACCTCCAAAAAGAAAACAACGAGGTGCCATAAACAAAGAGACTGACGAGAGAAAATAAGTCAAGAATGATAAAGTTAAACATAGGTAAGTAATGGGTCATTTAATTTTGGCAAAATAGTCATTACAGAGCAAAAAATGGTGAAATGGCAATGCAATTTGAAAGGAATTGTATGGACAGAAATATGTTGGTCTGGTAAATTAATTGACGCCGGACTAATTAGCTTAATAATTCCAGCCCTTAGCAAATCTTGGTTTGGGGCGGGATAAAAGACGATCGTCAACGATACGCAAAGAGTTGGCGAATTAAAAGATCCTCAAGGTAAAATAGTCAGGTTCACATCAACAACACATGAAAAAAAAGAATCGATATTTCATAGAAAATGAAAGCGTGTCAATTGAGAAAGATCATAGACGAAAAAAGCACGAGAAATACTGATCGAAAACGTTGTTTTGGGGGCTAATATTTTTTTCTCCATTATAAGTAAGCTAAGTTTTAAAATAAACTCTTTGATACAACAACGAAAGTCTCACAAAATAATACAATTTAGGATCTTTGGGGTCTGGCGCACATTCTCCCATATTTTTGTACATTTCACCACTAATGTAGTATCTTACGTTGATTCCAAATTTATATTTCACTCTTTGGAAAAATTATTAGTTGAGGTTAGGCAACGTTAGGTTAGGATATCTCAATATGATACAAATAGAATTTATAACATTTATTTCAAAATAACTTTTACAGATTTTAAGATGATCTATTGCTTTAAAGCTTAAACTTCAAAGTTCTGCGGAAATTCTTTTTAAAATTTTTGTATTTTCCTAATTTCTACGCCATACGACTTCACCCAATGAAGAGGTGGACGACGCAACTTAAGGAATACAGCTTTCTTGAACCCGAGTTTGCAATCAAATCAAAACATTGCTATGGAAGGAAATTTGTGGTAAATGTCATAAAACAATCAAAAATCTTCTCTCGCCAAATAATAAAAATACACGAAATCTTTGGTTCTTTAAAGGCTTTGGAACCTATCCAATTGGAGCACATACATAGTTATTTTCTACCATAAAACCTAAAGCCCACCTTACAAATCCGTCCCAAGTATAATGTCAATTTAAGGTTAGAAAACTAAACAATCTATGCCAAAAATGTTTGTTATCATTTCATAATTGAAACTAGATTCGTCTATACAACAGAACCTTGATCAGATACTTCTTTTCAAGTCTTACCTAATCGAGTAAGTAACTGCTAATTACACCAATGTACAAACTATTCGAAAAGTTAACTATTCTTTTAGTTAAAATGGGTTTGGTATTATCCAGTCTAGGCTGCTTCAAAGTTAATTTCATTCAGTGAACCATTCTCTACCTTACACAATATAACTCAATTTATTTTTTATTTAAAGTGGATATTTTTCGAAAGAAGAGGAAAACAGCCCATAGACCAAAATAAGCCAAGCAGAAAGTAAAAAAAAAAACCCAAAACGAGGACTCAAAAGCCAGTAGCGAGCGAGGTGACGTACGCGAAGATCCTCAAGACCGAGAGATTCGAGCAGAATGTTTCGGGGAAACCTCAGTCGACGCAGAAAGATTCAGGGGAGCTTCCATTGCACCCGATTAAGATGGGACAGAGAAAGACCTGAAGCCTCGAGGCAATGAGGGGAAGTCAACGAGAAAAGTTGCGGCAACTTTAGGCTCCCGTCGGCCGCTCCCATCTTCTTTGCTAGACATCCCGAAGGGCTGACATGATTCTTGCCCTGTAATCAGAGTGAGGAAGAGTGAAAGGCTGGATTCGTCGCCCAGTCCTTATGGACTGTTTGGACCCCTCAAGAACCCGCTCATTTTAAGCAATCCCTACATTTCCAGGAACCCAGAAAACAACAGGTCATCCTCCTGAATCGCGGCAAACGTGGCTTCACGAATCCTGAGAATCAGTGAGGCGGAGATTCTAATGTCTCGAGGGCACTCACGGCGCTCTATGACTAGCTCTATTTCTCAATGTGGTCTCGAAACCGGTCGCGACGCCCAATCTCCCGTAACGAGCGATGTATTTTAACTACTCGGATATGAAGACATTCGCAATGGGCTGTTTAGCGCCGCCCACTTCGAAACGGGCAGGGACGGCGTAAAAGCTAGCCCGTTCTTCGAACAATGAACCATCAGTGTACACTTGCACGGCTCTCTTCCCTACTCATAAAAGTTTGAATACAAATACATAATGCACATTGCATGGTGTAAAGCAAGTTGCATCTCCTCAGCAGCGTCAAGCAGGCTCTCTATAGTGGATGTTTGGAAGACACGATTGCCAAACAGAAGCCAGAGTGGTGGATCCAGTCCACCTTCCGCAGTTAATATTTAATTGGGGATGTGTAAAACTTACATGCGTATTCTAACCTCGCACGACCAAAGCATTGGTAACAAAGGGTAAGACACAAGCTTCAAAACAACCAAAACAAAAAACAACAAAAAACATGATAAGCAAAAAAGCAATAGGGAAGCGAGGTCCGGCGTCAGGGTTAGGCCCGCCTCCACACGGCGCAGGAAAATTCGACCTACAACAAAGTGAAATAAAGTGTAGAAGGACAACTTCCTCGAAAAAGTCATGTAGTCCGCAGGATTGTATGCATGAACCCGTAGCGAATACATGGAACAAGAGGTAGCGACTCCGCTCGTCCCGTAACGAGCATCCACCCAAGTTATCCGTCCCAGTAGCGAGACAGGAACGTGCACGAAGATCTCTCAGGTTGGGAAATTCAACAAAAATGTGCCAAGAATCTTGGGGACAAAGCAGTCGCCGCTTCATCAAATGGCGAGGGCCCCGTGAGTGTGACCAATTTGGAGGCGAGAGAAAACAGCATAAAGCCGTGGCGGCATTGAGGGGTAGGCCCATAGTAACAGTCGAGGCGCAATGGTACCCAACTTTTAGTTCCACTGGGCCGTCTTCAATCTTCTTTTCTAGACAGCAGAGATGGGTTGGCCAGATTCCTCCGATGTTTGAGTAAGAGGAAGAGCGAAACGCTGGTCTAGTCGCCCAGTAATCGCGGATTCGGTGGCATCCTCATCGGTGCGCTTATTCACATTAATTCCCACATGTCCAGAAACTCAACAGAAGATATTCTCGACATCAAGCCGATCGCGGCAACCGTGACGTCACTGATTTAGCGAACCAGAAGGTATGGAGATTCCAATGATCCGAGGCGCTTTGTGGGTCTCTAAAGATTACACTCCAGTCTCTGAAATGGACAGGATGCTTTATCTCAGGTTCGGGGCTGTGTATTGCAACAACCTCGGCCGTGAAGACAGCCGCAGCGCCAGGTAGAGCTCCGCTGACTTCCAATACATGGGATACGGCGTGGAAGCCGACCCACTTCTTGGACAGAGATATCCGAATGCACTGGCACGGATCCAGCGCAAAATCACGTGTGCTCCCTAAGGGTGAACGCAATATTGCAAGCGCTGTGAAAGCTTTGAAAGCAGAGGCGTGAAGACAAATAGTTAAAGGTCTTACCCTAAAAGGTAGCATCGTGAGAAAAAAAGAGAGCCAATGGCTAGAAAGCTCAACCGACCTCTCGAAGGAATTTCTTAGCCATAAACTCAAAGTGTTTAAGGTATAACTTGGGCTTCTCGGCGGCCTAGGCTCCGTCCAGATCAATTACGGATGCAGGGAGAGCTGATAGCGACTGAAAGAGGCGCCGGGATTGCGCGTACAAACGCAGAGTGAGTAGTACCTTTCCAGCATCCACGAGTAGACTTTCAATTAAGGACGTCCAGAAGACATCAGTCGCGAGGCGAGGACCGGTCTGGTGGATCAAGTCCACTTTCCTGCTCTATTGAACAGTAGATGGCTCCCCCCCCCCCCGATCTCTATGCGGAATTGGCGCATAAAGATTCTCCATGATAACGTATCGCTATACGGTATCATCGGCCTTCTCCAGATCGATAAAAACGATGGCGTAGTGCTGTCTAAGAAGGAAGGCCTCCCAGACGGTATTTTCCTGTCGGAGCAGAGCATCCGACGTGAAGTGGAACTTGCGGAAGCCGTACTTAGTGGAAGACTGGATGGCTCCGCTCTCCAGAAAACGGCTAGTCTAACATTAACTAATTTATCTATCAATTTGCACAGGCAGGAGGCTACGTAGATTCAGCGTAAACCATACAGGTCAGAGTGATCTCTAGCCGATTTGCGAAAAGTGAACGCAGTATCCATTCGCCATTCGTCTGGGAAGATACCTTTTACTCAGATTCTGTTGAACAAATCAAACAGAAATGCGATGCCTCGCTTATCCAGGTGTTAAAGCAAGGCATACGGGACATCTTCCCGACCATGGGCAATGGCCGCGCACGAAGTGAGAGCGAAACCCAAGTCACTCAATTTAAACCTGTCGTTGAAAGGTTCTCCGCCTCTGGAGCTAAAGTCCAGTTGTCGGTCTGCTCTGACACCACGAGGAACATTCGATGCTAGTAGGGCAGCATCCTTGCAATAGAACGCAGAGAAAGCGGTCACGCAGAACTCTACCACGGACATTGGCTCCAAGATAGCGGTTCCATTTCCCCCTTGCTCCGAAAGTGAAGCCATGTTTGAACGCCGAAAGACCGGCGGGTGTGCTTTGAAACACACCAGAAGCAAGCCCTAGCTCGACGAAATTTACCGATAGCTAAATTGTTCGGCCGATGTCTAGAGCGGATGTAGGCATAACACTTCTATTTGAGGGCATTGGAGCAACTTACACAGACTTCGGTTAACTCGCCTTTGGACGTTATCAACACTAATTCATATGGCTGAAAGGGTTACAGTAGTAGAACCTCCGCGATACTGGTACGAATGTCTTTACGGGGTAGCGATATCAGCTGGCACGCACCGAGGCAAGAAGCCTGTCACAGTCGTTCGTGATGAAGACTGTAGAGGTGTGTCTCAAGGCAGGCCCCTCCCTGTTTTATTATCATACGTACGAACTTGACTGATCCTAATATTTTTTAGGAGAGGAGGGTGGGGAATGAACCCGCTTCTCTCTACCGCCGGAAGAAGCCCTTAGGCCGAATGGACCGCCTCACCAAGATCCTGCTGGTTGGGGCTGGGTCACCTCCAGACGCATGCCCATTTCAGGAGGGGTTGGGTCTTCCTTGTGGCCATCCTCCCCCAAGACATCGCGAATCTCATTTGATGTACCTTTTGTCATGTCTGTAGACGGCGAACCGGCATCCATAGGGGAACAATGGGGGCAGGTACGCTAGTGGCCTGTTGCCTGAGAATACGGAACTGCAGGACACACTTGGGCACGGACTGACGGGATCCTCTCTCCCATGGCTCCTTAAATGTATTGGGCTTACCGAGCCGCTTTCACCGAGGGAGAACAATTTTGGGACGCCTTCCTGCTTTCTTGCCAGTCTCTTGTGAAATAAAGGAGGGGCTGCCACTGATTGAAGATAAGGTCCCGCAAGGGGTCCTCCAGAAAAGTGGGTGAGCTGGATTCAAACGCACCATAGGCCTAGGGATGGAGTAATCCGGTGCAAGAGGGTTGGAGGGGACCCTGAGAAAGCACAGACGGTGAGTTCCATTTCTGCTAGGGAGCTGCCCAAAAGCGGCTCCGACGATGATATTGGGGTTTAAGTGTTTTTCTTGGCGTTCTAAATGGCCATTCAGAAACATTTCGCCCCCCCGGCCTGTGACGGCCAACACTGACTACCACTGGTTATGTAGAGTTATGGAGGTGACAGACCTGTAAATGGACTTGTGTGTGCAAATCCGCAACGACTTAAAATTTTCCAGGCAATGTGCCGATGTAGAAAAATGGCAGAAAGTGTATTAGATTAAATAAAGGGGCAATTTCGCTTCCGAAGAAAAAGAGTTTGTCCTCAAATTGTATAACTTTCTAATCAGACTTCACCTGGAGTACGCCGTTTAGACTGGAACGTACCAGGCTCTGGCCACCAAGTTAATTCCCTCACTTCGGCACAAAGGATATCAGCGTCGGCTTCAAGAATTAGGGCTTTTCTCTTTGGAGACTCGCCGATTACGAGACCAGCTAATAAAGACCTTCAAGATTTTAAGATGTGTCGAAAACGTAGACTAGAGAAAGATGTTCAGGTTGAGTACAAATCCGACGTTTAACCATGGTTACAAGCTGAAAGCTTTTTCATATCACAATCGGGTGACTTTTCTGCTTCATGTGGCCACAAAAGCGGGTGGGAGAGGTGGGCGAGGAGAGCCTTCATCTATAAGCGGGCGGGAGAGGTGGGCGGGGAGAGCCTTCATCTATAAGTGTGTGAGAAAGGTGGGCGGCGAGAGTCTTCATCTATAACCGGATGGAAGAGGTGAGCGGGGAGAGCCTTCATCTATAAGCGGGTGGGAGAGGTGGAGGAAGAGAGCCTTCATCTATAAGCGGGTGGAAGAGGTGGGAGGGGAGAGCCTTCATCTATTAGCGGATCGGAGAGGTAAGCAGGGAGAACATTCATCTATAAGCGGGTGGGAGAGGTGGATAGGAAGAGCCTTCATCTATAAGCGGGTGGGAAAGGTGGGTGGGGAGAGCCTTCATCTATAAGCGGGTGGGAGAGGTGGGCGGGGAGAGCTTTCATCTATAAGCAGGTGAAAGAGGTGGGCGGGGAGAGCCTTCATCTATAAGCGAGTGGAAGAGGTGGAGGGGGAGAGCGTCCATCTATAAGCGGTTGGGAGAAATGGGCGGGGAGAGCCTTCATCTATAAGCGGGTGGGAGAGGTGGGCGGGGAGAGCCTTCATCTATAAGCGGTTGGGATAGGTGGGCGGGGAGAGCCTTCATCTATCAACGGTTGGGAGAGGTGGGCGGGGAGAGCCTGCATCTATCAGCGGGTGAGAGAGGTGGGCGTGGAGAACATTCATTTATTACCAGGTGGAGAGGTGGCCGGTGAGAGCTTTCATCAATAAGCAGGTGGGAGAGGTGGGCGGGGAGAGCCTTCATCTATAAGCGGGTGGAAGAGATAGGCGGGGAGAGCCTTCATCTATAAGCGGGCTGGAAAGGTGGGAGGGGAGAGCCTTCATCTATAAAGGGGCGGGAAATGTGGGCGGGGAGAGCCTTTATCTATAAGCGTGTGGAAGAGGTAGGTGGGGAGAGCCTTTATCTATAAGTGGGTGGGAGAGGTAGGCGTGGAGAGCCTTCATCTATAAGCGGGTGGGAGAGGTAGGCTGGGAGAGCCTTTTCATATAAGCGGGCGGGCGAGGTAGGCGGGCAGAGCCTTCATCTATAAGCGGGTAGGAGAGGTGGGCGGGAAGAGCCTTCATCTAGAAGCGGGTGGGAGAGGTGGGAGCATGGAGCCTTCATCTATTAGCAGATCGGAGAGGTGGGCGGGGAGAGCCTCCATCTATAAGAGGCTGGGAGAGGTGGACGGGGACAGCCTTCATCTATAAGTGGATGGGAGAGGTATGCATGGAGAACCTTCATCTATAAGCCGGTGGGAGAGGTGGGCGGGGAGAGCCTTCATCTATCAGCGAATGTGAGAGGTGGGCGGGGAGAGCCTTAATCTATCAGCGGGTGTGAGAAGTGGGCGGGGAGAACCTTCATCTATTACCAGATCGGAGAGGTGGGCGGGGAGAGCCTTCATCTATTAGCGGGTTGGCGAGGTGGGCGGGGAGAGCCTTCATCTATAAGCGGGTTGGAGAGGTGGGCGCGAAGAGCTTTAATCTATAAGCGGGTGTGAGAGGTGGGCGGAGAGAGCCTTCATCTATAAGCTGGTAGGAGAGGTGGGCGGGGAGCCTTAATCTATAAGCGGGTGGGAAAGGTGGTCGGAGAGAGCCTTCATCTATAAGCATGTGGGAGAGGTTGGCGGTGAGAGCCTTTATCTATAAGCGGGTGAGATTGGTGTGCGGGGAGAGCCTTCATCTATTAGCGGGTGGGAGAGGTGGGCGGGGAGAGACTTCATCTAGAAGCGGGTGGCAGAGGTGGGCGGGGAGAGCCTATAGGTTAGGGCCTTTGCAAAATAGTACCTCCACGGTATGGACAGCAATGCCCTTCGAGGTGCTACTTTTCCTTGGTACTCTTCTCTCCCTCTCTCCCCTTACCCCCTTCCCTCTCGCTGTCCCACCTCTTCTCCTTCTATCTAGCTCTCTCTCACCCTCTCACTCGCCCCCCATCTCCCTCTCTATCAAGCTTTGTCTCCCTCTCCCAAGGAGTTCTTCGGCTATGTAAATAGCCGTAAACCAATCCATCGTAGGATTGGGCCCTTAGTGGACGAGAAGGGTGCATTAACTCAGTCAGATGCAGAAAATGCTAACCTTCTCAATGACTACTTCTCCTCAGTGTTTACTAAAGAGTGTGGTCCCATCCCCCAGCCTACGGATTCATACTCGGGGAAAAAGCTGGAGGCAATGGACTTCACCGAAGGAGAAATAAAGAAAAAGATCGCTGACCTAAAGACGAATAAGTCCCCTGGACCGGACGGGTTTCTACCCAAGGTGTTGAAGGAAGTGTGCGATGAAGTATCACAAAATCTGTGCGCTATCTTTAACCGGATGCGTTCCTAGAGACTGTCGTGAGTCGGAGGTGACTCCGATCTTCAAGAAAGGAGCCCCCAGCCATCCGTCAAACTACCGACCTATCAGTCTGACTTCGATAGTCGGTAAACTCATGGAAAGCATCGTGGTGGAGAAAATAATGTCGTATTTAGAGTCAAACCTGCTACTGAGGAGTTCCCAGCACGGCTTCCGAAGGCAACGGTCATGCCTGACGAACCTTGTGGAATTCTTCCACTTCGTGTTCAGTGAGCACGATCGGGACAAGGCGGTGGATGTGGTTTACTTAGACTTTCAGAAAGCCTTTGATAAAGTACCACACCGCCGCCTTCTCCGGAAAATGCGAGCGCTGGGCATAGACGGAAAAGTAGCCGGCTGGATCAAGAACTGGCTAAGTGGCAGACGGCAACGGGTGGTGGTGAATGGAAAGGCTTCTGAGTGGGTGCCCGTTACTAGCGGAGTGCCTCAAGGTTCTGTCCTGGGACCACTACTATTCATCATCTACGTCAACGACATGGACGGTGACATGGTTGCCAAGATTTCCAAATTTGCCGACGATACCAAGCTTGGTATGAACGTTGCAAAGGATGGAAATACTTCCCGCCTGCAGGAAGATCTTTGGAAGATTGGGGAGTGGTCGGACACGTGGCAAATGCCTTTCAACGTGAACAAATGCAAAGTAATGCATATCGGCCACAGAAATCCCCAATCTCATTATATCCTTAAGGGCACTGCTCTTGAATCGAGTGACACTGAGAAGGACTTGGGTGTTACTATCACTAGCGACCTCAAGTTCTCGAAACAGTGCATCGAGGCAGAGAAGAAAGCCCAAAGGATGTTAGGCTACATAAAGCGCCAGTTTGGATACCGTAACAGGGAGATAGTACTTTGTCTGTACAACTCCCTGGTTCGGCCGCACCTGGAGTATGCCGCACAATTTTGGAGTCCTTCGTTTCGAAAGGACATCGCAAGGTTGGAACGCGTACAAGCTAGGGCAACCAAACTGATTCCCTCTATCCGACATAAAAGTTATGAGGATAGACTAAGGGAATTATATCTGTTCTCGCTGGAAACCCGTAGACTGCGTGGTAAGCTCATTGAAGTTTTCAAAATACTTCGAGGGTTCGACAATGTTGACTACCGGGATATTTTCACACTGAGTGAGAACAGAACGCGCAATCACGGCTTCAAACTTGAACTGAAGCGTTACAACCGCAATCTGTGTGGAAACTTTTTCACCTACAGTATCTGCGGTAAGTGGAACGCACTTCCGGTGGAAGTTGTCAACAGTGAATCTGTTGACCAGTTCAAGTCAAGACTAGACAAGGTCTTGAAAAGTGGCCGTTTAGGGACGCAAAACAATTAGGCAGCCATGTGCCCGCTCGATTGCTAGTCCAAAGGTACCCTCTTTGAATGGACCGTAAGGTCTCCTAGGGTACCTTCTTTCCTTGTTGTTACTCCTTGTTGTTACTCCTTCTCCATTTTCTTCTCAATCTCTCTACTTATCTCTCTCCCCCTCTCTCAACTCTCTCCTTTATCCCCTACCTTCTCTCTCTATCTCACTATTTCGCTCTGTCCCTCTCCCAATCTCTTTCTCCCTCTTCCTATATCTTTGTTTCCCTCTCCTCTATCTTACTCTCTCCCTCTCCTTCCTCCCTCACTTCTTCAATATCTATCCTTTGCCTTTTCTACCTCTCTCTCTCCCTCCCACTCCCAGTTTTCCATCTCCCTATCCCTTTCCCGATCTCTCAGTTCTCCCTCTCTTTCCCGATCTCTCCGTTCTCCCTTTCATTCCCAATATCTCCCTTTCTTCTTTTCTCTCCCCCACTCTCCCCGTCCTCCCTCTATCTCCCCCTCCTCACTCCCTCTTCCCCTCCTTCCTCCATATCTCCCCTCCTACCTACCTCTCTCCCTTTCCTTCTCTCTCCCTTTCCTTCTCTCTCTATATCTCTTCCTCTCACGTAATCTCTGTTGTTATCTCTCACTTTTTCTCTCTCTCTTACCCTCTCTCTCTCTCTCTCTCTCTCTCTCTCTCTCTCTCTCTCTCTCTCTCTCTCTCTCTCTCTCTCTCTCTCTCTCTTCGTAGTCTCCATAACGTTCGTAATTAAAATCATCGAAAAGATCGATTCTTTTTGTGATTTTGTTCTCGTTTTCTTTTATTGTTGATGTTTGTGTCGTTTGATGTTTAGGATTCGTTTTTCACGAACCTTTTAGCTTCGGTTTATTCGATTCCGAGACTCTTCCTTTTTTATTAGCTTAAAGTTCTTTTAAGTTCATTTAAGCTTTCCTCGGGGCGAAGAAACGCCCTCTTTGTCTCAACCTCTCTCATTACTTTTCTTGGCATCAAACAAAATAAAACAAATACAAGGGGGGATTGAGGTCTCTTGTTCTACTTAGTATTACTAGGTATTTCCCTGCCAGGGCGAGAGAAAGTTTCGTGAAGGTTTGCCGAACATGCTTTATTAAGGAGTGGAAGACCCCTTCCATCGCACAGGAACTCCATCACACGCGAAACAAGCCACACATACGAGGGAAGGTGAATAAGTTTTGCGAATCGGTAGGGCAAAACAGAGGAAGGGGGATGGCTGTTTGTGGGGGTGTTAGGACAAGTTATGACAAGTCAGGACCTGCAGCGGCACGCTCCTGCCTCGTCTATTGAAGAAGCAGTAGCTGATCGCAGATCGTCAGTCACAAATTTTTCAACAATGGAGAAGGTTGAGCACCGCGCAGTGATCAAATTTTAGACCAAGGAAGGCAAGAATGCAAAAGAGATCCATGAAGGCATGGTTGCAGTGTACACCGACACTGCCCCTTCCTATGCAACCATTGCTCGCTGGAATAGGGAGTTCCGCCATGCTCGTAAGGCCCTTGAAGATGACCCCCGTCCAGGAAGCCCGTCAGACGTGACCAACGAGGACAATGCGGCCTGTGTGGAGAGGATGATCCTCGAAAATCGACGGGTGAAGGTCGAAGGAATTGAGCGAGAACTTGGAATATCACATAGAGGTGTTATCAACATCATCCACGACAATTTGGCCACGACCAAGGTGTCTGCCCGTTGGGTCCCTAGAATCCTCACGCCCCATGATCGACTTTAACGTCGTCAAAGTCCACAAGACCAGAGTTGCACAAGCTGCCCTGCGCGAGTGCGGATTCGAGGAGCTCAACCATTCCCCCTACATTCCAGATCTGGCCCCTAGCGACTACTTTTTATTCCGCCAGCTCAAGGCCGCACTGCGTGGACGCCGGTTTGGGGACGATGAAGATGTCGTCCAGCTCGCCGTCCAGGAGTGGATTGAACAGCAGTCGAGAGATTTCTGGGTATCGGGAATTCGAAGCCTCAGGGACAAGTGGCGCAAGTGCATTGAAGTCGAGGGTAGTTATATTGAAAAATAATAAAATAATTTTCCTCATATCTCGTTTCATTATATCCGAATTTCAAAACTTATTGAACGCCCCTCGTAGTACACGAGAAGCCACCCAATATCTGGGTGCAAACCATCACAACCATCACAGATCAAAAATCCTCCCTAGGTGACAAATGGGTCGCCCTGTAAAGGCTCTTGTTCGAGCTAAGCGCGCTGCCACCATCGGGAACCAGGCTCGACTTGATAGACACTCGCACACCTAATGGATGATCAGCAGATACAGCGAATGGGGGATGGGGGTAGACTTTAGGTATGGTCGTCCTCCGAAGTAAGGGAGAGGATGGATAGCCGTTAGTTTGGGGCTGATGAAGTATTGTCCATGGATAGAGCGAAATCGTCTCTAAAGCGTCACTCCTCGACTCACATTCTTCGATATTCGCCACCGTCAATTCTGTTGGGTGCTAAAAAACACCGGTATAAAAATTAAAGCCAAAATCTAAACCACCAAGGGCAGATGGACTAACAGAAGGTTTGTAAAATATGGTTGTGAGGAAAAAGATAAAGTTATTTGATGTTAAAAAAGTGAGAAAGACAATCCTAATAGACTCCTTGGTATGTTGGTAAGTGGCAATGGGTACAATTCTCCTTAACCTTCTCTGTTCTGCAGTCAAAGTAGGAGGCGTCTATTCGTGGAGGAAGACCATCATAGAATTAGTATCAAGACTCAAACGAAATTGCGTTGGCTGCATAACGACGTCCAGAGAAGAGCTGTTAGAGGAGATTATTCATTTCTAATGCAAAAACATTACTTGACTAGTTGTTCATCGCCTTCGAGTTGGCCATTGGTTGAGAGATTAGCAAGATTTTTTTATTTTTTTTTATTTAAGGGGCTATCTGGCGACTGCCGACTTAGGCATAAGTCGCCGTAAACAAACAGCCTAGTTCTAGGCTACTTTAAAAAATTAAACAGAAAACAATAAAAAGAAATAACAATAACAATAACAAAGCAATAACAAAACAATAACAAAAATAACAACAACAATTAAACCGGGTTAAATGAAAGGGAGAAGGCCGGCCTCCCCCCAAAAGTCAATAAGTCCACCAGTCAAAGTACACGCACTCGTCCCGAGTACAAGGGACAGGCGGTAGCGACCCCGCCCATCCCGGTACCGGGACAGGTGTCGTGCCCGAAGATCACCCAGACTGGAACATTCGACAAGAATGTGCCGAACAGTCTGGGGGACAACGCAGTCGTTGCAATAGGGCGCAGGCGAGCGCTCCATCAAATAGCGATGCGTCACACAAGTGTGCCCGATTCGGAGACGACAGAATGCAACCTGAAGCCGCCGCGGCATTGGGGGATAGGTCCATGGGAACAGTCGCGGCGCAATGGCACGCAACTTTAAGTTCCCTTCGACCGTCTCCCATCTTCTTTGCCAAGCAGTCCGAAGAGCTGCCCGTATTCTGCCATGTAGTCAGTGTGAGGAAGAGCGAAATGCTGGTCCGGTCGCAGAGTCCTCGCGGACTCTTTGGCGCCCTCATCGGCGCGCTCATTCCCCGCAATTCCCACATGTCCAGGAACCCAGCAGAAGATAATCTCGACATCTGCCCGGCTCGCCAAAACCGTGGCGTCACGGATTTCGCGAACCAGGGGATGCGGAGATTCCAATGCCCCGAGAGCACTCAGGGCGCTTTGTGAGTCGCTATAGATCACAATCCGGTCTCCGAACCGGGCACGTCGCGTAATCTCCCGTACCGAGTGATGTATTGCCACCAGCTTGGCCGTGAAGACAGACGCAGCGCCTGGTAGAGCCCCGCTGACTTCAAACAGAGGGGATACGGCGTGGAAGCCGACCCCCTCTTGGGACTTGGAGCCATCCGTATACACTGGCACGGTACCAGCGTGACACGATGTGTGCTCCAAAAAGGTCGAGCGCAATACTCCCGGCGCAGTACAAGCTTTGGGAGCAGAGGCGTGGCGACAAATAGCCAAATGTGGTACCCTCCAGGGTGGCGTCCTGGGCAGAACCAGGAAGGCCACTGGCCCGAGAGCGATATCTACCTCTCGAAGGAGTTTCCTGGCCTAAACCAAAAGAGCATAGGGTATGACTAGCGTCTCTCGGCAGCATAGGCACCATCGAGATCAGCTGCGGATGCAGTGAGAGCTGTTGGCGACTGAGGGAGGCCCGGGCTTGCGCGTACAGGCGAGTGATGCACTGCACGCGGTGCAGAGCGAGTGGCATCTCCCCAGCATCGACCAACAGGCTCTCAATGGGGGAAGTGCGGAATGCACCGGTCGCAAGGCGAAGGCCGGTGTGGTGGATCGAATCCACCTTCCGCAATAAACGCTCGGCTGCGGATGCATAAAACTCGCATCCGTAGTCGAGCTTCGAGCGAACAAAGGATCGATAAAAAAGTAAGGCAGTAGCCCTATCAGCGCCCCAAGCGCTGAACGTCACGGAACGGAGAATGTCCATGGCGCGGGTACAGAAGTGGCGGCAGAAGTGCACCACCTTAGTCTTGGCCAAAGAAAACCGAAACCTGTGCGCTTCGGCATAGCGAGAGACGCGGTTCAATGCCTGTTGGAGTCGACGCTCCAGAGTTGTCATCTGGGCCGCGCCAAAAGAGATCGAAAGGTCGTCCACGTAGAGCGTAGCGAGAACATCTTCCGGCAGCACCGACGTGATGCCGTTGATGCTCAGGGCAAAGAGTGTGACACTGAGGACACTTCCCTGCGGGACACCCTCTTCCTGCTCCTTTGGGCCGGAGAGGGCTCCCCCCACCCGTACGCGGAATCGACGATCTCGCAAAAATTCAGATATAAACATTGGGAGGCGTCCCCTCGCCCCCATCGTGTGGAGAGTCTCCATGATACCGTATCGCCATGCGGTATCATAGGCCTTCTCCAGATCAAAAAACACCGTGGCGTAGTGCTGTCTACGAAGGAAGGCCTCGCAGACGGCATTTTCCAGTCGGAGCAGAGCATCCGACGTGGAGTGGAACTTACGGAAGCCGCACTGTGCAGAAGACAGATGGCCTCCGTTGTCCAGGAAATAGGCTAATCTAACATTTACCAATTTCTCCATCAACTTGCACACGCAAGAGGTTAGAGAGATTGGGCGGAAACCGGTCGGAGTAGAGTGATCTCTCCCCGGCTTGCGAAAGGCGAGCACAGTAGCGATTCGCCAGGAATCTGGGAGAAGACCTTCCACCCAAATCCTGTTGAACAAATCTAACAGAAAGACGATGCCTCGCTCACCCAGGTGTCGAAGCATGGCGTACGGGACATCGTCCGGACCATGGGCGGTGTCCGCGCACGAAGCGAGAGCGGAGCGCAACTCACTCACAGTAAACTTGTCGTTGAAGGGCTCTCCGCCTCTGGAGGTAAAGTCCAGCCGGCGGCCTTCCGCGACATCACGACGTGCATTGAATGCTGGCGGAGCAGCATCACGGCTAGAGAATGCGGAAAAAGCGGTCGCTAAGGATTCCGCCACGGACGCGGGGTCCGAGATTGCGGTCCCATTCTCCTGGAGAACGGGAGGGGGGTCCTGCGAGAACTCGTCCCGAATCCTTTTGACTCGCTTCCACACCTCAACTAAAGGAGTCTTCCCGTTAATTGAAGACACGTATGCCCGCCAAGAAGAGCGGCGGGTGTGCTTCGAAATATACCGGAACCTAGCCCTAGCCCGACGAAATTCACCGACAGTGAAATCGTTCGGGCGGCGCTTATAGCGCATGTAGGCATAACGCTTCTGTTTGAGGGCCGTCTCACACTCGGCCGACCACCATGGGAGTGGTCGGCATGCAAAACGGCCAGACGTCCTAGGAATAGTAGTCAGGCCCACGGCGATGAGGTTGCCGGAGAAGAACTCAACGGCCTCATCTACCGACCTAAACTCCTCGACTGAGATAGAGAATTCAGTCATTTCCTGAAATGCAGGCCACCGCGCCCGTGCCAAACACCACCGAGGTGATCTCTCAGGCGGCAGTTGCCCTTAAAATGATATTTGAATTAGAAAGTGATCACTACCATGGAGGTCATCGACCACCTCCCAATCAAAATCAGGCTGTGTATCCGAAGAGCACAAAGATTGGTCGAGGCAAGAAAATAAAGCGGTTCTCGGACAGTGATGCGTAAACTCATCCACGTTTAGGACACCCATCTCAAGCTCTTCGATCAGATCGGCAAGGACTTGTCCCCTGGGATTTATGGAGTAATCTCCCCAGAGAGGATGCCTGCCGTTCAGATCTCCAAGCAAGAGATAGAGCCTCGGCAACCGTGCCACGACGCGGCGGAAGTCCCCCGCGTCGAAGTCAGCTGACGGTGGAATGTACGCAGAAATCAGAGTATACCTCCTATCCAGGTGCAGCTGCACAGCCACTGCCTGAAAGGAGGTATCTAAAGAGAAAGGAAGAACGGAGACATCATGCCGGGTGTAAACCGCGCATCCCCCAGCTCGGCTATCCCGCGGTGGTGGGGTCGCAAGACCCTTATACCCCGGAAGGGCGGGCAGGGGGCACGCGCCTAGCATGGTCTCCTGCAAAACGATAGCTAATGGGGAACGGGATGAGACGAGCTTCCGCAGCTCCTCCCAGTTGGCCCGGAGTCTACGGCAATTCCATTGAAGGAATATGCCCTCCAGGCCTAGCTCGGAGGAGACGCGGTGGCCCTCCTCGAACTGAAGACCCTCACGGGAATGGCCGTACGCTTCCCGGGGGCAGAACCCCGGGCGCTGTTGGTCGGACAAAGCGCTGAAGGCGCTGTCGCCTTCGAGGACTTATTGGGGGAGGTTGGGCTCGCCATGCGAGTCTTTTCCTCCCTCCGCCTCGAAACCTTAGGCGGGCGTTGCGGCTTCGGAGGCGGGGGGCCCTCTTTTCGAGGAACCACCGTCTCCGAGCCACTCGCTCGACCTAGGGGCGTGGGCGAAGGGGCTGAAGCTCCTTTGTTGCTGTCCTCCTTTCGGGGAACAGCTTTAGGAACCCCAGAAGACGGCCTAGCGACCATCTTCAGGGGTGTTGCCTCTTGTGAGTCTAACGACTCGGTGAAGGCGCGTGGCCGTTTCGCCTCACGGGAAACGGTCACGCTGGGGGAAGAGGGGGGAGCCCTGGTTTTAGCCGGGGCAGGGTATGAACCCTTTTTACCGCCAGCTTTACCAGGGGAGCGCCCGGGTTGGGTAGAGCCCGCAGAAGGGCTCCGAATGGGCACGGAAACAACTGTGCTCGTTGGCCTGGATGGGCCAGGAGCAGAGGGTGCCTTTCTAACTATTGAGGCATATGACGTCCCAGGCAGAGCCGGGCGCGCCAGGACCAAGTCCTTTGCCTCGCGGAATGAGAGTCGATCCTGGGCCTGAACGGCCAGGGTTTCTTTCTCAAGGAGCTATGCACCACATTGCTTCGAAGCAGCAGGTTGCGGCTCTCCGCAATTGACACACTTGGCCACACACGATTTGGACTTATCGTGTGCGACCTTGGAGCAATTTACACAGACTTCGGGTGACCCCGACTTTGCACGTCTACATGAGCGATTCGTATGGCCGAAGCGGTGACAGTAATAGCACCGCCGCGGCAGTGGCACGAATGCCTTCACGCGGTAGCGGTACCAACCGGCACGCACCGACTCAGGGAGCTTGTCACATTCGAACGTGACGAAGAGTGTAGGGGTGGGTCTCGAGGCCCCTCCCTGTTTTCTCATCACACGTTCGACCTTGACCGCCTCATGGTCGGCCAGCTCTAGGGTGATGTCCTCAATGGAGTAGTCAACGAGTTCCCTCGCATAAACTACTGCTCTCACAAAGTTCATGGTAGAGTGCGGCGTCACACTCACCGGGGTGCCATGAAGTGTCCAAAGAGCACTTATCTTGGCCGCCTCGGCGGGATTCGCCGCATTCGCCAGAAGGCTCCCGTCCGAGAAACGGGTCACCTTCGGCTCTCTACCAATTGCACTAGCTAATCCTCTCCTCTGATGGATCATGTTGCCCTTGGACAACATGGTACCATCAGTGGAGCGAATAACAAGGAAGCGTTTGAAGCCCGCTAGCTCGAAAACGCCAGGTAACCTCTGAATCAGGGGCCCTGATGTCATCGAGGCTCCGCCCTGTGCACTTTTCGTCTTTGTCATAGTTAGGAGCTCCGTACCCGGTGAGGCAGAGGGGCCGGATGTGCCGGTCTTGGCCTGGTCGCTTGCCAAAGTGGCAGCAGACCCATCCGTCCCCACAGCCCCCGCGGATGTAGAGGAGCTCCAAGTCTTCTTAATCTTTCTTGTCTTTTTCTTCTTTTTAGGAGAGGAGGGCGGGAAATGAACCCGCTTCTCTCTTCCGCCGACAGAAGCCCCTAGGCCAGATGGACCGGCCTCAGCCAGGTCCTTCTCCGAAATGGAAAAGGTCCTGGTGGTCGCAGGGGCACCGGTCAGAGGAGATCCCTCCCCTCCTTGTGCTGCCTCGGAGGCCCCAGCCGTTTGAGGAGGACCTTGCATAGGGGCGGATTCAGGTTCAGAGCTTGGCGCCGAGCCCGGATTTTCCCCCATGGAAGGCCCTACCCTCTGAGGCTGGGTTTCCTCAAGGACCATGTCTATCACAGGAGGGGCCTCCAGTTGGCCATCCCCTCCCAAGACATCGCAGGTCCCCTTGGCAGCTTCACCAGTCTTTTATGGGGAGGCACAGGCCTTGACCCCGGCAAGGTTTAATATTCTTGCCAGCAGGTCTTTTGAGGGAAGCGACCGAAGGGGCCTGGCTTCCCTCTCCCCCCTAAGGGGGTTTGCCCTACCGAGCCGCTTGCACGAGGGGCGGTCGTCAATGGGCTGCCTGCTGGCTTTCTTGGCAGTTCCCTTAGAAAGCAAAGGAGGGACTGCCGCTGGAGATAGGGAGGTGCCCGAAAGCACCTCCAGAGAAGGGGGTGAGGGGCAGTCCCCTACACCCGTAGGCGTAGGAGAGGAGTAAGCCTTCTCTCCGGTTAAAGAGGTATGGAGGGTCCCCTGCGCAAGCACAGGGGGGGGGGGGGACCTCCATCTTTTCTGTGGAGCTGCACGAGGGCGGCTCCGTTGTTTTAGGGGGAATTAAGGGGAGATGTATTTGTTTTGCATCATTGGGCATGGTGACCCTCTTTGTTGTACGGGACGCAATCGCTCACCACCTCTCACAGTAGCCCGCACTGCAAGAGGTGCTTACAGGCCCGGCAGAGCCAGGCGCCGCCATTCGGGACCACCCCTCCCGCCTGGTGGCCTGGCAGTCCATCGGCATGGCGGCTCCACCTTGGACACGGCGTAAAATTGATAGAATGTGAAGAGGAGAGGAAAAGGGATGTGAGGAAGGTATGGGTGGGGATGAACCAGGTTGTTAAAAAACCTCCATCCTGAACCGGAGCTCAGGGGTTAGGGAACAATGTCCCCTCCCCCCTCAGCCCCGATCCGGGGTGGTTGGCTTGAGAAGAAGGTCAGCATCTACCCTGTGAAATTAGAGGCTGACCAGAGAAAGTTGTGGGAGAGGTTGTATGAAAAGCGACGAGGTAGGGGAGAAATCGGGCTATCTGAAGGAAGGAAGAGAGGCTAAGCTGGGGCCGAATGGAGCGCTGGATCCCGTCAGCATGGAGGCCAGGATGGCAAATCGCCGCGCCCCTTACGGGGGAGAGATTAGCAAGAAAGGGCTGGACGTGAAAGAGGAAAAGTAATCTTAATATTAGTGATCGCTTATGGTTTTGAGATTAACTCGAGGAATGGACGGAAGACATTTTCCTTTACTTGATTACTAGTGTTGTATTTTAGTTTATATATCTAAAAACCCAGCCAGATGTTTTGAATGATAGGCTGCGACCACTGATGAAATATAAGCTAAACAGAAGTATAAAATCGATAACTTACGTTGGTGGGTCAAAGCTCTGGACTGTGGTGACTTTGGGGCATTGGGAACCTGGCAACAGGACTTGGGGCTTTCCTGGGGTCATGAGGATAAGGGTAAATAAGGCGGTAATTACGGAGGCTCCATGCACTGAAGGCATCTCCATGACAACAGTGAATTGGGCGGAAAAGTGCAGTCAATAAAGAATTCAGACCAAACCAATGCCATAATTTTTAATTGAGGGTCTGGAATAGAGAGCTCGAGGAATCCGCGGCAGAATTTCAAGCGAGGGCCACGAATAAACGGCTCCAGGGCACACATTTAATTGAGTGCCACATAAACACCACAACAAAATTCAACGCTTTTAGAATAATCCCAAACACTATAAAGAAACCATAAATACCATTTCACACAATCATTACTCAGATCCATTATTTATGCGTCTCCAGCCTGAAACCACCACCTCTAACACCATTCTCCCAAAACATCCCCCTCATAAGTGCCATTGCACAATTCAATCTCTTGCACTACGTTCACCCTAAAACTAAAATTATACTCTATAATGACCACTTAAACTTGATCGGCGCCAAATTCCCTCCCCCTCTCTCTCTTTCTCTCTCTCACACACACACGCGCGCACACACACCATCACCTCTCTATAACGATACGCCCTTCAAGGACCATAAAAAACATCAATAAACCATTACACCCACTATTAAGCCGAACATCCACCAAATCCTGCCTATCACAACCATATGGAACATAGACATTTACATACACCTTTCACTCCTTCACTCTAACCACAACATCCAGGGCTTTTTGTGCCCCCCTCTTCTCGTACTGAACCTGACCTCGACACACCCTCTTACTACCCACCACTATATCCTTTAAGAGTCCAACAACACACATCCCTTCATTCTTTCGTTCCGACCACTCCACCATCTTGTTATCAACCCCTCAACATTAGGTTCAGACCCCTCTACCTGAGGGGGAGCTGCGTTGGAATGGAGAGGGAGGGGGTGTAGGAAGTAGAGTAATTGGTCACTAGAAATGGCTCCCATACATCTGGGATGTATAGGATCCCGCACTTCAAGGAACTGTATACAAATGATGAGTCTTAAGGTCCATTGATATTTTAGCGCCCCCCCCCCGGCACCTAGCCCCTCTCAGTCCACGTGGATAGGGGGCGTCGCCCCGATGCAGTTTGACGGTGGATCATAATTGTTATGGCAGACATCTACCATAGCTACGTCCAATTAAATTGAACTTAAGAATTCAAGTGTACTCAAGTCCTCTTACATCTTCACAAAGGAGCAAACTCAACCACAACATAACCCTCTTAGAACAACCACTACACTATGGAGGACTAACCGTTAGGTCCTTGGTAGTGATAGAGGACGATGAGGACTGCTCTTACCATCCGGAGGGTCCAAGTGAGACTGGCGCTCCTCTGTCTCGGGGTTACGGCGTCACCGGCTCCTGACACCATAACGCACCTCCACACCCATTGAATAGTGACTTTGTTATGGAAGATTCGCATCGCAGATAAAAGCGACCAACCCGCGCTCGTGCCCCCGATAGAAGTGTAGCGTAGCAACCATGGCTGAGAAACCGCTCTGATACAAAGGGGAGTCTGCGGGTATCTATGCCACAAAACTACCCACTCCTTCTTGCCATACCCAGGGATAGGGCGACATTGGCCCACCCATAGGGATGGGGCTCAGGGTTCATCCCTGAGGGAGGCCTGAAGCACGCCTCCTCAAAGACCCTTCGTCAATTTCCTCCTCGCTCACCCCTTTCTCTCTCAACCACACAGCCAACCAACCTTTTACGCATCCTTGTAACCCTTGTAACGCTGGTACGTTTCCATGTTGGTTTCCTTGTTTATTTCTGTTCTCTTCCTTTCCTTTTTCTGGTTGGTCTGGTTATCTGGTGCGTCCGGATCGTTTCTTTTTAAATTCTCCGATTGTAAGGTTGTGGTAGATTCTGGGACGATATGAACCATTCCTTGCTTCAGTTCATCATGTCGTTCAGTTTCGTCGGCATCCGCGTCGTAGGCCCATTTTAATTTGCCTTTTACGAGGCCATTTCTTTTTGTTTCTATTGTTTGGGGGGACTGGGTATGGTTGCAATCCTCCAATTTTTATGTTCAGTTCCTGGGTATTTATTTGGGGTTTGTTTTTGTTTCTTTCTCTTCAGCTTTTCGGGGATTTCAAGAATCGCCTTCGAGATTTCATCGGTTGATTTTTCTTCGGATTCTGTTTCCTTTTCTGATTTATCTTCTTCTTGGTTTACGTTTTCGTTATTTTCTGTAACTTCTTTTGGGATCATATTAATATTCTAGATTTCGCTTGATGGTGGGTTCTCCGGGAACCACATTTTATTAAAACCACACTTTTTATAAACTCGGGATCACAGTTGGGAGACAGATTAAAAATAAAGTACCTCGAATATCTCACGAAAAGGTAAACTATTGTGGCTTTTCGCCTATCAATAACAGAAGTAGGCTTCTTCAATTTAATTAAATGCTTATCTTATGAGGCCTCTTCTCATCTCATTCGAAAGTGAATCAATTCTGAAAACTTTCGAAAGTAAATAGGCTTCAGGTTAAAGGTCGAGAGTGGATAAAATATTGAATTCTTTGCGAATTTTGGAGCCTCTAAGTAAGAAATTTTGAACGAAAAGTGATTTAGAATGTGAGAAAAAGGGTAATTGAGGAAGAAGACAAAAAATATTTAGCAGGAAATAGAAATTGCAATAATCGATTTTAGTTTTTATTATTTGAATATAAATGTATATTGAGGGGGGAGGGGGGAAATGGGGGACTGCCTTTGCTATAACTGAACCATGGAGGAGTGACATAACATCACATCCGAGGGGCCCAAGAAAATGCGCTCAACTCTCTCGGGTCGTCTCCTGTTTCAAATCTCTCAATAACTTTTCCGCGTCTGTCTAGACCCAATAATGGATGAAAGAGGCTGTTACATTTTATTTTAAAGAAAATAAATACTGTCTAATTATTGTGTTTGGTATTTAATCCAGTTTATTTTCTTATTTCTCGTCTGTATGTTTTATTTATTAGATTAAATCTTCTAGTTTGTTCTGTTACTATTTACTTTTGTCTTTGTTTTTCTGTTTTTCTTAGTTGGATTCGAGCTCGTGTTTTCTTTTCCCGTGGGGGAGGTTTATAATTTTTACTGTAATTAAAATGCTGCCTCGGGTGTGGGGTATTTTTGTGACTTCTTCGTCTAATGCCGCTTCGAGCATGTCAAAGTCATGTTCTGAATAATATTTCCATTTGTAGATGGCGCCATCTATCCCGTCCATCATCCGTTAGTTCCGGAGGGTTATGAGATTCCGCTGCTTTTGCTGGTTCTTCTATTTGGGTTATTTCCTCTTTCTCGGGTGTTTTCTCATCTTCTGTATTTACTTCCTTGTTCTCTTTCTTTGTTGGTGTGGTTTCTGAGAGATTCTTCCTTAAGATGTAGCTTGATGGGGGGTTCTCCGGAAAACAGGGTCCCTGGCTATGCTGTTTTGCCTTGGGAATGGGCTGAACTCTTTAGCAGAGCTGACTGGAGTGGCTGCATTTACTGCGTGGGCATAGATGGGTATTGCCATTATTTTCCTGCTTTGACCTTCTACTGTTGTATCTTGGGATACTTGGTCTTGCGGTGCACAGCTTGATCTAGCTCTTACCTGTCTGTCTCTCTTTTATTTTCTTCTCTTCAATCATTTGCTTTCTCTCGATCTTAGTTATATTGTTTTATTTTGGTTTGGGGTATTTTTGTGTGAGGAGGGGGGGGGAGGTCACAGTGGACACATTTGTTTGTTTTTGATTTATATCAGGTACGGTTATTTAACTTCCTCCTTATAAATTGAAGAGCTGTGATGTTGAATTTGAAAGCCAAAAGGCCAAAGGCCGGCGCCTTTCTTGCGATTCCTCTTGAAAAGAATCTCACTTTAATGGAGCTATTTTGGCCTCGGAGTTTTAAAAGGGTCTTTACCCTGACTCTAATTGTGGTTCCTTTTTATTTCCTCGAATTATTGGGTCAAGGTATCGGCAGATAATCGATCCAGGGGCTATCATTTCTATGGGCCTAAGGGGTTTCAGGTGTTTTCCGTGCAGTAGATTGGTAGCTCCAGTGGTGTTAATGGTTTATCAATCTTCTTCCTCACAGCCCATTGCGAGGTACTTTTTGAATGAGTCAAAGAGGTGAACCAAGGCCAGGATTCATGGGCCGTTTGGTCTTCTAGTCACATTCTTTCTCTGTTTGTCTGCCTCTGCCTATCTGCTTCTGTCTGTCTCCCTCTGCCTCTGCCTACCTATCTGTGTCTCTGCATCTGTCTATCTATCTGTTTCTGACTATCTGTCTGCTGGTCTGTCTACGTCTACCTGCCCCTGTATGACTGTCTATCTATCTGTGTTTGTCTGCCCATGTTTCTGTCTCTATCTGCCCGTCTGACTCTGTCCATGTCAGTTTCTATGTCTGTTTGTCGTCCAGTATCTGTATGCATATGTATATCTGTCTCTTCCTTTTTGTCTGTCTGTCTGTGTCTATTTTATCTCTGCCTGTCTCTTTCTTTGTCCATGTCAGTTTCTATGTCTGTTTGTCGTCCAGTATCTGTATGCATATGTATGTCTATCTCTGCCTTTTCGTCTGTCTGTATGTGTCTATTTTCTCTCTGTCTGTCTCTTTCTTTGTCCATGTGTCTCCGTATGTTTACCTGTCTCTGTCTGCCTGCCTGTCTCTCTGTATCTATCTAATTGTCTTTGTTTGTTTGTCTATCTTTGTATACTTTGTATATATGTCTGTATCTCTGTGTGCCTGTAGCTGTCTGTCTCTGTCTGTGTCTACCTGATTGCTTCTGTCTGTGTTTCCTTTTTTGTGTCGGTCTATCCGTCTCTGTATGACTATCTGTGTGTTTGTTTTTCTGGTTGGCTCTATAAGTCTTTATTTTTTTTGTCTGTCTGTCTCTGTCTGTCTACATCTTGCTCTCTGTCTGTCTGTCTCTCTTGTGTTCTCTCTCCCTCTTTATCAGCCTGTCTGTATATCTCTGTATGTTTGTCTGTCGATCTACCTGTCTAATTTTCTGAATGTGTATCTCTTTCTGCCTCAGTTTGTCTCCGTCTGTATGTCTCTGTCTGTATGTTTGTCTCTCTGTATGTCTGTTTCTATATATGTTTATGTCTGGCTGTCTCTCTCTGTGTCTCTTTGTCGGGCTTTGCCTGTCTCTTTCTTCCTGCCTCAGTTGGTCTCAGTCTGTCTGTCTTCCTGTCTCTCTTTCTGCCTCTGACTACCGCTGTTATGTCTTTCTGCCTCCGTCTGCAGCTAGCTGTATTTTAATTCTGTCTGTCTATGTCTATCGCTCTCTTTCTGTCTGCCTGTCTCAAGCTCTCTGTCTTTGCCTGTATGTCGGTCTACATATGTCTGTCTTTTATTTATGTCTGCCAAACTGTCTCTGCCTGTGCGTCTGTCTCTGTCTGTCTGTATATATGTGTGTCTCTGTAGCTGCCTGACTGTCTCTAACTGTCTGTCTACCTAGATATCCCTGTTTTTTATGTCTGTATCTGTCTTTATGTGTCTGTCATCTTTCTGTCTGTACATGTCTGTGTATGCCTCCTAGGGTCTGTCTGCCTGTGCATGTGTGTGTGTCTGTCTGTTTGATCCTGCATGTCTATATCTCTCTGTTTGTCGGTCTGTCAGTCCATTTGAATATATGTCTAACTCTGTGTATCTATCTATGTCTGTGAATATGTGTCTATCTGTCAGTGCCTGTCTGTCTCTATATGTGTCTTTATCTGTCTGTATATATGTGTGCCTGTATGTTTCTGTCTTCTTGTCTCTCTCATTCGTTTCCGTTCCACTGTCTCTGTCTGTTTGTCTGTTTGTATCTGTGTCTGTCTCTGTCTTTCTGTGTCTGCCTGTCTCTGTCTATATATGTCTTTCTTTCCTACTGTCTGTGTGTCTTTATGAATCTGACTATCTGTCTGTCTTTATCTGATTCAGTCGGTCTTCATCTGATTCTCTCTGTCTGTCTTCATGTCTCTCCGCCTGTCTTTCTGTCTCTGTCTGCCGCTATCTGTTTGTCTTTTCTTCCTCTCTGTCTATGTATGTCTCTCTCTCTTTCTGTCTGTCTGTATCGCTGTATCTGTCTGCCTGTCTCAAGTTCTCTGTCTACCCGTATATATGTCTGTCTGTTTGTGTCTGCTTGCCTCGTCTTTCGGCCTATCTTTGTCTGTCTGTGTATCTGTATATCTCTGTCGGTCTGTTTGTGTCTGTCTCTGCCTGCCTGTGTCTTCTCTCGGTCTGCAGCTGCCTGTTTCTCTGTCTCCGTGTCTCTCTCTTATGTCTACAACTGGCTGTGTATGTCTGTTTAGGTATGTGTATATCTGACTGTCTGTATCTTACTAGTTATGTATTTCTGTATTTTCTTGGATGTCTGTCTCTGTCTGTATATCTCTGTATCTCTGTCTGTTTATGTATCCCTGTCTGTCTGTCTCTGTCTCGCTATCTGCCTATGTATGTGCCTGCCTCTCTGTCTGTATGTTTCTATCTCTGTCTATTTATGTCTATCTGTCTCTTCCTGTCTATGTCTGTCTCTCTCGATCTCTTTGTCTGCCGCAAAGGGTGAGGGGCAGGATTGTCTAGAACGCAACACCCCTTGCCCCTCTAAGGGAGTTCTCCTGCTGCGATGGGAGCCCCCCAATCAGTTGAAAGGGCGCCTCGAGTTACTTGGCCTTCCCGGGCACCAAGGGGGGACGAGGCCTCGCTTGGAGGCAGCTCCCCTTTTGATTATGAGTTCATTCCGTTATTCCCTACATTTGTGGCCATAGAAATAAAGAGACGAATGGAAAGTAGATACTATGACCTCCCAATGCATTGGGAGGCTATGGGAAAAGTCTCTCTAGGATCGGAAATGCGATCCTTTACAGATCCTCGGCTTGCAGAGATGAGCTAAAGATGGGCCTTGAGAATCCGATCACCTGCAGTGGCCATTTGGTTCTGGGGTTTTGCACTCTAAATGGTGGTGCCGCGTAGCCACCTCATATGTGCTCTGGAAGCACATACTACCTCGCCTAGCCGGTGGCCTGTCGGTCCTGCCAGCAGGGAGGGACGTGGCCGTCCAATCAAGTATTTCAACACTTTTCCTTTTAATGGCAGACAATCTCTTTAAAATTAATAGCAAATTTTGAAATGAGAAAGAATGGTAAGCCCGTGTTATTTTAGAACGTTTAACGCCATCTTTCCTCCTTAATTGGGTCTTTTCAGGCGCGGCAAATAAAGTGGGAGATTGAAAAGAGGTAAAAAGTACGACCCGAGAGAGTCAGGAGCACCAAGTTCACTTGGGGCACTTGGGTCGGGAGAACCTGCCGCCCCTCGGGGTTTCAGTCGTAACTGGAGGTTGTTTAAAGGGCCTATTTTCATTTACCAAATTTAAAAGAATTTATTTTGTAATGATTTAAAAAGGGAGATTCTCTCAGAGGTTATTTTATTAATAAACAAATAAATATGATTTTAGTTTAAAGGTTTAAAGAAAAAAAATTCTACCCTCATTATTCATTTATTTATTTATGCCCACTTTCTCTAATAAAATTGTATGAGTTAATAAAGTTTATCTCCTATGTTCTATTAATATTCTTTCTTATTCTCATCCTTTTTTCTCAATCATTTCTCTCTTTCTTTCGTAAACAACAAAAACAAGAACAGAAGATGTTCGTAATTCTGTTCTTTTTCCAAATTCTCTTCTTTTTCTCCTCCTTAACATATTCTTCTCTTATGGTCCTAAGTCTTGGACTTCTTGAAACTCGACTCATCGTTCGATAAAATTCAATCCTTCCCTCGCAAACTTGACGTCTAAACTCCTCTATTACTCTGTCATATTCTTGATCCTCCTCCCACATCCTTTCTATCGCATCTAATCCTTCCATCTCTATTTAGGAGAATGATCAAAAAAGTGAATTGAGAGATGAACAATTTTTCAGGAGGTCAGGAGCTCGTGAAGATGATGCGGTCGACCGGAATAAAGCTTCTCGACAACCGACCAAACACAACCACGCGATTACTTATATAAACTCGGTATCACAGTTGGGAGACAAAGATCAAAAGTAAAGTAGCTCAAATATTGAATAATAAAAGGAAAAGTAAAATGACACGGCCTTTTTCCATATCTAAAACAGAAATGAGCTTTTTCAATCTTACTAATAAATGTTTATCTCATAATAGATTTCATCTCATTGGAAATGAATAATTTTGAAAGATTTCAAAAAGTAAATTGGTTTAAGGCAAAGAATTGAATAAATATTTAGTTTTTCGCGAATTTTGGCTCGTCTAAATATGAAATATTGAAGGAAAAGTGATTTAGAATTGAAAAGAAAAGAGAAATTGAGGAAAAAGACAAAATGTATTAAGCAGGAAAGGGAAATTACAATAGTCAATTTTATATATTAATACAACTTTATATTTATATATGGAAGGGAAAGGGTTGAACTGGGGCAATGCCCTTGCTACAACTGAAACCTGGATGAACGGCACAAAATTACATCAAATACAAGTGAAAAGAGAAAAAATGGGAACCCTCTCGGGCCCTCTTTTTCCCAAATTTGAAATCGCTTAATATTGTTTCCAAGTTGGCTTAGACCCAATGACGAGTGACGGAGGACGTTAATGTTCACTTTTCCTGTTGTTGAGGTTTATAAGTTCTTTACTTATTAGGCTCCTTCAGGTGTGGGATATTTTTATGTCTTCGACTAATGCCGTTTCGAGCATGTCGTTTCATGTTCTGAGTAATATTTCTATTTGTAGATGGCGCTATCTATCCCGTCCATCATCCGTTAGTTCTGGAGGGTTATGCTATTCTGCTGCTTCTGTTGTTTCTTCTATTTGGGTTATTTCCTCGTTCTTAGGTGTCTGCTGATCTTCTGTATTTACTTCTTCGTTCTGTTTGTTTGTTACTGTGGTTACTGAGTGTAGAAGAATCGTCACTCCCCCTTTCTCTCGCAGTGGAGTCACGAGGCGATTACCGCAAAGACATCCGGCCCCGGCCCCGTCGGGTCAGCGCGTAACCGCATCGCCGCTCCACTCGTCGCTATGAAAGACCGAAAGGTTGTAAAATGCAAGATCTCCCCCAGGAGAGTGAGATTCAATTTCACGTCAAGTAAGAAATTGGAGACGTGTTTCTCCCAAGCTCGAAGGCTAACGAGGAGCCGATGTAAGACTTGGTAAGAAAAACCGTTTGGCATAAGAACCCTCCTGGGCTCGTTCTCAAGCATCCCCCCTTCTTACCACTCCCCCAGTGAGGCGACGAGGTATAAATAAGAAACACTGAGGAAAATCAAGGTAGAATACGTCAGTCTCCAGGTGACGAAGTCCTCGGATTAAGACCCCGGGCTACCCAGACTGGATTGGTAGAATACTTCAGTTTCCAGGTGACGAAGTCCTCGGATTAAGACCCCGGGCTACCTAGACTGGATTGGTAGAATACGTCAGTTTCCAGGTGACGAAGTCCTCGGATTAAGACCCCGGGCTACCTAGACTGGATTGGTAGAATACGTCAGTCTCCAGGCGTCGAAGTCCTCGGATTAAGACCCCGGGCTACCTAGACTAGATTGGTAGAATACTTCAGTCTCCAGGTGACGAAGTCCCCGGATTAAGATCGAGCTACCGAAACTGGAGAGGTAGATTACTTGGCTCGCCAGACCAAGAAGTACCCTGCAAGAGAGGCAGGGCTACCTACATTAAGGGACTAAGAAGCAGCTCATCCTCGAGCTAGTCCCTGGTTATCAAACCGAACGCTAAGTTAACTTTGGTAAGTTCAACTTACTCTCGTCAGAGAGACTCCTCATATCCTGGTGCATATTAAACACCAGGAGTATTTCTCGTCCTTGAGGAATTAAGAAAGGAAGAAAGAAAAGGCTCCCCCTCGAGCCCGTTACTCGGTGGCCACACCAAACGCATAAGTTAACTTGGTTGAGGTACCAAGTTCAACTTATTCTCGTAAGAGAAACCGCCCTCCGTTATCCTCGCCCTTGAGGAAGACTGGAACTAAGAAAAAGCTCATCCTGGAGCTAGTTCATGGTTACCAAACCGACCTTTAAGTTAACTTATTCAAGTTTAACTTATTCTCGTCAGAGAAATCCTCCCTCCTCGATCCTCGCCCTTGAATAAGGCCCTCCCCGAGTTCAGTCCTCGCCAATGAGGATTTAAGTAACGAAGGAGAAAAGCTCCCACTCAAGCTCGTTACTCGGTGGTCACACCTAAATCTAAGTTAACTTGGTTTAAGAACGAAGTTCGACTTACTCTCGCCAGAGAGACCACGCCTACCTTGGTGCCGCATAAAGCACCTTAATTGTTCTCGTCCTTGAAGAACCCCCCCCCCCTCAATACCGTGTGGACCCCCATCATCTGCTACCCTTGCCAAAAATACCTCGTGATCCCGCCCACCTACATCTGGCTAGTCGGCACGCGTCGTGAGACAATAACATTCCTGAGATATTTAAACTCCAGTACAGTCCGTAAGCCTAAATCTTATATATTGAAGTGTGTAGCGAAATTATCCAACTTTAGAGGGTCAAACTAATTGAATTAATTATTGTGTATTATAATATTCAGAGTATTTGCTGTGGTTAATGATTAAATTTTGTGTATTAAATTGTTAAAGTTAAAATATAAGTTTATTTTGGGAATTATTGTGCGTTTCTCTATATCCTTACGTGTTTGAGACGGCTCTCTTCTTTAAGAGATCAATATTAGCACTCTTATCAATCTTACAACAAAAAGGGGGGCATTCTACGACACTGAGACACACCTCCTTAGTAGGTCGCTTGATGGGCGGTTCTCCGGAACCCAGAGTTCCCTGGCCAGGCCGTTTTCCCTTAAGAGTGGGTTGGACTCTTGAGCGAAGCTGCCACATAAGGAAGAGCCTTGACTTCTATGTTAATCCCCCTGTAATTAAATCCACGACTACTAAGCTAATCCCCTTTGGGTCGGTGCCCTTCTTTGGTACAATCACCTCGGAAATGACCAACGAAATCCCATCCATAGTTCACTGTATGTCTGTCTTTTTCCCTCTCTCTTTCTATTAGCCCCTCTCTTTCTCCCCCCCTCTCTCTCTATTTTCCTGTTTGTTAAGAATAAATTTTAATCCTTCTTCTTCTTCTTCTTCTTCTTGCTAACTCCTATCGAGGGGGAAGAGGAAACCGTTTTAATGGGGGACTCCTTAATTAGAAGGCAGGATCAGGAGTTTGCTGCGCGTAACCCTTCTAAGCGTAAGCGCTTTTGCTATCCCGGTGGCCGCATTAACAACGTGGCCGCCGAGATCGAGAAATTGGAAGATACGCGTGGTGAACGAACGATCATCACGATGGTAGGGGGCAACGACGTCCATAGGTATGACAGCACCCCGGAAGATATAGTTTATCGTGCCAGAACCATGATAGATACGGCGAAATCCAAAGCAACCAACGTAAGAATTATTGGTGTTCTCCCCCGACTTAAATCCACGTTGCGCCTCCAATCTAGAGCGATCTATACTAACGAATGTCTTAAGCGGTTGTGTCGAGAAACTGGTGTTAGCTTTTTTAACTTATGGGATTCATTCCAGGACCATCCGTCACTTTTCCAAAAGGACGGAATTCACCTAAGCGATGTGGGTAATAGTCGGCTGGGTAGGATCTTAGACGAGTCCGTACGTAGCATTTTAGGTAGGAGAGTTGCGCGGCCACGTGATGCCGATGCGCCGGGCCGGCCCACGCGTGAAGAGGGCACTATCGACGGGGTGCAGGGAAACGGAACGGATCTGAGTGTTATAGAAGAGTTAACGTAAAGCGCAAACTGAGATGCATATATGCGAATGTTCGTAGCTTAAAAAATAAAATTGCCGAAATAAAAGCCGTTATTCTAGAGGGTAATTTCGACCTCGTATTTCTAAGTGAAACATGGTTAGACACTCATACGGGGATCAGTGTTTGCGAGTTCGATATAGCGGGGTACAAAATTCATTACAGAAATAGGCAAACCGGTAGAGGAGGGGGCGTATTAATGTATATAAAAGAGGATCTAAACGCCATAACGATGGACTCGTCTAAGGATGATATGCGAAGTGATGCTTTATTAGTCCAGCTAAGTTTAGATGCTATAAATAAAATTAACTTAGTCGTGCTATATCGTCCGCCTTGCCAATTGGAAAGAGAAGATGCTGCACTCTTCGATACGCTTACGTCTTGGATTAGAAAAGGGACCACATTAGTCTGCGGCGATTTTAATTTACCTAATGTTAACTTTAGCAACCTTACTTCTGATAAACCGGGTGAGAGGCTATTAAACTTTATGTTGGAGAATTTTCTCGTACAAAAAGTGGAAGAGCCTACTCGTGATAGCAATATTCTTGATTTAATCATGGCAACCGATGAGTCATTGTTAGAAAACGTACGTGTGGGTGAACATTTGGCTTCCAGCGACCATAATGCGATTAGATTCGATCTAAACACCTGCGTAGAAGTTAGAATGAGCTCGCAGCTCATCCCTCGTTTTGGTAGCTGTGATTTCGATATTTTTCGCGAAAGGATTAAGGATATAGACTGGGGAATACGATTCGAGAACAGGTCGGTAGGAGAGATGTACGCAGAACTTCGATGTACGCTGCTTCGTGTGAATTCTGATTTGGTTAAGTATGTGCGTAAGAGCGGGAAGTCGGTGAGAGCTCCGTGGCTTAGTCCGTTAATACTACGCTTAATCCGGGACCGAAATAGAAAATTTAAAATTCATAAAAACAATGGGTCAGTTATAAGTCGGCAAAATTACATAGATTCTCGTAGGGAAGTTAAACGTGCGGTCAGAGATGCGAAGAGGAAGTATGAAATAAACCTCGCTAAGGATTCAAAGAATGAACCGAAACGGTTTTATGGGTACGTAAATAATAGGAAACCCGTAAAAGGATCGATAGGGCCGATCAAAGATAAGGATGGTCGTTTGACTGAACTTCCGACAGAAATGTCTAAAATTTTAAATGAGCATTTTACGAGCGTGTTTACTGTGGAAGATTCTTCCGAATTGGAATCGTTAATTGGGGAAGTTCGTAGTGCTGATAAATGCATATCCGATGTAAGTATAAAGGACGAGGAAATTCTTAAATTTATTAAGCTAATGAAAAAGTCGAAATCTCCGGGCCCCGATGGGGTATATCCAATTCATTTAAAGGAGCTTCAAAATGAACTCGTTAAGCCATTGCGTGAAATTTTCAATCGCTCATTAGAGGATGGCGTAGTTCCGTTGGATTTCAAGCGAGCAAACGTTACACCTATATTTAAGAAGGGGAATAGATTTGAAGCAACGAATTTTCGGCCTATTAGTCTAACTTCGGTAGTTGGGAAGCTTTTAGAATCTGTAATTAAAGATAGAATAGTGAGCCACCTCGAGGCAAATAAGCTGATTAACGATACCCAGCATGGATTTAGGCGTGCGAGATCGTGCTTGACTAACTTGCTCGAATTCTTCCACAAAATGATTTGCGTGTACGATGAAAGCAAAGCTGTAGACGTAATATATTTAGACTTTAAAAAGGCGTTCGACACCGTCCCCCACCAAAGGTTATTAATGAAAGTTAAAGCGATTGGGGTGACTGGTAAGATTTTAAACTGGATTAGAAATTGGCTGAAAGATCGCTCGCAGCGGGTAGTAATAAATGGGGAATGTTCAGATTGGGCCAGCGTTAGTAGTGGGGTACCGCAGGGCTCTGTTTTAGGCCCTTTATTGTTTTTAATTTATATTAACGATTTAGATAAAGGCATACTTAGTCGGATTTCGAAATTTGCGGACGACACGAAGCTGGGTAATCGTGCCTATGTAAGATCGGATGTCGATAAATTGCAGGGGGACCTAAACTCGATTGCCAATTGGGCGGACAAGTGGCAAATGGAATTTAATTTAAGCAAATGCAAGGTAATGCACTTGGGTTGCCATAATTTAAGAGTAGATTATACCATGAAAGGCCAAGTCCTCGACGCGGTTAAATTAGAAAAAGACTTGGGAGTATTAGTCTCAGACGATTTTAAATTCTCGAAGCAATGCGCGGATGCGTGTAAAAAAGCAAATCGCGTTTTGGGTTATATCGCGCGCAATTTCATCTTCAAATCTAAGGATGTAATTTTACCTTTATATAAATCCCTTGTGCGGCCACTTCTCGAATACGCTGTTCAATTTTGGGCTCCATATTTAATGAAAGATATCGCGCAATTAGAAAGAGTGCAGCGAAGGGCTACGAAATTAATTCCAGAGCTGAGGAATAGATCATACGAGGAAAGGCTCAGGGCTTTAGATTTGCCATCGCTAGAACGCAGAAGATTACGTGGCCAGCTAATAGAAGTATTTAAAATACTAAAGGGTTTCTCAAACGTGGACTTTCGCAATCTGTTCGAACTGGATCATAGGGGAAATACTCGTCAGCACGGGTTAAAATTAGTGAACAAGCGTTTTAACACTAGTATAGCCCGACACTATTTTACATTTAAAGTTACTCAAAATTGGAATCGGCTGCCCACCCACGTAGTAGATAGCACTTCGGTTAATATGTTCAAAAATCGTCTCGACGTGCATTTGAATAGTTTAAATATAACGTAGTTGAGCACTGTGAATTTAAACGTCCTTGCAGAGAGAGAGTTTGGAGCGGAGGTTTAAGGATATGAAATTATGATGACTAAAAATGATGCCGGCGATTCTCTGCATGTGTAGCTTAGATGTCCCATTTCTTTTCCGCCTATCCTATAAGTAGTCTCTATCCCTAAATTAGCTTTTCACCACTAGCAGTCGAGTAGCTGCGGAAGATGAGAAGAAAAACTTTCTATCTCCCCCGACCCCTAGTTTGATTAGTTAAAATTGCACGATAATGTACACATGTAGATAAGTGTGTACAGTTGATAGTATTAAAAAAAAATAAAATAAAAAAAAATAGCATGTTAGAGATACACTCGTAGATAAGGGTGTATCGTAGTTTTTGATTTAGTGTAGCGGACTAGCCTCGAGCGGACCTTAGGGTCTTTGCTGGTCCTAGATTCTGTAGTTCTGTAGTTCTCTCTTTCCCAGAAATTCCTCTGGATTTGAATACAACAACGGCGCCTTTTCGACCGAGCGCCGCTGACTCAATTAGTCTCCCATTATTTCAGATCTATTTTTCATCCCTCTTCAAATTCCTTTTCTTTTTCTTTTTCCGCTGAGGGTTACCCCACATTAACTATTATACCCGGCACTTGGAGCAGTGACACGCCCTTCCCGTCCCAGTACTCCCGGTGTTGAAACTACCCGGGCTTTATTCCTTTAAGACATCTTCCCTCTTTTTTTCTCAGCTTCTTTCCGCCTAATTTTCTTTGTCGGTAACTAAATTTGTAGGCTAGTCGTATCCAAACCTTAGTTGGGGCCGGGATCAGGTGGATAAACCCCACCCTCCTCTCTCCGGCTGAGAGGGTGTTTTTAACCTACCTCCACCATTCACCCCAGTGTTGAGATCCCTTCTCTAAACCATAAACTGATCTCAACCATACGTTAGGCCCCCCTTACTGCAGCTGACATCTGGAGAGGCTGTGTTCCCTTCCAGCCCCAACATGGGGAGTTTTCCCTTCCGGCCCGAATATTACCGGGAGGTGAATCTTCGGACATATCTTCCGCACATTTTTACTTCCTCCAACTTCACCGCTTTCTCTACTGATCTTCCGTGGGGGATTTTAGGTTCCTGTAGTGGTAGGAGTGTGGTTCAAGGAAGTCTCGCTACAGCGGTTCTGTAGTCTTTGACAGGTGTCTCGTGTTGACTCGATCCAAGGCTCCTTCCCACCCTAAGAACGCCATGTGGAAGTCACCCTTCTCTCGGCTTCAGTGGTTCGCTACCATAACACTCTAAGGATGGTCGTGTTACTTCTTGGTCCATCCTCTTTCACTGGCTAATTTCAATTGAGGGTTTGTGGTAGTCTGCTAGCTAGTATTTTTTACTGTATCTGTATGTGCCTCTTAAGAGGCCAAGATTTGCTGTAGGCTTTAACTGTATCTGGGTCGCTGATTTTGTTGTCTTTTCAAGTACAAATGAAGAGATTTGAGACTATTAAAAGGGTCCTTTTTCTAATTAAAATGGCAAGTATGTAATCGACCTAATGCAAGAGAATGGCAAGTAGGTAATCAACCAAATCTCCATAATCTTTTATGTCACCGATCCTTTTGTCCAAGCGCTCTAAATTTTTATTTGTGCAAAATTCCTTAACACACTCGTTCGACTTCCTGGTTAAAGCGTGTCTCAGACTTGTTCCTAAACCGGTTCCGCTTTCAAGTGGCAGATTCGCACCGTTTCTGACTGGTGCCTATCCAGGAAGGCCTAGATCCACAGCCTTAGTGTCTCTTATACCCACGCTATGGACCTTCTTAGTGGGGTGATGTTCAGCACTTGGGGTGCTGATTGGTATATCGCTTCGTTTGTTCGACGCTTGCAAACCAATGCCTGGACGATGACGCTTGCTCTGCGCCGTTTGCAGTACATTATGCGCTTGGTTTCCACGGGCCAGGCGTCTTCCTCAATCATCAATGATCTCATTATAACACCGGGCAATCTCGACGGTCCCTATGCCGCCGAGAGACTCCAATCTTACCCTAAATACCCTAAACCCAAAGAGTTTATGGAAAGGAACCTCCTTCAAGAGCTCGGTGTATCTCTCGTGCCGATGGTGCCTCTATGTAGTTCTTCCCAGTCCGCCACCCTGGAGGGTGCCACCTCTGACTATTTGTGGCCGCGGTTCTTCTTCCAAAGCATCTACACTACAGCACCGTGATTGTTGCTCTCAACCATTATGGTCCACACTCTGTCACGCTTGAACCGTGCATCATTTTATCTTTCCAAAACTCCTCGTTGTTTGATATCCAAATTTAACTATTTAGCTTTAAGCAAATTTGTTACACCACTACATTATATTTCTCTAAATTATAATTGCATTCCTTGCAAACATAGTTTCACCTCTTTTATTTGACATATTATAAATGACTCCTATATTAAATGTTCTTCTACAAATTATTAATTTTATAAAATATATATGAATATAATTATATAGATTCATTCATTACCATTTTATATTTATGCGCCATTTTTGTTTCGACTCAATTAAAAACGGGGGTTTCCAGCCTCCCATCCCCACAAAGCTTTTATTGTCCCCATTGAGTGAAGGTTCTTTGGGGTTTTGAATCTTTCATGGCTGTAAAAATGTGCAACTTCCTAAAGGTTGGAGACTGGAAAAAGCCAAGTAATTGACAATGGAGTTTTACTACTCGTTCCGATCCTTCTTCCTTCACAACCTCTTCGAAATCCTGTCCTCCCTTCTGGCTTCTAATGCTTCAGTACTGCTCAATAGGTGGCTCTGAAACAGTCAGTTTCTTACCACTCACCACCACTCATACACGCTGTAGCTTGCAAACCTGCAACTACACAGCGGCATTCGAACATGTTCTGTACAGGTGATGAACAAGTTCACAACTCGACTCAAATGCGTTCTTGTGAACCGTTGACTATTCAAGTAGATTTTTATTCATAGAGTGATGTTGTTATAAGTGTTATTATTAAACAAATAGTGAATAATTCTGATGATCTTACTTATTGAAAGTACGAAAACCCCAGATTATACCCTATTATAAAAAAATAACCCAGATAAATCCTGTTAAACCGAGATCTTGGTGGAAAACGCAGCGGCGGCAGCCCTGATTCCCGCACATCAGTATTACCCGAGCCCCGGTAAAAGAGACCTCTTTTGAGCATACTTTGTGACGTCATGAATGCTCAATCTATATGATGCGCTATTTTTAGGCGGATCCTTCTTCTAAAATCGGGGTCCAGATAGTTTTCATGGGGGGTGATATGCCTTGGGAACACTCTCTAGACCTGTGCTATTATTAAAAGCGAAAGAAAATGGTCGTGGTTTCCTGAATTACTGACATCACTGAAATGAAGAATCGGTTTGTAGCTTTATTTTGTTTTCGATATTGCATTTGGTCTTTGCCTCTTTATTGAATTAATGCGCTATGACTCTATTGTATGCTCCTGTAAAGAGGCTCCGCGTGACAGACTGTAATTTCTATAAAGGGTCCAGCTCATGAACACAGTCGTGACGTCACTACCACACTTTTGGGGTTGGCTGTAGTCTCATATGGTTTTGTAAGGTGTTTATTCACTGTACAACAAATTTCAGTGTCAAGAAAAGAAAACATAGATTTCTTGTGAATTTATTATCAAGTTGATTTGCTAAATTCGAATTTGATAAAAATAAATCCCATCAGGTAACATTTTCTTGTAATTTGCAGATTTATTAATTATGCAATTGATACCGATTTCTACTATACCATAAATGTTTTTCACTCCAATTTCAGATTAAATGTGTAAATTGCAATTAACTCATGAATTTATAATGAATCAGCATTTTGGTTAACATTAATAAATTAGATTTGTAAGAATATATTTTCCCAAAAGCAAAGATTTTCAGGAAAGAGAAAATTATAAACAGGAAATTTGAGTACAAATAGAATCTACAAATATGTGCTTAACCCGTATTATCGCTCTTAGTATGGCGATTGTTGAGAAGCCTGGTTTTTATTACTGGTCTGTTCTTTTCCCTAATCATCATCACTAACTCTATAATTTAAGAAGGGGATTTTTTTGAGTATTTCAATAATAATTTCCACTTTCCGCCTTGTTTAGAAAAATGAACAAACGTGAGTCTCTGACATTCGTGAATTTCGCGAGCGTTTCACATACTGAAGCATTTTGATACATTCATTAACTTAATGAAACTGCGTTTTGCGAATCAACCAAAGCAACACCAAACTTACTATTACAGGTTTATACAAGAAAAACACAAAATTAAATTTAAAGCTCGTTTGATTTCCAGAAATTAATGTAAAAAACAACACAAACCACTTATAAAGGCGAAATCATAGGACAGGTTGCTACTTCTGCTTTGCAGTAAAGATTTAAATTCCATAATGGAAATATTACTTCTAAAGTAATTCAGTTCTCATTTCTGAGGGCAACCCAATAGGTAGGAACATTTACTCGGTTTTAAATTTGTCAAATACTTTCTGTCTTTCGACATAACACAATGTTAAGAACTAGTATCCAGTAGGAGTACTATTCACAAAATGCGGGATAGGCAGTGTGATAACGTTTTCTAGGAACCCGCCCTATTTATTTAAATGGTGACTTTATATTTGTTGACCATCTTTGGGAGTATTTTTTTATCCGTTTTACTTTGTGCACACATTTGATTGATGGCGATGAACTGCCCACTCCCCAAACAAACTAAAGATAAAACAGTGCTACGTAAACAGACACGCAGTACACCCAACTTAAACCAACCTAGCTACAACACTACCATTGAAGGATCCAGAATTTGGGAATGAAAATCCAAAAAACACCGGAGTGACTTTGATTCATCAACCCCAAATCATATTTTTGGCCCCCTCAAAACGAAAACCACAATTTAATTTTAGTACCATCGGAAAGAATGCAAAAAAGCGCTTAAGACGATAGACTTGAGAGCTGAATCCTGGGAGAAGAAGCCCCACCAAAAAAGAATTTGCTAGGAATTAATTGAAAAAATTAGGCCTGCAGCCAAATATAGTTTTTCCTCGTTTGTGAAAATCAGGATATAGAGAAAAAAATATATGAAATCCGATATTTTTTCTTGCTTACTCGACCTAATTTCTTTGTTCTAAGCTTCGAATTAGGGTTTCGTTGTGCACTTTTATTTACATAGAAATAATAATTACTTCTCCTTCATTTTAGAAGAAATACGAATTTTATAGGGACAAACGACATGGCCGGGCCATGTGTGCTGATCTTCGCGCATTAGTATTAAATAACTTAGCAAGGTTATTTATTATTAAAAATAAATAAATAACATGGCTAGGTCATTTGATTGAGGGTGGGGGTACGATAAGTTAGTTAAGATCGGTTAGAGTAAATAGTTTTAATTTTGAACGAATGACGTCATAATTTCTGGGTAGGTATACGTCTATTTCAACGAAAAATATTTATTTTAACGTAGCTCAAGCTATTTTCATGGGGTTTTCGGTTACGGGGAGATAGATTTAATTAGTTAGAATAAGGAAATATGCTCTGTTGCAGAATTAAAGCTCTGTTTTTTTTCCAGTTTTTTTCCCTCAAACAATGGATTTTACTATTTTTTTAGTCAAATAACTTATTAGAACATTATTCTAACGCAGCCCAAGCTATTTTTATGGCGTTTTCGACTACATGAACCATATTTTTACAGAAAACATAAAGAAACATAACCTAACCTTGTGGTGATCGGATTATGTAATAGGTGGGCTACTGGCACCAAATTACAGGAAGCTCCACAAAATGGACCCGCGGTCTTCTCATTAAATCCTAACGCGCGGGAAATACAAAAAGGGAGAACGCGAGAAAAGGATCAAAGGTCAAGATACATAAGTCAACAAGAAGAAACGAATAATTCGCGTCTCGGGATAGAATTATCAGAAGACGGGAGTCTACGAAGCTGTTGGGCAAATGCAGACTTTGACCAAAGGAAATTGTAACAAAGATGTGTGACAAGCAATAAAGATAAAAGCTTTGGGCTTGTAACTAATTCAGACAGACACAGCTGTTAGGTAGCTCCGCCTTAATAGTGGAAGCTTAGGGACTCGAAGATGGAGGCTCGTCTTTCGGACGAGTCTAAGCCACGCCCCCAGGCTGATAAAACGGTATATATATATATATATATATATATATATATATATATATATATATATATATATATATATATATATATATATATATATATATATATATATATATATATATATATATATATAGGCGAGCAATAAGAAGATTAAACATTATATTTGTTTTATTAATTCATTGTCATTAAGAATTCCCATCTTAGCGTGAGGAACCCCCTTTAATTCACCTAAGTCTTGTCGCTCTAGAATTCAATACTTTGCGTTGAATAAGAAAACCTGCCTCGCAAAGTACCTTTTGACGTGCCTTTTGTCTCTTTAATAGGCCCTTATTAGAATTAAAGCATATTTTGCTACTTCCTTTTTCAAAGTCCTTCTTTACCTCGATTACCCGTAAACCTTCGGTAACTCCATCGATCAATAAGAATACCCTTGAAGAATCATCTTTGGAGTCAGATAATTCGCCATTCTTGTAAACTCATAACCAACCCGCCTTAAACTGGTTACCGCACAGTAATTTGGTAATATATACCCCTTTAACCTAACCTAACCTAACCATTGACGTTTCTAAGCTCCCCAAAATATCCTAACCTAACCTAACAAAATGAATGTGTAACGTTTTTATGACGAAGATAACCTAACCTAATCTTCCCGCGGTCTGTATTATTCATTTTTTCTACTTTTTTTGCGTATTTGTTCGGGGTGTCCCCACAAAATATTTCCCAGAACCCCCACCAAATTTCTGTTGTCTCAAAAGAAACTGTCCACCGTCAAAAAAATTACCTAGGTTTATTGCGGGACTTTATTCAAGGCCTAGAAAAGTATTTATCCGCGGCCCCAAAAATTACCCGAAAAGCTTCTTACGACCTCTAGCGTGGGAGAAACACTTCTATGAATTAGTTCGCACCTCCCAGAATCGAAATTAAGAGCGACCCCCCCCCCGGGGGGAAATCTGGGTGTTTAACCCCAACCCCCAACTTCCCCTCTGCGCCTCCCCCTCCCCATAATTGTGCAGCTTCAAGAAAACCCTATATTAAGCGTAGACAAAACTAGAGGGAAATTCCCTACAATGACCTGCGCCATTTTGTGAGAATATAATAAATGGTTATCGCATTGATGGTTTCCCATCGTTCAAATCACTTACAAGTGCCTTTGAATGGCTAAATGAGGCTTCTGCCAATAGATGGCGCTATCCAGCGCCAAATTCGTTGGCAGATTTTAAATCTCCAGGGTGAATAACCATTTGTCCCATGGTTATAGGGGTCATTTCATGGCTCTAAATGGGTACAATTGAGCTTTACTCATTTTGAAAAAAAAGCGACGCCAAGACCAGTCGCTACGTTGCAAGTAAATACAAGGCTTAGGAAATTAAGTTTCCGCCGCAAAATAAAAGGAAAATGACCATAGCAGATTAATGCGCCCTCGTTGCAATGGGAAACACTTCTAAAAATTAGGGCGCACATACCAGTCCGAAATAATAGTGATAACCGGAGGAAAAGGTTTAAATGGCAAGAAAATTTGAAAATAATGGAGGAAAATAGCCGTCAATTTAGTTTTCTGCTATTTTCTCCTTTTCTTCAGCGGCTATTTCGAACCCAGGCGTGACAGTGAGGGTCTAGAAACTATGATCAAAAAGCGCCTTCAATCTGAAAAAAAGGACGAACATAAAGGAGGTACAAAAGTGACCCCCCCCCCCCAAAGCAAACAAGTCTTTCAGAGCACAGCGCAACAAAAGCTACAGCCCATCTTTGGATGAGCCGGCTGCCACCTACGCTAAGTTAAACCATGTATTCAAAACAAAGTCCCCTTCAGTGTACGTTCAACGTTCTCCTTCGATAGTCAGCGTTTTGTCGGGTTCAGCAAAGAATTCATCAGTGATTAGAAACATGCCATCAGTTTACTCATATACTTCCCGCCTATCTCCCTCTACGCGCCCAGGTCATTTCGCATACCCTTGGCATAAGTGGAAGGTTCAGTGTGTGTATCTCCCGTGTCCGGTGTTTTTTGACTAAAGAGCCAACTCAGCCTCCCGCCAGGTGTCCAGGTGGGCTTTTAGCTGGAACAATCCCCCTATGGTGATCAAGCTCCCTTTCTTTTCGCCATGTCAAGGCCGTGTAGGGGTACGGGGTCGCTCCGACCACAAATAACCAGCACATCCAAGACTACATGTGCGAATCGGGGCGGCCAAGCGGATTCACCCAGCACATATGAGCGCGTACAACTACGCGTACTGTACCAATGGCGGAACCTTTGAGATTGTGGGCACGAAGCCCAGCGGTTTCACTCGAAGAACCAAGTGGCCGCCATCATTGGCCCAATCCCTCACGAGAAAGTAATTAAAGGCCTTCTTGGGCTCGACCACCAGCTGGTTAAGAACCCCGCATGTTACATTTCATGGAAGCGGTACTTGGATGAAAGGCTCTCCACTACTTAAGGGTCTTGGAGATAAAGGCTCTCTAAGTAAAAAAGAAGCGCTACTTAATATTCCTGGGCGAGGCGCTACGAGTATGGCAGGTCAAGACAGTTGAGCGGCTCCTACAGCAGACACCCAGGAAGGTAATCTGGGTCACGGAAATGGGAACACTTCCTGGCCCATTTCCTCTCTGCCTGCTCCCGGTACAACCTACGGGCCGGCGGGATAAGGACGTGCTGTTCCTGCTTAGCGACCGAGTCTATGGGATCGCCTTTGCAGTAACAAGGATCAACGCCCGCGCCTTCAACCTTGGAGAAATGCAAGAACTGGGATCGACTGAGCGGGAAGTATCAAGGAACAACCAAGATCTTTAAGCCGGTTCCAGTGCTGGTTTTCGCGAACTTCAACCCGAACTAAAATCGTCCATCTGAATATCGATGAGACGTGCTAGACGTCACCGAACTAGCTGTGGAGACCGATCGACGACCTCGAATACCAGCAGGCTTTCCTCATGTCGAAGCGTTCGCGACTAGAGCCAGAACCTTCCCCACGAACAAACTAAAATGCTCATATACGTCCGGGCAGGGACAAAAAACAAACGGACCTCCGTTTTCAAATGTCAACTGCAGTTAGGTAGCAATAGAAATGTTACTTGCAGCTATTCGAACATATATATATATATATATATATATATATATATATATATATATATATATATATATATATATATATATATATATATATATATATTATAGGCTCAAATAGCGAACCTATATATAGAAAACTCAGCATAGATACTCCGCACTCCGACCCAGCAACAAATAGTTACTTTGCTTTCCAGATGTAACCAGCAGCACACAAAAGATCAAGAAGCAGATGACGCCGCAATAGATTTATCAGTAAGCGAAATTAAGTACGAATTCTTCGCAGTTTGTAGCCCTATGCATACGCTTGGAACGGACCTACGTGTTGCAGAAGATGGGTGTTCAAAAGGTGCTAAAGGTTTTCAGGTGAATGTTCCTTTTGTTTTATAGTTTTTTTTTGGGGGGGAGGAGGCTAGTAGATCCAAAGTTTATCCATTCCTAACCATCGTCAAAATCGAAGATATTGGCGTAAGGATTCCAAAAAAGAGACTACTTTAAACAGGTACGACTAAGCCAGGCTGAGGATGCGCAACCTATGCAAGCTACGGCGGCAACCAGGAACTAGGCGCATAAAAGTAGGGGGAAACGACGCATAACAGGCTGGAACTAAAAGCTAGAGGCACACATCTAGGGACAGAAGTTACAAATAGAAAACGGTGAAGACTAGGAATGGATTGGGAAAAAGAGTCATAAAAAAACGATCGCAGGAAAAAAATTCTTCGAAAAATTGCAAAAAGATGATTAGCGTAGTTATCCATCTAATGTCCAAAGAAAACGAAATACTGTCAAAGAAACTTTAATTGTGTAGGGGTATCATCCATAGCCATGAAAAACACATAGGCAAATACACCCAACAGCATAAGAAGGTTTGGCGCGTGTCCTGTTATGTTCCCACCCCCCTAATCCTAATCATAACGCGCACCCATACACAAAGCAATTGTCTCAAAAGATACTGTATCCCCCCCCTCCTCCCAAGAAAAGCACCCCGTATAAGGCCAGTGCAAAAATCAAAGTCTCAAAAAGAAAAAGTACAAAGAAACCCCATAAATAACCCTAGGGGGGGCAAGGCGTACTCCTAACTGGCAGAGGAGAATCTCAGAAGGGAGTTCGTACTTCCAATTCCCACAAAGGACTAACGAACATCTTTCAGAGAAGCTACAAACAATTACAAATTTGGCACAAACAGTGCTCGCATATGACGTTGCGGGGGGCTAAAACGGTTCACAAAAACAGAAACGGTTGGTCTTGTATAGGGTTCAACCCCCCAAACACGCCACACAGTATCCATTCAAAGCTACAGTATTCCAAAATAAACTGTGCACCTCAAACGGTGACCGGAATGTACCTCAGGAAATAAAAAGACATCCGACCTGCAAAATGTTCGCGAGCAAAAGAATGTAAGGGGACCGTAGGAAGGCAACGCACTTTCTCAGATTGCGAAGCGCACACCCAAAGAGAGTGCTCGTCTCCTAGCCGACGTAGGACTAACGAACACCCCGCAGAAAATGCGAAAAGACAAAGATATGGCGCAACAAGCGCGCACAGGCCTTTACAAGGCTAAATAAATGAACACCAGCTATAGAATAATCAATCCACCTTCCAGAGTGAGAAATAATGGCGAAAACCCCTTAGGAAACGGTTTGCTCTTGTCGCTCCCAAACTGGGTTTACAAGGGACAGGGATAATCAATAATAAGGAAGGGACCAAAGAAGATAAAAGTGCTACACATCGAAATAGTAGCACCACCCAACACCACCTATGCCCAATTTTTATTCTCTCCCTATTTCCATACTCTTCCTATCTTTATCTCCACTCTCCATTTAAACTTCTGTCTCCGGGGTGATAGGTTAGATCGAGGGGCGTCCGAGCTCCATACCTCGCCCTCTCTTTTCCTCCCTCGCTCACAGGAGAGAGGGAGGAGGGATCGATAGGCTCCGAAAGCCTATTCTTTTACTGTCTCCTAAATTTTTCTTCCATTTAAGTCGTTTTTCCCGGATGGATTTGCGATAGGCGATTGGGAGGCGCCAGGATTGGGTGGAGTTTGTAGCTCATCGAAGATAGTCGGAGATTATCAAAATTTCGCTTTATTATCTGACTACCATCAGATTTCCTAGAGGGGATGAAAGGGGAGGGGAGATAAACCATAGTGGGGCAAATAATCAGAGTTTTATGTCAGCCTAACTATTTTTCCATTCTACGGGTAGAATGAAGAGAGAAGGATGGACCTAGCAAATACAGAAGAGGAGCAAACACCCGAGAACGAAGAAATAACCCAAGTTAAATACAAATAAGAAACGACAGAACAACAAAGAAAAAAAGAAATAGTAACAGAAAAAATTAAAAGAATGAATCTGAATCTATTAAAGATAAAAACATACAGACAAAAATAAAAATAATACGATTAAACACCAAAGCCCAATAATTAGACATTTTTATTTAATTTTCTTAAAATAGAATTTAACGCCCTCTGTCACCCGTCATTGGGTCTAAACCTACTTGGAAACGATATTGAGAGATTTCAAATTTGGGAAAAGAAGACCCGAGAGTGTTCTCTAATTTTTCTCTTTTCTCTTTTCTGATGTGATTTTGTGCCGCTCATCCAGGTTTCAGTTTTATTGTAATTTCTCTTTCTGGCTAAATATTTTTTGTCTTCTTTCTCAATTACTCCTTTTTCTCATTCTAAATCACTTTTCGTTCATTATTTCATATTTAGGCCCACCAAAATTCACTAAAAAACTATATATTTTTTCCACACTTTTTCCCTTAAACAAATCTCCTTCTTAAAACTTTTCAAAGTTATTCATTTTCGAATGAGATGAAAGAAAGACTTCAGAAGATGAACATTTAATAAAATTGAAAAAGCTCACTTGTTTTAGAGATAGGCAGAAAGGACACATCATTTTACTTTTACTTTTATTATTCATTATTTGAGGTACTTTACTTTTGATCTTTGTCTCCCAACTGTGAAACCGAGTATATATAAGTAATCGCGTGGTTGTGTTTTCTCGGTTGTCGAGAAGCTTTATTCCGGTCGACCGCATCATTTTCACGAGCTCCTGACCTCCTGAAAAATTGTTCATCTCTCAATTCAATTTTTTGATCATTCTCCTAAATAGAGATGGAAGGATTAGATGCGATAGAAAGGATGTGGGAGGAGGACCAAGAATATGACAGAGTAATAGAGGAGTTTAGACGTCAAGTTTGCGAGGGAAGGATTGAATTTTATCGAACGATGAGTCGAGTTTCAAGAAGTCCAAGACTTAGGACCATAAGAGAAGAATATGTTAAGGAGGAGAAAAAGAAGAGAATTTGGAAAAAGAACAGAATTACGAACATCTTCTGTTCTTGTTTTTGTTGTTTACGAAAGAAAGAGAGAAATGATTGAGAAAAAAGGATGAGAATAAGAAAGAATATTAATAGAACATAGGAGATAAACTTTATTAACTCATACAATTTTATTAGAGAAAGTGGGCATAAATAAATAAATGAATAATGAGGGTAGAATTTTTTTTCTTTAAACCTTTAAACTGAAATCATATTTATTTGTTTATTAATAAAATAACCTCTGAGAGAATCTCCCTTTTTAAATCATTACAAAAAAAATTCTTTTAAATTTGGTAAATGAAAATAGGCCCTTTAAACAACCTCCAGTTACGACTGAAACCCCGAGGGGCGGCAGGTTCTCCCGACCCAAGTGCCCCAAGTGAACTTGGTGCTCCTGACTCTCTCGGGTCGTACTTTTTACCTCTTTTCAATCTCCCACTTTATTTGCCGCGCCTGAAAAGACCCAATTAAGGAGGAAAGATGGCGTTAAACGTTCTAAAATAACACGGGCTTACCATTCTTTCTCATTTCAAAATTTGCTATTAATTTTAAAGAGATTGTCTGCCATTAAAAGGAAAAGTGTTGAAATACTTGATTGGACGGCCACGTCCCTCCCTGCTGGCAGGACCGACAGGCCACCGGCTAGGCGAGGTAGTATGTGCTTCCAGAGCACATATGAGGTGGCTACGCGGCACCACCATTTAGAGTGCAAAACCCCAGAACCAAATGGCCACTGCAGGTGATCGGATTCTCAAGGCCCATCTTTAGCTCATCTCTGCAAGCCGAGGATCTGTAAAGGATCGCATTTCCGATCCTAGAGAGACTTTTCCCATAGCCTCCCAATGCATTGGGAGGTCATAGTATCTACTTTCCATTCGTCTCTATTTCTATGGCCACAAATGTAGGGAATAACGGAATGAACTCATAATCAAAAGGGGAGCTGCCTCCAAGCGAGGCCTCGTCCCCCCTTGGTGCCCGGGAAGGCCAAGTAACTCGAGGCGCCCTTTCAACTGATTGGGGGGCTCCCATCGCAGCAGGAGAACTCCCTTAGAGGGGCAAGGGGTGTTGCGTTCTAGACAATCCTGCCCCTCACCCTTTGCGGCAGACAAAGAGATCGAGAGAGACAGACATAGACAGGAAGAGACAGATAGACATAAATAGACAGAGATAGAAACATACAGACAGAGAGGCAGGCACATACATAGGCAGATAGCGAGACAGAGACAGACAGACAGGGATACATAAACAGACAGAGATACAGAGATATACAGACAGAGACAGACATCCAAGAAAATACAGAAATACATAACTAGTAAGATACAGACAGTCAGATATACACATACCTAAACAGACATACACAGCCAGTTGTAGACATAAGAGAGAGACACGGAGACAGAGAAACAGGCAGCTGCAGACCGAGAGAAGACACAGGCAGGCAGAGACAGACACAAACAGACCGACAGAGATATACAGATACACAGACAGACAAAGATAGGCCGAAAGACGAGGCAAGCAGACACAAACAGACAGACATATATACGGGTAGACAGAGAACTTGAGACAGGCAGACAGATACAGCGATACAGACAGACAGAAAGAGAGAGAGACATACATAGACAGAGAGGAAGAAAAGACAAACAGATAGCGGCAGACAGAGACAGAAAGACAGGCAGAGAGACATGAAGACAGACAGAGAGAATCAGATGAAGACCGACTGAATCAGATAAAGACAGACAGATGGTCAGATTCATAAAGACACACAAACAGTAGGAAAGAAAGACATATATAGACAGAGACAGGCAGACACAGAAAGACAGAGACAGACACAGATACAAACAGACAAACAGACAGAGACAGTGGAACGGAAACGAATGAGAGAGACAAGAAGACAGAAACATACAGGCACACATATATACAGACAGATAAAGACACATATAGAGACAGACAGGCACTGACAGATAGACACATATTCACAGACATAGATAGATACACAGAGTTAGACATATATTCAAATGGACTGACAGACCGACAAACAGAGAGATATAGACATGCAGGATCAAACAGACAGACACACACACATGCACAGACAGACAGACCCTAGGAGGCATACACAGACATGTACAGACAGAAAGATGACAGACACATAAAGACAGATACAGACATAAAAAACAGGGATATCTAGGTAGACAGACAGTTAGAGACAGTCAGGCAGCTACAGAGACACACATATATACAGACAGACAGAGACAGACGCACAGGCAGAGACAGTTTGGCAGACATAAATAAAAGACAGACATATGTAGACCGACATACAGGCAAAGACAGAGAGCTTGAGACAGGCAGACAGAAAGAGAGCGATAGATATAGACAGACAGAATTAAAATACAGCTAGCTGCAGACGGAGGCAGAAAGACATAACAGCGGTAGTCAGAGGCAGAAAGAGAGACAGGAAGACAGACAGACTGAGACCAACTGAGGCAGGAAGAAAGAGACAGGCAAAGCCCGACAAAGAGACACAGAGAGAGACAGCCAGACATAAACATATATAGAAACAGACATACAGAGAGACAAACATACAGACAGAGACATACAGACGGAGACAAACTGAGGCAGAAAGAGATACACATTCAGAAAATTAGACAGGTAGATCGACAGACAAACATACAGAGATATACAGACAGGCTGATAAAGAGGGAGAGAGAACACAAGAGAGACAGACAGACAGAGAGCAAGATGTAGACAGACAGAGACAGACAGACAAAAAAAAAATAAAGACTTATAGAGCCAACCAGAAAAACAAACCACAGACAGTCATACAGAGACGGATAGACCGACACAAAAAAGGAAACACAGACAGAAGCAATCAGGTAGACACAGACAGAGATAGACAGCTACAGGCACACAGAGATACAGACATATATACAAAGTATACAAAGATAGACAAACAAACAAAGACAATTAGATAGATACAGAGAGACAGGCAGGCAGACAGAGACAGGTAGACATACGGAGACACATGGACAAAGAAAGAGACAGACAGAGAGAAAATAGACACATACAGACAGACGAAAAGGCAGAGATAGACTATCAAGAATATGACAGACTAAATGAGTTTAAACGTCAGGTTTGGGAAGGAAGGATTGAATTTTATCGAACGACGAGTCGGGTTTCAAGAAGGCCGAGACTTAGGACCATAAGAGAAGAATATGTTAAGAAGGAGAAAAAGAAGAGAATTTGGAAAAAGAACAGAATTACGAACATCTTCTCATCTTGTTTTTGTTGTTTACGAAAAAAAGAGAAATGAATGAGGAAAAAGGATGTGAATAAGAAAGAATATTAAGACGATGAATGAATAGCTAAATAAAAGTAATAATCAGAGTATAATTTTGTTTCTTTAAACCTTGAAACTGAGATCATATTTTTTATTTATTTTTATCTCCTTTTTTAAATCCTTGCAAAATAAATTATTCTAATTTGGGTAAATGAAATTAGGTCCTTAAAACATCCTTCATTTGTTTATAAGAAAACAAAATATGAAAACATTTTCATCTTTCATTTTTTGACGGGTGAAAATTCCTTCGACTTTGTAGGATACCATCACTTGTTACACTATTCACCCATTGGGTGATGGATGGTGTTACGATGCCCCAGCTACGAATGAAACCCCGAGGGACGGCAGATTCTCCAGACCCAAGTGCTCCTAGAGAACCCGGTGGCCCTGACTCTCCTGGGTCGCCCTTTTTTACCTCTTCAATCATCCACTATATTCACCGCTCCTGAAAAGACCCAATAAAAGAGGAAAGATGGCGTTACACGTTCTGAAATAAAATGGGCTTGCCATCCATTCTCATTTCAATATTTGCTATTAATTTTAAGGAGATTGTCTAACATTAAAACGAAAAGTGTTGAAATGCTTGATAGGACTGCTCCCCCTCCGACCCCATTAAATGCCAAAGCCCATTCCCTCCTTTTATTCTCTTCTCAACTATTTTGTCGAATCAGAGGAGGCAGATTAAAGGTCTCAAAATAGTCGACTATTATGATAGTGAAGATCCAGAAAGAGGCTAAAATAAATTATACCCACTACCCTCTTCCCCAAATCTCTAAAACTCCTCGTACCGTCAATGGGTAGTGAGACGAAAGAGGAGACCAATCCTTTATTCCATTCATATTTATCCATTTTTAGTCGCGTGTGACTATGCATCTGACTATGTCGGGCGGTCTGTCGCTCCCCGTTTTCTGTTTTTTGTTTGGGTTTTGTAACTATAAGACAGATTCTAACGATATTTGACACCCTTATGTTGTTTTACATTCTCTTTCGAATCATCACATACACAGCTTACACCACCACCACGTACACCCCTACCACCCTACAGCACACCTAGAACCCTAAAACCTACACAACTACAACCTACAACACCACATTCTAGACCACCACCACCTACACTACCACCATCTGCCCCTCCACCGCATACACCACCTACAGCACATCACCTACACACTACCACCATCTGCCCCTCCACCGCATACACCACCTACAGCACATCACCTACACACTACCAACACCTACAACATACACCAACACCTACAGAAATAGCACATACATCACCCTCACCAACACCACAACTGCGTAAACCACATCCACCTGCACCACCATCACCTACACCATCACAACCTACCCAACACATACCAACACCACTCCTACTTACAATAACAATACCTACACTACCATCAACACCTATTTCACCACCACAATCACCTCCTACACCACCACCTACACTAGCACCACGGCCTACACCATCACCACCACCTACACAACAAACACCTACACTACAATCACCTACATCACCACCACCTAAACCACCTACGCCTACAGCAGTATTACCTACACCGCCACCTAAAACAACTACACTACCACTACCTACACCATCACCACCTATACCACTACTAACTAAACCACCTACGCGTACGGCACTATCACCTGAAGCACCTACAACGCCAACACCTAAACCACCTACGCCTACGGCACTATAACCTAAAGCACCTACACCACCACTATCTACCCTACCACGCTCTACACAACCACCAACTGCAACACTTAAACCACCCAAGCCTACATCACCTACACCACCACTAAGTACACCACATAAAATAGAACGTTCCCTCTTCCCCACTACCACCTTCACCAACACCACATACATCAGAAGCACTAACCTATCCAGCACCACTCCTTCAAAACCCAACACCTACACACTAACACCTAAAATACATACACTACCACAACTACAACCTAAATCACCTACTCCTACAGAACTATCACCACTACCGGCTATCCTGTCACTAATTACAATAACAACACATTCATCAACTCCACCTACGCCACAACTACCTACTTCACCACCAACTGCACCACCTACACCTACATCACATACAATCCCACCATCTACACTATATCACTACCTACATTACCAACACTATATGCACTAATACCACCTACAGTACCATAACGTACAACACCACTACCTACACCACACCACCGCCTGCATGACCTAAGACTACTGTGATAGAACGGTCTGAGGCCGCTATGCTTCAGCCCCTATCACATGTCGAAACACATGCTTCCCCACGTGTATGCTGCGAGAGGAAGTAGAAGGCGCGTTATCGCCCCCCCCTCCCCCATCCCCAAGTTTAATCAAGGAGGTTCAATCCCCCGTTCGCCTCCATGCGTCGATCTCGCCATATTGAATTAGGATTATGGGCAGATAAGATATTTTTCCAAGCGCTACCGGCACATTCCATCGAAGTCCCCCCCCCCTATTGTCCCTTACGCCAAGGGGCTGGCTCCGGCTATTTACGCGATAGCATTTAGCATTTTAACCAGATCCCGATTATCTTCGCAAGGCATAACGCCGATCAGGTCTCCCTTGTGCATCTAGGAACTCTACCCCGAGAGACCCCTTATTGCGCAGAAGAGGGCAATATCCCTTGAGTGCCAAGGTTCGTGCCCCTCGAGACGCCAAGTCAACAGGCCCCCCCCCCTGTTGTTCAGAAAGAGAACAACTTTGGAACAGCCATTGTTCTTCGAGCCCGTTCGACAAGAAAAGGTTCTCCCCCTCCCCCCTGTTGTTCAGAAAGAGAACAACATTAGAACAGCCATTGTTCTTCAAGCCCGTTCGTCAAGAAACGTTTCTCGTTCCCAAGTCATCACGTCAGGGTAATTTAATTCCACCCTTTTTTAACGTTCTTCAAGAAAACGCTTAGTTACAACAATAACCTCCATTGTTCATCTAGAACATCTCCGATATCGTAACTCAAGGATCGCTCGTACTTCCGAGCCCCACTTCGCTCTCACTCCTCGAAGACAGTCCTTCCCCCTCGTTAAGGACAACCCCCCGAAGAACCCCTTCTCCTGGAAAAGAATCGCCAGTTGGACCGAAGATTCCTTCCCATCGCCTTCCTCTGCACGACAACCTTGTAATTACGTAAGCTACGCATTACATCTAACCATTTAACCTGTTGTCAACGCAACTCTGTGCTTTAAACGATTATAGCCAACCATTCCCCCTTTTTGTTTGTTTTGCCGTTTTAAATCCCTCCAAATCTTAATCCTCAGTGAAGTCAAATATTCCCATGACCTTTTTCATTTCCTGTGTTTCTTCCATTTTAATCCTCGGTTATGTAAACATTTTCAGTGTGTTGTTTTGATAGGTTAATTAATAAAACTCTATTTGATTAATGTTTGCAATATTATTTATCCTTGGGCTCCGTTCCACTTCTTAAGTATATTGAAGATAAATGAGCCCTCTCCAGGCCCCCCTTTGAATTAACCTCGGCATCTGATTACCGCGAACTCGAAATATAGAATAATTCCCTTAACGAATAGTTCTATATAGTATATCGTCGGGAGCCTATTCCACGACAACTACATTACCGACAATACCACCAACTACAGCACTATCAGTTACACCACCACCTGAATAACCTACACCACTACCACATACACCTCAACTACTTACAATACCAACACGTTCAACACCACTACCTACGACACCACCACATACGACAACACACCCGCATCACCTACGCCTAGAAAAACCTACATCACAACCACCAACCCAACTACTACCTAAACCACCTACACCTACTGCAGTATCACCACCTGCAACAGCTACGCTTAGAAAACCAACACAACCACCAACCTAACTACTACCTAAACCACCTACACCTACAGCAGTATCACCACCACCAATACCAGCTAGACCATCACTATCTATAACACCCACACTAACACAACCTACACCGCAACTACCTACCCTACTAGCACCAACTGCACCACTTACGCCTTCATCACCTACAACAACACCACATACACCAGGACCGCCGAATACAGCACCACCACCACCTATACAACCGCCACCTACAACACTAACACCTACACAACAACCACCTGCCCAACCGCCAGCTACACCATCCTGACCTACAACCCCCCCGTAAGGGGCGCGGTGATTTGACATCCTGGCCGCCGTGCTGACTGGACTCTGCACCCCGTCCGGCCCCAGCTTAGCCTCTCTTCCTTCCTTCAAAACACTTGTTTCCTCTCTTTTCAGACAACCTCTCCCACAACTTTCTCTAGTCAGCCTCTAATTTCACAGGGTAGATGCTGACCTTCTTCTCGGCCAACCGTCCTGGATCGGGGATGAGGGCGGAGGGGACAATGTTCCCTAACCTCTGAGCTCCGGTCTGGGGTGGTTGTTTTTTAACAACCTGCTTCATCCCCACCCATACCTTCCTCACATCCCTTTTCCTCTCGTCTTCAAAATCTACCTTTTTTACGCCGTGTCTAAGGTGGAGCCGACATGCCGATGGACTGCCAGGCCACCAGGCGGGAGGGGTGGTCCCAAATTGCGGCGCCTGGCTCTGCCGGGCCTGCAAGCACCTCTTGCAGTGCGGGCAACTGTGAGAGGTGGTGAGCTGTTGCGTCCCGTGTAAATAAGAGGGTCACCATGCCCAATGATGAGTATCAAAAAAAAAACCCAACCCCCAACTTCCCCAAGAACATCAACGGAGCCGCCCTCGGGCAGCTCCACCAAAAAAATGGAGGTCCCCTTCCCCTTGTGCTTGATCAGGGGACCCTCCATACTTCTTTAACCGGAGAGGAGGCTTACTCCTCTCCTACGTCTAAGGGTGTAGGGGACTCCCCCTCACCCCCTTCTCTGGAGGTGCTTTCGGGCACCTCCCTATTTCCAGCGGCAGTCCCTCCTTTTCTTTCTAAGGGGACTGCCAAGAAAGCCAGCAGGCAGCACATTGCCGACCGCCCCTCGTGTAAGCGGCTCGGTAGGGCAAACCATCTTAGGGGGGAGAGGGAAGCCAGGCCCCTTCGGTCGCTTCCCTCAAAAGACCTGCTGGCAAGGATATTAAACCTTGCCGGGGTTAAGGCTTGTGCCTCCCCACAAATGACTCTTGACGTGGCCAACGGGACCTGCGATGTCCTGGGAGGGGATGGCCAACTGGAGGCCCCTCCTGTGATAGACATGGTCCTTGAGGAGACCCAGCCTCAGACGGTAGGGCCTTCCATGGGAGTGAATCCGGGCTCGGCGCCAAGCACCGAACCCGAATCCGCCCCTATGCAAGGTCCCCCTCAAACGGCTGAGGGCTCCGAGGCAATACAAGGAGGGGAGGGATCTCCTCCGACCGGTGCCCCCACGACTACCAGGAACTTCTCCATTTCGGAGAGGGACCTGGCTGAGGCCGGCCTATCTGGCATGGGGGCTTCTGCCGGCGGAGGTGAGAAGCGGGTTCATTCCCCGCCCTCCTCTCCAAAAAAGAAAAAGACTAGAAATACAAAGAAGACTCGGGGCTCCTCTCCATCCGCGGGGGCTGCGGGGACGGATGGCGCCTAAGCCAAGATCGGCACATCCGGCCCCTCTACCCCCCCGTGTGCGGAGCCCCTGACTAAGACTAAGACCAAGCGTGCACAGGGAGGAGCCTCGATGACATCGGGGCCCCTGATTCAGAGGTTACCTGGCGTTTTCGAGCCCGCTGGCTTCAAACGCTTCCTCGTATTCGCTCCACTGATGGCACCATGTTGTACAAGGGCAACATGATCCATCAGAGGAGAGGATTAGCTAGTGCAATTGGTAGAGAGCCGAAGGTAATAAGCTCTGTAATAAGCTCTATGGAAAACCGCATCAATGCCCTCGAATTAAAGAAGTGCGCTTGTCAAACAGAAGATGAAACCAGAATAGCTCGAGTAGATACTAAAATCGTGAAACTGGAACAAGAAGTCGCAATTCTCACTAACAAAATTGATACATCAAACATAAAAGACGAGGACAATTTCATCCAAGTCAGAAATAAGCGCCCATTCAAACCAATCATTCAGAAAAAAACAACAATCTCAACCCAAAATAAATGATATATTGTCCTACGAAGAAGAGAAAGAAACGTATTTAGCTGGTGACTCAATAATTCGGAATCAAATCGATCACTTTGGAAGTTGGAACATCAAAAAGCGCAAATTCCGATGCTATCCAGGAATAAAGATTGAGCAATTAACAGAACAATTAAACAACTTTGAGATGAAAAGCAAAGAGTCAAATCATAGCGAATGTTGGAAGCAACGATGTGTTCAACGGAAAAAACTATTAAGGTTCGGAAAGCATAATGAATGACTACAAGAAAATGATAAAAACAATCAAGACCAAAACGGATTAAAAACTATTCTTCAACGCAAGATCAATTAGAAACAAATTTACGGAGTTCAGAGCGCTGGTATTGACCAAAAAGTACGACATCATAGGAATAACTGAGACATGGATACATACAGAGTCACGTGATATTATTTCAGAATTCCAGTTAAAAGGATACAAGTTATTTCATGAAGATAGATTATAGAGAGAAGGTGGGGGTGTTCTTTTATATGTACGCGAAGATTTGCACCCTGTAGAATGTAACACTGACTCTGTTTTTGAAATGGTAACGGTTAAAATAAACCAAAAAAAGAACCTATATGTTATTTTAGTTTATAGGAGTCCACATCAGCTCCGGGAGACAGATGACCAATTTTATGAATACTTAACGAACATTTGTAAAGACAAGTTATCAGTGATCATTGGAGATTTTAATTGTGGTAAAATAAACTGGCCTAACAAAACTGCAGACTCAGAAGGACAAAGATTGATTAATTTTATTGAGGATAATTTCCTGACTCAGTGGGTGAAAGAACCAACAAGAGATGAAAACATATTGGATTTAATGTTAACATCAGACGATGAATTGATTTCAAATTTAAATGTTGGAGACAGAATAGGAAATAGTGATCATAACGCAGTAGATTTTGAAATTAATATACCACGTGTCCTACAAAATGACACCACCGCTAAACTTAATTTCAAAAGGGCAAATTATGCTGAACTAAGAAAGAGTGAGCACTTTTAGGATAAATAATTAAGAAATAAACGTAGCATGGCATGAATTTAAAAACAATCTTCTCAACAAACAGTTTCAATTCATACCACTGGCTGTTATTAAAGATAAAAATGTTAATAAACCGAAATGGCTATCTCAAGAAATTATGAAACTCATTAGAAACAGAGATAAAACATATAAAAGGCTAAAATACAACCATAACATAGAAAACAGGAATCATTATTTGGAATTGAGAAGAAAAGTTAAAGCCGAGATTACAAGAGCAAAACGAAATGAAGAAATAAGAGCAGCTCAAAATTGCAAAAATAATCCTACAGAGTTCTTTGCCTTAGTAAACAGCAGAAAACCCATAAAGAACAATATTGGCTTAATAAGAGATAAGTACAATAATTTGCAATTCGATGATATTGGAATAGCAAACACTCTCAACGAATATTTTGTATCTGTTTTCACAAAAGAGCGTAACTCGTATGACTATACAGAAACACGTGAAATGGCTAATATTATACCACTCGAATCGGTTCGATGCAGTGTCGACAACACAAAGAAACTAATAGAGAAGATGAATAAATTTAAATCCCCGGGACCGGATAAAATATACCCAAGAGTTTTAAAAGAAGTCATAAATCAAGTAGCAGAACATCTTACGCAAATTTTCAATTTATCCCTAGAGAGTGGAATTGTTCCTCAAGACTGGAAGATGGCAAATGTAACGCCAATATTTAAGAATGGATGTAAAGAGACTGCCAGCAATTTTCGCCCTATAAGTTTAACTTCCGTAGTTGGAAAACTCCTTGAAACTCACATTTCCAATACAATTGTAGAGCATTTAGAAAAGAATAAACTCCTAAATGATTCTCAGCATGGCTTCAGGAGAAAGATCTTGCCTCACAAATTTACTAGAATTTTTTCACTATATAAATACCTTGTACGACAATAATAGATCGGTTGACATCTTGTATCTAGACTTCCGAAAGGCATTTGATAAAGTTCCGCATAAGAAGTTGATGTGTAAAGTAAGAGCCTTTGGAATAAAAGGCGAAATTGCAAAATGGATAGAAAATTGGCTTACGGATAGAAAACAGCGAGTAGTTATAAACGGACAAGCGTCAGAATGGGTTTCCGTTTGTAGTGGCGTCCCGCAAGGCTCTGTCCTTGGCCCGTTGCTATTCATTATGTACGTTAATGATATAGATGATGGCCTACTATCGAAAATTTCAAAGTTTGCTGATGATTGTAAATTAGGAAAAGGGATAATTACTGAACAGGACGTTCAAGAATTTCAAAATGATATTGATAAAATAGTAAGATGGACGGAAAAATGGGAATTGCCCTTAAATCTTGAAAAGTGTAAAATAATGCATATTGGTTATAATAATCAAAGGAGAGAATACAAACTGTTCGACAATGAGATCAAAGAAACTGAAAATGAAAAAGACCTAGGTGTCTACATTACAAACGATCTGAAGTTTTCACGGCAGTGCATCGAAGTCGAAAAGAAAGCGCAAAGGATTCTTGGATATATAAAACGCCAAATCACTTTCAAAAATAAAATTACAAATCTGAATATATACAATGCACTAGTAAGGCCACAATTAGAATATTGCTCCCAAGCCTGGTCTCCTTACTTAAGAAAAGATATTGAGAAGTTAGAAAAAGTACAAGCCAGAGCCACGAAATTGATTCCAGAACTAAGGAATTATAATTATGAAACAAGATTAGAAAGATTAAATTTAGTCAGCCTTGAAACAAGAAGATTGAGAGGTCAATTAATAGAAATGTTTAAAATACTTAAAGGAATAGAAAATGTCGACTCTAATATTTGGTTTCAGTTTAGCACATCTACTACGCGATCAAACGGAATGAAAATAAAACCCAAGAATTTTCGCACAAATATATGTGGGAACTCATTTGCGTATAAAATTGTGAACAAGTGGAATCAATTACCAGAGGATGTAGTGAAATGTAATACAGTAGAAAATTTTAAAAAGAAATTAGACAAAATTTTAAGAAATCTAACATAATATATGACGTGACTAATAAGTTAAAATAAAATTTGTATGCTAATTTTAAGATTTACAAAATATTAATTGTATTTATTATAAAATATATTTATTGTATGAAATCATAATAAAATACTTTTTGACATGAATATGTTCTAAATATTCCTTATAGCTCAGAATCATTAACCAAAGACAAAGAACGAGTTTATGTTCTAATATTGGACGAGAAACCCTAATCTAAGTTGAATATATATATATATATATATATATATATATATATATATATATATATATATATATATATATATATATATTAGCATGTAAAATATTATATAGAATAAATAGGTTATGAGAGAACAGCAAATTGAAAAAAAAGAGTTAACTCTTGCATAATGTAGCACAAGTAGCATAATAAAAAGTTTGGATGTAGCAAATAAATACAAAAAAATAAGTGCCTCCATTGAAATGGAACGAATGTTCTTTTGAGGTACTTACTATCCTTGAACTCCTTGTTTCTCAGACGGGAGCCTTCTGGCGAATGCGGCGAATCCCGCCGAGGCGGCCAAGATAAGTGCTCTTCGGACACTTCATGGCACCCCGGTGAGTGTGACGCCGCACTCTACCATGAACTTTGTGAAAGGAGTAGTTTATGCGAGGGAACTCGTTGACTACTCCATTGAGGACATCACCCTAGAGCTGGCCGACCATGGGGCGGTCAAGGTCGAACGTGTGATGAGAAAACAGGGAGGGGCCTCGAGACCCACCGCTACACTCTTCGTCACGTTCGACTGTGACAAGCTCCCTGAGTCGGTGCGTGCCGGTTGGTACCGCTACCGCGTGAAGGCATTCGTGCCACTGCCGCGGCGGTGCTATTACTGTCACCGCTTCGGCCATACGAATCGCTCATGTAGACGTGCAAAGTCGGGGTCACCCAAAGTATGTGTAAATTGCTCCAAGGTCGCACACGATAAGTCCAAATCGTGTGTATCCAAGTGTGTCAATTGCGGAGAGCCGCACCCTGCTTCTTCGAAGCAATGTGGCGCATATCTCCTTGAGAAAGAAATCCTGGCCGTTCAGGCCCAGGATAGACTCTCATTCCGCGAGGCTAAAGACTTGGTCCTGGTGAGCCCGGCTCTGCCTGGGGCGTCATATGCCTCAGTAGTTAGAAGGCACCCTCTGCTCCTGGCCCATCCAGGCCAACGAGCACGGTTGTTTCCGCGCCCATTCGGAGCCCTTCTGCGGGCTCTACCCAAACTGGGCGCTCCCCTGGTAAAGCTGGCGGCAAAAAGGGTTCATACCCAGCCCCGGCTAGAACCAGGGCTCCCCCCTCTTCCCCCAGCGTGACCGTTTCCCGTAAGGCGAAACGGCCACGCCTTTCCACCGAGTCGTTAGACTTACAGAAGGCAACACCCCTGAAGATGGTCGCTAGGCCATCTTCGGGGCCCCCCGCCTCCGAAGCCGCAACGCCCGCCTAAGGTTTCGAGGCGGAGGGAGGAAAAGACTCGCATGGCGAGCCCAACCTCCCCCAATAAGTCCACAAAGGGGACAGCGCCTTCAGCGCTTTGTCCGGCCAACAGCGCCCTGGGTTCTGCCCCCGGGAAGCGTACGGCCATTCCCGTGAGGGTCTTCAGTTCAAGGAGGGCCACCGCGTCTCCTCCTAGCTAGGCCTGGAGGGCATATTCCTTCAATGGAATTGCCGTGGACTCCGGGCCAACTGGGAGGAGCTGCGGAGGCTCGTCTCGTCCCGTTCCCCGTTAGCTATCTTTTTGCAGGAGACCATGCTAGGCGCGTGCCCCCTGCCCGCCCTCCCGGGGTATAAGGGTCTTGCGACCCCACCACGGCGGGATGGCCGGGCTGGGGGATGCGCGGTTTACACCCGGCATGATGTCTCCGTTCTTCCTTTCTCTTTAGATACCTCCTTTCAGGCAGTGGCTGTGCAGCTGCACCTGGATAGGAGGTATACTATCATTTCTGCGTACATTCCACCGTCAGCTGACTTCGACGCGGGGGATTTCCACCGCGTCGTGGCACGGTTGCCGAGGCCCTATCTCTTGCTTGGAGATCTGAACGGCAGGCATCCTCTCTGGGGAGATTACTCCATAAATCCCAGGAGACAAATCCTTGCCGATCTGATCGATGAGCTTGAGATGGGTGTCCTAAACGTGGATGAGTTTACGCATCACTGTCCGAGAACCGCTTCATTTTCTTGCCTTGACCTATCTTTGTGCTCTTCGGATGCACAGCCTGATTTTGATTGGGGGCTGGTCGATGACCTTCATGGTAGTGATCACTTTCCCATTCAAATATCATTTTCAGGGCAACTGCCGCCTGAGAGACCACCTCGGTGGTGCTTGGCGTGGGCGCTGTGGCCTGAATTTCAGGAAATGACTGAATTCTCTATCTCAGTCAAGGAGTTTAGGTCGGTAGATGAGGCCGTTGAGTTCTTCTCCAGCAACCTCATCGCCGTGGGCCTGACTACTATTCCTAGGACGTCTGGCCGTTTTGCACACCGACCACTCCCATGGTGGTCGGCCGAGTGTGAGACGGCCCTCAAACAGAAGCGTTATGCCTACATGCGCTATAAGCGCCGCCCGAACGATTTCACTGTCGGTGAATTTCATCGGGCTAGGGCTAGGTTCCGGTATATTTCGAAGCACGCCCGCCGCTCTTCTTGGCGGGCATACGTGTCTTCAATTAACGGGAAGACCCCTTTAGCTGAGGTGTGGAAGCGAGTCAAAAGGATTCGGGGAAAGTTCTCGCAGGACCCCCCTCCCGTTCTCCAGGAGAATGGCACCTCAATCTCGGATCCCGCGTCCGTGGCGGAATCCTTAGCGACCGCTTTTTCCGCATTCTCTAGCCGGGATGCTGCTCCGCCAGCATTCAATGCACGTGGTGATGTCGCGGAAGGCCGCCGGCTGGAATTTACCTCCAGAGGCGGAGACCCTTCAACGACAAGTTTACTGTGAGTGAGTTGCGTTCCGCTCTCGCTTCGTGCGCGGACACCGCCCATGGTCCGGACGATGTCCCGTACGCCATGCTTCGACACCTGGGTGAGCGAGGCATCGTCTTTCTGTTAGATTTGTTCAACAGGATCTGGGTGGAAGGTCTTCTCCCAGACTCCTGGCGAATCTCTACTGTGCTCGCCTTTCGCAAACCGGGGAGAGATCACTCTACTCCGACCGGTTTCCGCCCAATTTCTCTAACCTCTTGCGTGTGCAAGTTGATGGAGAAATTGGTAAATGTTAGATTAGCCTTTTTCCTGGACAGCGGAGGCCATCTGTCTTCCGCACTGTGCGGCTTCCGCAAGTTCCACTCCACGTCGGATGCTCTGCTCCGACTGGAAAATGCCGTCTGCGAGGCTTTCCTTCGTAGACAGCACTACGCCACGGTCTTTTTCGATCTGGAGAAGGCCTATGATACCGCATGGCGATACGGTATCATGGAGACTCTCCACACGATGGGGGCGAGGGGACGCCTCCCAATGTTTATATCTGAATTTTTGAGAGATCGTCGATTCCGCGTACGGGTGGGGGGAGCCTTCTCCAGCCCAAAGGAGCAGGAAGAGGGTGTCCCGCAGGGAAGTGTCCTCAGTGTCACACTCTTTGCCCTAAGCATCAACGGCATCACCTCGGTGCTGTCGGAAGATGTGCTCGCTACGCTCTACGTGGACGACCTTTCGATCTCTTTTGGCGCGGCCCAGATGCCAACTCTGGAGCGTCGACTCCAACAGGCATTAAACCACGTCTCTCGCTATGCCGAAGCGCACAGGTTTCGGTTTTTTTTTGGATAAGACTAAGGTGGTGCAAATCTGCCGCCATCCACGGCTTCACCCCGACCCAGATTTGTTTCTTAATGGGGTGCGCCTGGATGTGGTTGAGTTGCACCGTTTCCTTGGTCTTGTATTCGACCGACGCCTCACCTGGGAGGCTCATATTCGCAGCCTTAGGGTCTCTTGTACCCGCGCCATGGACATTCTCCGTTCCGTGACGTTCAGCGCTTGGGGCGCTGATAGGGCTACTGCCCTACTTTTTTATCGATCCTTTGTTCGTTCAAAGCTCGTCTACGGATTTGAGTTTTATGCATCCGCAGCCGAGCGTTTATTGCGGAAGGTGGATTCGATCCACCACACCGGCCTTTGCCCCGCGACCGGTGCCTTCCGCACATTTCCCATTGAGAGCCTGTTGGTCGATGCTGGGGAGATGCAACTCGCTCTGCGCCGCGTGCAGTGCATCACTCGCCTGTACGCGCGAGCCCGGCGCCTCCCTCTTTAATTTTATTTTAAAGTAGCCTAGAACTAGGCCAGTTTTAATACGGCGACTAATGCCCAAGTAGGCAGTCGCCAGATGAGCTCTTAAAAAAAAAATGACCTACAACCCCACTAATTACAGCACAATAACCTACACCACCACCACCACCTGCACCACTAAAAACACCACGCTTACATCACCTACACAACCAACCCCTATTCAACAACCGCGTAAAAGACCTAAAACTACACCACTATCACTTACAGTACCACCTTAATTACCTACACCCCACCTACCTACACCCATATCTACATCACCACTACTACCTGCGCCACCTAAAACACTACGCCTACATAGCTTACACAACCCCCAACTACAAAATAACCACGTAAACGACCAACACCACTATCACTACAGCACCACTTAAATAACCTACACCACCCATACCTACACGACGACTTCATACACCATCTACACCATTACCACCTAAATCACATACACCGACCACACCATCACCATCTAAGCCACCCACACCTACATCAGCACAACTTACACCACCTACACCTACATCATCTATGACTATGTAATCACCTACTGCACCCCCACCACCACGACTGCCTACACCTATATCACCACCATCTAGACCACCCACGCCTACATCACCTACACCAATATCACTTACTAGACAATTTTATCTCACTAGTACCTACACCACCACCTACAACACAGCCCCTACACTACCACCACTTGCACTACTAGAGCCTAGATGACCCCAAATACCACCACCTAAACCATCAACAGCTAGAGCACTATTACCTACAACACCAATACTTACGCCACCTACACCACCACCTCCTACACCACTACCGCCTAAACACCCCTACTTACACCACCGACACCTTTATCACCTGCACCACCACTACCTACAATCCGAACAGCTACCAATTCGTGCACCACCAGCACCTTCTACTAACCACAACCTGCACCATCTACGCCTTTATAATCTACACAACCACCGCCTAAACGACGTACACCTTCAGCACTATCATCTACATCATCATTGCCTTGACCAAAAACTCCAAATCACCTACCTACACCACACCTACAGCTTTACCACCTATATCACCACGCCTATATCACCTACACCACCAACACCCATAAAACTCTCACCTAAACAACATACACCTTCAGCAATATCACCTACACCACCACCACCTAAACCTCCATCACCAACTAATCCACATACACCTTCAGCATATCACCTACACCACCACCAACCTCACCACCTACGCCTACGATATCTACACCACCAAACCTATACGAACAACCACACAACTCCCTACCCGACCACAACATAGAACACAACAGTTACACCACCACCACTTACAGCACCACCACTTACACTACAATCACCTACATCACCACCCCCTACAAACTTCCCAGCTAAACCACGTACATCTAGAGCATTATCCCCTACAAAACTACCCAAGTCTCCTACACCACCACTAACACTACCATCACCTACACCACATACACACTCACTAGCTAGACCACCAACACCTAGAGCATTATCCTCTACACCACCACCTAAATCACCTAAACCACCACCACCAACGCCACCTGCACTGCCATCACACAAACCACCACAACCACCTACACCACTATCACCCCATCACTATCTAAACACAACCACCTATGCCACCACCACCATCTATAACAACACCTCTTACACCACCACCACCTACACCCCCTTAAACCCACCCCCCTATCCCACTACCACCTACAGCAAAGCCACGTACAACAACACTACCTACACCACTACTACCTAAACCGCCACCACCTAAACTACCACTACCTTCACCACCCCCACCTTCACCAACCCCACTTAAACCACCTGCACCTACACCTCCAGTACCTAACCTACCACCTACCTCACCTACGCCTACAACATCTAGACCATGACCACCTACACAACTACCACCTAATCCACCTACACCTCCACCACAACCTAATCACCTACCTTACCACTACCTACACCACCAACACCACCACCTACACAAACATCACTTAAAGCACCTACACCTACGCCTATATCACCTACACCACCCTACCTACATAACCACCACCTAAACCTTTAGCCCTATCACCTACCCCACCACCACCTACCCCACCACCACCTACCCCACCACCACCTACCCCACCACCACCTACCCCACCACCACCTACCCCACCACCACCTACCCCACCACCACCTACCCCACCACCACCTACCCCCCACCACCACCTACCCCCCACCACCTACCCCCCCACCACCTACCCCCCCACCACCTACCCCCCCACCACCTACCCCCCCACCACCTCCCCCACCACCACCTACATCACCACCACCTACATCACCACCACCTACACCACCACCACCTACACCACCACCACCTACACCACCACCACCTACATCACCACCCCCTACATCACCACCTCTACATCAGCAAGACCACCCAAGATTCTCCCGGAGATTATGTTTTGTTAATAACATAATATTATAATAACATTGGTAATGAGATTCTAACTATTCGGCCGATTCTAACGAAATTTGAAACCCTTATGTTCTCTTATATTTTCTTTCGAATGATATATTTGCCAAGGTCCTCCGAAGGTTGGTCCGTGAATTATTCAAAGTTTTGAAAGTCTTAAGGTCAAAAATCAGTATAAGTTAGCTCACGCGACTTTTGGTCAGCAGACATTGCTGTTCTTCTTTATTCTTTGCTCTTGAGGTTTCCCGCACCTCATAATAACCCTTAATCCTTATTTACCCTATTTATACCATACACCTGTTAGCTAAATTAGCATGAGGTATCCCCCCCTACACCTAATAGGGAAGGCACCTCTCAGAGGTATACATTTTCAATGGCGTGAAAGGATTCAAGGTTTGAGTAAATTTGAGTCTTTGTCAAAGAGGCCCGAGCGGTACTCTGAGCGAGAATCGAGTTCAGACTTGAGAAAGCAGATAAAAAAGGACAGATTTCAGAGGCTAAATGTCAACCTCCACCAGGTGTAAAACCTCGGGAGGCCAGAGGTCCTCACGACCCCAGAAGTGCTCCATGAGCAAATTTAATGCCGTCTTTCTTTTCAAAATGATACGGAGCGAGTTCTTGCCGTGCCCAATCTCCCGTTCTCTAGGCTCTGAACCCGCGTCCTAGCCAGTCCTTAGTGACCGCTTTCTCCCCATTCTCTAGCCGGGATGCTGCTTCGCCACACTTGAATGCACGCTGTGGTGCCGCTTAAGGCTACCGTATGGACTTGACATCCAGTGACGGAGAACCAACCGACGAAATATTAAAGTTAGTAAGTTCCGTTCTGCTTTCGCTTCATGTGAGGACACCCCCCTGGACCCCACGTTTTCCTACATGACATGCTTCAAAACCTAAGTTGAGCGAGGTAGGGCTTTTTTATATATTTTCAACAGGTTGGATACAGAGGATAACCACCAGACTACCTGCGAATGGTTAAGTTGCTCATTTTTTCAAAATCGGGGAGAGATCATTTTACCTCGGATGGTATTTGGCCATAATTCCCTCGTTTTCTGCGTGCGCAGGTTGGTAGATTATTTAGTAAATGTGAGAGTAGCCTTTTTCCTATAGAGTGGAGGCCCCCTTTCTTCGGCACAGTGGTGATTTCGCAAATTCTAATCCAGGTAGTATAGTCTACACCGGATAGGAAGTGCCTTCTGCGAGGCCTTCTTTGACAGACATCACTACAGTATACTGTTTTCATCTCTCGAGAAGTCCTATAATTGAACTACGGTATTAGAGACCAACCACACTATGTGGGCAATGGGTTGCCTCCCAATTTTAATATTTGAATTTCTCCAAGATCGTTGATTCAGCGTAGGTGTACGAGGAGTCCTCTTCGGCCCCAGACAGGAGGGACAAGAAGGGTTATCAATGGAACGGACGGGGGATAGGCCCAGCGCAAGACTTTCTCCACATTAATCCACTCACTGCCCCAGAACGGCTTCACTCTTCTTTCATCTTTATCTTTTTCTCATCTCTCTCTTTCACTCATCTCTCTAACACTCTTTCATTCAATCACCCTCTTTACACAATCATCTCTTTATTAACCCTTTTTCATCATACCCATAAATTCATCTCCATTTTCATCGAGTAAAGCCTGAGTCGTCTTCATATTTAGAGGACAGCTATAACTTTGCTCTGAGCATCAAAGGTATCACCTGGGTGGTGCCGGAAGATGTCGCGACGCTCTTTGTATAAAACCTTTCGATTTATTTTAATGCAACCAAGATTTCAACACTAGAGTGTCAACAGCTCCATCATGAATTAAATCGTATTTAGTTCTGCCCAAGACACCATCATTGCTGCTACCTCCATTTACTATTTCTCACCAAACCTCTGCTCCAAAAGTTTCCATAGCGACAGGAGTATTGCAAATGACGTTTACAGAGCACACTTCGTGTTATGTTGGATCAGTCTCAATGTATGTGGACTAGAGGTCGGCTTCCACGTCCTATCCCTTCTGCCTAAGGTCAGAGAGTTTCTACCAGGCGCTGTATCAATTTTCACGGAGAACTGTTTGCAATACACCGCTCACGGACGAAATAACGCCTTGTGTTCGGTTTGAGTACCCTAGGGTGACATATAGCGACTAAAAGAGCTCATTGAGTGATCACTGAAACTTGTACTAATCTACGCACGCCATGGATTGAAGTATCCGTGATATCACGGTTGCAGTGACTAAGTTGGATTTCTATATTATCTACTCTTAGTTGCTGGACAGGTGAGGATTGCCAATGACGGCGTTAAAAGGCACGCGTGGGTTGAGCAACCAGACCAGCATTTTGCTCTTCCTCACAATGACTACATGGCACGAATCAAGTTGGTCCTTCTGGCTGCCTGACAAATAAGATAGTAAACAGCCAATGGGAACATACAGTTGCGTCTATGGGATGCAAACTGTTCCTTGGACAAATCTATCAATATATCCAGATAGTGAGATCCCTTTCTGTCGTCTTCGAATTGGAAACATTCGTAGTATTTTTTTAAAAGTTAAAAGCACAAAGATAAAAACCAGGAACAAAGGCTATTAAACTATCTATAAAAACAACAAATAAAAAAAAAACAAGAAATAAAAAAAGGAACAAGAATAAACGCGCTCCTGCGTCGGAGAAAGGCTCGCAAGTGTGTCCAATTCGGAGAGGACAGAAAGCAACCTGAATCCGTCGCGACATTGGAGACTAAGTCCATTGGAACAATCCCAGCAGAATGGCACGCATTTGAAAGTTCCCCTCGGCTTTATCCTATCTTTTTTGCCAAGCAGGCAGCCCCGATTCCTACCATGTAATAGGTGTGAAGATGAACGTAACGCTGTTCAAGTAGAGCACTCTTTGGTGATTTTGGCGCCTTTTTGGCGCGATCATTTTCTGTATTTCTCCTAAGTACAGGAACCCAGCTGAAGATAATCTCACATATAAGAGGGTTAGCGGAGATTCCAATGCCCCTAGAGTACTCAGGTCACTTTCTGAGTTGCTATAGATCACAATCCAGTCTCCGAACCGGGCAGGACGTGTTCTCTTCCGTACTGAGCGGTCTATTGCAACCATGTCGGCCGTGAAGACAGACACAACGTTTGGTAAAATCCCAGTGACTTCAAACAGAGAAGAAACGGAGTGAAAACCGACCCACTCTTTGGATTTAGAGCCATCGGTATTCAAGTGCAGAGTTCTAACGTGAAAGGAAGAGTGCTCGAAAAAGGCCGAACGCAGTACTCCCGTCGCTGTAGAATCTTTGGAACAGAGGCGTGGCCACAAATATCAAAGGTGATACTCTCAAGGCCGGCGCCCTGGGCAAAACCAGGGGTGCCACAGGCTCGAAAGCTACACCGAGCTCTCAAAATAGTTTCCTAGCCGTAAACCAAAAGTACCTGAGGTATGACTGGCTTCTCTCGACGGTTCTACGAATGAATTGATAGCTGTTGGCGACCTAAGTAGGCGCCGGGCTCTCTCGTACAGGCGAATAGTGGATGACGCAGAGCGAGTGGTATCTGCCACGCATTGACAACAAGAATCTCAGTGGAGGACGTGATAAAGGAAACGGTCGCCAGTGGGAGGCTGCTGCAGTGGAGCGTGTCCACCTTGCGTAATACATGCTTGACTAAAGATGTAAAAAATACGCATCCGCAGTGAGGCTTCGAAAGAATAAATGATTGATAGTAAAGTAAGGCTGTAGCCCTATCAGCACTCTAGGTGCTAAAAAGAAGGTAACAAAGAATGTCCATGGAGCTGGTACAAGAGGGCTTAAGGCTGCGAATATGAGACTCCCGGGTGAGCTCTCTGTCAAAAAATAAGAGCAAGGAAACGGTGCGAATCCACTACTTTCGACTGGAACCTCATTTAGAGGCACGTCCGTGTCATGGTTAACTCGAGGATGGAGGCAGAAGTCTACTACCTTATTCTTGTGCGGCCTTGTACAACTTACAAAAACATCGGGTAACCAATCAGACTAGCTAGTGCTTTCCTCTGGTGGACATCTTGTCCTCGGCCAACATGATGCCATCAGTGCAGCGAATAACCAGAAGGCGTTGAAGCCTCCTCTTCTTATGAGAGGAGCGTGAGCAATAAACCCGCTTTTCTTTTCTCACCCAGACTTTTAGTTGTTTTTTCATTGTGGTGGCCTACTTGGCCATAAGTGGCTGTACACAATACACTACTACTAGACTATATTAAAAAAAACAAATAACTGATAATAAATAATAATAAGAGGGAACTAACTAATAACAACAATAAATAATAACGAGAAAAAGCAAAAGGATAAGAATGAAGCATGCTCCAGCGGCGTAGGAAGGCCCCCTCCCCTCGGCGGAGGAAGATGCGACCTACAAAAAGAAACAGAGAAAGGGTCAAATAAAGTTCAGGCCAGTTTCCTCCAAAAAGTCCTAAAGTCCACAAGTCAGTGTGCATGAACTCGCCCCGAGTACAAGGGACAAGTGGTAGCGACCCGGCTCTCCCCGTACCGGGACAGTTAAGGTGCGCGAAGATCACGCAGACTGGGACATTCAAGCAGAATGTGCGGACCAGTCTGGGGTGAAATGCAGTCGTCCCATTAAGGCGCAGGCGAGCGCTCCCATTCGGAGACGACTGAAAGCAACCTGAACCGGCGCGGCATTAGATGTTAGGTGCATGGGAAAGATCGCGGCGCAATGGGACGCAACTTTAGGTTCCCATCGACCGTCTTCCATCTTCTTTGCCAAGCAGCCCGGAGAGCTGCCCGTATTTATGATATGTAGTCCGTGTGAGGAAGAACGAAACTCCCACTCCTCGCGGACTCTTTGGCACCCTCATCGGCGCCCTCCTTCTCCGCAATTCCTGCATGTCCAGGAATCCAGCAGAATATAATCTTGACATCCGCCCGGCTCGCCAAAACCGTGTCATTACGAATTTCTCGAACCAGGGTATGCGGAGATTCCAATGGCCCCGAGAGTACTCAGGGCGCTTTGTGATTCGTTATAAATCACAATCCGGTCTGCGAACCCTGCACGTCGCATAATCACGCGTACCGAGTGCGGTATTGCAACTAGCTCGGCCGTGAAGACAGACGCAGCGTCTGGCAGAGCCCCGCTGACTTCAAACAGAGGAGATACGGCGTGGAAGCCGACCTCCTCTTGTGACTTGGAGCCATCCGTATACACTGGCACGGTTCCAGCGTATTTTAAGGTGCGCTCCAAAAAAGTCGAACGCGATACTTCCGGCGCTGTATCAGATTTGGGAACAGAGGTGTGGCGACAAATGGTCAAAGGTGGTACCCTCCGGGGTAGCGCCCTTGTCCGAACGAGAGGTGCCGCCGGTCCGAGAGCTATACCTATCTCTCGCTGGCATAGACACCGTTGAGATCAGCTTCGGATGCAGTGAGACCTGTTAGCGACTGAGGGAGGCGCCAGGCTCATGCGTACAGGAGAATAATGCAATTTGCACAGCACAGAGCGAGTGGCAACTCCCCCATCATCGGCATTAGGTTCTAAATGGGGGAAGTACGGAAGGCCGAGCTCTGAAGAGATGCAGGGGCAGTCTTCGAAAAGAAGAACCTCAAGGGAAAGGCCGTACGCTTTCCGGAGACAGAACTACGGGCGCTGTTGGCCGGACAATGTGCTGAAGGCGCTATCGCCTTCCACGACTTATCGGGGAAGGTTTGGCTCACCATGCGATTCTTCTCCCTTCTCCGCCTCGAACATTAGCCGAGCGGGGCGGCTTCGGAGGCTGGGGTCGCTCTTTTGTGGATCTACCGTCTCCGAGCCACCCATCCTACCATTGGTTGTGGGCGAAGGAGCCGAAGCTCCTTATGTGCTGTCCTCCTTTCGTGAACAACTTTAGGAACCTCAGAAGATGGCGCCATGACCATTTTAGTCCATTCTAGTCCTCGACTCTAGTTGTTTAGTAAATTTTCGAAGTCGAATTGGATATTTTCGTCAATATTTCAATATTGTATCTTCCAGAAACTTTGAAATTTCAAGTAGTAAATCATAGTCAAGTTTATTAAAATAGTCTAAGAACGTACCTCTGACAGACGCCTCGAGTGACCGATGTCTAGTTTGATTAAATCCTATTAAATTTCAATGCCCACCGCCGGTTAGCCAGTATTTAATTCATTTAAGTACATCGTCCCCAAATCTTTGGGGATTTTCAAAGACAAAAAGATCCCACTAATTTTGGTAGTGACACTGTCGATAGTTCTCCACGAACATGAGCCAGACGATCGGGTTACACTTACTAATCGAAGCGACCATGCTCACGGGCAAACACGATTCATCCGACTCGACCAAGTCACTCATCACGCAACGTTTGCAATTAAACAAAGGAACTTTCACTTCCACGTTTGCAAGAGTTTCACTTCGCTCTCTTTCGTTGAATTATAATCGCTCGAAGCAATTTCTCAACACTCGCCGAACGTCAAAAATGCTCTAGAATTGAGTCACAAAAATCCGTCAATATCAGGAGCGACCAATCTTGAATGACGGGAATTTTAAATGTTCCAGCTCCAACCATCTTCGTCTGTTATTTCAGCGCCATTGAACCTTTATTCTGCATCCCTTTCAAAGTTAGATTCTTTCTAGTATGGGTAATCTGCTAGCTTTCCTATCTAACACCATGGATGCACTAAGAGGGAGAGAGATAAATTTAACAAAAAAGGGAGAAAGGAAAACAGAGGTGCAGAAAAAAACAACACAAATAAATATGTGAAAGGAAAATAAATATTGAAAAATTAACGAAAAGATAATAAAAAATGATTGAGAAGATATAAGTAACAAGAAAACCGATAAGAGTGAATAAATAAATGTGTAAATATGCTCAGAAGAGTGTATAGAAAAGAGAAGGAAACGATAAGACAAGATAATAAAATCTCCAGTCTCCTGGACCCCTTTAAAATATAGACTCCTAAATACCCTCTATCCTTATCGCGGCTTTCCTGTTTAATTTTTGATAATGAAATTGGTCACTGGGAACAATTTGAATAAGAAATTGCGAGGAGAATAATTAAATTAAATTTTAAATAAAAAATAATGGCTGTAATATAAACTTAGTAAAAGAATAAAAATCTCACTTACTTGCTCTAATATAAGGTGGTTATTAAATATCCCATTCACATTGTCTAAGTATAATATGCCTAAAGGATCCTAATAGGTAGCCATTATTAATAAATGACAGCTAAATATATATTTAGCCTGTGAAATGGTGATTATTCTTGAAGTTGGAGCGAGATAATGGTTTATTTATCCATTAATATTTATGAAACTTAATCAAAATAGCTAAATTATTATCATACGGATTTGCACGCCGTATGAACCAAAACTTAATAACTTGCGGAATTTTTAGTAGATATTTAACGGGGTCTGTATTGACGTCTTGACTCTGAGTCGTAGTAGCAGAGAAGAAAACTGCTTCTCGGTACATCAGGATCTGTGGTAGGTGGCAACTCGAAACAATACACTTTCGCAAAACGCAACGACGACCACTAATTAAAGTTAATTAACCCAAGTCATTATTACTACTACTTCAAACTTACTTTAATATAACAAGTAAACTAAATTAAAATGAATGTCTATGTACAATTTCCACTTTCGTTTCCGGGAGCAAAAAATATTTACGACAATTCTCTCCTTTCAATACTTCTATCTATTGAAGCACTGGAGAATGTGAACCAATGTTTCCTATCTACGCCTACTTATGTTTTCAACCTCTGAGTGAACCTACATTTCCCTTCCCCCCCCCCCATATTCATCTATTCAATACAAATGAACATAGTGAAAGAGTAGCGTGTGTCCACGTGTAGTACCACAACTTTCGCCACTAGGTAGTTAGAAAAACCAAAGAATGAAACCAGATATTATATCAGGTATAAATTGCACACCCAGCCACACAGGTACTCTGCGTGGGTGGAAAGAGTTGCCTAACTCTTGTATCCCTGGAAGGTGTGTAGAGGTCTCCACCCCTCTCCCAATATGACTTATTGAAGGTAAATAACTAAAGTGAAAGGTGAGAAAACAAGCCACTGCCTCTCCCCAACATTAATTAGCCCGAAGATCTGGTGAAGCACGCGGGTCCACTCTTTCCATTGCCTCGAAACGCCCGATTGACGAGGCACTCTTGTGGCTTACCCTAGCTCGTCCTCTGAAAGAGGGCGTCCATTTTTCACCCTCAAGCAGCTTTAGGCAGAAGCGAGGAAACTGGGGTTCTCTTACTGGTGCTCTTCTTTTCGGGTGGACTTGTATTTGACCGGAGTTCACCTCTACCTTCCTTTACTTTTGCTTTCTTTAAGTATAAGGACTCTTGGAAGGAGTGTGGTCGATTTGTATTCTTCAAAGCGCTCATGCGATGGAGAGATGGACCTGTGGTATAGTCACCAGCAGTAATTGTGCCCTTTAATATTAAAGGCAGAACAGGATGATGCTCAGTGTAGTTAAAGCCCGCAGAATTGTTCAGGCTGAAATGAAAGAGCCAGAAAAGGGTGTGTTTTTTAAGTTTGGATGCATATTTCCCTGACTACCCGGGAAGAGACTATTTCTGCAGCCTAAACGGCCAGGACTTCCTTTTCAAACAAATATGTATCCCAATACTTTGAAGAAACGAGGTAATTCACTGAAATTTATCTACTTGACACCCAGTACATTACCCAATGATCGAGTTTTCGCCCATTCCAATATTTATGAACTTCATGCTGTATCAGTTTACTTGGTTGAATTTAAATGCCGTGAATGCATTCCGCCCCTCTTCTCACTCCAAGAGTATGGGAGAGGAGCAGGAATGCAAATAACGGATGACGAAGTTTTGCTCCATTACTATCCAAAAAATCAAACAAACTAATGTGGACACTCTTCCAAAATTGAACATACCCTTTTACTCGTTCTGTGCTTTCAAGCAACGTCTATAAAAATAAATTTACAGAGGTCATCTCAGTTCTAAATGCATTTCTTCTCACAACATCATTATGTCCGAAACTCCGCCATAAAATGATATTCATATTTGTTCCTCGAAGGTTCTAAAACCATTTTACTTTCAAAATCTATGCAGTATTGATATTTAAACCACTGAAGGGGCAGCGCCCAGGGTTAAAAGTAGTTATTAGGTTGAGGAATAAGTTCTTGCGGTTTTTTTAATGCTGTGTTGATTTAAGTTTTGTTGACGTGATTTGTGCACATATTAAGAAACAATAATAAATAATGAGAGCAAAATTTGCAAAGGTTAGGCTACGTCTCTTAACAGCGTAGAGTATTAGGCTTTTGCTTAGGCTACGTCTTGAAGTTGAGTAATAAGTCATTGCGGTTTGTTTAAAAGTTGTGTTAATTTAATTTTTGTTCTGTACCCTCAAAATGGAATGTCAAGTTGAAAGAAAGGCGCATTTTCGACACTTGTTGTTATTTATTTTCAATCGAGACGGGAACAATGCAAACGCAGCAAAAGCTCGTCGCGATATTTGTGCTGTGTACGGAGAAAATGCTTTATCAAAAAGGACAGTTCAATGGTGGTTTTCACGTTTCAAAAACGGTCATTTCAATCTTAATGGCGAAGAACGTTCTGGTCGCCCCATTAAGTTGGATGAAGATCGATTGAACGACTTTCTTCATAAAAATCCTCGTTAATCGACTGGAGAATTGGCTGTACAATTGGCGTGTGATCAGAAAACTGTAGTGAATCACCTTCATTCGATGGGGAAAGTTCAAAAACTCTGTGCATGGGTTCGGCACGCTTTGAAGGAAACCAACAAACTTCAACGCTCCACGATTGCCGCAGGTTTGACTGCTCGTCACAGATTTCTTCACCGCATCATCACTGGCGACGAAAAGTGGTGTGTTTATGTCAACATTAACCATCGAAAACAATAGCTTAGCCCCAATACAAAAACACTCCCGCAATTAAAGCAAGGATTTCATCCACGAAAGACGATGCTGTGTGTGTGTGGTGGGGATTGTGAAGGCATCATTCTTTATGAGCTCCTTGCGAACAACGAGTTTGTCAATGCAGAAATCTACGTTCAACAAATGTATCGACTCGCCGAAGCTATTCGTGAAAAGCGACCTCATTGACACTATGGAGTCCTTCTGCAACACGACAATGCTCGCCCTCACATTGCCAAATATGACAAAAGACGCCATCCAAACGCTTAATTGGGAAATCGTGCCGCATCCTTCATATTTGCCAGACTTGGCTCCATCTGATTTCCATCTGTTCCGATCGCTCTCCAACAATTTGCGCGGCGTTTCGTTCAATACTGATGTGGAATTAAGAACCTGGTTAGACGAATTCTTCGAGTCAAAATCCAAAGATTCTAATTGCAGAGGCATTGAAAAACTAGTTGAACGTTGGGAGGAAGTCGTAAATAACAACGGAGAATACATTATTGATTAAATTGCATATTTTTCTCATTTAAAAATGAAGTTTTTCGAAAATTGTTAATGGTAATGAATAAATTTGATAAAACCGAAAGAACTTATTCCTCAACCCAATAATTCGACCGCCACCGATCATCTTATCTGAAATGAGTCATCACTCGGGAGGCTCTCCACGCGGTACACCCATGCATTATTCATTTTGATCTTGCCAGCAACTCAACTAACAGCTTTATTGTGTTTGTGCATGTGGGGGTGAGGGGTCATATTATCTTTTCAATAAATGACATTATCTTCTTTCCAGGCACAAAATAGGTTTTATAAGAATTTCCACGGGAAAAAAAAGGAGACAGTAGAGGAAGAAGGGTATGCCTCTTCGTGTATCTTAAGGAAGAGAGAAAATGTTGCAAATAATCTACTCTGAATTCGATGTCGTATTGCTCCGTCTGAAGAAGCAATACGATAGATATACCTCTGCCATAGAGACAAAGATCTCGACTAAATACTCAGAGAAGTGTCATGCATAAATCACGCCTAAATCGGACTGGTAGCAAGAACTCCTAATGTAACCTCAAAGATGACAGAAAACGGGTACTTCAATACGAAACGAGCAAGCAGGCACCTACAGACGATGCTAAATCCGTCAATGATTCAAAGGCTAGGGCCAGAATTCCCAACTTTCATCAGAGACAATTTGGTATCAATACTGGATATCTGTCTATCGAATTTAACCTTCCATTCAATTAGCAGGAGTATTCCACGAGCGTCTCAGTTAGAGACCACATAGCCTTCTTGCTAGCGATTAACAGGCTACCTATAAAAATGCCATTTAAAAATCGAAGGCCTACTACTTAGCTGATTTGGGGAGATATGAGGAGATCGTAAGGGAATATGTACCAAACTCATTCAATGAAGCGCGCTGGAACAATGAGGCGAAACGTTGCTAAACTCAGATAAAGAAACAATCCCTTTAAGAACTTATAGAACTATCCAGAACATCCCATTGTCTCCTAAAATATGATTTCAGAACGGATACATAGAAATGAATCATCCAGAAAATTATACACCGAAATAAGAAGGAAAAAGAGAAATTACGGCAATGACACTAAATCAACAAAGAGAAAAATAAAACCAAGTAATGCACAAAAGACGATGAAAGATCACCCGCCCCCCCCCCCCAAATTAATTTGGAAATGAATTAAAAGAATGAATGATATCCCGGCCAAGGAAAAGATAAGTATCTTGAATGAAAAAGAAAATATATTGGAAGTTGAAGCCGAGGTTGAAAAAATATTCAGCGAACAGTGGTTAAATTTGTTTTTTAATTAGCAAATAAGAAAATGAAAAGTTTGACATACTCGTATGTTTTAAAAACAGAATTATAGAAAAACCTTGGAAAAATAATCGAACAAAGACATTCACATCTCTTAGTCCAAATAACCAGAAATGCCAAAGAGGTGACCGACGCTATCCTCACGACAGAAGAGCTTATGAGAGTGATAAGCAGATTCAGACAATAAGCGCCAGGAATATGAGAATCTATGATAAAATATTACATAAAAGTGCCAAATAACATCTTGGAATGGCCAACAAATGTTTCCAATGCATGCCTCAAAACGGGCTACTTCCCCGACGAAAATGATCGACATTCCTAAACCTGAAAAATCATCAAGTCAGATAGCATATTATTGGCCCCTTTCTTCATAAGGTATATAGAAATCCCTAAAAACGCAGACTCACGAGACACTTCGAGGAAAATAATCTTTACAATGAGTGCCAATTTGGTTTTCGTAAAGACAAACACGGAAAGGACATTGTGCCTGATATTGGACAAATTGGTGAATGCAAAAGAGATAAAGCGAGAGTAGACATCTCCTGTGGGGACGTGTCTAAAGCTTTGGACAATGTCTTGAAGATGGTTATTTAATACAACATACTTTAAACAACTGGACCTAAACAATGACTTAGAAAATATTCTGCAAATACGCGATAGATAGATATGAGTTTATGGACATACCACACCATCAAGGAGAACGATTTAACCTTGAAGCAGGTCTTACCCAAGGTGGCTCCCCTCGCCCAAATCCCTACTCTGCTTACACCGCGATTTTCCACCTGGAGAAATGAGCGCGCCGATGAAGGGACCATAGAGTCTGTGAGGACTGGGCGACCAGACCAGCGTTTCGCTCTTCCTCACACCGACTACTTGGCAGGAATACGGGCAGCTCTCAGGGCTGCTTGGCAAATAAGATGGGAGACGGTAGAAGGGAACCTAAAGTTGCGTCCCATTGCACCGTGGCTGTTCCTATGAACCTAACCTCCAATTCCGTGGCAGCTTCAGGTAGCTTTTTGTCGTCTGCGAATTCGACACACTCGCGGGATGCACTGCTATTCGATGGATCACTCGCTTTCGCTTTACTCTGACGACTACGCTGTCCCCCAGACTGTTCCACACATTATCGTTGAATGTCCAAGTCTGGGGGATCTTCGCTTATGTTACCTGTCCCGGTACCAGTAGCCTCCTCCACTTTATTTGTCCTTTTTTGTGTTTCTTTTTGTAGGTCGCATATTCCTGCGCCGAGGGGAGGCGGGCCTACCCAGACGCTGGAGCATGCTTCCTTCTTGTCTCTTTGCTTTTTCTCGTTGTTATTTGTTAGTTACATATTATTTTTTATTCTCTGTTATTTTTTAATATAGTCTAATAGTAGAGTGTGTTGTGTACAGCAACTTATGGCCAAGTAGGCTACCAGAATGAAAAAAACTACTAAAAATCTGGGTGAGAGAAGAGAAGCGGGTTCATTCCCCACGCTCATCTCATAAGAAGAGGAGGCTTCAACGCTTTCTGGTTATTCGCTGCACTGATGGCATCATGTTGGCCAAGGACAAGATGTCCATCAGAGGAGAGCACTAGCTAGTCTGATTGGTTACCCGATGTTTTTGTAAGTTGAACAAGGCCGCACAAGGATAAGGTAGTAGAGTTCTTAGCAACCCGTTACGTGTCGCCTCCGTGGAATGGTGGTGCTACATAAAGAGAAATGCACTACACCAACTAAATCCATCCTAGGTAAATCTATACTCTTGAAGGAAACAGCATTTGCAGACTTAAAATCCAAAAAACACCTGACTGCCTTCGAATAATCCAGACGAAATCTTATTTGGGGGAGGGGGGCACAGAACGAAAGCCAGAAAATGAACTTTAGTATCATCAGAAAGAGTGCAAAAATGCGGTTAATATGAAATACTTGATAGCTAAATTATGTAGAGAAAGCCTACCAAAAATTAATTTGATTTGAATTGGAAAAAAATTATGCCTAAAGCCAAATATAGTTTTTCTTAGATTTTGAAAACAAATGTATATGTCGAGGAATAAATAGGCCGAGGGGTGGTTGGAATTTTCCCCGGCTCTTATATATATATATATATATATATATATATATATATATATATATATATATATATATATATATATATCCTATTATCCCGAATGAGGAGGGATCGTCGTACTACACCTTATACTTCGTTCGGCCCCGCTCTGAATGGGTTTATTGACTCAGAGTGCTTAGATGTTGGCTACGATGGGTTTTGAATGAACTTGCCAGCAAGCGAACCAAAAGAAGTTTAGATACACAACAATATGAAAATAAAGTTTTAATGAACAGTAAAAAAGAATATATATATATATATATATATATATATATATATATATATATATATATATATATATAATGTGCTTTGAGAGATAAAATAATAAGTGAATCTCGGATATCTCACTTGGCTTGGAAATAACTATTCACTATGTAAATCCCTATACACTTGTAATGTTGGTAAGCTTCGCGGTGAAGTTGGGGGAATGTGAAAGGGAAGAGTTACCTTGGAACCTGATGTTCGGGTGGCTCTGGTGAGTGAAGGTGGTGAGAGAAGGGGTGGAGACGATGAGGTAGGTTCTCCAGGGACCGACCTCATCCCACAATTCTGTCATGATTCTTACTGGAAGAAGGCGGTGACGGGAGCTTCTTGTTAAAGAGGGCCCCACGCTCGTGAACTCCGAGGAATCTTGGAGCCTCTGTGAGGCGGGGGTGGAGTTACCTATCGACGCGTAGGCTCACGGAGAAAAGCTGAAATGTAGTTTTCTCGCTTAGGGAACCAGAGTCAGGCCGTTTCTAGCTTCGGGTCTGACACGTGAGTACGAGCTTGGGTCCGCACTGACTTGCAAACCAACGGGGTAAGGAGGCTACCTAACTGCGACCGATCTTCTCTCTGAAGACTTGATGCTTCGACGAATTACCACTTCAAGGATAGATGGCAATTCCTGCCCCGCTAGACGCTGTGCAAGCTCTACTACTGAGGGTTAAAAGAATTCAGCTTTTATACTCGAAACTCGGGTGAGGGTCCCATGGCCCTCTCTTCCATTGATTATCTCCTCCATTTCGTCCTTTGCAAACTTCCTGGAATCACCGGAAGCCAAGATGGGCAATCATCTATCGATAACCAGTCGAGGAAGGGACTCGGTGGTTAGCTGAAATGGACGGCGGTTTCTTCTGGCGGGAGACCATCAGATATCGGGCCGAAAGGGTAAGGTTGATAACCGGCCCGCCCGAAAGGGAGCTGGGGAAACGTGGGGGCATTATGCTATTCTCCTACAAGCCACGATAAAAGAGACCCCTGCTACATAAACAGAAATGCATTACATCTAACTTAATACAACCTAGGTAAATATATACACTTGAACGAAACGGCATTTGCAGACTTAATATCTAAAAAAAACACCTGACTACCTTCTAACAATCCAGAGGGAATCTTATTTGGTGGAAGGAGTACAAAACGAAAGCCATAAAATTAAATTTAGTACCATCGGAAAGAGTGCAGAAATGAGGTTAAGACGATAGTTGAGAGCTGAATCATGTAGAGAAAGCCTACCAAAAATGTATTTGATTCGGATTAATTGAAAGAAAATTAGGCCTAGAGCCAAATATAGTTTTTCTTAGATTTTGAAAACAAAGGTATATATATAATGTATAGGAAATTCGGTTTTTCTTTTGTTTTTTTTTATTAACCTAACTGATTCACATTGTTCTAAGCTCGAATTAGAGATTCGATGTGTATTAATATTGATATACAAATAATAATTACTGTTCCCATCAAATTGTAACAAAAAGGAATCTTATATGAAAAAGCGACCCGGTCGGGTCATGTGTGCTCAATCCTGCGTATTTGTCTTACATAAGCCACGGTAAGAGAGACCGGTGCTACATCAACAGAAATGCACTACACCTAAGTTCATCCATTTTTTTTCTTTTTTAAGAGCTCATCTGGCGACTGCGTACTTGGGCATTAGGCGCCGTATTAAAAACCTGCCTAGTACTAGGCTACTTTAAAATCAAATTCTAAAACACAAAAAAAACAAACCCAACACCAAAAATTTAAAAAAAGAAAAGGCAAAGAGCAGGAAGCAAGCTCCTGTGTCGGGGAGGTGGCCTCCCGGCGCAGGAACGTGCGACCTATAATGGGAAAAAAAAAAAAAAAACTGGTTAAATAAAAGAGAAGAAGGCCTGCCTCCCCCCAAAAGTCAACAAGTCCACCAGTCAATGTGCACGCACTCGTCCCGAGTACAAGGGACAGGCGGTAGATACCGCGCCAATCCCGGTACCGGAAGGAAACGTGAACGAAAATCGCCCAGACTGGGACATTCAACAAGAATGTGCCGAACAGTCTGTGGGACAACGCAGTAGGGCGCTGGCGAGCGCTGCATCAAATTGCAGTGCGTCCCGCGAGTGTGTCCAATTCGGAGACGGCAGAAAGCAACCTGAAATCTTCGCGGCATTAAGTATTAGGTCCACGGGAACAGTCGCGGCGCAATGTCACGCAACTTTAAGTTCCCTTCGAACGTCTCCCATCTACTTTGCCAAGCATCCCGAAGAGCTGCCCGTATTCCTGCCATGTAGTCGGTGTGAGGAAGAGCTAAACGATGGTCTGGTCGCAGAGTCCTCGCGGACTCTTTGGCGGCCTCATCGGCGCGCTCATTCCCCGCAATTCCTAAATGTCCAGGAACCCAGCAGAAGATAATCTCGACATCCCCCCGGCTCGGCAAAACCGTGGCGTCACGGATATCGCAAACCAGGGGATGCGGAGATTCCAATGCCCCGAGAGCACTCATGGGGCTTTGTGAGTCGCTTTAGATCACAATCCGGTCTCCGAACCGGACACGTCGCGTAATCTCCCGTACCGAGTGATGTATTGCTACCAGCTCAGCCGTGAAGACAGACGCAGCGCCTGGCAGAGCCCCGCTGACTTCAAACAGAGGGGATACGGCGTGGAAGCCGACCCCCTCTTGGGACTTGGAGCCATCAGTATACACTGGCACAGTTCCAGCGTGACAGGAGGTGTGCTCCAAAAAGGTCGAACTTAATACTCCCGGCGCTGTACAAGCTTTGGGATCACAGGCGTGGCGACAAATAGCCAAATGTGGTACTCTCCAGGATGGCTACCTGTGCAGAACCAGGGGTGCCAATGACCCGAGAGCTATACCTAGCTCTCGAAGGAGTTTCCTGACCTAAACCCAAAGGGATTAGGGTATGACTGGCGTCTCTTTGCAGCATTGCACCGTCAAAATCAGCTGCGGATGCAGTGAGAGCTGTTGGCGACTGAGAGAAGCGCTGGGCTCGCATGTACAGACGAGTGATACACTGTACGCGGCGTAGAGCGAGTGGCATCTCCCCAGCATCGACTAGTAGGCTCTCAATGGGGAAAGTGCGGAAGGCACCGGTCGCCAGGCGAAGGCTGGTGTGGTGGGTCGATTCCACCTTCCGCAATACACGCTCGGATGCGGATGAATAAAATCGCATCCGTAGTCGAGCTTAGAACGAACAAAAGGATCGATAAAATGTAAGGTAGTAGCCCTATCAGCGCCTCAAGCGCTGAACGTCAGGGAACGGAGAATATCCATTACGCGGATACAAGAGACCCTAAGGCTTCGAATATTAGCCTCCCATGTGAGGCGTCGGTCAAATACAAGACCAAGGAAACGGTGCGATTCAACCACTTACAGGCGTACACCTCCTGGCCTAAACCCAAAGGGCTTAGGGTATTACTGGCGTCGCTTTGCGGCATAGGCACCGTCAAAATCTCTACGAATTCAGTTAGAGCTGTTGGCGACTGAGGGAACAACATGGAAAATTCAATGAGTATAAACATTATTTCACCAATATATACATAAACGAAACACAGCAAACAATACAACTAATATAACATATAAGAATCAATGAGTAAGTAACAACATTACATTCAAATTTTAACACGCGGTAAATTGTTTGCAAATAGAGCTAACAAAGGCTTGAATGCTGAATATTTACACCAAACCATAAGAAAATAAACAATAAGAAGAACACTAAATCACATGAAAATACAAAAACATAGGACAAAGTTCAAACAAATAATAAAATCAAAAGTAAAAATAAATAAAAAGAAAGCGATGCCTTCCCTACTAGGGCAAAATACCCCTCCCCGCTTTAATTATTCACCCACGATATCTTCCACAATCTCAACATCTTCTAAAATTGAGTATATCACAATAATTCCATTTCTGTTCGTTCCCTGAAGATGACCTAACACGGTCGAAAGACGTCTGGGAATAAAGATTGTCATTCGAAAATGTTTTTTCTCGCCTCTAAGACCAGGTTAAAAAACTGGTAAGAAATATTAAGAAAATACAAGTTAAAATCAATAACGCTGCCACAGCTGTGGACTTCAATACTACATGCATACAACATGGCCTTTTACCTAATTATATATATATATATATATATATATATATATATATATATATATATATATATATATATATATATATATTATATATATATTGTTTGGACTTCTCACTCCGCTTAAATTCGATTGACATTCAGATAAAAGTTACTTTGAATGATAAATTGATTTTAATTATTTTGAGTAATACAGAAATCATTATATACACGTACATTATTCTGTTTATTTTTGGAGTACTGCGGATTCATAACAATCAGGCAGTGCTACACATGGCTAAATTCTCTATTATGTCTTCCTATGTTAATAACTTTACATTTAAAATTAAAATTCATCCGCTACTTTTGCGCCCAGCCTTATTTAAGTCGCTCTATACTTTAAAGTTAGCCTCAACTTAATTTACTAAAGTTGCCAATTTTGTCTACATCAAAAATTGAAACTTTGTATTTACACCCTTCCTAAGATCATTTATATAAACTAGGAATAATAAAGGGACTAGAACTGATCCCTGAGGTACGCCACTGATAACCTCCCTGCACTGTGACCTCACTCCCATTCAGTACCACCCTTTGTTTCCTGTATTTCAGCTCTTTAATTCAAAACTTTGGCACATATGCCATGCAATTTTCATTTCTGACCCAAGTTTTCGCTTAGAAAGCAACCCAAGATTGGTGGAAATGATATCATTGTCAAGATAGATGAAAGTAAGTTTGGAAAATCAAAATAAAATAAGGGTTGGGAGATATGGTCAATCTATGTACATATATGGTCTTTCCATTCCTTCAACCTCTGACAGAATGCCTAACATCTTGCCTACCATGCTCATTATAGTTATTGGTCTTTAATTATCTTTCTGCTTCTTGTCTTTTCTTCCACCTTTGTAAATCAGGTTAATTCTGCTTTACTGCCATTTACCAATCCATCCATCAGCATCTTATTTATTGTGCATTTTCATTTTTGTCAACACATTTCTGGATTTCCTGCCTCTCGAAACCCCAATTATGAATGTAATTGTAATGAGGTCTTAATTGGGATAGTATGTGGTAGGCATAGTAATTTTTACTTATTTTCAATCTATCGAAACCCTGATGCCAATGATGACATTTTTGACTGTTTAGTGAATAGCATGGCATCTATACGAGAAAATAATAGGAAAGCTGCATTCTTCTTTCACCTACTGATCGTCATGGTTTGAGAGCAATTGACTTCTCTACTGAATCTGGTTGTGTTTGATTAATTCAAATACCAACACACAGATCTGGTAATATTCTAGATTTAATACTTACATATATTCCTGATGTTGTTAAGACCGATGTTGGGAGACCTATTGGAACTTATGATCACAGTTATATCTCTACCCATATAAGATTGAGCAACCTGTCCCTGAACTATCATTATCTCGTAAGATTTACTTAAAGTCACAAAGTGACTGCAATGGCCCCATTTCTACAGCCAAAATGATCCTGTTGAATCTCTTAGTAATGGTCTTGCTGATATACGAGAGGCGGTCAATAAGTTTTGCAATTCGGATATAAGGAAACGAGATATGAGGAGAAGTGTTTTATTATTTTTTAATATAACTACCCTCGACTTCAATGCACTTGCGCCACTTGTCCCTGAAGCTTCGAATTCCCGACAACCAGAAATCTCCCGATTGCTGTTCAATCCACTCCTAGACGGCGAGCTGGACATCTTCATCGTCCCCAAACGGGCGTCCACGCAGTGCAGCCTTGAGCTGGCGGAATAAAAGTAGTCGCTAGGGGCCAGATCTGGACAGTTCAGCTCCTCTGAACTTTGACGACATTGAAGCTGATCATGGGGCGTGAGGTTTCGTGAGGTTTTTAGGGACCCAACTTGGCCATGATCTTGGTCATGGCCAAATTGTCGTGGATGATGTTGATAATACTTCCATGTGATATTCCAAGTTCTTTCTCGATTTCTTCGACCTTCACCCGTCGATTTTCGAGGATTATCCTCTCCACACGGGCCAAATTGTCCTCGTTGGTCACGTCTGACGGGCGTCCTGGACGGGGGTCATCTTCAAGGGACTCACGACCATGGCGGAACTCCCTATTCCAGCGAGCAATAGTTGCATAGGAATGGGCGGTGTCGGTGTACACTGCAACCATGCGTTCATGGATCTCTTTTGCATTCTTGCCTTCCTTGGTCAAAAATTTGATCACTGCGCGGTGCTCAACCTTCTCCATTATTGAAAGGTTTGTGACTGACGATCTGCGATCAGCCACTGCTTCTTAAATAGACGAGGCAGGAGCGTGCAGCTGCCGGTCCTGACTTGTCATAACTTGTCCTAACACCTCCATAAACAGCCATTCCCCTTCCTCTGTTTTGCCCTACCGATTCGCAAAACTTATTGACCGCCCCTCTTAATTGAGAGGTATATTCCATTTAGGGTTATGACTTTCCGCAACAAGGACAAAGCATGGTTCAATAATGACTGTAAGTGTGCATATCTGGATAAACAAGAAGCTTACAATTTCTGGAAAAGGAATAGATTCGATATAACTTGGAATAACTATGTCATGCTCAGATGTGTGGCGCAAGAAGTTTATGCTCTAGCTGGGAAAGAATATAATATGGGCATTAAAGAAACCCTCATAGGTGCAACCCAGTCTCATAAGTTGTGGTCTACTCTGAAGTCTGCTCTGTTTGGTAGTAATGATGGCACTCCACCTCTTTTTAAATCAAATGGGTCTCTTACTCATTGCCCAAAAGATAAGATAACATTATTTGCTAATGTCTTTGAAGAAAAGCAAAGTGGTGTAGAGTTAAATCTCCCCCATTCATGTCACCCTGAAGCTAAGTTGACAACAATAGTTTTAGATCCCGTGAAATTAAGCATCTAATGCTAAACCTAAATCCTTATGGTGGTTCTGGTCATAATGGCATATTTCCTTGATTCTTTATTAAGAGTGCTCATTTTGTAGCCCTCAAGATTGCTGTTATCTTTCGCAAGTTATCTAGGGCAGGAAAGTTCAGCATGTGATGGAGGACTGCTTAATATTACTCCTACTTCTAAATCTGTCTCTGCTTGCTGATGTCCCTCAGACTACCGTCTAATTTCCATCACTCCTATTCTCTCAACGATTTTTGAGCGTTTGTTGGCTAAAGGTTTAAATGCAATTTTTGAGAGAAACAATCTCTTTCCAAGTCAGCCGCTTGGCTTCCGTAAGGGTTTTGGTGCTTGTGACGCTGTCCTAACCATTTTGGACAAGGTTCAAAAGGCTTTAGATTCCGGTTTTGAAGCTCGTTTGGTTGGACTTGATTTTAGTGCAGCCTTCGATCGTGTTAATCACAAAGCACTGATTCACAAACTTAGACAGCTGGGTATTGGTGGCCCTTTTCTCAATACCTTAACTGAGATTTGACTTACCGTAGAAAATGTGTAGTTGTGGATGGGCAGTTGTTTGCTGAGTGGAGAAAAGTAATTTCTGGTGTTCCCCAAGGTAGTATCCTGGACCCACTTTTATTCATTCTATATACACATGATATGTGGGTTGGACTGGAAAACCAACTAGTTGTTTATGTTGATGATGCTACTTAGATAGTAGTCATACCTTGTGTTCAAAGTCATTTGATCTCTGACTCACTGAATAGAGATCTAGCAAAGATAAATGATTGGTGCAATTTATAGGGTATGAAGCTGAATGCAAATAAGACTAAAAGTATGATTTTTAGTAGATCTAGAACTAGGTAGCCCAATAATCCTGATCTTATCATAAAAAATGTTGTAATGAACAATTGTCTAGCTTTTAAAATTTGGGGGGTTCTGTTTGACAGCAAGTTTACCTCTGAACACCATGTGCGCTCTATTTCTTCTTCTGTTGCCCAAAAGATTGGTTTACTTAGGAAATCTTATAGAATTTTTGAAGACATTCTTGTTATGAAGAAGTGTTTCAACTCGTTCATACTTCCTTGTCTGGAGTATTGTTCTCCTATCTGGTCCTTTGCTGCAGCATCTCATCTTAAGCTACAGGGCAGGAATTTGAGAGCATGCACATTTTTAATTCCTGATCTTGAGGTTGACTTGGGACGCCGTCGCTCTGTGAGTTCACGGTGTATGTTGTATAAGATACATCATAATCTTAACCATCCTTTGTACAGTGAATTTCCTGATCCTTTTCATCCAGCACGGTTAACTAGGAATGCCACTAATGCAAATAGCCAAGCTTTTACGGTTGGGAGATGTAACACATCTCAATACTCTAGATGATTCATTCCAGCAACTAGCAGGTTGTAGAATAAGCTCCCTAGTCCTTTCGTTGAATCTCAGGGTCATCAAAAGTTTAAAACTGGTGCTCATTCCTTCCTACTTAGGTGTTAAGTAGTGTGTCTTTCTCCTGTTTCCTTTTCTATTCCTCTAGTTTATTCTTATGGGACTAGCTTCTTTGCTGGTGGCTTAAGGTTTATAGCGTTTTGCTCTACCAAAAAGAGTTTGTAATAACAATAATAAATAATAATAATAATTCTTCCGGCAGCACAGAATGTTCAAAGACAACGCCAGGAAATTCTACAGAGAAATCGGGAAGAAGTCCATTGATATACAGGACTTGCCCTCAGTGAATGAGGTTGAGACTTTTTGGAGTAACATATGGGAGAATGACAAGACTCACAATGAAAGTGCCAAATGAATTCAAGACCTGGACAAAGCCAATCAGGCGGTGCCATCACAACAATGGTCAGACATCACCACAGATGAAACGGCCAAAGCCATTCTTAAAACCAGCAACTGGAAGGCAGCTGGGTGTGACGGTGTGACCAAGTTTTGGCTCAAACAACTAACCAACCTACATCAAGACCTAGCTATTGCCTACAATAACATCATGAAACATCCAGAACAGTCCCCAGAATGTCTAACCAAAGGTAACACTTTCCTCCTACCAAAGAACCAAGACACGGGTAACCCCAAGAACTACAGGTCCATTACATGCCTACCGCTAATGTACAAGGTATTAACCTCTATCATCACAGAAAGGACCTACATCTTCCGTGAGGATAACAATCTATTCCCAAAGAATAGAAAGGATGTAGGCGAAGGACTTATGGCTGCAAAGACCAACTCCCTGTTAGCACGTTCATCCTTGTGATGATGAAGAGTAAACACCGTAATCTATCCACTGCATGGATTGACTACAAAAAGGCCTTTGACAGCGTGCCACACACCTAGATAATTAAAAGCCTTAAGGTCTTCAAAATCTGCCCAACCTCACTCGCTTCATGCAGGAAAACATGAAACGTGGAAAACCATCCTTCACCTCAACCATGGCAAGGGCACAATAACATCTAAGCCTATTAACATCAAAAGTGGCATATACCAAGGAGACTCACTATCACCCTACTATTTCGCCTTGCACTAACCCCACTTACCATGCTTCTGAACAGGACTGCTCCTGAACAGGACAAAGCAAGTTGAGCCACCTTTTCTACATGGACGACCTGAAGACATATAGGAAAAATGATGAGGAACAGACTGGGATCCTAAAAATAGTCAAAGCCTTCAGCGATGACATTGGAATGGAGTTCGGACTGAACAAGTGCACCAAGGCCACTTTCAAGAAGGGCCGCCTAACTAACTCCTCAAATATCACACTTGATGCTGATACAGTCATCTGTGACCTCGAACAAGAGCGTACCTATAGATACTTTGGTATCAATGAGGGTGACGGAGTAGAACACAACAAAATGAAAGAACAGATCAGAAAGGAATCCCCTCGTAGAGTTCGAATCGTCCTTAAATCAGAACTTAACTCTGGAAATAAGCTGGAAGCCATAAACACCTTAGCAGTTCCAGTAGTTACATATTGATTCAACATCATCTACTAGAAAATGCAAGAGATGGCCACATTAGATACAAAAACCCGTAAGCTCCTTACAATGCATCGAATGTATCACCCCAATTCTGATGTAGATAGGATGTACCTGCCAAGAAGAGAAGGAGATAGAGGACTCATCCAAAATAAGCTCTCTTACAGAACCACTACGATCGGACTTGAAAAGTACCTCCAGGAAGCGCAGGACAATTTGATCAATTTTTTCAGGGACCATGACCAGCACAAACGCCTGTACTCAATCAATAAACAGTCAATAAAGTTCAACCATGAGCTCCAGATGCCTTAAGATCCTCCGACTGAAGACGAAGTAAACACGAACTATGCCCGTCGAACCAAGGCCAAAGCCAAACAATGTGGACAACAACAACTTAAATCCAGATGGGAAAATAAAGAACATCCACCACAAATACCCCCAACGAATTCAACAACCGGATGTAGACCAGAAACAGACACACAACTGGCTACGAGCTACAGGACTGAAGGCAGAAACAGAGGGCTTTATCATAGCAGCCCAGGACCAAAGTCTTCCTACACGATGATACCAACACAACATTGTGAAAAAGAGGGATGTTGACCCCAAATGCAGACTGTGTGGAAGGTTTGATGAGACCATAGACTACCTTATATCAGGCTGCCCTGAATTGGCAAAAACGAATACATCCACCGCCACAACAAAGCAGCCGCTTACATCCATTGGAACATCTGTAAAGAGCATGGCATACAGGTCTCTGGCAAGTGATATGAGCATGAGCCCAAGGCAGTTGTTGAAACGACAATGTCACTATCATCTGGGACAAGTTCATCCACACGGACCGGGCTATAGCAGTCAATAGACCTGATATAGTACTGAAAAACAAGAAGGACAAGACCTCCCTTTTCATAGACATGTCCATACCCCTTCACATCAACACCTCAGTCAAAAGTACCGAAAAGTTCAACAAGTATCAAGACGTAGAAATTGAAGTTGAGCGGATGCGGGGGCTCAAAACCCCAACAATTCTTCTCATTGTGGGAGCCCTTGGAACTATTAAAAAGGGCTGGCAGCATCAAAATCTCTGAACTCCAGAAAACCACCCTCCTCTCCACTGCACATCTCCTCAGGAGGGCCTTGTCCATGAAATAATCATGGAATATCCAAGCATCCTTAGGTCCATGGTTCGGACACGGTTCCCTAGAGAATGCAGACTTGTAAACTAAAGAAATAATAATAATAATAATGATATCTGTCCTCTATCATTTATTATTTTTCCAGCTTTGTTTGACATTTTTTGTTTGCTGGCCAATATTTACCACAAAAGACCCCTGGCTATTCCCTGCATCGCCCCCACACTCGACACTCCCAATACCTACATCCAATAAATCACAAGATATTCCACTTTGCTCTCGCGACATTAATTCCACCACACATGCTGCGTCCTGCTGCCAAATCGCAGGAAGATTTTCCAAATTCGTGAAAATCCAATTCTCTTTTAATATATTTTCTCTATTTCTATCTTCTTCTTTCTTATTTTCTCTCGTGGAATTTCTTTTGGATGTGTTCGAGATTTATAATTTTGAGATAATGAATTAAAAAAAAAATGTTAACCGTTTTCTTCAATTTAGCCAGATATATTTCATACATTTTGATAAAATAATGGAAAGTGAAAATAACCTATGAAAATTAGCATTTTCTTTATTTGAAGCAGACTTTCTGAATTTACAAATATTAATAATATATGTGAATATCATTAGAATTACAACCATTGAGCAAGAAATGCCTATCAAAATGTATTATTCTGTATTCTGCATACATCTCTTGATATACAGCTGTATTCTGAAAGAATAATCACCTCCCATGCAGAGACTGGGAGGATTTCAGAAACGTTCCACAAAATATTTAGAGTCTGGACTTTGGCGATTGGACAGAAAGTGTTCGGAAAGAGAGTTAGATGTAAACCAGTGGTCAGGGGCGTCTTAAGACTCTTAAAGTCTCCCAGGCCGACGCACTCCACTGTGGCTCATTCTTTCGCAACCATTCACGGGAATACAAATGTAAATAATCAATAAAATTTAGCATATATTAATTGACAAAAGCAGTGAGTAAACATTACAAAAGATGCTGTACAACAAAGACTAATCAACACAAACGTTTGAACAATATAATATGAACTTTAAAAAGACAAATATTTTAATATATAAATGATATTCAATTGGTAACTCATTCAGGAGATGGCACAGTATAAAATAATAAGAATTATTTATTATTAATCAAGTACTCAACAGAAACGTTGGAAAAAGTGGTTTTAATTCAATGGTCTTCAGGATGTAATTTTAATGCAGTTTACTATAGTATTGATTTGTTGACAGCAAGTCTTTATGTATGTGCATAGAATTTAACGTAGAACCTCTATGCTTGTGGGGCCTGTGGGCAACTGAACCTCTTTCGTAAGTTCGTTGATTCGAGGCCCATCACAAATACTCGGTTCCAATTGGCAGAAATGAGACCGAAATTTATGTTTCAGAAAAGTCAAAATTTAGCTTTCTTTTTTTGAGGGTCTGACAAAATTCTTCAGTAGTCCAAGTAAGTATAAAGTGTTGAAGTGGACTTGCTGTCAGGTAGCTTTATTGGTAGCAATGCTGTCTGCATTGCTGTCTACCGGGAACAAAAATCAGGGATGTTTGCTGCATCTTTCTGGTCTGGTACTAATAGTAATAATATTTTTAAGAGTTTTTAAGTTGGCTCTTTTCAAACTATGGATCTTCGCAAGGTCACTTCCTAACGTCTAAGGAAAGGCTTGAGAGAAGAGGAGCGTCTTTAAGGTACGCCTAAAAGAGGGAGGGGGGGGGGGCGAGTCCCAGAAGGAAAATCTTTGTATATTATAAGGGCAAAAAATAGAGAAGGCGACCGAGTGCAATTCACGGAACATGAAACTCTACCTTTTTAACGAATGTAGTGGAATAGAGGTCGCGTGTGACCCAGTTATGAGTAATCGTGATGAGAGGAGGGAGAACATGAATGGCAGTTTTGAAACTCCTTTGATCAAAGGGTTGCGGATACGGCTAAGATTACGGAGAAAGCATAGATGAATTGCCAACATTTGCAACATGCGTTTGAGAGAGAATTGACTATTATGTACAGTTGAATTACAGAATTGTACTATCAGGGTAGTCACCAAATATAAAAAGAGTACTAGGTTTCTAGCAATCCACATTCCCAGGACTAGGCAAAGAGTAGTTGTCTGAAATTCCCAGGCCAATAATATGGGAAGAGGAGAAATAGATGTTTGTGTCATCAGCAGAGAAGTGGAATGATAAACAGAGGTAACGCATAAGAACACGAAAAAAATAAAATAAATACAAAACGGGAGCTGAGGAAGAACCGAGCTCAGCGGAACAACAGAACGCACCTCTGCCGGTGGATATATTTCGCCTCCGATGTGAATAAGTGAGTATAAGATGATAGATACAAGCAAAATCATCTGCTACAGGCATGGCCAAAGTCTTGAGAAGAGAATTAATTGAACTAATCAAACGTTTCATTTAGTTTAAGTATTTTGTACCATAATTTGAAGGTGAAATATACAAGTTTTGTAGAGCTGAAACCCATTTTATTAATAAAGACAGTAAATATTTACAATGATGTTCCTTGTTCTTCATGACTTCTTCAATTCGCTTTGTCATGCTGAAGACCGAATTTCTGATGATAACATGACTGAGATTTTTGTTCAATAATGCCACGCAACTGGATGGAATCTGTTTCTCTTGTTGACAAGATGCACCAGATTATCGCTTATTTTTGCGAGCTGATTACGTAATTTGTGGGTGGGTCTTCTTAATTTGGGAAGACTTTAATTCTTAGAAAGGATTCGTCGAAGCTTCTAAGAAAACAAAAAGGATACTGGGATTAATTGCATGGAATTTCCCCTTTTAAGTCGAACGATACCATCCTGATTCTCATCAGTCGTCATCTCTAGCCTCTAGCTTATCTTTGGTCTGCTTACCTAAATAAATACGCAGTGGTGTTAGAATGGGTGTAATGCAGGTAGCTAGAATATTTCGTGATCAAGGAATAAACCGGATCAACGAGGAATTCGATCCTTAGACCTATTATGGCTGTCATGCAGACCATCTCGTTGCCAACCAATTGAAATATTTACCTTTCTAAACGGCTAAATTATATTGTTCTAAATGGATGACCGAACAACCACTCGCCAAAATAAACTCATATAAGGTATTTAGTGACTTAAACGCGGAAGAGTCTATCTTGTCAAGTAGTGGAAAGTGCGTCAGTTTATTTGCTTAAAAATTGACTCGATTCTCGATCAAATGTAAATATTATCGAATGGCAACGAGCAGCATCGACTCGAGGAAAATCGAAAAAATAATACCCGGGATTAGTACACTTAAATGCATGTGTATAAATGCACTTTTACCTCATTGTATTCCTTTCTCACCTCGTGAAGATGATCCTTTCTATTCTTCTCTGTGTTGCGAATGTGTATTTGAGAAAGTGAAAGTGAGATTGATTTCAATTGCATTCGTAGGTGACGATTTGATCTTTATCCTTATTCTCAGACATCGCACACAGAAAGCAAGGTTTTATTTATGGTGAATCTGGGCACTTATCGACCTAACCTGGGAATAAAGGCAGGAAAATTCGGCTCCGTTAAATGCAAGAAAATTAATATTGTTAAATGTTTTATCTTGTTTGCTACAGATTCCTATTTACTCCATCTTTCTCGGTCTGGACTTGAGTGGTTCCTGAGCTTTCGGCTGTTTTTTATCCTAAAGTTCTGTAGTTCTGCTTTTTTTCGCTACCTTTCTTTTCTTTTCTTATTTGCCTTATTCCTCCTCTTCTTTCTTTATTCCTCTTTCCTCTTTGCTTAGCTATTTAAAAATTCCAATCATCTCCCAACGTTTGATCTTCATCCAAATCCTTGGCATTTTTCACGCTTATTTTTGGTGTTGTAATCCGATAGCGACTATCGATTAACCGCTTCAGATTTTCATATCTGAAAATATTAATTAATTTAAGCCCATTGAGGAGCAGAGGTCGCCTAATTAGGTACAATTATGCGAAGAGAAGTTTAATAATTTCTTAATTCAACCATTTTTTTCATTATCAAGAGTTTGGGGCCTTTTTATGTTCATTAAATGTTGAGAAGGAGAATTATAGATAGGGTGAGGCGGCAGGTGAAATTGTCTGATTGCATTGCCATTGAAGCCTATAAGAAAACTAATAGGCTTCATTAATTGGTGGCTCTCGAGAACATTTTAAACAAATTAAAAAAAACATAGAATTCTTTATGGCTTTAATATCAATTCACGTCCATTTTCTCGTAATTTGTCTATTAATTATTCATAACTTCAGACTAAAAACTAAAGAAATAATATCATTAATGGAAAAGGTATTGTTAATATTCCATATCCATTAAAACATTAACCAGTTAGGAAGTATTTTAGAATGAGTTGCTCTACTTTGTATTTACTTCTGCTTTTATCTGATGTCTCTGCTGATGACGCTTTCGATTCCAGCAGAAAATGGCCTCACTTCATTTCCCTTTGTACTTCCTCTCCATTATTGACATTATTTGGTGAAACTTCTTTCCGTGTTCATCACTTATATTCTCTGGATTCTCCGTGGAAAAAGAGATGGGAATGCAGAAAATGAAGCTTTAGTTACATGCTGCACTCAAGATATTGGCAACACTTAATTAGTTCATCTGCTAAAATATTACGTAAGTCCTTTTTATGCTTTCGAAGTAATCCATTGCACACACTTTTGAGGACACACCATCCACCTAACTCACTTGGTTCGAGATCCTTGTCAGCCATGAGTTGACGAATCTGAGAACGACAAATATGGCTTCTTTAATCTTAGCACACAGATTATGATGTTACAAAGCTTTGGCGATTTTTTATTAACTCTAGTTTTATACGTATGTATAGTGGGGCAAAGGGATCTTATCCTTTGTTTACTAGTGATTGGTGAATAGCATTATTAAATCCAAGTATAAGAGACTCTCGAAGTGGTCATGTTGAACGTACCTAATGGTCTGATCTTGCTCAGCTGTCTCGATTGAACAGAAAGCTTCTAAGTTTCGTATAACCAGTTTTTAACCCATTAAAAAAGGCAACAACTTTTAATCCTGTACAAATAACCCATTCAATCTCATTGTAATCTATGCGACTTAGATTGAAATTAAGATTTTCATTTTTTTCACTTAAAATGATCGAATGAACAATTGGACAAATGGCATGGAGTTTCCAATGTGTAGAAAAACAACTTTATTGCTGTAACGTGATGGTTCACTAAACCATCTTCAGTGGCTTGGATTGTAGCTCAATTCAAGAGCATTAAAGAACCTTCTGCTACCATTGCAAAAGCAAAGATTGTTTCCCACTGAGTATAATTGCTTCAGATCTGACGAGAATTTCCTAGTTTTGGAATATGTCCATCCTTATCCAACATACTAAATTCTGTAGACGGGAGACTAGGAAGGAGATCGCTGAGTTCAGGCTAGGTAACAAGATGCGACTTCTTGTCGTGTCTTGTACATAGAGTCTTGTGATCTTAGTTCATCCAAGCTGTCCCAGTCAACGTTTGGTATTTTAGATGGTGGCTGAAAACAGGTATAACTCTTGAATCTCTGACAGGGCGAATAGCAGACCGAAGATTTGGGTAAAATATTGCTGTTTTCCCCTCTGGTTGAGACCTGTAGTGAGAAAATAAAAACATATAACACTTATTTGATATTTGGACAATAATTAGATATCTTGTGAGAAATTTAAAATTAACAGGGAACATAGAGGAAAGAATACTTACCTGGGATATCTGTTAAACAGAAGTAGCAGTCAGATGAATGGTCGTTCGGCTCTCTCCAGATCTTTAGTACACTAAATGTGAAACCATGACACTAAACGGTGCTGAGAGTGTATATCTGCATTTAACACATCAAATATGAGGTACCCATCGTTTTTCCTGATCACCATCTTCACCTCCGGACTACAGCTCATATACTTTCTCCAAGTGTGGCCGCTCCGCAAATATAGCAGAAGCGGTCGGCAGAATTCCTACATTTTCTAAGATTTCTGCTTTATTAATATCAAAGCAACCTGTAAAAAAGAACCAAAATTAAATTAGATGACCTAAATTAAATTGGAATTTGCACAAAATGATAATTACGCATTCGAGATGACGTCACGGGCCGCGTGATGCAGGGTCCAATGATAATGTTTCAGCGTCGAATGACGTCATTTGCAACAATTTGGTTGGTCACATAAAATTGGATGTTATCTTTGTGATCCAGATATGAAACTGCCCTAGGAAAATCTGCCCTTGCTTTCGTTTTTTTGGTCACTATTATGCAGTGTAATCTTTTCGGCATTGCGTATTTTGCAACTATTCCAGACATCCAAATCTATATCACATACCTTCGCAACATGTCAATAAAAAGATTTATTGAAGATTTAGGTCTCTGTAGCAAGCGTGAAGGCACTAAGGTCTGCGGAAGAGCGTATATCAGCTAATAATAACCGAACCCCTCACATCATAGACACCAACTCTCCTAACTGGCATTTGTGTGAGTAGAAATGTTCCCAGAATGGCTTTCAATTTGGTACTACACCTAGTGGAAAGTTTCGTAATTACGATTGAGGGGCGCTGCGAATGGGCCTCAAATACCTTGATTACAACAAAAGGCAGAGATCTGTTTATTGACTCGAATTCATCATTGGATTGGAGGAGAAGAGTCCAATCACCAGTAAATCATGGTATAATCCTAAAGGTTTGCCCAAAGTGTGGCAAAATATTCCACACCTCAACTAAAGCATAACAAATTGTACGCTCCTGAACAACTAACTTTATTTCTTTTCCTTTTATTAAGTAAATATATTTATTGAATTGTTTATTATTTAATTCCTCCGAATGGCAAAGCCGCTTAGCAGCAGGAAAGCTGTATTGCCCCTACTGGATGTAGCTGCTGGAGTTCACAGTATCTATCTTCCTATCTTCTAGGAACTCGTTCCTAGAAGAGAGGAGAGTGATACTTTCCTTGAATTGGACCGTAATGAAAATACGTGAAATATCCCGTAGATTTGATTACTTGGGTGTAGTGTGATGTGAATGATCTGTACAAATATGAAAAGACCCCAACGTTGGGGGTTGCGAATGTAGTTTACCATCGACACCGTTTAAGAAAGCAGGTGGAGCCGATGGTCTCCAAATCGGAGTTTCTCTGAACGCAGGGACACAACAAAAGGCGTAAGAGTGACCGCTCAGTGTGAGTTAAGTTGAGTCGCTGCGTGAAATCATCTCTTTTCTTGTGTTGCAGTGTGAGGTGGCTGTTTGAAAGTTGAGATGGTCAGAAAAAGATGTAAAGAGGATTCACTTTTTGATCCCCGAGGTTGGATGATCGTCCGTGGAATGAGAGAGCCAATGAGGATAAGCGTTTAAATGTACTTCAATGGCCTCTAATGACCCGCGTTGACCAAGATAAGTAAAACCCACCACGAATCTTTACAAAGATTTATTTTTAATGTGGCTATCTTGCGACATTATCCAATGGCATAAGTCGCAATAAAACGACAGGAAGTGTACTCCAAAAAGGTCGAACCTGACACTCCAGGCACTGTAGAAGCTTTGGGAGCGGAATCATTGTGACAAAGAGTTAGAAGATGGCGTCCTGGAGAGCGCCATAGGAACCAACGACCTGAGAGCTACGCATAACTCTTAAAGGCGTTTTATAGCACCAAATACAAAGGTCAAAGTCTATGGCGCTTCTCTCGATCGCAGAGGCAACGACGAAATCGGCTTGGGATGCAGCGAGAGCTGTTGGCGACTGGAGAAGAGACCGAGCGAGGACGTGTAAGCGGTTAGGGAACTGTGTACGGCACAGAGTAAGTGGCATCACCCAGGCATCGACAAGTAGTTTTTCAATGAGGACGTGCGGAAGGCACCAATCGTAAGCCTGAGAGAGGCGTGCTAGTTTGAACTCACCTTCCGCACTTCACGATTGGTTGCGGATGCGGACAACTGGCATCTGTATTCACTCGTTGGAGGCGGCCACAATCCGAGTTGCATTGGGGAAGAAAGTGGGGATGGAACGCCGAAAGTGGGGAGTAAACGCCGAAAGTGGGGAAGGAATGCCGAAAGTGGGGAGGGAACGCCGACCCTCGCAACTTTCCCAGGTCCATCAAGAGAGTTCGAGTCAACCCAGCGACAGATCTTCTTTAATTTGCTCTCCGGTCCGGAGGATGTGGGGTTCTTCCAAGTACAACATGTAACAGAGTACACAACAAACGCACTGCGGGGTGTAAGGGTATGTATGATGGATGGTTTGTTTCTAGCCTTCGAGCTGAGAAATCTCGGTAATATAAGTCACGGGTGAGATTCAGATTTAAGGTACGCGAGAGATATAAGCATCCATACAAATATGCAGGAAAGAAACCATAGAATGTTGCAGCTATTTATTCTGAAACCAGGTTTCGACGGGGATATCTATCATCTTCATGCTTTCAGGCCTTAAAGGCAGATGAAAAGTGAAAGGAAAAACAATTATGTCTTGATAGGCAAAATAAGCGAGGAAAGGAGTTTAATGAAGGTCATTTTTCAATGAAGAGGCCACATTTCATACAAATAGCAAAATCAAGAAGCATAATTTCCGTATTTGTGGCGAAGAAATCCCAATTTCAGAGTTGAGCGCGAAAGAGACTCACCGAAAGCGAAGGGATTCTGCGCCATCTCCAAGAATCGTCTCTGTCGCGTTTCTCTTGCAGGGAAATTTGACCGCCATGTTTTGGGGCAAATGTTTTAAAATCGGCTAATGAATTATTAGCATTGTCGTAGAATGACTCCCGACGATACCATATATCACTATTCGTTGAGGGAACTTCCTTAATTATCTTTAGAGTGCGTTACTGTCTGGCGGCCGATATTATGTATCTTCGAAATGCTTAAGAAGTGGAACTGAGCTCAAGGATAATAATATTGCTATCATTAATAAAATAGAGTTTTATTAATAATAACTATCAACAAACACAAGACGGAAAATATTGACATAAACAGAATGGAAAGGGTCGTGGAGACTCGGGCTAATCCGAGGATTTAAGGGATTAAAAAAAAGGTAAAACAAATATAGAGTTAAAGAGATGGGATGGTTCGATAAACCATTTAAAGCACAGGATAGAATTGACAAAAGGGATCAATACTCAAAAGTGACGTTTGGCTTACGTAACTTTTACACTAGTGGTGCAGTGGAAGGCGACTTGAAGGAATATTCGGTCCGCTGGCGAGTTCCAGCCGAAGGGGGGGGAATAAGATGATCCTGACGTGGCGTCTTGGGAAGGAGAACCGTTTCTCGACGAACGGCTTGAAGAACAATTGCTGTTCTATGTTGTTCTCTTCTGAACAAAGGGGGGGTGAGAACCGTCTCTTGTCTACGGGCTCAAGAACAATGGCTGTTCTAATGCTGTTCTCCTCTGAACAACAGGGGGGGATGAGAACCGTTTCTTGGCGAAGGGCTCAAAACGAACAATGGCTGTTCTAATGCTGTTCTCCTCTGAACAACAAGGGGGGGGGTGAGAACCGTTTCTTGGCGAAGGGCTCAAAACGAACAATGGCTGTTCTAATGCTGTTCTCCTCTGAACAACAGGGGGGGATGAGAACCGTTTCTTGGCGAAGGGCTCAAAACGAACAATGGCTGTTCTAATGCTGTTCTCCTCTGAACAACAAGGGGTGGTGAGAACCGTTTCTTGGCGAAGGCCTCAAAGAACAATGGCTGTTCTAGTGCTGTTCTCCTCTCAAACAACAAGGGGGAAGGGTGAGAACCGTTTCTTGTCAACGGGACTCGAGCGAACAATGGCTGTTCTAATGCTGTTCTCCTCTGAACAACAAGGGGGAAGCCTTTTGGACTCGGCGTCGCAAAGGCTCGAACTTTGGCACTCAAGGGATATTGTCCTCCTTCTGGACAAGTGATGGTGAATCTCGAGGTCGAGGTCCCTTGGCGCACAAAGGGAGAGAGGGTCGTGGTGATGTTTCGCGACGAAAATCTGGATCTCCAATCTGATCTTAGTGGTAAAGTTTCCATATAAATAGCCAGGACATCTCCTTGGCGTGGGGGGGATCTAGAGTGGGAGCTTCGAGGGAATGCACATCCGGGCCGGAGAACAATGCCTTATCTGCCCATAAGCCTAACTCAATCTGGCGAGGTCGGCGTATGGGGGCGAACGGGGGGACGATAACCTCCTTGTTTAAACATTGTCATCCGGTAGCTGCGATAAGGCTCCAAGCTTCGAATCGAAGATGCACGTGGGCAGCATCGTGGTTTTAAATAATATGGGATAGGAGTTGAAATTAACGCAGCTTCAACTCGTTCTATCACAAGCATATATATATATATATATATATATATATATATATATATATATATATATATCATATATCTTTGCCACACATGGAGCGGCCACTTGACTGTTGCTACAAACTGCGGGAAAATAGCTTTGGACAAATGAGTAAATGGGGTTTGGAATTTCTGTTCAATATTTGTAAAGTGAATGATGTGAAAGGTGTATTTAAGGCAAAATAAACTACAAGAAAGAAGGCAATATTTCTTTCGAGCTCGTGGAATGGAAGGAGTGGGGCTACACAAAGGCGACCCAGATAAATTGGCCCCCCGCACAATAGCCATAGGACGGGGAAATGAAAATGCAGAGCCAACACTAAGAGTGCTCTTTAAAAGAGTACTGCGGCATCCACTAAATAATAGAAAGAAATGTTTCAGAAAATGTGATCTAATCTTTCTTGAACGAGAGCGATACGAATGGTTGTATGGTAATGGAAACGACCAACCGATAGATAAGGATAAAATAACTCGTTAGTATTGGGGCCATAGCAGAGGGTAATAAAAATGGGGATTAATATAAAATAAATTATATTTCCTCGAATGAGCTCAATTTCTTTTGTAGGTGACCTGCATATCCCGATTAGATAAAATAGTACTTCGTGTCTGGTAGGCAATCCAAATCTACTCAATCTGACCACCATTGCCATAAGGAAGGTAGATCCATTTTTAAAAGGTAAATAAATTGCCACTCTACTGAATTTAAGTAGGCCAATTTGGGTAATGATCAGTTTCACTGAATCGTGGGGGGCATGACCAATGAAATCTTCGAAACTTTAGAATTAGTGGTAAACCTCAGGTTCAAGATCGAGAGGAAAATCCACACCTTTTCTCTGGATCAAAGAACACCTCTTCTTCTTAACCTTTTAACTCATTCGTTTGAATTGTTCATAACACACATGAGTTGTGATTGATTATGCGGTGGAAGGATTTCAAAATGTGCCACCAAACACTCAGCAGAGCTACATTGGGCTTCTTTTCTTGTTGGAATCGACTGTTTTTGACGCTTCGAAGTTCCGAGAAACGCAAAGGGTTTTTCCGCTGAAGATGTTGAGACTGAAGAGCAATGCAAGTGTTAAGACACCCCAAAGAAAGCTTTTGGTGGCTCATCTTCATGTGATACTACATAATGTTATTCCCCAGAAAATATGGAAATGGTTGAGTTGGATGCAATACGGCTACTTTGCTATCATAGAAACCTTTGCTTACTCAAACGTGCTTGGCTTATCTTGGTGTAACGAAGTGTAATAGATGCCCTTAATGAGATGTGGAGATCAATGCGTTGCTCCAAAACGGAGGGAAGTAGGGTAAGATAAATGCATTGAGAGCTTTAAGACACAGTTGGCTAAACTTGATAAGAAGATACGTTCGCTTCCTTTAGAGGAAAATTTGGAAAAAGATCGAAGTGATGAAGATAAAACAAGAAATTTGGTTACCAATATTCCGTCGAGGTGTGGAGTTGAAGTTAAATTGACACCGGGAAAAGTCATAACGAAATAACAATTTTTATATCATGTATGTTGAGGCTTAAAATCGATTACACATATGTTGCATCAAGAAGACAATCCAGGCCATATTTGTCCACTTCGGAAATGGAATCCGGAATTGTAAGTCTGGGGTAATATTAACCAACGAGCTTTCAATGGAAATAATAACTGGAGTTAATAAACAAATCAAAAATAGTGAAATACCGAATCGCCCCGTCTTATGCATACTTAGCTGTTACCGAAAAGTACTCTAAACCACGGTTTAGAGTACTAAAATATTAAGCGAATTTTTCGAAGAGAAAATTGAGCGTTAAAGTGACACTAAATGAGCCTCATATGTATGTAGGAAAAGGAACTCAAGGAGATCCTGCGGACTACAGCACATTTATCCTATCACCTCTTTAGATTCCAAAAGGATATTCGAGTTGAATCTGGAAGACTGCGCACCCTTCCGACCCCGAACCACGAGGATTTGCAGCTCTGTTTATGCCTCAGCCATAATTTGAGTTCCAATTTCTCTTCAGATGTTTTTTATTAAAAAAAAACAACCTATATTTTTCACCTTAAGACGCTTCCCATTTATTATTTAGAGTCGAGTAAAGATGAGACTCACAGCTCACACTAGTCAACCTCCCCCCCCCCCTCTCCCTCCCTCCCAATGCCTAAAAAAGATAAAGCCGGTTGAAACTAGGGTGAAGAATTCTGCCAAAACTAATAAAATGCAAAGAATCTTATTATTATTTACTTCATGAAATTATTCAGTAAATTTAATTTAATCAATGAGTGTTATTAATTATTTAATATCGTTTTTAATTTATGATTGACGAGAATAGGGGGGTAGCTAAGGTCATTTTCGATGTTTCGATCAGCTTTGCATTGACCACTGTGCACAAGGCTGCTCCCGGGCAGACTAATTTATCAAGAATGGCATGGGAGGGGAGAGAGGGAGGGACAGACAAAGATATATATATATATATAGAGAGAGAGAGAGATGAAGAGAGAAGACAAAGACATATAAAGAGCTATAGATTAAGAGACACATAGACAAAGACAGAAGTAAGCATAGCCTGAGACAGATGAGACATAACGAGACATATATACATACACACTTGAACGCACGCATACGTACAGATCCAAAGGGACAGAGACACATAAATAGAGAAAAAGACAGAGTGAGATAGGGAGAGAGATTATGAGGGACAGATACAGAGAGTGAGAGAGCATCTGGTATGAAGTTTTCTTTCTCCTTTATAATGACGAATCATGTTGGTGAATTGAGTGAGAGAATTGAAATGGCGTCATTTGCGCTGACAATGGCGATTTGATGTGGTCTGACTCGTGGATGATAAGTGTGCCAGAAGATCTTTATAGGTGGTGCAATTTCTCAATTGTTCCTGGTGACAAAAGTGTTTTTCCGCGACAAGTCGACAGAGAAAATCACGTAGTTGTCCTGTGTCAGGAAGTCGCTTTTGACCAAAGTGAAAACCAAAGCCTTGACTATACATCTGCAAACTGGTAGTTGTTCCCATTTCCTCCTTTGAGAAGCTCTTTTATAGGGTTTAAATTATAGAATCAAAGGCGAAAAAAATGACCATTTCAAGACCTTTTCGAAATTGCGTGAAGGAACGCAGTGGTGATAACTTTGCAATCGCCTCAATTTTCTTGTCGGTGGGTGGAAGATATCATCGTTTTTGACATGATGGCCAAGGAAGGTAATCTTCCACGGGATAAAAGAACAGTTTGCTGGAGTATTCAAACACTTACCTCATCTAGAGGCTCACTTAGTGTTCATATTTAGTAGATGTTCTACTCGAGTCTCGAACTTGCCTACCAAATGTCGTCCAGAAGACGAAAACAAAATCAAGCCCTCCATGTGTGACTCGTCTTTAGTGTAATGTGAGCGTGTGCATCTTTGGTCGCAGATTTAGGTGTCAATTATCGGGTGATAGATCGATGCTTTAATGGGGCTTATGTTTAAATTTAACGGAGGATTGAACTCCTCTTGTTGCAGGAGGTTGTGAAATGCAACCCTGTAATTTAGGGTGAATGGCGTTGTGATATTGTGACTCTCACCAATCAGAGCTTTTCCTCATTTCCTCCTTTTATCGTGTTTGAAAATCCTCGCGAATAGTTTTTCTTGCCCTCTCACCTTTCAGGCTACGAATATGACTATTAAAAGATTACTATCTTTTGCACACTGAACTTTCTACACTTTATTATAATTATCGAGTGTTCTCGGAACAGAGAGGAAAAAATAAATAAACAAGCGGCACAAGATGAGAACGGAAAATTTCAAGCCAAAGGAAAATTAAATTAATTAAATTACTATGTAGAATTACCCGATCCAAAATTAGGATTAGAGCAAAAAATGTTGTTTCTATCGTTTTATAATAATAATTAAATAATAATTAAAGTTAACTCTTTAGCGTTAGCTTCCGTTAATATTTTTACGAATTAACGACTGACTGTGCTCACCTCTGGTGTTTACATCCTAGTTTTTTAAGATTTGTTTTTTAACTACTTTATTCCTTTGAAATTTTTAAATTTTTAACTCAATTCTAGCGTCAATTCTTCGCTTTATGTGAATGTTCAAATATTAATTTTTAAATGGTTTTTACTCCTCCCCAAAACTACTTTAATGGTTTTTACCTTAATATTTAGGAACTGAAGATGGACTTGAAGATAGAAGCGTGGTTCATAGGCCATAAGTGAAGGTGTATTTGGCCGCTTTACATTTCTTTTCTTACGTCATCCAATCAAGATTCGTCTTTCCAGCGGCAACCTGTCAAGTATCCTTAAATATGCACGAAATGAAAAGAGAAATGGGAGAAAAAGAACAACTTGCCAGATGTTCTCCCCCCCCCCCCGGCCATCAAGTACTCCTTTGTAGTCCCCCGCAGCTACTCTGTCAAAAACCAAAGTAGGTTCCAAGCAGTGTGAGTACGGTAGGTAGGCGTGAGAGGGAGGGGAAGAGGAAAGTTAAGGATAGAGAGAGAGGAAATATAGTAGGAGAAAACAAAATGGACTTCGTCGAGGAACCGACAGCTTAACGTAGAATTCGAACCAGGATGGGTAGCTTGTATCTTCTCTAGATCCTCGCTGTTTATCATGATCCTTGTCCCTGGTATCTACTGTGAGTGCCGTGTGTGAATGTGATAGAGAATAAAAGAATAGTTACTGAAAACTGAAGGAAGTTAGAGGTTTGCAGAGAGATGCTTGGTGCTGGAAGTCAGGTTACTCTGTGTCCATTGTAGGTAGTTAGAGGTAGTTAGGGTGATGAAGTTAATAAAGTATTTCGCGTGAGAACCGCGTGTTTCTCTTCTTGTATGAGTATATTTGTATCTTTGTTAGTGTAGTGTTTGTTTATATAGGGCGATCAAACCGATATTAGTAATAATTCCTACCTTAACTGGTGTAAGATTCTATCGCTAGCTATTCTTTTCTAGTCCTACTCTGGTTGTAATTGTCCATAAGCTATTCTCTGGTACTGCTTTAGTTATCTAATTAATTTTGGTCTTTGTCGAAGATTCTTCTCCTTCTCGAGGTGAAGATTTCTCTTTCCTCCTTCCATATGAAACCTTGGGACACTAGGGAATGATCTGTGTTATCTATCATTTTCTTTGGGCATTTTTATTGGTTATAGCAATTCCTATTTCCTTTTGTGTCTTTTCCATGACTTTCCTGGCTCTTTTTGCAATTATTCTGTTGAGTGGCTTTATCTTGGCCTCCCTGTGAAGATCTCGAGGCCTTCTCAATTCTTCTCTTCTAGTGTATGTTATTATATACATAGCTTTGTTATGTACCATTTGGAGTCTTAGTAGGCTACTCCTCGAGATGTACATCGCTATGGTTGGATAAATAAATCGAGGAGTGCATTATAGCCTGGTAAATATTCCTCTTATTCTTCATCCTGAGTGTTCTTTATTTTTTTGATATGTATAGCAAGTGTCTTCCGTTATTTATGTAGTGAAACTTGGGTTAAGAGTCAGTATGCCTATGAGAAGTGAAGAGAGCGGTCGTGTCCCACCTGCTCTAAGGAAGAATGCTTACAGAACTTTGGATGAAAACGCGAGTTTTCTTCCTCTATCCTAGATATTTGATTAGTTACAATTTGTTTATTTACGATGTGTTCAGTTCATAAAACACTATTGTATTGTGTTACAGAGTAAATAATTATGAATGATTTAGACATTATTTCGCTGTAGTTGCGTACTATGATAACAGTCTCATATCTATTACATTTACTAACTGCCTCAAATGAGTCACCAAAGAACAAATATCTATTTGACGCAGTGTCAAATAGATAACTGAAAATAACTCATTTTATTCTAATTTATTTTTTCACTAACTTAAGCAGTACACAAGATTATAGAATCATTTCAGAGTCAATCGTAATTACATGAAAATATTATGAGAATGTGTGTACGAGCTGTATAAAAATATTTATCTAAAGAGGTATTTCTGGATTATCCTCAGTATAGATTATAACAAAAACTTGTCTCTTAAATTAATGATCAAAGTTTCTTAAATTTCATATTTCCTAAAAGAATAAAATTACTATTTTTCGTATCTTCTTCGACGATACCGTAAAGAACTAAAGTAACGCTAATGATTTTTTTAATAGTTTGCAGAAAGACGCTAATTATAAAGAGGTTTTCAATTATTAAATAATTACTTTATACATAAATATCTTTGCAAATAAATTTGGGAAATATTTAACAAAAAGTAACACTTTGTATATGGCGAAACTTAGATAATATTTGTTTATTGTGAAAATTCAAAAGATTCCACTCAGAATCTTTCGAGACAAATCAGTGTAAAAGATGAAATGTATTTATTATATTAAAATGTATTGAAAAACTTGCCTGAAGAAGTTTTAAACTTGCAAAATACTATGAAGTGGCTAATTGGAGAAAGGGGTTTAATACTGATCGCAATGTACACGATTTTGAAACACTACAAAGGTAAGAAGAGATTTATGTGCTGCTGTTGGCGAGTAATTGATAAGGCGATTTATTTAGGTACTCGATTTTGGTATATTTGATTTATCGGCGCAATCTTCATAAATCTTCTAAAGAGAAGAAAGATGTGTAGTTTGTGAGTGAGAAATGGAGGCTCAATCAGCGTCTATCAGTAAAATATATGTGAGTAGAGAGCGATTGCCATAAGAACTGGAAGAGGCGAACATTCAGCACTGGAGTGAGAGAAGTAAATTTCTTCTGGAGTGAGAGAAGTAGATATCTTCTAGAGTGAGAGAAGTAGATTTCTTCTGGAGTGAGAGAAGTAGATTTCCTTCATGAATGTCAAATAGAGAAATTAAAAGCACAAGAAATGAGGGCCACTACCTGGAGGTGCATTCAGTATAGGTAGATAAAGGCAATCGCTGACATACGAAATGAATTCTTCCCCAAAGAACCGAAATCCCTCAATCTAATCACTACTCAGAAGAAGAAGAAAGCAGAGAGAAATCTCGAGGCAGACTATGTGGATACGATCTGATTGACGATTAAAAGAGGAGTTTTCTATTTTTATACCCGATTAAACCAACGAGGACATCTCTGTTATAATCATATTTTAAGTGTATTTAAAAAAAAGTTATGAAGTTAAATGAAGTGCGGATCGTTAGGGATCAGATCGCACACTGCGAAGGAAGGATCCTTTGTGTGGCAGGATCAATAATAAAGACTAAAAGACGCCGCCAGACAAAAGTGAAGGGAAATTCTAAAATTCCAAGTAATTCTCAAAATATAATGAGGGGAGTTTGAGAGGGTCAATGTTTACCTTTGGAAAATAACCTCCTCTCCACTCGAGACCCCCTCGAGTTGGAAACATCGGTGGCCACCGGATGACCCAAGTGTAAAAGAACCACCCCCCCTCACTGAAAAACTCGGTCATAAGCATCATGGATCCAACATATATGAAGAGGTCGGAGCAAGAAGCTCCATGTGGCGATGAGCCGCGTCCGGTCGAAATTAGGACCAACGGAAGCAGAACCGACGTTTCGTACCGGAGCTTCTCTCTCTTCAAAGAGATTCATCGGACGATTGAGCAGCCAACCACAACGAGAGGGGAAAACTCAGATTAAATAGAAGAAGACTTTAAATTACAAAAGATGTTGTGAAACAAAATGAAATAATACAAAAATACTTATTTTTTATTTTAAATATTTCGTAATTTTGTTTTCTTCCGAGGAATAGGATTAGGTTTGAAGGAATTTTCTACTTATTGCAACCATCATATGGTTACTCGGTAAAGAATGCACGAGAGAGATGAAGGACAGATTAGGAAAAGTGAATGATATGGAAGAGTGAGAGAAACTAACGATGAGGCAAACCTGATGGAAGCTAAATGCCCCACCGCCAGGGGGCAATGGACAATTGGGAAGAGTCATGCAAGAAGATGATTGGAGAGACTAGGGCTTTCAAAGATCGAGGGAACAACCATGCAGCTGGGATAATTTATTTCCGAACCCATTTATATATATATATATATATATATGGAAATCATGTTTCTTTTTTCTGTTTTATGTAGTTTTTATTACCGCAAAAGCACGAAACGAACGATATTCTATTTAATTGAATCATGACATGTTCATGTTCGTGAATTCCCCATTGCCCCGTGGATGAATGGCACTCTATGGCAATCAACCTTCTAGTCTCTTTTACCCCGTGGCACTTCTCTGAGAGACGCCTGGTAACACTTGTTCTAGGATCACTACTATCTCGCTATCCAGTCAGAAAATCCCTCATCTTAGGCCCGGAGATCGATCTAACAGGAAACCGACAGAGTCGATTGACTGCATTCGAACCCCGAAACACAGGGATCGCTTTTTCACTATGGAAAATCAACACTCAAAAGCCTTATAACATCTGAATTCAACATTCGAAAGCTTTATCACATCTAAATTCAACATTCGAAAATGTTATCACATCTGAAGTCAACATTCGAAAGCCTCATCACATCTGAATTCAACATTCGAAAGCTTCATCACATCTGAATTCAACATTCGAAAGCTTTATCACATCTCAAGTCATAAACTCTTTTTGAGAAGAACCAACTTTGCTTCCAACTGAGGTTCGGGAGCAGAACTCCCAATACCTTCTTACGATCTCCGTTGAATCACACAAATAAACCACCGACAACCAAACACAAACGTCTCCCTCTCTCCTTAATGACCTTCCTCGGGCCACTGGAACCAGAGTTGCCTCGCTTGAATCTAGGTCTGATAAGCTCCGCTCGATCGATCGACGGAGTAATTCAGAGCCCCGCTCCCAAATGTTTTCAGATAAATAAACTCAAATTAAAGCAAATTAATAATATTGATTCAGACCAAACTCGCGATACTTTGTACTACAAATTCCTTTTTGCTTCTTAGGTTTGACCATAAAAGAACCAAAACTCATCTAAGTTAAATTCATTTATTCCTTACCACAATCTCCTGGTATAAATAATCGTAGTTAAAGTAGTATTATTAAAAGTAGTTGTTAGTGTTTAAAAAAAGAAATAAATTCCGTTGCCAGGAAACTTTTTTCAATCTGTGTGTAAAGGGATCGGAGAATCGACAAACCGAATTGTTGTAGGACTTCTCCATAGAAGTGGTGAACCCTGAGAAATACACTTAGATTGCCCCAAGCCAGACTTCTCTGTAACATTTCCAACAAGCACTCAACTGTAAATCAGCGCATTTACCATCAATGAGTATGAACAATAACAACTATTCAACAATACCGATATGTGCTGTCCATTTATTCGAGCTCCAAACAACCTCACCCGACTCATGGTTCATTCAGATAGACCTATTTTTCAATTAGGATTGGGAGACAAGTGACGCTTCAAAACTTAATTCACTGTTGCGAGCACTGACCAATGCAGCGATTGCTGAAATTTAGTCCTTAGAAAATTGCACCTTATCCTGGGGTTAAAAAGATTGAACGTTTGGATCGGTCTACTTAGTTCTCCTATTTTCTTCCTGAGAATCTTATAAAGAGGTTAAAAGACACCCTTAGCGGTAGTATCAGTTCGAAATTGGTCCGAAAATCTTCGTTTGATGACCTTTCCACATTGAAGTGGTGCTCGAAATTGTTGAACCAGAAACTCCCTTATAACTTCTCGCTACCACCATTGCAACAGCTCCAAATCGTAGCTATCAAACAAAGGTGAGTTCCGTAATGAAGCACATCTTCCAATAGTTCTTCGAGCATCTAGAAGCAGCTCTGCTCCCTATTAAAAGTCAAGTCGCAACCATTTCACGAAAACTGCAAATCTTGAGAAATCAAAGGGCTAATCATAATAAAACTTAAGAAAACATTCAGCATCAGGTTTGAAAAAACTCTCCTACTCGACGACAGCATGGTATTTGCTTGTACTACCACCGATTCGTTGACCAGACAAATCACTGTATGGCCGGATGTCAGGATAATGGGATCTCTGAAAACTCCAAAAGGCGAAATGAATAAAGGGCGTGTGATCACTTTATCCTCAATGCCCCTGTGTTTCTTTTGCTTTCGTCATTTAGATAATTCCAGCAACGTTCGATGAATTGCAAGAAGAGAAGATCCACCTTTCTCAGCAAACAGCTCCGGGATCACTCAAAAGGACATCTGGATGACGAACACAGTCTATCGCTACGGTTGAGAAGAAATTGAACGTGGAATGTCTTAATATGCGATATAAAATGCGCTATAATAGGGGTTACTTCTTATCCAAATATAATCTTTTGGTGGAAATAAAACATTCACGTTTAGTATATGGCATTACCAACCTATCAATATGGGCAATTATTGAATATGTAAATCTTCCTTGCTTTTTTTTCAATTTTAAATAGCTCCTCTTAATCTATAGAGTCAGCTTTACACAGCTAATAAAGACTGTAAGAATCATAATAGTACGCCAAAGTTCCTCCCTCTTAGCATCATGGTTGTATTAAAAAAGCCCCCCCCCCACACTCCCCATGTTGCATAGAGACCTCGCCATTCATCTGTTAAATTATAAATGTAGTCAGGGAGAGTGTACAAACTCTTGTGAGAGACAACCAGATCCGCCAAAGTAAACCACTTTATGAATCCCCGTTTACTTGGTAACCTCCTCTCGCCTCGACAAATCTTCGGAAATTCACAATACTTTTCTCACGACCTCTTTTGTATCACACAAATAAACAAAATACACAGACAAATCTCTCCAGCTCCGAGAAGCCTCCCCGGGCTGAAGGAATAAGATATAATTCGCTTTAATCCTATTCAAAGACGAGGACAAATATCTTAATATAAAATTACTCAAGCCAAAGAAAAAATACTAGAGAGAATGTTAAACCCCCGTCCTCTGAATTTTCCAAAGGAGAGGGAAGGTCCTTCCACTTCCTAAATGGCTTCAGGAGAAGCCGTCCACTCAAGTATTCATGACCATCGTTCATGATATCATACAAAAAGAGAAACAGTCACGACACAATCACTCTCCGTCCGCAAGAACGTGGAGAAGGCCTTCGATATGGTGTGGCATGAGAGATTTCGTAGGAAACCATCCAACACTATGAAGCTTCCTTTCTGTAACCAAACGTTCTCTCCCACTACCTTACCCACCGGAGGTGTCACATCAAATACAATCAAACGATATCGCATTAATCAACACAACGCGCAGGCGTACCCCATGGTAGCGTACTGATAGCCACTCTTTACGTAGTGTACACTAATGAATGACACCCCTCGCCCATCAGAAAACTACGGGCATACACACACACTATCCTACGCCGACGATGAGACCCTTCTCATCTGCCTCCAGTGCCCAAACAGAATCGCACGCCATGCACAAATGATACTGGTACTCTTAACCTTCTCATCTTTTCCATCATAACTATGATCAATCACGTTTCAAACGAAAAGCTTTTCACTTTCTTAATCTCTTCATTATCTCTCTTTATTTCACCTTGATCCAGGCTTTGGTGGGAATATTGGTCCGTGTGAGATGCCTTAAAAAATAAAGAAACAAAAACCTTGTGAAAAAGGTTCTGACAATCTCTAAAACGAATTGTTGCAGGACATCAAAAAGCGACCTTATGAGAGCGTAATATTTATTCACGAGACCAGTTTCGGTATAAAGTTTATCCTACCATCTTCATTCGAATGCTCAGAATAGACAAAATCTTCCGAACATCGAAACCTGACAAATCAAATTAATATCACAAGTTGTGAAATTACACTAATTAAGAATGTCTTTTTATATCAGATTTTGAGCTGTATTTAAATTGCTGCTCAAAATTTGGGATTTTAATTCATCTTTGAGGATTTAATAAATTTTCTTTTTTCGAAACTCGTTACAAAAGTAAATTATTTGGCTCTTGGGAACATAAAGTACATGGTTAAAATGATGAAGATACATGATGTAGGACTGAATTGTCCGACCTCACCTACTGTGCTCTTACTTTCACTCTCTCTCCTTGGTAGAATGAGGGGCCATTAGTGTGTTTACCTGGGATCAAGTATACATCTGCTTCATTAGTTTTCTTTTGGGGTTTACTGGAAGGGAAAAGGTTTTAATGGTCGAAGGTGATTTAAAAGCAGTAGAAATGGGGTAAAGGACTCTGGTTAATACTTTGAGTAATGGGGGAAATGGAAAGGATAGACAATTTACATATATTTGCGTCTCAGTTTCTTCCTCTGGCTCAGTAAATGTGAAGCTGGCTTTGGGTAATCTTATTTACTGAATTGCAAAGAATATTTTTCACTAACGCTAAAATTTAAGAAGGGGAATTTTTTGAGTATTTAAATAATAATTTCGTCTTAGTTAGGTTATGACTTATGTTTTTTTCCAAAGTTATTTCTAATAATTCTTTTATAATATCCAAAAACGAAATGGTGAAGTTCAGAAATAAATATAAGTATCGAAATTTTGTGATTTCTTTTAAACCCCCAAAATTACAAATGGTGAAGTTCAGAAAGTTGATTTTTATATATCTTCTTCTATAACTCTATGTCGAGGGTTAGTGAGTGGTTAATCTCAGTCCCACTTCCTTAGCATCTATTTTAATTCCGCACCAAGGTAAAGTGGAGGTGAAGTGTAGCCAATACACCTACCGTAGCCACTTCCGGTGAATAAGAATAACCTCGGTGCTTCCCTTTTGATCAAAATTAAGATAATGATCCCGTGAGTGTGTTTTCACTCAGTAAAAAGCCAGTCATGGGTGGACTTATGTAATATCGAGAATTGAGCCGAGTGGATTGCTTATCAATTGCCAAAGGATCGTCCAAAATAGTTAAAACACACAGAAACAAAAAAAAACTTTAATATACATAAATTGGAAATATGAAATAGCATATATATGTATAAATAGGATTAATCTTCGCACTGAATTGGTAAGTATATATAATGACGTGGGGATTACACTTGAAATCTACTTACTAGAATGCTTTGCGTCTTAATTTCACCCGACAGAATGAATTGAATAATATCACGGAATTAAGCACTGAATTAATTACTTGTAATACTCGAGGTTATGAGCTCGGGATGGAAATTCTAGTTAACAATTAAACTGGTCAGGTTAGGGGAGGGGATAATTCACTTTACCGATACCTTTGAGCTCGTAAGAATTTGGAGGTTGACGGTGAATGTCTTCTTCTTCTGACGATGTTCGCACTTAGCCCGGTCGTCCAAGGTTCTTAAATAGACCGGTGTCCTGATATAATGATCCTAGGCTGGGTCGCGAAGGCGAGTCAACTGTGACTCAAATCGGAATTCTTCTCCTCGAGTGGGTAGCTAAAATGATTAATCCGCAGAGGGAGGTCCTGTGTAACCTCTGTCTCTGAAAGGAGGGAAGGGGAGGTCTGCAAGAAGTTTAGCACCTACAAGTACCGTGACGGGAATAACAAATTCCCCGAAGTTTCCTCCTTGCAACGGGCGAACTATTTCCTTTGTGGGACTAGCTGCACATACAACGTAGGTCCAAAATCTCCTGACCGACTCCAAGGAGAATTTTCCCTTTTATTTCCCTCAAGAGCTAAAATCGAGAGAGAGCATCGGATTCTCATAAAATTCTTATCGTCGCGCGAAAAGACGTTTCGTCGCCGCCAAGACATGCCAAACATTCACACCTCGGCGCCATCCGAGCTTTCCTCGTCTCAAGTCGCAGGTTGAAGACGGCGCGAAGAAACTCGGGCCTTCGTCGGCTGGCAGGTGTCTTTTGAGGTAGACATTTTCCTGTGTGTCCGGCTGCGAATTTGGTTATTTCAAAGGCGTGAAAAGGGGTGAAGGGGATTCGATTCGAAAAGGCGAATTTGGAATAAGGGCGGGGGGAAGACACGCAGCTGAGTCAGTGTATTTATGTATGTCCTAATGCATGGAGGTATTTAGACTTCTACACTCTATATTTTAGCAACGTGATATTTTGAAAGGTGGAAAATTTAGTTTAGAGTTCCTTTTTAAAATTATTATAATTGGCGAAGTTCAGAAAATTTATAAAAATTTAACCATGGCTGCTTTTTTTAGATTTTAAATTTTAATCTCAGTAGCGAAGCGCAAGCTGGCGAAGCCATTGCCTGATATATATATGTGATTTCATGAGTCAAAAACATTGATTGCAAATTTTAAACGCTCTTAAAAACATAGACATTACTCTATTCTGAAGAAATTCCATAAACGATAGCGGATACATTAATTATTTCAATTAAAGTAATTAAATTAAGCTCAACCTCGATGGAGCCATAAGGCAAATGCGATATGCTGTAAAGATTTCGCACAAAACAATAGATTTCTTAATGGATTTATCGAATAAAATATAGATTAAAATCCATCATTTTTATTATGCTGTAAACTAAAAATTCAAATTCCTATATACATTTTTATTTATCCCTTGATAAATAAATCCATTAAGAAATCCATCGTTTTGTTGCAAATTCATTAGAGTGTTGATGATTGCGGCAATATTTCTCACAACAAATTTATAATATTCTTTTTTGCTCCGCCATTTTGGAAACTTTTGGATTCAAAGAATTTTATGAAAAAAATCCTCAATGTTTTTCGAAGCGGACACGACTTCATGAACGATCAGGAGTGTACATAATCACATGTAAGCTTATTCCAAAATCGTACATAGGGGAAAATAGGAATCTTAGTTAAGGAGATTATTAACATCAGGGGGGGGGGAGAAGTTATTAGACGGGGGATATGGCCTTTTTAATTATCTTTCACCACGAAATTAATCTTAATAAGGCCAACATTATACAGAGATCTGCTAACTATCATGAAAGGCATCGACTCGAATCTATTTTATTGAAAGAAGGATCGAATTATAATGTGTGAGTGAACTTTTTTACATTCAACAGTTCGATCCTTAATTCATTTGGGGCCCAAATTGGCATCTAAAATTGGGGCAAATTGCCACGGTCCTTAAACTACCTCCACCCCCTTTATCGGTGCAGTGGAGTGTGGTTTCATTCAAATAATTATCCTCCATTATCCAACTGCTTGACCCCGGTTCCGCCATAGACCAGGCTAAAATAAGCTTCTATAAAGTCATGTTTATTTATCCTCTCCCAAAACAATTCACACATTTCAAAATAATTATAAGAGGCTAAGCCACTTACGGATTCAAACGCTAGAAATGGAAATGAAGAAAACCTTTGCCTCCCAACATCAACGGGTAAAATGGAAGTGTGAGCAATTGAAATGGAAAACTACGGTCCTATTTTAGAGTTGAAATGATGTTAAACGTTCGAAAGGGTTCGATACCATTTTGGAATTAATCCTCCATCTCCACACTAATTCACGGATATTTCAGAACTTTGTACGATTTTGAAATATACATTATGTGCACAACCGAGCGACTGGGCGTGCCAAGACAACAGGTACTTACACTATGAGTGTTTTTAATCAAAGACAATAAGATCGAGGGACTAATAATTATGGGTTCTTTTTTCATTTATAAAGAACCCAACTGTTAGGTTTGATAAATGGTTTGCGCCATTTTCATTGATGAGCTGAAATGATTTTCCTTTGTTTCATTTGAATTTTAAGGAGAAGGAATATAATATTCGCTCCAACAAATGCGAAGGAGAGTATTCTGTCGTAAATTGTAGCCAAGTTTTAAATTTACATTCCCAAACAAGGAAAATAAAGAGCAACAAACAAATACAAATGTAATTTCTTTCTTAACTTCAATCTTTCAAATGGTACACATCTTTTCAGTAAACCTTTCGGTAGTGAATAAATTCACTTTTTGTTTCCTTTAAAACTCGCGTAATTTGCTCTTCCCCCTTTAGTTAATCTCCTTTCATTTTCGATTAAAAAAGCTTCAAACTCATCCGTATCTGAGATGCATCTCAGATAAATACCTTTGTTCTCCCTTTTTCACGTCTCTCTTTCATCAGAGAGAAAACGGCGCTTCTGGATTGAAAGCGCCAGGAAATATTAGTGAGAATACTGACTAAAGGATTCTAGAGTTTGTAGCTATAATAAATACGAAAGATACTTGCCTAGAGTAGGTAATTCCCTGATATTAAATGGCAACTAAGCAAAAAAAATAATAAAGCGCTTCATTCATCATATACAGGGTGCAGCAGAACTGATTGAGCAGTTTTGAGGAGTCAATGTTGGGGGGTTATGAATCAAAGAAACGTCATTCGTTTATTCTTCAAAACAAAGATTTATGGCGAATCAAAAAGAGCATTTTTCCCTTGGCGAACCTTTCTCATAGGAAAGGAAGCAGTTCGAAGCGACCATTTGGTTTACCTTTCACGAAGATTTGAATTTGTGAATTCGTTCATTCAAAGATTTTAGATGAAAAATGGCTCTTTCAAATAAATATTTGATTTTTCAGCTTTTCTTTTATGCCGTTTACTTAGTTCGATATTTTTATAGGCTTAGAGTTATATTTCTTTTATATTATTTACAGATTTTTTATTTGATGATTCAATCCAACTTCAAGAGAAATAATATTAAAAATAATTATATATATTCAAGTTATAGGACGTTATTTACTTTATATCATTTCCTAAGACACAAAGCAATGATAAATATAATATATTTTTTAATCACTGTAATTCTGATATCAGTTTAATTAGAATCAAGGAATTTGGTCAATTTGATGCTTTGGATATTGTACAGGAAGAAAGGATCATTTTCGCATATAGTGAAGATATCATTACCACTAAATTGATGAAATCCGTCTCTTAAAATCTAAATTATTAATTAAAAAATCATATTAGCGCAAAAAAACTAAAAAAAAAATGTACCAAAGTTGCTTTTCCTATCAATTTGCTAGGTTGGTTTTAATACTTATAATGTTATTTGTATCGCAATATCTTCATTCAACTTCTATATCTAGTCATTCTTCTTTGATTATATATAAGAGAGCAATTCCTTTACCTCGTTTGTCACTGGAAGCCTAATTAATTCTATGGACTAAGTTGGGTTAAAGAACTATCTATTTGTGACGTCTAAGACTCCAATTTATCGTGTGTGAAAATAACGAGAAATAAATGTGCCTCCTTCAATCTAAATCGGTCCTTAACAATCGACTGATCTTTTAAATCTTTGAACGCTAATTAGTGTCACCTCTTTTTTCTGACATTGAATGGCGTTGAAGACGATCTCTTAAAACCACCTAATCCAATTATTTTTGTTTGGGAAATAGCAGGAATAATTGATTGCACAGAATTAGTAAATGAATTACCTACTTTTATCCAACAGGAATAAGATTATGTGATGTAAATCGCCTATTTTTATTAAACATTGTTTAAAAGAAGTTAAAGCCCCCAACCAGCCCCAAACTTTCCAAATACCCTAACTTTAACAGGTTCTTTACAAATTCTTTTGATAATCCTTTCAATCGAAATTGACCCATCCAATCCCTTTGTTGAATGGGATTTTTCCCTGAGGGAACAAAAATTAATAACAATTCTTCCGTCAATGTCGAGAAGAGCGACAAATGGAGGTTCCAACGAACTGTATTGGAAGCTTTTCTTCTGAGACAAATTTTGAGAGAACGCGACACTGAAATCGGGAGACAGTCATGACAAAAGTATCTTAATAAAAAGGCTCGAATTTATTGCATTTAGTCCTGCAGTTCAGAAAAGAGGATATATGTAAATCGGTTGTTTCAAAAACCGAGACGAAAAAGGTTTATTAATAATCCATGCAAGTCATCTTGACTTCCAGGGGTCTTTGAGAAGTTCGTATAAAAATGTAATCAAAAGTCTGATGAGGCTAAGACATCCACCTTGGAGAGGACTCATTTTTTTTCTGATGTTGATGGTAAAAGAACTGTTTTAACTTGGTTTCATTCTCAGTGTTCTCGGTTTTATGGAAATATTAAAATGGATTGTATCATCACTTACAAAAGTGTTTTGACGTCAATGTGGCTTATGTTAAAAAATAAAAGTACTACTTTTTGTTTTAATTTTATTCAATTTTTGGAATACCCCTCGTATTATACAGAATTCTATACAAAGTTACCTCTTCTTAGATTCGATAAATCAGACCCAATCCCGCAAGAAAGACAACCACCACAGTCACAGCTCAAACTGGAATGAAATCAACAAAGAAATAAACAAATTTACCCGAATTCTCCACATTTTTACTGGAGGCCAAATCTCCTTGGTGAAAACGAAAGTTGGAACATTTATTTGAAAAACCGTACAACATTTATCTTAGCCTTCGACTGAAATCTCTAGCGAAAGAATTGACAAAATGTAAACCGCGGTGGGGAGGGGGCTCTTCCCTATAACGACTTTGCGACATAAAAGAAGAATATCTTTTCTTTGTGCTTCTCCGAATTACAGATCCAGATTTTATTTTTGATAAGTGACTCCTCTTTGTATAAGAGATTTTTCCTCTAGCTGAGATTGTCTCTCTTTTAAGGAATTCTTGACGATTGATTCCAATAATTTGCAGCATCAGATAAATTGGTGGTACTTGAGAGAGGCTCTTCAAACATCTTTACATCCTCTCTCTCTAGTTAGCTTTAATTGATACTCAGATATTTACCCATTTCATAGAATTCTTTCGTTCATTTCAGGATTTCTTTCTTTTCTATGCGGTATCTAAATCAACTGATTTGAGAAACATCGCATGGTATGAAAAGGACCAATGTATTATTACATAAACTACCAACTTTGGTATTATTAAAGACCTTTCAAAATAAAGGTTTAAGGCAATGCCTCAAAATTATAGTTGAAACTAATTGTGTTTATTGAGACTACTTTATTTATTCATTAATTAATAATACCATGGTTTATATAACTTGCCATAAATTAATTACCCGCCTTATTAGTAGTTTCATGATACTGTCTGAACAAAGAAGAAAGTGAAGATTAAGAAAATAAATCAAAGCAATTAAAACATGACTTATGAATGACCTCAAACTGTGTGGTGATAGATAATAGATAAAGTGCTCTTACATTTCTATTTTCCCCAAATTCTCAAAAATCTTCCCCTCTCAACGTAATAAAGAATTTGAGGGGAAATTTCATTGATCGAAAGAAATGAGAGGAAAATGAATTCCCTTAACGAGAGGAGGTTTGCGGGTTTGGGCTAGCTAGAGCTCAAGGTTAGGCCACTTATCGTGAGAAGTACTTAAATTTGACACACATCTTGTAGTCAAGGGGGGAAAAAGGGTCTAAAGCTCTATTCTCTTTGTAAGATAAGTGAATCAGGCCTGGGTATCCTTCTACTTATCTAGTGCATTGGGTGAAGGCACGGTTAATATACGCTGTGGGCACGGCAAAATATACGCTGTGGGCACGGTAAATATACGATGTGGGCACGGTTAATATACGCTGTGGGCACGGTTAATATACGCTGTGGGCACGGTTAATATACGCTGTGGGCACGGTAAATATACGCTGTGGGCACGGTAAATATACGATGTGGGCACGGTTAATATACGCTGTGGGCACGGTTAATATACGCTGTAAGCACGGTTAATATACGCTGTGGGCACGGTTAATATACGCTGTGGGCACGGTTAATATACGATGTGATCACGCTTGTTCGGTAGCGTTTAGTGCATTCACTGTGTCCATTCTTGGGGGTTCCCTTTGATAACTTTTATATGGGAGCATTCGAAGAAAGGGTTTTCTCAAGGGTACCCAAGCCCCCCCCATCTACTGCAGGTACATAGACGACATTTACATTAATGTCCAAACAATTTCCTCCGGCAACTAAAAGAGCTTAGGTCTCCTCTCATTTCGGCGCACCGGAAGGCAGATGCATTGCCAGAACCCTCACGCAAAAGGGCAATGGTTCGAATCCTTTTTAGGCTGATTTCTTTTCATCATTTGCGGGTCCTCCTTTTGTGTATACTCATTGGAATTCTATGTGTATTGGCTCTGTCCACATTAGGCAGAATATAGCTTCAGGTTAACTTTCAAGGGGAATTTTCTTTCACACTTACCGATATTAAACCTCATTTTTGTTGAAAGGAGACGTCTGCTGCCATGAGCAGGTTTAGGGAAGTCAATCAAAATACATAACTACATAACGCTCAGGTAGTTTTGGGGTCTACAACATCTATGTAAATTGTTTACATTTTGGCTTTCCCTTAACTTTATTTAGTCTCTTCTTCAACTTTTAAACATTTTCGTTTCTCTAATGAATGAATAGATTAAATAGCTTCCATTCAACATTCAAGGCGACCAATTCTCATTCCACTTCAATTATAACCACACCTCGTCCTCTCATTTCATCCTGGAGGAAGAATTATCATTTATACTTTCGAGTTCCTTTGTTCTTCCATGTTCCGAAATCTACAGAAGCCGTTCTCCTCCTATTACCGCTTTATTGCTCTAGGTCTTTCTCCTCCTTTGACCTCTCCCCCTAAATCAAAAGTATCAAAGTCAAATAGAAATCTTTTTGCGGCCAAAAACGGAGCAATTTCTAAGACTAATTAAAATTCCAAAAATGCATAAATTGCCATAGAGCGAATCTATGGACCATAAATTGTTTGAATTAACTTTTCCTAATTTTTAAAAAGAAGAAAGATTGGAAATATAATTTTAAATAAAAATTAATAAGTGAGTTTAATTCTTAAATTTAGCCTCGATTTAGTATTCGTTAGAAGGTTATTTCCATTTAGAGAAACACGATAAAGATTTGATTCGGACAATAAAAAGAAATTGAGAAAAATTCCATTCTTGGTTTCATAATTTTAACAACATACACTGTTAAAACGTACATAAAAAACAGGTGTGTGAAAGAAAAGAGACAGAGTGAACTATCACACACCACCACAGCGAACATCCGGACTTTAGCTGGGGCCGTGAGGTCGCTAATTGGACTTTTTAGGAAAGGCAAAATGGTGCCTAATTCCATGAAACAAGAGTCCCGATGTTTTCGGGCTGACCAAAGGATTTGGGTATGGTGCAGCCCCCACGAGGTTACGGAACCCAGTGGTTATCACCGCACTGTGCAGGTTGTTAGGAGTTCGATCTTGGTTGGTGGTGTGTTCACTTGGCAAAACCGAATCGATTATTTTGGGGACGTGATCATCAGGTAGGTCTATTGGCCCCTAAGATCCAGGGCCTACAAATATCAGGGAACTGTGGACAAATTTAAAGACGACATGTATCAACATCTGTACAGAGGTATTTCGTTCACTTGTAGATTCAATTGAAAGTCAAGGAGATGAAGTCTGCTGAGCTGGAGGGCGTCCTACACGATACTAGGTACCTACCTCTTGGCATTAGTCACTTCAGTCTATTATTAATCTGTCCTGTTAATAGATCTTTGCTCAAGGCTCGTTTGATCTTCCAATGGGGATAAGAAATAAGAGAGCCTCTAATTAACGATATTAACGATATTAAAATTGCCCATTAATTATGTCATCTCCTGAGTTGAAGTGTCGGGAATTGGCAACTTAGAAGCAAATATCTGGGCACTGCCCATTTAAATTTACTTCCTTCACTCTATGCGATCGTATCGAGCCCTTTAAATATAACACTACTGTGACTCCAGCCCCCAAATAACCCGCATTGGGTAAAAACCAAAAAATAGTACTTTGATCGCCAATGATCTGTAAAGGCGCTACTTAACTTCTTCATCTCCTTTCCACCTTTTTATAAAATAAGGATAATTAAAAGCGCTACTTAACTTCTTCATCTCCTTTCCACCTTTTTATAAAATAATGATAATTAAAAGCGCTACTTAACTTCTTCATCTCCTTTCCACCTTTTTATAAAATAATGATAATTAAAAGCGCTACTTAACTTCTTCATCTCCTTTCCACCTTTTTATAAAATAATGATAATTAAAAGCGCTACTTAATTTCTTCATCTCCTTTCCACCTTTTTATAAAATAATGATAATTAAAAGCGCTACTTAACTTCTTCATCTCCTTTCCACCTTTTTATAAAATAATGATAATTAAAAGCGCTACTTAACTTCTTCATCTCCTTTTCACCTTTTTCTAAAAATAATGATAATTAAAAGCGCTACTTAACTTCTTCATCTCCTTTTCACCTTTTTCTAAAAATAATGATAATTAAAAGCGCTACTTAACTTCTTCATCTCCTTTTCACCTTTTTCTAAAAATAATGATAATTAAATATTTTCATTGAAACGAAAGTTATATTTATGCATAAATCGTGACATTAGGACGAGGTGAGCGGTCTTCGAGTCCTATCGAGGTTTTCCTCTGATCTCTGACATTCAATAAGTTTTGGTATTCAATAGTAGTATCCAATGGTATCCAATGGTATTAAAACCGTAAATTTGTATCTTGTACAAAGATTAATATTTGAATCTCTCGAAGTTGTAAAGTGTGGCCTCTCCCTCACGTACTAAAAGAATTCCTCCTGGGGGCTGTTTTTCCATGTTTGAAAACCGTTGGTGTAAACTCTTTCGAGCCCCGCCCCCCCCGGCCACGCTCCCCCGGCCCCATTGTATAGAGTTGATCTGATTTGAAATCGTTTTCGCTTTTATTTCCTGTTGTCAATTCTCTTTGTTTTCCGTCTCTCGCCATTACCCCAAACTGGTGGAATTAACTTCCTTTTATTGAAAATGTTTTATTTTTATTTTTCAACCGGGGATTTGTTAATTAAAAGCAGAAACCAACAAGGGACCCTTCAAGAAAAAGATTATAAAGAGGAATCTGTAATAGAACGAAGCTGGAAAGATACTCAGCTGCAGCAGTGCTCTCTATTGGCGTGATATTCTCAACAGAACCGCCCCCCCCCATCAAAATGCAACACTACCTAAATCTTTCCTGTTTATTTAATTTTATTGACAATTTTCATAATAATAAACTAAATATTTTAGCTCGATTTTTCCTTCGTAATGGGCCAAGCCTTCTTCGAACTCAGGGAGAGGGGCAGTTTCACGTGAGTGGGTCCCCCTTTCGTACCATAGTGACCACTAGGCTTTCTTCTGTTTTGGCCACTCCAGCTATTTACATTCCACCCATTATAGCTTCCACGAGCTCCACCCGATCCAAACCCAATCTCAAAATTGTTCTAGCTCGATTGCTCTGCGATTTCGCTTTTATTTTAGTTAAACTCCTTTTTCCTTTATTTTTTTAATATCACATTTGTAGCGGTGTTGATGTATGTCATATGTTCGATTCCTTTTTATTTTGCTCCTCATCTCCTGTATTATTTCTCATCTATTATCATCATTCTATCCTAAGCGTTTACTATAAGCCCGTAATAAAGGATGCCCTTGGCAACAAATGATCGGGACGACGATTGTTTGAAGTCTAAGGAAAGAAATGTCGTTGTTTCAATATATTTTCCCTGTTCGAGTTCTACGACGGCCACTCTTTCAGAGGACAGAGGTAATTGCACCAAAAGTTATTTATGGTCCAAAATTCTGCCCCAATTGATCGTCATCACCGAAGTTTCTTTTACATCTTATTGCAAATGGGTTTGGCAGATTTTGAGCGAGTGGCTGAGATAGAGGAGTTGATATGTCGAGAGAGAAAGAAAGAATCGCTCGATCTCTTTGAATGGAAAATCGCCAGGGAATCTGCGTCTTGGAAAAACTTGAAGGTGGTTTGAGTTCGTTTTTTGCCCGTAAAGTTTTACTGGGTTGTCTTTGCACCTGCGTATTTAGAACAAAAATTGTTCCTCATTCAGATTAGGGGTGGGGATAATCCCATGGAAATTAAGGGTCAGGCAGCGTCGTGATTACTACCCTTGGGTTAGGCTGATCTGGGTGGCATACCAAAAAGTTATCCGACCGCTTAAATGCCTCGTCATCCGACCTGGGAAAAGACAGTAAACTGAAACTGGTTTTCAAACATTAGCTGCACATTTTGAGATTTATTTCTGTGGACCATCAGAGAAAGACGCCTCAAAAAATATTCAACATAAAAATACATAATTTTACTCAAATATAAAATATGATTTAAACTAAGTTTAGATTATATCTCTTATCTTTACGTCACTTTTTATAATCATATCTTCAAATTTCTCCTCAATTCCGACGTTTATAGTCATCAAACCGTTCAGGAAAGCTTCCAATTTGTTAGTAATCCATCAAAGGATATTTTCTCAATAAAAATGGGTTGCCCTTCCACATTCACCCTTACATCCAGATAGTAAAATAGTATGACATGAAAGAATGCACATTGAATGGAGTTATTGGCGCTGACATAAAAAGGCAAATTATTTCTCCTAAAACGGCTCAAAGGCTTTGATTATCGCTGCCTAAAAGTAATGGAGGAAAAAACTCATTTATTAGACACTTTGATCTATTCCGCTTGTAATGATATGAAGCAACTTGCCTCCGTAGAGTCGTTTTCTCTTCATGAAGAAACTAAATAGCAAAGGAATAATTGGATTTTAAGTTCAATTTGTCGGGACGGAAAATATTTGGAACGAAAATTTAGTACCGAATTGATTCAGCGTTGGATTACGAAGACACGGAGAGTTAATCTGGTGGTACACAACATATAAAACCGTAATAATCTTATACAAGTCAGTTTCTTTTGAACATTTATAAATTCTAATGATTGTTTGCAACTTTGACTTTACATCGTTAGCCAAATGTTTAAAGACAACCTATGAAATCTTTCATAGAATATAATTAGACAGGTGTGTGAATGAATTAAATTTATGTTATGTATATTTATTTTTAATTATTTTAATACTTAGTTTTATCCTTTTTTGCTTTATTTGAGAATATATTTCCTGGTAGGTAATTCATGATATTTAAATAAAGTTCTGACCTTATCTTTCTCTACTCAGCTTGGAAATTTTCATACAGTTCTGATTTATTTGTATTTGTAGTACTTCTTATTGCTTTACAAGCACTGGGCTCGGTGGTGATCACTTCATAGGCATGATACCCATTTTTCCAAACCAATCCTTGGCATGGGGCATTTCTTGTTGCTACCGGCTGCAATTTCTCGATAGATGGCTCTAAAACCAGAAAAAAATAGATGGTATTACTTGTTGAAGTAATTCTTCCCTGGAATAAAAACTCTATTTTTAGCCTGATGGAGACAGTCAACCCCTTACTATTATAGAACAACCTACATGTTTTACAGTAGGTACCACACAAACACTGATATACCTCTCTAACCATATCAATAATTATTATCATATATTATAAATAATATGAATTTCTTTTATTAAATATGTTAAATACATAAATATATAGTTTGGATTATATGATACTTTTGGCCAAGTGTGTGGATTGGTCTGACTATTAGCCTGCCCTTACCTTAATTCTTTGCACTGGAAATTCTCAGCCAATTCCTGATTGTCAAGCTTTGTAGGACTGCGTCAGTCGGCAATGACCAAATCTTGTTATAATTCAGGAATTTTAGCTGAGTGTATTACGTAATTATTTTTAGAGTATTTGTAAAAAGTCAGTTCCAACGGGATGTAATAGAAATAGCATCTCCGCTGACCCCTACAAATGCCGGGGCAAAGGGGCATTATTTAGTCTGGCACGAATAAGATAGGATCCTCCCACGACGCCCCAGTTGGATTAATCCGACTCCATCATTAAGGACTTATAAATATCGGAGTGAATTCTTTGTTTGCTGAATTTTTAGCCAATTTCTTTTCGTAGATAAATCAATTTGTTCTTTTTTCTGTTCAGAAAACTAAGGTCAGACTTTTATAAAGTTTCGAGGAGGATCATAATTGAAACAAGGGTCAATTTAAGGGAGAGGCATTCCAATTCCCCATGAATGAAAGAGGGGAAGAGTTTTTAGCTTCCGAACCCCTTGAAATATGGACTCAAGGTTGGGAAGTCCACAAGGAGGTATTGTATTACCATATCCGAAATATAAAATTCGAGCTTAATACAAACAAGAAAGCGTAAGACTTATAGCATCCATTTATGAGGGTCTGGGGTATTTACTATCCATTACTATTCATAGTAGGATAGTCATGACAACCCTTTGGAAGTCAGAGTTGAATTGGGATGAGGAATCGCAAACAGAATCACTCACAATTTATCAAAATTCCATCGACTTTAAAACTTCGTTTAGCTTTTTCCTTCCAAAGGCAAATCATATCATCTCAGGAAGATGGATTCCATCGTTTCAGTGACAACAGCATTGAAGCTTTTAGCGCGAAAACTTTCTCTCTATTTCAGGGCAAACTTTCGCATCTGGTTGCGAAAGCTAAAATAGTAAACTGATATCTGTGGTGAAATTAGTACTTATCGCGGATTTATTTGCCTCTAGGTTAGCCAGAGATGTCAAAATAGCTCTAGGGTCATCCACCAAATGTCATATTTATTTCTGGAACAACAACCATATTTTTTTTCCAGTCCTGAAAATCCTAATGAGACTTATCATGTGAGATGAGGTAGATGGAAGTAGATTACTCAAATATGGCCATGAATGGCGTCATATGTGATCTATGTATAACAATTGTCACCTTGTAATAATTAATAAACTCTCCTCCGTTAAATGGTCCAAATTGAGTGCTAGAGAAGGAACTTTGTCCAGAACCAATGTTGGTCCATAGTTTCATCCATATGATACTTCTTCCTAAAGAGTCGCTCATTATTAACCCTTATCGATAAAGAAATTACAAAAAGTTAAACAGAGAAAGAATTCTTGTTTTTAGATTTATTTTCCTTCTTAAGGGAAGGAAAAACTGAGATGATTTTCTCACAACAACTCTCAATTATCAAGTCACGCCCAGGAATCGAATCTGGCGCTGCTGTGATCTTTTGGGTCCGAGAAGTACAAACAGAAAAGTACTAAGCGGAGATTACTTTGCCCATCAAACGACTATCCTACCAGTAGAAGTGCACAACTGAGGCTTTTCCTCGATGTTGGTATGATTAGAGTGAAAAAATGCTTAGATTCTTCCCGCCGCTCCTATGACAGCAGACTGCCATAAATTAATTCTTATTTAATAATAATACAGTCACGTCGCCTGTTTGTTCCACATTTACGTTCTTTTTTCCTTTCGTTCACGATCATTGTGAACGTGTGAATATTTACGAAGGTTATTGAAAGTAGGCCCAAGAAATTGCGTCCAACCTGGATAAAGGTGCGTTTCCCTTGTACATTAAGTCGATTGCACTAGGTTCTCTAAATAGGCTCATTTTCGAATAGTAACATATATGAACTTTTCGGGTAACCTCTGATGTCATTGATCCTATCTTAAGATACCTTAATTTCATCATTTACTATGATTAAACGTTTTTGTAGGACTTAACTATTTTTACTGGCAAAGATTCACATCACGGCGGATTAACGCGTTGGGTAATGTGGGTTCGATCGGTTTCTTTTTCTCTCTCTCTGTGGAGTTACCGTCTATATTTAGTCCGGACATTTTCGCCACACAGTTTGGAAGAAACCACCTGTAAGTTGTCAGCCAGAGCTTCTTGGGTTCTAAATTCCCTACCTTTAACCGAGTCACTGGTCCAAATAGATCTTTAAGAGGATTGAACACACAGAACTCATCCATATTAAACAAAAGGGATATATTCTTTTACCCGTGCTATGCATTTGTAACTAGTAACCGATGAAAATAAAGACATGTTTCTGTTAGCAATTGGACGAGCCACAAAGAACCGCATAATTGCGCGTCCTCCGTCAGAGATTACGAATTCACCTGCAGATTCTACGGCAGCAGGAAGTTCGGCCTCTTCTCGGAATCACTTGTGAGTCTATCGGACACAGCGGGTCCGGACTCTTCAACGGAATCACTTGCGAGTCTATCGGACACAGCGGGTCCGGCCTCTTCAACGGGCCCATCTGCGGGTCCATCTAATGCTTGATTTCGGCATCTTCAAAGGGACCACCTGCAGTCCATCAGTCGCAGGTGGTCCTTCCAATTCAGCAGCCAATTTGGTGTCTTTCTTGGTTGGGAACATCCGACGCAAATAGTATCACTTCTGATTCATCAGAGATTAGCCAAAAACATCCATTATACATCAAGGAAATTAAAATAAATGGCCGTAAGACCCCTATTCAAGCTTGCATTCTAATTGAAAAAGTAGTAAAAGATACTCGAAAATCTAAATTCAAAATATTAACTTGGAATTATTAATTCAATCCACTTTTAAAAGACCTCCTGGTCTATCTTTAACATTGTCTAGTTTGTCCTAGAGTATCGAACTCTGTCAAACCTCAGCTTTTCTAAGTATGTCGCAAATAATGCTAGGGCATGAAATATACCTATATGTTATAAATGTGTTTAAATACACTAGTCTATATTCATTTTCGTATGTATATTAAGCTCACTGAATAGAATATTAGTCACTTGGAATCATAGTGCAGTTAATAGAGTGTAATTCCACCTCGTGTTTGAATAACGGTAGCGATTCGACGCGGCAAGGACTCTACAAGGATATGAATGTAAGGAGCATCAATATTCATCCATTCACGCTCCAACAAATTGTGTGGTTCAGTCAAATTGCGTGGATGCTGTCCAAGACGTTTGGCCCCTTGTTCAAGACGGTCCCACAAGACTTGCGATAAGGTTCAATTCTGGAGACTTTGCCAACCAATTCAGATGTATCAATGATCTTGAATGTTCGTCATGGCCCGGTGAACGCGGCAGTTGTTGTCCTAGAAGAGAGGTGTAGAAATGTTCCATTTGTCGCTAAGAAGTAGAGCAAATGGCGGAAACTGTTTGTCAAATAGTTCGATATAAATATGCTGGCTTAAATTTGCAGTTACTTCAACGAAAGAGCCCATCTCACTATAACTGAAACAGCCCCAATAGATCACAGAGCCTCTTTCCTCTTGGACCGCCCGCAGTTTTCCTTAAAAGCATCATGAGGGTTTCGGTGGACACGTCGGCGAGCATCGTTCATAAACAGACAAAATATTCATTCGTCAGACCATATAACAGTTGTCCACTTTTGGTGTGCCTTGGCCCACTGCAACGTGGCAATTTTGTGTGTAGGTGTTATTAAGGGCCTCTTGCGCGCCACTCTGCTCCATATGTTCATGCCATGGAGTTTCCTACGTAATGTTCTTTCTGAAATAGGTGGTAAATGACCGGAATTGGCGTTTTGTAGCAATTCCCGTCGGGAAACAAATCGATTGGCAATTACAAACTTGGAGATTCTACGACGGTCCCCGTCTGTCAACACCTTCTTCCGTCCGCAATTCTGGCGAGAGTTATTCGCATTTTGGCACTTCTGCCATTCTTTCTAAATCCGTATGACCGCACACGTTCAAACACTGGCAAATTCCGCCACCTCCTTCACAGGATGACCTTTGGCGTGGCCAAATGCAATCACACCTTTTTGCCATTCCGTGACATCGATTTTCCAGCCCATTTTAAGTAGTTTGGTCTCTGATTTTCATTGTCTCTTTATTAGGTCATAATTATCACACTTTCCTTATTATTTATTTATGCAGAATTTGTTAGCTCTTAGTCTTAGCCTTTCCACAAGAAGGATTTAAGGAACTGAAACACGAAATAAGAGAAATCCTAAGTAACCGTAAGTAATAATCCAATGTATCATAAAAACATTCAATACAAAAGATCATGTGATTATCAAGCAGTGATTGTCTAAGAAATTAAACGCGTTTTCTTCTTCTCTCAGCAATTCTTTTTTAAATTTCAGGAGTTTATCACCACTTTCCTCTTGTGCACAGCGAAGAGAGTGAGTGGTAAGACACAGCGTTTGTCGTGGGTGATGAAAAGAGGGATAAAATGGGGTATTCAAGAGAGACGAGACCGGAAAATTTGGATAAATTCTGCGGGGAAATTTCTTTTAAAGGAAATTTAATCCTATAAGTATATGGGAAACTTCCGAGAACCTGCTGGAAAAAGGAGTTTGAAAAGAAAGGGATGAAGTTGTGAAAAATGAAAATGTATAGAATCTTCAGAACTCGAGTAGTTTACCTAAGATGCTTGGGACAAGGGAGAGAAGCTTTTAAACGTTGGAGCCTGGTATTCTGGTGTTAGGGCTGACATGTCGTAGATGAGGCTCATTGTCTCGTCTGGTTTGGGAACTCCGAAGACTTCGTGCGCTCGGGTGACATTGTCCGTCTTCTCCACGATTCCGGCCTTTTCCAGCGTTGTCACAACCTCTTTCGTTAGACTGGTAGTGTTGGAATCGTTTTGGTAAGAAGATCTTGATACCTCTACTTTGTGCTGATTTAATCACGTTATTGGTAACAGCTACTTGTGGTAGATTCCCTTTGTTTTAATTTGCTTCAAAACTTTGTTATTTTTGGTTGAAGTGGGTCTATTACTGGTGAGACGGGATCATCCGTATCCTTATTACCAGGAGTCTTTTTCGTGTTGTCCTGGGGGTTGTCTTGATCCTAGTCAACTCCGTTGTCCCGGTTGTCTTGTCTTCCTGGTCATCCTGTTGTTGTTCTCGTATATCAGGAGAGCCACTGGCAGCGAAGTTCCTAGGGTCCACTGAAGATATTGAGGCCGTGTGTGAATTCAGGTGCTGGTAGGTCAATGACTGTATGAACTGCGAGGCCAGGAAGTGCTTGGACTGTAAGAGATGGCGGGGTGCTCCGGGGCCTATAATATGAAGGCCTCCCACCTCTCTTGCCATATTTTCGAAGTATTCTCGCAATTTCGGTTCCGCCCCGATAGGGAAGTCTCTATTAACTTCAAGGGGTCTGAAGTTCGGGATATTAATGTCAATTACTCCAGATAACTGATAAGATAACGACCTTGACGCTGAAAGAGCGGCTAAGCAACGGATGCCTATTTGTGGGTCTTCCACTGAGTCACATCTATATTTAATTCACTAAAATTTGACACTAGGCCGGTTACAGTCACTACACACACTGGTATTACTTGCTATATCCAGTGTACTTGCTGTATGTCCTGGTTGCGTCGCCTGTTGTTGACGTGAATTACTTTCCAGTTTTGGTTTTGTGGTATCCCTGCTCACAGGACGCTTATTTCCTAGTTCCTCTAGGATTCTTCGCGCGAGGCTTAGGCCGTCCTGCATGTCCCCGCCTGTGCCCCTAGCCCATGGGAGCCGGACGGGGGACGTTAAACGTAGATGGAGCAAGGCGGCTGGGACAACCGGTCCGAATGTTGAGAGCTTGATCCCGGAAGCCATGGTTGCCCACTCTTTGGCGTCCCTAAAGGCGGGTCCCCAGCCATAGTTCTGGTTGCCCATGGAGGGGGGGGGGAACGAACCCGCGGCTTCCGCGTTATCAGCGAGAACTGACAATTGGCGAAGCTTCTTCCCCTTCTTGTTAGAAGCCTAATGGCATCGTAGCTCTTCCGCTTACATCATTATCATTTTAGATATGATTTTTATTTTCTGTATTAATTTTAGTAAAAAATATTAAGATCAAAAGACTCAAGAACAGATGAGCTAAATAAAGGAAACACTGTAATATCTTTTTAAATCGTGCATTACACTAGCCAACAAATTTTAACTTTGTTTCTACTACTTGAGTAAATGTTGTTGTAACCAACTAACTTTGGTGCGCTGATTCAGAATATGTGCTCAAATTTGTCATAGCACGTAAAGTTCCTGAGTTATGCAACTACGCTATATGGCTCACTTTGTCACCTTGGATCAATTAATGATATAATTATTACGAGTTTGAGAAGAATGAGACGTTTCTTGGCAAAGGTTTGGAATCGGGGCACCCTATTTGGCATTATTAACGTCCTTTTGCAGACCCAGACAAGATATGTATTACATATAAAAGAGGTAGTACTCACCTAACTATAAATCTTTCTTGATCTTTCGCTTGTACGTAGATATAGGATCCTCCCGTTGTAAGAACCAGCAGTAGTCACCCATCATGTTTTCGTTGAAGCGGGCTTGATACCTGCTTCCCATCATTGCGATATCTAGGTGGAACCTTCCCCCATGTTCATCATTAATATCACCCATATTAGATGGAAAGAAATCTTGATGCAAATGCAAGAAATGCATCTTAAGAGACATCCGACACCCTATTTGTTCATAGAACTTTAGCATGTTGTCTCCTAGTTCTTCATAGTTTTCAGCCCTATGATTACCAAGGAAGTTCTGCACTACATGAACAAATGAATCCCATTCTACCACCTCAAGTGGAGTTAGTTTATTTCTGAACTCCCTTTCACATATTGTCGTAGAATTTCTCATAGTCCGGTCCAATAATTATTCTAGTCCTTGATCTGGACACACCGCTTTTGTCCAAGTCGATGGTATTGAGACCCTATGACTCAATCTACGATCATATATATATATATATATATATATATATATATATATAGGCTTTAATTCCTACTGAACGTGCAAAGGCTGGTTAGAGGCGGGTTGTGCCGTAGCCAGGATTCTCACTATAAAAGTCCCACTTGTTACTGGGGGGAGGTTTGTGATTGTTAAATTCTAAGAGTGCATAATACAGGTTGAATAAATTAGCCGAAGGAATTCTTGATTAAAGTCTTGCCAAGGGTACGTCAAAAAGGAGGAGCCACAAATAAACACACGTACAAAAATAAACTTTACTTAATACAAAAATAATAATTAGTAGCAATAGTTAAACGGGCATTTAGGTAAATAAGGATTAAATATCAAACACGGATTAGTCCGGGTTGACAGCAATTATAAATAATAATATCAGGGAATGACTCACTTGATCTCTTTAAAAAAAGTAGGGGAGGATAACACTGACGTTAAGCGCCTAGATTTATAATGACTCAATGGGAGTATCAATCACTGTTAATTAAATAGGTAATTTAAGAATAGAGGGACACTGGGTTTACAGATTACCATTAATTGTGATGGATTGGAGAGACGACTACTCAGGTCCAGACGGGGTGGTTCGGGTGGCGTTAACACGAGTTCTCGGGGAGAGGGGGGATAAGACGACGAATTCAGGGCTGCTGACTGCAGTTCCGGTTAGTTCACTCCTAACTGGACGTGACACTGAAAAAATAGTTACTTCCAGTAACTATTTGGATGTTCCTTTTTCTTTCTCAAGTTACGTTGAGCAACAGAGCGTATTATTCTAGTCACAGACTCTGCGGGGCGGGATTTTCCTCAGGAACACTTTGAGACAGCAACCAAGTTAACTCATCGGCGCGTTGGCAGTCGATACGTTACGGCAACGACTCTCGTTCAATGTGAGGGTTGCGCAAGTAGGTTTGGAACACTTCTGCCGAGAGATAAACGGTGTTGTCATTTATACGCGGACTGTGTGAAATCGAGAGAGATTCCATATACGACAATTCGCTTATCGCAGCGCCTTCAGGACAATCTACATGGTATCATGAAGAAGGCAAATAGAATTTAGGCTTCTCTGTGAGATAGGCCTTCTTTCGTCAGACTTCCTGTCGCCTGTTGGGGAAGTTTGGCACGGATAACGACTTAGGTCAAGGGGAAGGCGGAGGAGGGCGGTAGAATGTCGCGGGGGAGGAGAGAAAGGAGACGAAGGTCAACTCAAACGACAAATTTCTTTCGTTCCCATGATTGTCTGGCGGCATGCGAGTATGTACGTTCCATACCCTCACACATATCAATTCTCTAATCTCCGGTTTTCTTTGCACCAAATTTCTCTTTGAGATACTGGAATCCATCAGAATCATGGGCCATTGCTTTGACAAAATTCGTGATAAAACAAAGTTTGATATGAAGGGGGACAAGGTAGATCTTCTGTGGATGTACCAAAGGCACGTGTATCACATTGTATCGGCCAATTGTGTGTTCTTCTCTTTCGGGCCACCTTTTGACAATATAATGATTCTTGTCGTCAAGGCTGTTCCATAGGCATAAGAAGCACATATTCCTTGTATATCCTATCTTCAGTTCAAAAAGTGAATAAATTACCTTTAGATCACCACAGATATTCCACTTAAGATGCGAGTAATAAACATCTTCCCCCCAAAATTTCATTGAGTCATATGTCTCCATCATCCCAACCCTAAGTGCGACAGGAATCGAAGGTTTTGTTACCATTGTGTAGCAACACAGCTTAGAGGCTGGCAGTGATTGCATCGATGAATAGTCTCCATTCATCTGGTAAGTGCGCCTTTCCCAACTGATTCATATTAATTATCAATTGTTGTTATATACAATAAAATCTTTATTATATTTATTTCTTCAGTTAAATATATGCTTGCTCAGATTCCAGTTAGTTTTATAACCAGACAAAAGCGAGAAATCTTTTAGAAATATTGAAAATTTAAGTATACAAATATTACTTGTGTCACCTCACTAAATATATATATATATATATATTTATGCATCCATTAGAAGGTTCTTTTATTTATTGAATCTAATTCAAGTTTATAATACAACGTTTGGTGCAAATTCGTTAATATTATTTGTGCCGAATCAGACAACGACACCAAAGTTGAGTGAAATTTTCTCTTCAGGTCAAATTTCGCCTTTGGAAACAAACAATTCTTACGATCGTATCATCCTACATAACACATAGATCCGTCGATTCAATGAGGCATAATTTACAAAGTGATACACGCAGGAAATTGGTTCTTTTATACACCAGATTAGCATTGAAATTTGGGGGGATTCCTCCTGGTGGGAATAAACACGGGTTTCTAATAATATCCATTTCTTTTTGTTGCAAATTAAACTTTTCTAAGAATTAAAAGAATATATCTTTTACGTTCACTACTACTAAGTATTCGAACATTTATAATCTTAATAATTTAGAAATTGAAATTATAGGCCATTTATAAACTATAGCCGTTTTTTTTATGATTGTCTAATGTGGCCTACATATAATAATAGAAAAGGTTTAAGTAAACAAATATCAGGAAACCAAAAATTTCGTTTGTTTTTTTAAACCAACCAAATAGAAACGAATATCGCGCGCCATATTTTGATTACCTGCTACAATAAAGTTTCCAGAGTTTCGGAGCCGTTTTTTTTTAACAAAAGTATTTACCCCCCCCCCCCCCCCCCATAAATAAAACTCCTGGAGCAAAGAAATGTTGAACAGAGTGACTGTCCTGATCAAAGAATCGGGTAATGAAAATCAGATTCATTAAAGACAAAAATGATTGAGAATTATTCGCGGCACAAAGACGAAGAGTTCAAGGTGAACTTCTTCGAAAGATCCAGCCTTAGTCAGACGGGGCAAAGGATGTGTGTTTCTTCCACACAATTTACGATGACTCATCTCACGCGTAGTGCAAGATACACTATATAGCCTAGGTTGGGATTAATACCAGATCTCCCCATACTTATCTAACATTTCCCCTTCGGATTACTCCGAAGGGGATTTGCAAAGAAGGAGTCTTTGAAAAGGATGAACTCAAAGAAAAATTTAAACAGTAATTTTGCTGCAAATCCTCAGGACTTTTGCTCTAGAAGCAAAGATGAACTTTTTGTTTGCTGAGAAGTGATCTCTGATACTGCTGAAGACTTTCATGTATCAGGTAACAGAAATAATTGAGTGCAATTTTCTTTTCCCGATGGTGGTTTAAAAAACAATAACTTTTGGGGTTACAGATTTACGAGTGTGCTGTTTATTTACGGAGCGGTATAAAGTGAAGTGTGGTTAATTGGCCAACAAAGTAAGAGTGGCAAATTTCTTCTTTAAGACAGGCAGAACAACTTCTGTTTCAGGTTAGAAAAGAGTTTGAGAACTTCCTTTTTGATATAAGAAACTTAATCGAACTAATTAAACGTCTCATTTTGTGTAGTGTTAATATCATAATTCGAAGGTGTAATGTACAAAAGTTTAAAGCCCAAACCCATTTTATTAATAAACAGAGTCAATATTTACAATGATGTTCTTTGTTCTTCATGACAGCTTCAATTTGTTCCAACAAGTTGGCCACAACGGCTCATATTTGGATGGCTTCTCTTTATCAAGTTCCAGTTTGATTATCGCCCCCAAATCCTATATCGGGTGTAAATCTGGCGAAGTCCAGGGTCAAGGTTTCGAAAGTTCTAAGTTATTTTTAGCCAAGAACTTTGTTATTGCTTTTGATTTGTGATAAACCGTGCCATCATGCAAAAAGATGCAGTTCTTATCCGTAAATTAGTTCTGAACTGTTATGAAAAGGTGTTGATGCAGCAGCAGCTTCATAGCAATGAGCCTGGGCAAAATTGTTACTCTTCCACTTCCTTCAAACAGCCCCAGACATGGAAGATGTAGGGATGCTTCACGTAGGGATCAACACAGGACTCCTGAAAGCGCTCCCACTAACGAAGGATATTCACTCGTCCATTTTATTATATTTGCTACAAAATGGAGTCTATTTTGAAGGTTCTTCACCGCCCTTTTGGACTTGAGACCTTGGTCGAAAAGTCTCCGCCTCACTTTGTGCTCACATCTGTTTCTTTCCAAGCGTGAACAAGCTTTGCACAACATACAACCCGATCCTTGAACTTGGACTTTAGCAGGAGGAGAGCTTGGCAGTCAATTGAAGCTCTTGGGCCCCCAGAAGTCTTCAAAGGAGTGTACCATCTTTTAAAGGTCAATAATGATCCTAAAGATCCTTGATGCAATTCCCTTAGCAATTCTCTCCTTAAATTTCAGGCCATTTTGATGCAGAGCAACATTGATTGCACGTTTTTCTATGGAAAGAACCATTTATAGAAGTGAAAAATTTCAAACATTTATTCAAGAAAAATTTTCAAAGTAGATTAAAATTCTATTACATGATTCATTTAATCCATATTTGTCATCATTTTACCTTTTTAACGGAATAGAAAAGACCCCAAGATGTAAACTCTACAGGAACAGGACCAGAGCGCGATTTGGGATTGAGCAAAGAAAAGCATTTATTCTTAGTATTTTTAAATGATTTTTTTAATAAACCCACAATAATTTACCTTTTTTAATAATAATTATTCCCATCACGTAAATTTTAAAAACTAATAAAAAATAAATATTAGTCTCAAAACTTTTCCCCATAACTGTAATTGCTAAAAAATGTGATGCGACCAAAAATTAATATATTTTTTCCATTTGGGAAACGTTTCTGAAATCAATCATTTCGTTTTCCTGAACAATTTATGTTGAACCTTTTTATTGCCTTTGTAATGGGATTTCCAATCTCACCGAAATTAATGAATCCAGTAAACAATTAAAAATCCCACTTCGGCGCCATCTACTTTGATTCTGCTCAAACCCCCAAATTTTTAGTTCTTAACAAAAATTGTTTAGGAAGAAAAATATTTGCCTTATTTTAACCGAATTTGTCCGTTCAAATATTACTTCTATAAATCTCTCTTCCGCGCTGCAGAGGCTTCCTAATCATTATAATTAGCATTCATAAATTTTATTGTAACACCGGTGTGAAGTGATCAGTAGCAAATTATGATCAATATGACTGTGTGAGTTGGGATACACGACTGCGAGATCTGCATTTTAGATCATTCTGTCGCCTTCCCCAAAATTGAAACATGGACATCTTAAGTTGATTGCTATTGTTACTGCTTTGAAAGGAGTATTAACTAGTAATGATGGCTGATAGCGTTTGACATAATAAGATGAGTAAATAATTAAATCTTGTTTAGTTACACAATTGTAATTCCGATTAATCCTTTTGAGTGTTTTTCGATGTGTAGCCCCAACTCTCTTTAGAGGCTTCAATCTCACTTGTGAATCGTTCTACTTCTTCTTGATACCACCTCACAAAAAAAGCTTTCAATTCTCTTGCAGAAATTGTTCTCAGACAGCGTTCACACAGCTCCGTTCCACCAACTCGGGAAGAGCTTGAGAGAAGTGCTGGGAATTCAGTGCATGTATGAGGGCATAAAGAGTATATAAAAAGGGGCATATCTGTTTTTCTCATACTCTAGGAGAAAATATCGATATAGCAAGATAAATCATACAGCACAGACGACAACGAAGGCGCTGTAGTACTTCTATGCAAGAAGGAGGACGTCAAAGTTATTATGTCTCGAATGGGCAGCCGGTGAAAACAATGGTGCATCGGTGTTGGAATAGAGAAACATCCGCAGCTGAGGGGAACTTGAGAGGCAAAGTGTTGAGCAAATTGAAGGCTTCATAGTGTGAAAGTAGGGAATCCAGCGAGATAGGATGTACAGTAATCAAGGCACGATGTAACAAAAGTGGCAATGGCCAGCTCGAATATATTGTGGTCAAATTAGGAGCGGATGCGACTAAAAGAAGAAGACAGACACTAGCAAAATGTGCTTTGAAAGATAATTGATTATATATCAAAGGTTGCTCCCAAATTGATAACAGTGTCGGAAAAGAGAAGCGAAGATCGATCAAGATTAAGAAAAGGAGCGAGAGTTTTACAAAGAGTCGCATCCGATGGACGACTCACAGGTAGCAACACTTCAGTTTCAAGATTGAAATTATAAAGTTTTATGAGAGTCCTTCAGTTATGAAGGATTCCTAACAGTCTCGGCAATGATGGTGGGGAGAGAGATATATTTGTGTTTCATCAGCATAGAAAAGGAATAATACGCAAAGGCAATGCATAGAATACAAAACGAAAGCAGATACAGACGATATAGGAGCGGGCCAAGAGCTGAGCCTTGCGGAACAGTAAATTGCTCCTGCACAGGCTAAGAAAAATCCCTCATGGTATGAATAGCTTGAGTTTAAGATGATAGACACGAGCAAAATCGTGTAAGAGAGATTACAGAGACACACACTAATGTTATGACTGAGAGTGTGATCGATATTATCAGAACAATGTGATCGAGAATATCCATTTATCGTGACAGATCGAGAGGTAGAAGATCGGAAGCTTGGCCAACATCAGACAAACGACGAAGGCGCTTATATAAGAGCGCCTTTTTAAAATTTTGGGAGCCCATCTGGCGACTGCCTACTTGGGCATAAGTCGCCGTACTCACGACTGCCTAGTACTAGGCTACTTTAAAATAACAAGATGCAAAGCAAAGAAACAATAAAAAGAAGGAAAATGCAACGAGCAGGAAGCAAGTTCAGGCGTCGAGTTGAGTTGTGCCTCCCCCTAGCGCAGCAACGTACAACCTACAAAGAAAACAACGAAAAAACCTAATTAAATAAAGAGGAGAAAGCTCTGCCTCCTCCCAAAAGTTATAAAGTCCACAAGTGATCTGAAAAAAACCCTCCCGAGTACAAGCAACACGTTGTAGCGACCACGCTTGTCCCGATTACAAGGGAAAGATAACCTGCGCGAAGATCGCCTAGGCTGGGACATTCAACAAGAATGTGCCGAACAGTCTGGGGGACAACTCATCGTAACAATAAGGCGCAGGAGAGGGCTCCATCAAATGGCGGTGCAGCTCGCAAGTGTGCCCATTTGGAGACGACAGAAAACAACCTGAAGCCGCCGCGGCATTAGGAGAGCTCTATGGGAACAGTCGCGGCACATTGGCACGCAACTTTAAATTCCCTTCGACCGTCTACCATTTTATTTGCCAAGCAGCCCGGAGAGCTGCCCGTATTCCTGTCATGTAGTCGGTGCGTGGAAGAGCGAAACGATTGTCTGGTCGTCCAGTCCTCGCAGATTCCTTGGCGCCCTTATCGGCGTGCTCATTCCCCGCAATTGCTGAATGTCCAGGAACCCAGCAGAAGATAATCTCGAAATCCGCCCAGCTCGCCAAAACCGTGGCGTCACTGATATTGCGAACCAGAGGGTGCGGAGATTCCAATACTCCGAGAGTACTCAGGGTGCTTTGTGAGACGATATGAATCACAATCTAGTGTCCGAACCGGGCACGTCACGTAATTTCTAGTACCGAGTGATATATTGCCACTAGCTCGGCCGTAAAGACAGACGCAGCGCTTGGCATAGCCCCGCTGACTTTAAACAGAGGGGATACGGCGTGGAAGCCGACCCCCTCTTAGGGCTTGGAGCTATCCGTATACGGTTTTAGCGTGATACGAGGTGTGTTCCAAAAAGGCTAAACGCAATACTCCCGGAGCTGTAGAGGCTTTGGGAGCAAGGTGTAGTGACAAATAGCGAAAGGTGGTACCTTCTAGGGTGGCGTCCTGCGCAGAACCAGGGGTTCTACCGGCCCGTAAGCTATACCAAGCTTACGAAGAAGTATCGGGTTTAGGGTATGAATGGCGTCTCTCAACGGCATAGGCTCCGTCGAAATAAGCTGTTGATACAGTGAGAGCTGTTGGCGCTTGAGCAAAACGCCGGGCTCGCGCGTACAGGTGAATAATGGACTGTGCAGGGCGCAGGAGGGAGCTTTGGATAGCGGCAGAAGTGCACCACCTTAGTCTTGGCCAAGGAAAAGCGAAACCTGTGCGCTTTGGCATAGCGAGAGAGGCGGTTCAATGCCTGTTGGAGTCGACACTACAGATTTGGCATCTGGACTGTGCCAAAAAAGATCGAAAGTTCTTCCACGTAGAGAGAAGCGAGAACATCTTCTGGCGGCAAAGAGTTGATGCTTCTAAATATAGCGGAATTCACCGAGAGTGATATCGTTTTTGCGGCGCTTATAGCGCATGTAGGTATAACGCTTCTGTTTGAGGGTCGTCTCACACTCGGCTGACCACCACGTGCGGCGTGCAAAATAGTCGGACCTTCTAAGACTAGGACACCCATCTCGTGCTCCTCGATCGGGTCGTCAAGGGCTTGACCCCGAGGATTAGTTAAATAGTATCCTCAGAGAGGGTGTCTACCGTTCAGATTTACGAGCAAGAGAAAGGGCTTTAGCAACCACGCCATGACGCGCGGAAGTCACCCGCATCGAGGTCAGCTGACGGTGGAATTTACGCGGAAATAACTGTATACCTCCTATCCATGTACAGCTGCACATCTATTGTTTGAAAGGCAGTATCTAAAGCAAAAAGAAGAACGGAGACATCATGCCGGGTGTAAATCGCACATCATCCCGCGCGGCCCACATCCCGTGGTAGTGTGCTCGAAAAACCCTTATACCCCGGGAGGACGGGCAGGGGGCACGTGCCCAGCATGGTTTACTGCATAAAAATAGCTAACGGGGAACGGAACGAAACGAGCTTCCGTGACTCCTCCCAGTTGGCCTTGAGACCGCGGCAATTCCATTAAAGGAATATACCCTCCAGGCTTAGTTCGGATGAGACGCGTGGGCTCTCTTCGAGCAGAAGTCCGTCACGGGAATTGCCGTACGCTTCCTAGAGTCAAAACTCCCGGCGCTGTCGCCTTCGAGGACTTATCGGGGGAGGTTGGGCTCACCATACAAATCATTTACTCCTTCCACCTCGAAACTTTAGGCGAGGGGGGCGGCTTCGAAGGCGAGAATCTCTCTTTTGGAGGATCCACCGTCTTCTAGCCACCCAGCTTACCAATGGCTGTGGGCGAAGGGGCCGAAGCTCCTTTACTGCTGTCCTCCTTTCGGGGGACAGCTTTAGGAACCGAGGAAGATGGCCTCAAGACCATCTTTAGGGTCGTTGCCTCCTGTGAGTCAAACGACTCTGTGGAGGTGCGTAGCCATTTTGCCTTACGCAAAACAGTCACACAGGAGGAAGGGAGGGGAACCCTAGTTTTATCCTGGGCTGGGAGTGGACCCTTTGTGCCGCAAGCTTTATCAGGACAGCGTCCGGGTTTGGTAGAACCCGCAGAAAGGTTCCGAATAGGCGCGGAAACGACCGTGCTCGTAGGCCTGGAAGGGCCAGCAGCAGAGGGTGTCTTTCTCAACATTGAGGCATAGGTCGTCCCAGGCAGCGCCAGGTGCACCAAGTCCAAGTTCTTAGCCTCACAAAATGAGAGATGATCCTGAGACTGAATGGCCAGGATTTCCTTCTCAAGGAGATACACATTACATTGCTTCAAAGAAGCTGGGTGCGGCTGTCAGAAATTGACACACTTGGCCACACACGATTTGGACTTATCATGTGCGGTCTTGGAGCAATTTACACAGATTTCGGGTAACCCCGACTTTGCAGTACCATGAATACCTTCACGCGATAGTGGTACCAACCGACTTGCACCGACTCAGAGAGCTTGTCACAGTCGAACGTGACGAAGAGTGTAGGGCAAGGTCTCGAGGCCCTTCCCTGTTTTCTCACCACAAGTTAGACCTGAAACGCTCCTTGGTCGGCCAACTCGAAGGTGATGTCATTTATAGATTAGTCCACGAGTTTCCTCGCATAAACTACTCCTTTCACGAGGTTTATGGTAAAGTACAGAGTCACACTCATGGGGGTGCAATCAAGTGGCCGAAGAGCACTTATCTTTGCCACCTTGGGGGGATCCGACGCATTCGCTAGAAAGCTCCCATTCGAGAAAAGGGTCACATTCAGCTCTCTACCAATCACACTAGCTAAAGCTCTCCTCTGATGGATCATGTTGCCCTTAGCCAACATGGTGCCATCAGTAGAGCGAATAACCAGGAAGCGTTTGAAGCCAGATGGATCGAAAACGCCAAGTAGTCTCTGAATGAGGGGCCCCAATGTAATCGAGACTCCGCTCTGCGCACTAGCACTTTTGCTCTAACTCAGTGACACCGCACCTGGGGGGGAGGGGGAAGCGGCCATACCTGCCGATCTTGCCTTGGTCGCTTACCGAAGTGGCAGCAGACTCAACCTTCCCTGCCAGCCCCACGGATAGAGAGGAGCCCCGAGTCTTTTTTGTCTTTTTTTTCTTTTTTTGGAGAAGAGGGAGGGGAATAAACCCGCTTTTCCCCTCCGCCGGAAGTAGACCCCAGGCCGGATGGACCGGCCTCAGCAAGGTCCTTCTCCAAGATAGAGAAGGTCCTGGCGGTCGCAGCGGTACCAGCCGGAGGATGAGATTCCTCCCCTCCTTGTAATGCCTTGGAGACCCGAACCGTCTGAGGAGGACCTTGTACAGGAGCGGACTTGGGTTTGGTCCTTGGCGCCGAGCCCTTATTCGCCCCCATGGGATGTCTTACCGCCTGGGGCTATGTTGCCTCAAATATCATGTCTATCTTGGGGGGAGGGATCCATTTGGCCAACCCCACCTACCTCTCCAAGACATCACAGGTCCCATTTGCAGGGGTGGCGCTAGTCAAGTTATATGAGGGGGGAAGCACGTTCCTTGACCTCCGCTTAGGTCAATATCCGAGCCAGCAGGTCTTTCGAGGGAAGGAGCCTATTGGTCCTGTCTTCCCTTTCCCCCTTAACGGAGTTTGTCCTAACGAGTGTCTTCAACGGGGAGGGGTTGGATATAGGCTGCCTGCTAGCTTTCTTGGTAGTCCCCTGAGAAGGTATAGGGAGGGAGGGCTGCAGCTGTTAAGAGGGAGGCACCTGAGGGCGACTCTAAAGAAGGGGGTGAGGGGGAGCCCCCTGCACCCGTAGACAAAGGAGATGAGTAAGTCCCCTCACCGATTGAAGAGTTTTTGAGGTTCTCTGCGAAACTACAGGGGAGAGACCTCCATTTTTTTCGGTGGAGGTGCTCAAAAGCGGCTCCGACGATGGATGAGGGGGTGGTAAGGGATATTTTTTTATATCATCATTGGTTATGGTGACCCTATTTATTCTACTGGGTGCATACGCTAATCACCCTTCGCAGTAGCCCGCTCTGCGAGGGGTGAGAACAGGGCCAGCAGAGCCAGCTGCCGTCATTTGGGGACACTCATACCGGCAAGTGACCTGGCAGCCTATCGGCATGGCGGCTCCATCTTGGGAACGGCGTAAAATGGATAGAAATGGAATGGAGAAAGGAAGGTGTGGATGGGGATGGAACAGGGAACGTTGCACCCTCCCCCGCCTGTCAGTTTCGATCCGGGCTAGTTGGGCGATAGCAGGCTGGTCGGCATCTACCATGTGAAATTAGAGTCAAACTAGAGAAAGTTGAGAGAGAGGTTATAAGGAAAGTGAGAAAGTAGGGTAGAAAACACTGGAAACCAGACAGAAGGAGAAGAGGCTAAGCTGGGGCCGGACGGAGCGTTGAGTCCCGTCAGCACTGCGACCGAGAAGTCAAATCGCAGCGCCCCTTACGGGGCAGAATCACGTGAAAATAAAGGCAATCTTCATACTATTGATGTATTGAAAGGGAAGAAGTGGAAATTTCTTTCATCACTGGTAATTAAATTCTTCCACACGTCGATATTCGGAACTGGATTTGGTCGAAAACTCCTCCTCAATAGCTCGAGATAAATGAGAGGGGTGGAATGACTTAAGAGTTGATTAAACTGTTATGGATCCACTTAATTGAGTTCATCGCATAATTAGACGAAATCTGAGACGTTTTCAAGGACAGGTTTGGTATTTTTATTATTGAGGCGGAAATTTCCGAATTGCCATTAATTTTCTTCGTACTTATTGATTTTGGTAATCTTATTGGTAACTAATGGCAATTGGTAAATTGAAGTGTTTACCAATGTGGATCTGTGTACACTCCCTTCATGAGGTATGTAGAGAACAAAATACCCAAATCGACATTTTCCGGGAAATATTAATTTTATTTCGACCAAAATAATTCCGCGGCGTTGGCAGAGTTAAAAAATGGCGTCGCAAATAAATACTGATGCAAATAGTTTGTAATTCTTATTTTGTGGCACAAAAATATATTTACTCACTGATTATTATTATTATAATCTGTGGCATGAAGGCAAATTCGGGAGAGTTGCGCACTATCTCTAGCATATACTATCATATAATATACTTACAATAAGTAAACCTTTCACCGCGCGCCCCCGGCAGTTTACGCACACGCGTGACTGACCGTTAGTTATGAGCGAACAACGTTGTGACCGCCCGAACAGATCGATCGTCCTATAGGATACATAATATGTATATGATATTATAAATGACTCGTTAAAGGTTAAACAGGCCGAGTTCATTAAATATATGACTTCAGTTAAAGATGACTTCTTTATAGAAGAGACGTTAAAGTTTAAAGATGAGTTGTTTGAGAAGACGAGAAGAGTTAATGAGGTGTTTATAATGAATAAAAGACTCGCTAAAGGTTAAAGACGATTTGTATATTGACTACTTCATGAATTTTAAAGCGAACTATTTCCACCCATTTTCGGACCTTCTATTTAGGATTATCCTCTCGAAATTACTCCTTAGCCGGGACTAATCCCGGCTAAGGTGTCCTTCTCTGGGAAGCCGCGCACTGGACAGTTTTGTTTCATGCCCTACCAAACTATATTTTCGTGTAGTCATGGCAGTTGTGAGGTGGACGATTGCCAATAGCGATTAATGACGACGATTCTTTTTTATTGTTTTTTTCTGTTTCCTTTTCTTTCGGTCACGGATAGATTCCCCTCATTTAGCGATCTCCCATCCAGCATTGGCTCATTACTGAGAAAAATAATGAGCATTACAAAATCTGTACTAATAAACCATCTCTCTGGTAACCAGACCTCATTTTTACAGTCCCGATCCCCTTGATCTTTACTCGTTGCCACCCATGTATAGATCTACAGATCATTAAATTTTCCTCTACTTATTTATGCATGTACAGCCACAGCTAAAGGGTCTCAGACACCTGTAATTTTCTTCTTCCTTGGATATGTCTATGTAGATTTTGATGTAGATTTGCATACATGTGTCTAATACATCTGGAAAAAAAAAGCTTCCTTATAACTCTTTTTTAAAATATCAAAATAGGCAGTTCTATTGAAATGTAGGAAATTATGCTATCAGGATGCGGTATGTTTTAGTCAACATGTTTTCAGATTGGATGATTTGTTTGATTAATATAATATTCCATGACGATAGGATGTGATAATAAGATGATAATGGCGAAAGCACATAATAATACCATAGACGAAAGAAGACTGATACGCACGCGCCATGGGGATGGCCTCATCTGAAGACAAATCACCCAACGGGTCGGTGGATTGCATTCCGATGTTGTGGAAGTGTTGAATAGTATCCAAGAAAGTCGGAAAATCCAAGAACGACCTCATTCTGGACGACCTAGGATCAGTACACGGCGATAGGATAGGTCTATGTGACACGTGGTCTGTAGGGACCGTAAAGAAACCTGCAGGCCATGTGCAACATGAATGGAAGGGAGGCAGGCATGTTAGTGCTTTGGTCAGAATAGTCAGTTGCAGACTACTTGCACAAGGTCTGAAGTAAGGTAAGCCCACCAGGAGCCGCTGATCAATCTTCAGTAGAAGCGATGTCGACTGGCGTTGTCACGTGCTCACCGCAACTGGACTATGCGTCAGAGAGGCCGTGTCTTGTGACCCAACGAGTCTAAGTTCCTGTTATTCTCGACTTCAAGAAACTTTAGAGTCTGCAGGAGGCCAGAGGAACAGTGGAATCGATAGTGCTAACATTAAAGCATGAATGCTAATCTCTAATGATATGGGGTGCATGTCACATTTAGGGGTGGGTCGTCCCACCGTTTGTGATGGCACCATTAATTCAGAGAAGTAGCAAACAGTCCTTGGAAATTACATGTTTCCCTTAGCCCAAAACCGATCCAAGAAAACCAGTATGTTATTTTCCATCAGGACAATGTGAAATCTGTGTCCACCACACATTTGTTCCGGCACAACACTATCACGGTGATGGACTGATGTGTGTCTCGAAGTGGGCTATGTCACTCTTTCCCAGACTCTTTTACACGCTTCTTTTCTTAATATTTATCCTGCTTTTTTCTTTGTCAGTCTGTATTTACCCTCGATTATGCTCAGGGAAATCAAAGAATCTACGTTTTTCTCTTTTTTTATTAATTTTATTTCTATTTAAAAAGGGACTGAGAAAACCAACGAGGACCTCTCCAAAGAAAGCTCTTTAGAAGTGATTTGTTAAAATGGTGTGGCTATGGTTAGGGAAGAAGTGTTGAAAGATATAAAGCGACTAAAACACTTAAAAAAAAAACAACTACATTTGGCCACACTTGAATCACATCATTACTTAACAAAGTTATGTTGCACTTGCGAGGCTTTTCTCAATCCATAACTGTATATTATATGCAGTATTTTTTCACATACACGTAATATTCTATCTCGTTCTATCTCTCAGTTTATCTCTCTTTCATTCGCACACTAAATCTCACAGACGCACTTCCCTAACTTAATTAGAATAGGTCTTGGCTACATTTCACTGTTTCCTAAAGCTGAGTCCGGGAGCAAGAAACGGTCCTTTCCAATCCTGAAATAGCCTTGATTTATTCCTATCGGAACAGAAATGGTGAAACCTCGAATGAAAAATACATTGAATACAAAATGTGCCAAACGAAAGAGAGAATAGGAGAGGAAGTTGGAGAAGAAAAGGGGAGAATATGATGGCGTGTTCCACAGGTGGGATATGCAGTTCATTCCAAACATAGCGGGACCAGGATATGCTAATAACGTCTTAAAGTATTTCTTATAAGTATTTACTTAACTGAAAGTAATCAAATACTATTGTGGAATCACAAAAGTTTCCTTTTAGTTATCAGGACAAAAGATTGGAATTGGGGAGTTTTATACGTCCTCACGCGAGAATCTGCGAGAGTTTAGTATCAAATGTCTCATATTTCTTCCACTTCGCTCGCTGCCTCGATCTACAGACCAAGCTGAGAGAGTTGAACCCCGTCTCTAAAGTAACAATTAATCTGGCACATTAAATATGCACCTTAAATTAGATAAGAGAATGTTTTGTCTCTGTAAGGATAATGTCATTTATATCTCGATCTCTGGCTCTTTGTTGATTGAAAACTTAATGAAGATTCCCGTTCAAAATAAGTTCGGATGATGAACTTAGCGGTAGATTAATATCCTGGGAATTAATTTTAAAAGATTCTTGGATTTCGTAAACGAAGTCATTGAAAGTTATTAGAAAATCCGATCGTGCCGAGATGAGATTTCCAAATTCTTCAAATGTGCAAATGATGATGGTCTAAGAGACCAAAGGAATAGGCAAACTTTTATCCTAAGATTAAATAAACATAAAGAAAGAGGCGCAGACTCGTATTTATATAAAACAGCCATTAGTAAACGAAAGTTGAGTTTATCTACTTCAAATAACATTGCTATCTCTACACATTAAGTACTATTTAACAAATCACTACGGAAGAATGGTTTAATTTATAATCAATGTTCATGTTTTTGAGATGTATTTTCTGCCGCTAAATCTAAATATTACATCAGCTCTGGCATACCATCATTCTTTCAGCGATTTTCTTAGGTTTATATTTGCTCTTTATATAAGAAATCTTCCCCTAAGTAGATATGTCTAGTTCACTTTGTGCCAATTTTGTAATGATGTTTAGACAGTAACGTGTATTTTATCCGACTAGAGGGAGGAGCGATCTTTCAGGGACCAGAGCGTGCACCCCCCTTACTAAATACCCAGGAGGACTCCGGCCTCTTCAAATAAATCAAATATTTCACAATCAGGAGTGCCCAAATCATCCGACTAGACCCTGTTTATCCTACTAAGGTTCAGGGGGCGTTCCATCCAATGGTTCTGCGTCCGCGGGAGTGACACATTAGAAGACAAGACAAAATGCCCTGAAGCCGTCGACGCAGTGGGCGTGGCCTCTCGGGAAATGTCGCCTCACGATGTTATGGCTCACATCAATAGATTTTAGGGGGCCGTCTCCCACCTTTTTTGCTGTGCAGCTAGAAAGGTTGACCTCATTCCAGCCTTGTAGTCATAGTGGGAATATTTGAAACGCTTTTCTGGTCTCCTAGTCCTTACCGTCTCTTTGACACAATCATCATCGCCTTCATTTGTAGTAATCTCTTAATCTCATGAAACTCATAAGCCAATCTCCTGAAATCAGAAGGAATTCTCCTGAAACTCGGCAGAAAATCTCAGCATCCTCTCGGCTTGCAGCAGCCGTTGCGTCTTGGATGATGAGATTGCAATTTTTTGAGGACACCCAGCCTACTCTATGAGTCACTATAATTGACAATCTGCTACCAGAACGACTGTTTTAAGATGCGCAAATGGCAGGGTACCAACAAAAGCATAAGTCGACGAAAAGAAGCCTTTGCATAAGAATAGGCCATTGGCTTAGAAAAATAAAGACAAATAAAACAAAATGAAATAACAAGAAAAATCAAAAACCAATTCTAAAAAAAAGAAGCCAGAGAAAGCATGCTCAGGCGTCGGGGGAAGGTCCGCCTCACCATTCGCCCAAGAAAACCTAACCCTAACAAGACGGGAAAAATAAAAAGTCAAAAAGTCCTCAAGTCTCTTTGCACGAACTCACTGTAAACACAAAGAACAATGAGTAAAGACTTTGTTCGTCCCACACTTAGGCAGGTACCCTGCGCGAATATCACTCAGACTGGGACAAGAAGAATGTGCAGAAATTCCGTGTGATGATGCATTCAACCTAATAAAGTGGAGGAGAGTTCTCACACAATGGACGGTGCGTCCCCAGAGTTTGCCCAATTCGGAGACGACAGAAAACAACGTGAAGCCATCACGGCATTGAGGGGATTTGCACACGGGATAGCGCGCGATGGCACGCACCTTCGAAATTCCCTCGGCCGTCTCCCATCTTTTTTGCACGGCAGCCTCAAGGGGTGACTTGTTTACCGCCACGTTTTCAGTGTGAGGAAGATCGAAACGCTCGTTTGGTTGCCCAGTCCTCGCGGACTCTGTGGCTCTTCCATTTTTGTACTCATTCCCCCAACCCCTAAATTTCTAAGAAGATAATCAAGACATCCATTTGGCTTCTCACCACCGTGGCGTCACGTATAACGCCAACCAAAACTTGTGGGCATACAAATGCCCAGAGATGAATCAGAGCGCTTTATGACTCGCTTAAGATCACAATACGGTCTCCGAACCTGCCCTGCCGGGTTCTCAAACGGAGCTCGGAAGAGCATAATATCCCTTTCCTTGCGGTATATTGCAACCATCTCGGCCTTGAATCCAAAAACAGCGCCCTGAATATCCTTGTACACTGCCATTGCCCCAGCGTGATATGAACTGTACTCCAAAAAAATCAACAACATATTTGTTGTACTGTGGAAACTTTGGAAGCTGAGACGTGACGACAAACGTTCCAAAGTTGTGCTCTCTACGGTGCGTGTTAGACAGAACCAGAGGCGCCATCAGTTCGCGAGCTAGATCGACCATTCAAAGGAGTTGCCTAGCCTTAAGCCCAACTTCTCTAGGGTGTGAGTGAATTATCAGGAAGGCATAAGCAGTATCGAGATCGACCGCTGATGAAATGATAACTTTTGGTGAATGAGAAGGCGCAGTACTCGAGCTTACAAGCGCATAAATCACTGTATACTGCGTAATGCCTAAGGACTAAGGCCCTCTACAGTGCATATGAATCCTTCGTCAGACGGAGAAGTGTGCAGTGGGTCGAATAAATCTTCCAAACTCACCCTTGGCTGCGGACGCGCAGAACTCGCATCCGTAATTTTGCTTGGAACGAAAAACGGAGCGGTAAATAATGAACGTAAAACTATTAGCGATCTTGCAGTTCTTGAACGTCACGGAACAAAGCTGGTCCAAGGCACTCGTACGAGAGAGAATAAAGCTTTTTATATTGGCCCACTCAGGTGAGGAATATGTCTAAATCAAGACCAAGAAAAGGATGCAACTCTACCGCATCTAGGAAAGCCTTGTTTAGGATCAAGTCCAGATTGGTTTGTATTACCATATGTGCATTGCGCTTCTCTGTGAGGAGCGTTTCACATTCGACCGACCACCAAGGAATCTTGCAACGGGCAGAACACCAATACGGTCTAGTAATTGTGGTCAGGCCAATGGAGAAGAACTCAACGGCCTCATCAACCGATCTATATTCAAGTCAGATAGAGAAATCAGTTATTTTCTTAAATGAATTATATATATATATATATATATATATATATATATATATATATATATAAATATATAAATATATATAAATATATATAAATAAATAAATATATATATATATATATATATATATATATATATATATATATATATATATATATATATATATATATATATATATATATATGCTCCGCTCACTCTCTAACCACTAGCAAACATACGATATTACTAACGCCATTAAAATAGCCTTTCGATATTTAATTACTATATAAAATCTCTAATCCGGCATCGTCTCCCAAATTTGAAGCTGGGGTTTATCTTATTCTTTGAGGGGGATCTGGCCCCTTTGGTAAGAGGAGAGCAATGCACCGCTTCAATATCAAACGGGGTTCGCTTTCAACTGGTCCATTTGTGCACACAAATCTCAGACCATAAATTTGATTTTAACAACGCCCAAATTTTATATAAAGCGACTAATTGTATTAAATGATGCATCGATAAATCGATTTTGATTTATCTTGACTATTATTATACATTTTTAAAGATAATACAAATTTAATAAATACATATCTTAAAACCTTTCCCTTCTTAACACAAACTGCTAAGAGCCTTTCATCGAATGGTTGGATTTGTTTTCACGATCTAAAACCGAGGATGCTTAAATTTAAGACTCCTTTCATGTTTTTTTTCTTAATAATTACTTATTGTGTTTCTTTCATTTCATTTCTTTTCTTTCGAGGTTTGCCGTCTTTCTATGACGCGTTTGCATTCTTGTCTCCCCATTGGTATATATGAAATTCTTAATCAATAAATATGATTAAAAAATGATAGTTTTCAATGTAATATTACCTCTAAATTCTGGACCCAGACAGCCTTTCTATTTTGGGGTTCAATGTATAATTTAAAGTACTCATAAGTTCTTCCTTACGACATAAAATAATCACAATTTTGGAAAAAACTACTCCACTTCCCAAAATTAGCGGATATAAAATATTAATGTCCATAACAATTCAAACTCAAAATTTACGATGGCAATTTCAAATCTTCTCAAAATATTTCGCAGTATTTTAGTTGTTTCTTGAAGTGAGCCTTAATTTTTGAAAGACAGGAAATAGAAAGATACCAGGTTTGAAATCTCATAAAACAAAGAACCTACCAGTGATATTTTATTTAAATGACTATTCTGGCGACTAACACCACGGACATAAGTTGCCGTAATCAATATAGTCTATTAGTAAACTATGGTAAAAACTCAAAATCAGACAATAAATCTGTCCCCCCCCCCCTACCAAAAACGAAAAAAAGCGACAAAAAGTAGAAGCAGAAAGCATGCTCTAGCCTTCGCCTGGTTCCCGATAGTCCATCCAATCTTACCAATGAAACTTTTAGCAAAGGTTATTTGGCTTCATCTTAAAATGCCAACCATACTTGTCAGGTCCTTGCAGCTATGTGTATGGTTACACAATTTTTTCAAGTGAGACAAAATTATGAGGGAAAATCTTGATTGCTTCGGAATTTCTTGTCTCAGCGTATTTTAGGAGGTTAGAGAAATTCCGCGTCTCGTTCCTTTCTAACAAAGGCAGCGGAGAATATCGGTCGCCTTTTATTAATAGTAAAAGCGATGATTTATTGGAATTATAGAAAATATTTCGAGATACCTCGCCTTATTTTCTATAATGAAACTTGCTAAGTGTCAACAAGGCATCTCATATAGAGGGTTATAAACAAGGAAACCTGTTTGATGCCATGTAAAAATATATCTCATAAGGACGTAGTCAGGGAGAGATGGCGCTTCACTACAATGGCCACATTTCACTGGCAGGAGGTTCGTACCTCGCAGGGCCTGCTTACTTGTCGCTCTATTGCACCAAAAGGTGTGAGGTTTGGTGGAAGTGACATGGTTGGGAAGGGATTTCGGTTCCAAGGTTATGTACGCTTACGGCGCTCATTGAATGTCCAAGTGTGCATGAAATTGCTGGATCAGGTTGCTTTGCCCCATCTACGAGCCTCCGATGCCCAGCTTGCAGTTTTCATAGAGGATAATGGCCCTCCCACACGGCCAAGTAGGTGAAGACCTCCCTGGTCACCAGCTCATCCTGTTATGAACTGGCCTGGACATCGCCAGGAATTGAATCCAATTCGAAATGTGTGAAAGAACCTCAAGATGAATGGAGCAAGATTACTGCGACCAGTTGGTTCGTCCTTGAGGCAGGAGATGTCACCGCATTAAGGAGAAGATCGACCTCCACAATGAATAGTAATTAGTTGAAACTTGCACAAATTGGGGTGATTTTGAATAAGGCCTTTTAAGATACTAAATCATGGCCTATTTTTCATATCGTTGTAATAGTATTCTAGTAGTAATAGTTTGATGGCTGGAATGTGTAATATCCCTCATAAAGTGACCAAGAGTCAATATTTCAACAGATTCTGCAGGACAAGAATTCTTCCAAAGCGCCATCTTTGAAGGTCATGGGACGGTCCCTGTTACGCTCGTTCCTTTGAACACCACAACTAGTTTTCTAACCCGGGGCTCGGAAACTATTAGTTTCAAGTGCCAAAAACTGGAAAAATAGTAATTTCTGTGCCGAATAAACACCAATAGACAATTCAGATAGACCTATAAAGTGAATTAAAATTAAATTTTCGGAAAAATTGAATTTAATACAGAAAACCCTAATTTTTGCGTCTGCTTTAAAGGCCGTCTTATGACATTTAAAGATGGCGTCGTTGAAGGATTGCTACGTTGCAGAATCGCGTTAAAATATTTAATTTCACAGCATTATAAGGGATACCACTCTTTCCGCCATCAAAATATTACTCCTAGGACATTAATGCAACATAAAAAGAAGCATGACATGATTTAGTAGCCTAAAACGCGTGCGCCCGTCTCATTCAAATCAGCCCGATGTTTTCCACTGATAATTTAATGGCACAAAAGAAGTTTCTTATCGCTGTCGTTTGGATCGTTTTGGACAGTTCAAAACTTTCTAGCAAATAGTTTATCCGCCGATAAGTTTCGTTTAATTGATCCAATTTTGCATAGCTTGGGCTATAACTTTTAACTATACATTTTAGTTATCACACAATAATTTTAGAAACCGTGAATTTTCTGTGGCAGAAGTTATGAGAGATATTGTGATGGAAATCCATCCGTTCTCATCTTATTGGACGGTGTGGTATTTATTTATTAAGGTTTTTCCGACCCTGCTATAACATAAACTAACTTAACCTATCCTAATTTAAACTAACCAAGCTTATTCTATATTAGGTTGGTTGGTTTAGGTTAGGTTTATGAGAGATGAAAACCCCTTGGGATGAATCCTCTTTACAAGATCCAGCTTAAGTGCCGCGGGCTCAGAGATATTATTGGATTTCATATTGGAAATACTGAAAACAAATATTGATGACGCTGACCACCTTTAGTGTCGCCAGTGACATCATAAATGCCATCCATAGACAGAAATTCAATCCGCTATAGCTTCGTGTTTACATCACCGAAGTCAGCGATAAACGGATATTCCATACTCCGCCATAGTTTTCTATTCACTCTAACATCCGTTTTTGCACTAAATTTCATACGACGCTCGGCCATTATGCATTATATTAGTTCTATATTATCTTTCTTCGTTCTTTCTCTGCTCTTTAAAAAGCAAAGTTCTTCTTAGAGACGATGTGGCCAACGTAGGCATTGCGCCTCTTCGCTGTGGTTTGCTATTGTGGAATCTGAAGTCGAGTTGGTGAATGCTGCCCGCATTTAGTCCCTGATTCCCCTCAAATGTCTGTGTGTGTGTGTGTGTGTGGGATAAATATCACGAGGGCAAACAGACGCTAGTTTGTTTATACAGCATCAACGGTTACGTTCCATTGGGCCGATGCTTTACCCTCCCCCCTCCCCTTTGCCCCCACTGCCCTAAAGACCCTTCGAGCGTCGCTCGCAAAGAAGGATTACAATCAGCAGATTTCGGAGTCCGTTAATATAAACACAGGAGGGTGGGATTGCCTTTAGAAGAAAGAATCTATAAAAAGGCTCACTGTCCTCTCCGATTGTTTTGGTCTATTTTCGCCAAATAGACGAAATTTCACTACTCCGTACGTAAACCAGAAGGGAGAATAATCAAAACGAAAAAAATTTATGCCCTAGAAGAGAGGCTTAAAGGTGGGCCCTCGTCTCCCCTCCCCTCCCCTCAGGGGATAATCGACGTATATATAGTTCGATCTGTAGAAATGAAAAGAGAATCAGAGTAGCAATCGAGAGAAGAGCAGTCCCTGAGTAAAACAGGGAATCAAGAAGACAGTGGAACCGAGCAGGATTTTTCTTCAGGGGCAGTTCCTTTGGTCGCCTAGAAAAGTAGACCAGTGGTATCGAGAACCACTCTCATACCAATCTCGTTCAGAAAAACCCCCTATCTCAGTTTTTCTTAATAAAAACAGAGATAACCCTCACCATTGAGGAATACCAACGTGAATGCCCACTCTAGAAAAGATTCACCTCTTGGTCAAGTCTCATCATCGAGAAGCCCGCAAGTGTAACACAGGGATTGGAATAACCAGTACATCCATAATCCCCTCGCTTATATCTTTAAGTCAAGAAGCATCGCCACGCGCTCCCCACCTACCTCGGGATAAGCATCAGCTGTTCTTCCTGAATAGCCTCAACCAGAGTCTGCTTCTCCCAGAGAGATGATCAACTGTTTCATGAGTCATTCGCACGTCCGCGAGAAAATCTACAGTCAAACGCGTTTCAACTCATCGCATCGAAGAGGTTCTCGTTCAAGGTCATCCAACTCCAGACTCCCTCTTAGTTAAAAGTAAAAGGAATCCAAAGCTTATTCATGTTCGTTCGTTTCCACTCCGTGTCAAAGTGAATTTTTCGTCAACCATCGCGTAGTACTCATTGGTAGTATTAATTTTTATTTAGATCCTCTTAGTATATTTAAAGTTTTAATATTTCATTTTTTTATGTAATTAAAAGTACATTTTGCCCTAGTTGTTCAATTAAATCCTCGAAACGCTGCAAATGTTAATAGATATATAATATTACGAATCTTCTCTAGTTACAGAACCAAAAGTAAAAATAAAGCACTCATAGAAAAGTGGAACGGAGCAAACGTACATACGTACTCGGCCGTATACCACAACAGTCTAAGTTGCTTTTCCGTCAACTCTCTCTCCAAACCACCGAAGAGGCCATAGTTTCGATCATGACTCATCTCAAAATAGTTATTTTTAAGTATATTTTTCTATTTTCGGTGTTCATAGCAAAGGGTGATCCAATAACTTGGACTGATTTTAAATGTGATTTAAGGTTAAGCGTCTAATGATGTTTTTATTTTTCTTTCACATTTAAGAACATCAGTCTTTGGCAATTTTAATCATGGAAAGATCCACAAAAGGTCACTGTTTAGTGTGCATTTTTTGCTAGTGGAATCATTGGGCCGTATTTCTTGGAAAATGATACCGGGAATTCTGTTACGGTGACAGGCAAGCGATACCGTGCCATGATAACCAACTTTTTATGGCATGAATTGAATTCTATGGATGTCGAAGATTTGTGGTTTCAACAGGACGGCGTCTCATGCCAAACAGCCAATGCAACAATGGCTTTATTAAATTAGAAGTTTCCAGGTCGCATCATCTCTTGAAACAGCGAGATCGATTGGCCACCACGATCGTGTGACTTGACGCCTTTAGATTTCTTTCTCTTTGGGGTCATCTCAAAAGTAAGGTCTATGCCAACAAGCCAACAACAATTCAACAGCTGAAGGATGATATAATAAGGCATATTGGTGATATCGAGGAGCAACTATGCAGAGACGTCATAAAAAATTTGACCATCGAGTGGAAGTGTGCCTCCGAAGCCTTGGCGGACATTTAGGCGATATTATTTTTTACCCATAATTGCCATGACTCAATAACATGATCCAATAGTAAAATCAATAAATTTTCACAAATAACACTGTTTTATTTACTGCTAACTTCGATCCGTCTTAATGGAACACCCTTTATAAAATAAAAAAGGAAATTTTAAACTAGCGATATGAAATAAAAGTTGAAAAACTAATGTTGATTTTATAAATTAAAGCTACAAAAAACGAAACAAAAAATAAAATAATTAAATAAGCACAATAATTAATTCACTTGCACCAAAGCTCACCATACAAAGTCGAAGAAGACTGAGAAGGGAAAGACAAATTGTAACGAAGTAATCTGGTTTACGGTGAGAGGCCAATTTTTGGTTGGTTTGAGATTACGTAATTGACAGTGGGAAGGAAGATAAGTCGCTATTGAAAGAAGGATTGTATTGTTTGATATATAGCGATTCTAAAACCCTGAGTGACGTAGGGTCTTGACTAGATCCCAATATTTATAATTATTGATAGATACCTCGGTTTTACAACTGAGGCTATTTTGGAAGATTGTTGAATTTTCTTTTTCACAAAGAGGATTACCTGTTCTAAGGCTAATGGAGATTTGCGAGCAGAGTCTGGCGGCCTTCAAGGAGCGCACGGTGCTCCCTATTCATTCCCCTTGGATACAACCAGGGCAATTGAAATTATAAGCGACCATGCTTCTTCTCTCGGGCTAGAGTCTATCTTCACAATTGGAAAACATTTCTAGTTTAAATTTATTGAAAAAGGAAAGAGTAAAACCTGTCTGCAAATAAAACTTCTTCAATAAATTAGAGACTTGAGCGCGACCAGTTTTATTTAATGGGTCAGTACACGAGATCGAAGAAAACCATTTTTATTTTATAATAAATTATGGCACCATGAATTATGGGTAACATTTTGAGTTAGATTTATTCCTTATATTTTGACATAACAAGTTTCACCTTTGCGGAATGTATACAGAGCAATAAATGCTAAATTAGTGGGGTAAAAGAAAAAAAACACTAAAAACAAAAGGAAATTTCGTTTAGTAAAAATTATGATGTATCGCTATTCCGTGATTATTAGAGAGTGAAGGTCTCAGTTTGATCCGATTCGAGAATATTTAACTCCTCTCCAAACTGATCGAGCGCCAAACTTTGTTATTGGTAGATTCAAGAAAGATCCCACATGTCTCAGTATAATCGTTGATCGATGAAGAGTCGACTTTTAAAGGAAAAGAAGTCCGTTAAAACAAGCGCCCGTCCTGAGAAAGCGACTATGGAGTGGCCGTTTCGTTGAACCGACATAGATGACGTCACTAATAAAGATACGCCCAGTGGGATATCAACTTCTTAGGAAGGCGATCGTTGAAGCCAAAAAATCACTATTTTAAATGAATTGATTTAGATTATTTTTGCCTCAATTTGCTTTCGTGGAATAATTTTGGAAAACTTATGAATAACTTATATTTATGAACATTATAATTTTACTGGCTTGAATTCAAGGTATTTTCTCCTAAGAAATCAATGAAAACTTTAAGAAGACAAATTCGGTGGAAAACCATTTCTAATATAATATTGTTTAAGCTACAACTTAATACTTAACGCGTTCTGTACCAAAGAGAGTCCGCAGAAGATGAATGGTATCAATTGTAGAATTCCCCGCCCCTCCTAAGATGTGCTTGAGGTAGTTGGATATTGTACACGTGAGTGTTACTGGGGTACACATTGTGCAGTTGATCATGGCTCGTGATACTAATTACCTAGTTAAAATAACCAGTTAAAAACAGATATAGTTGATGGTGAGTGTTTGAACAGTATATTTCTCAGGGGCATGTAATAGGTTACAAAGTGAAGAAGATATCAACCTTCTTGAATACTTAGTGACTACTGTGGTGACCTGTTATGAATCCTAATTATAGGGATTCTATCCTGATCCATGGGTAGGGATACTTTCCAAGGTGTGATTCTCCTTTTGCTGTGCAAGGATTCTTTACTTGTGATTAACTGGTTAAAACAACTTGGAATTTCAAAACGTGAGGTTGATTGCGCCATTTGCCATCAAAGAATGAAGTGGACGAAATATGTACAAACAAAGAAGGGTTATGCATGGAAATGCCAAGTGAAAGACTGATCACAACATAAAAATCAACATTGTCAATATGGACCGGATCCGTTTTTGCAAAGTCAAATTTGTCATTGCAGACGTTGAGTCCACGTTATTTATTTATGGACTAGAAATACTGGATAAAAAGTTGCATCCAGACAGTGGGTTGGAAAGTTTGTGTAAACACTTTGCTTTGCAATGTCTTTATAATTAATTTTTATCTCCTGCATTCACTGCTTTCAGTTCATTTCTTCTCGACTATAATTATTTTGCTTCATTTGTGTTATTATTTAAACATTATTTTTCGGGGTGGAGATTGTATGATTGGGGTGAAGATTCTACAATTTATTGGGTGAATGTTAAGGAAGAAGAAACTATAAAAACATTATTGAATGCCCCCCACCCCCAATATATTGGAGTAGATCTCAAAATGAAGGGAAATGGTGGGGTTGATTCAAGGAAATGAGCGGATCTTGGCCAAGCACCGAGGCAATTTTCATCCCGGGAGAAAGAAGATGCAAACAAAGGGGGTCTTAGGAAAAGAGGGGGATCTAAGGAAAAGGGGGGATCTAGGGGAAAGAGGGGGTCTAAGGAAAAGAGGGGGATCTAAGGAAAAAGGGAAACATATGAGGGTGATCTATTGAAAAGGGGGAGCATTTGAAATCATCTCCCCAAAATTCGTCAACAAAGTTCAAATTTCTTTCCGCAGCTTTTGTGTTTCGTGCAAGGGAGAGTCAGGTGTAGCGAATGCCAATATGCTGCAGCTGACATCTGAATAATTGCGTTCTCTTTCGGCCCCAATACATGTAGGAAGTAATGCGACTCTAATCTTCCACACATGTTTACTCCCTGTATTTTCACCACTAAATATGTCTCGGCGCACAATTTCTACGCGCGATGCCTTCTTTGTTTTTTTCATTGAACTAAAAACCTTTGCTCTATACCACCATCCCTTCCCCTAATTTACTAAACTAGTCATATTAACAACCTAGTATGCCCCCCCCCTCCTAATTTTCGCAATTAACCATCTTCTCCTTTAGGTGGGTGGATGTTAAAGTGATCTAAAGAAAGTGTGAAGGAAGAAAAAATCGAGCCATATTTTAGGTGTGAGAGAAACTGCCATAGAATACACATCTACCCTTAGAGGCTGGGACTGAGATACGAACAGATTACGTCGGAATCAGTTCGTAAAAGCGATACACTCATAATTATATCGGTTAAACTTTTCCCAATTAATGCTAAGGTTTGGTGAACAGTTGGTACTTTATAGCTACCATTATCCACCGTTGCTTGGCAGTGTCCAAAAACTACATAAATCTAAATGTTATAGAAACAGTTTTTCAAATTATTTTTTTAGGGATAGAAAAGAGGGATCAATTTAACTTCTTGCTTCCCAGGTCTAGTGGAAGGCAATGTGTTAAATGCTTCGGTGTTTATTCATCACTGGCCACAAAAGACTGAGTTGAAGAGCAGAATGTCAAGCGCGACCATTAAAGGTGTCGTTCCTCTCATTGCTTTTAATACTAGGTTTCGTGAAGCAGTTTTTCAGAGCTCTTAACCTTCAAAATTCTTTTCCTAATTCTCTGAAAACTGGTGTCTTCGTTGGACCATAAATCAGGAAAGTCATAAAGTATGCAAAATTCTCTGAAAAGGGTACCATAAAGGAACAAGGTCTGCTGAACAAAGTCGCGTATTCTCACTTATTCTGATTTATGACCTTACGACCTTAAAAACTTTCAATAATTCCCGGACTAACCTTGGTAAGACCTTGCCAATTATAGCATTCGAAAGAGAATGTAAAACAACATAAGGGTTTTAAATTTCGTTCGAACCTGCAGAAGTGTTACAATGTTATTTATTACCAAAACAATAAAAAGCAAAACGGGGACCGACCGACCGACATAGTGAGATATAGAGTCACAGGCGACTAAAAGGAAGCCGAGAAGAGATTTGTTTCGGGGTGTCAGGGCCTTCGGAGCAACCACAAGGCTGACTAGTATTTGGAACTGGTTGAGAACTGCGTGAAAAGCGATGGCGAAATGGGTTGCAAGATACGCCTGAAGGTGACCGTCTGGGGTAGTAACAAATATATATCTCGATATCGAAGGTTTCGCTCTGTCGGATTGTGAACTGCTTCTTCTCCTATTGAGCGACGTTGCTGGTAGCGGCCATTGACTTCATGGCCTCGTTGCCTTCTGCATCCGAGGCGGAAATTTCAGCACCAAGTCATTTGTCACAAAGTTGTTTTAGGAGCGGAAGGACCCCGGTTCGATAGGGACCCCTAGACCGCACAAAGAAGCCTCCAGCATTGCCCTCCTTGCTATACAAACTCTTTACCTCTTACCTCAAACGGAATGGACGCATGCAAACACTTACCTGTATAAGGAATACTAGTGTAGGGTTGTGTAAGTATTTATGATCTATTTTTTTCTAGGTAAAGGAGAGGCTGAACGATGAATAAAAGATTATAACCTGCGGGAAAAGGAAATACAAACCATTTTAGGTTTAAGGGAGCTAAACCTAATGTACAGACATAGACGAGGTGATGGCAGATCCTTATGATTCGGAATGTACGAGTCCCTATTCACTTTATTGACCAAATAAGTCCTACATTTATTTATAATGTCCTTCTTTCACACACACACAACACATCACTCCCTCAAAGAGTGGCGGAAAAGGTTCCATTGCACAAGGGGATGTCAGGTGACATCTGGAAGATCTTGGGCCTTCCGGCTCCTAATGCCTGAGGGAGGATCTGCGGCAATATTTCTTTCGCACATCTTCACTTCCCCCGACTTTACCACTTTCTTCACAATTCGCCCCTAGCCATCTTTCTTCGTGATTCGGCCTCGTTGCTATTGCGTCTTTAAAAATCCCCTGAACTTGTACGTTTGGATCTCCATTGAGACAGGAGGGGTTCCGGGCCCCACCCCCAAACTACACCCTTCCCCAACGAAGACCGGGCTCTGTTTCCCATCGGTTTGACTGCAATTGTTCCAATGATCTCTATACCCATTATCCGGTCCAGGACCACAAAAAAGGGACACTTGCTCCATTTGAAATAATAATAATAATGAGGAGATGTGCTAAGTCTACCGGAATATAGTATCCTTGCATCCCTCCCTCCCGTGGTATAATTCTTTTTCTCTTTTCCCTCGAGGTGGACAACCTCTGAAGACGAGACAGTGAAGAGAGAGGAGGATAGAGGGGAGAGATATGAAGAGAGTGAGGTAGAGTAATGCAGAGGGGGTGAGGAAGAGGGGATAAAGAGATGGAATATAGAGGGGGGGGAGAGATATCAAGAGAGGGAGGTAGAGCAATGCCAAGAGGTCAGAAAGAGATGGAATGTAGAGAGGGGGCGAGAAAGGGGAAAGAGAGAGAGCGATAATTTGAGTAGAGGGAGATGAAAGACTGAGGAGAGTGATGAAGAGAGATGTGAGAGTGGAGAGAGAATTGAGGTGGGGGATATAAGGGGGAGCGAGATAGAGAGGGGTAGTGAGAGGAAATGGAGGGGAGAGATGGGGGTAATGATTGGGAAATAGTGGGAAGAGGAGGTAGATATATAGGGGAGAGAAATAGAGAGAGAATGGTAGATAGGAGGAGGAGAGTGAGAGGTTACGAGAGGGGTCAGTGCGCTAGTTAAGAGAGGGAGAGAGTATTCTGAGGATAAAGAGGGAGAGAGGAGGGGAGATGGAGAGAAGAAGAGAGAGGAGGAGTAGAGTGGAGATAGAGGAAAAAAGAGATAGTGAGAGGAAATGGATAGGGTCAAGTGAAGGTTTTCAAGGAGGAAGAGACGGGGGGAGGCAGAGCGAGGGAAGAGGGGGGTAAGAGGAAGAGGCGAGAGGGAGGAGGAAGCAAGACTCATCAACCTAAAAGGGAGACAAAAGTGCCACACCAAACCCCCGCCTAAGAACCTGTTTGGAAGTGTTTAGTAAGAGTGAAAACGGTAGTTTATGGCAACCCTCAAAGCGGAGTCACAGTGAGTGAAAAAGAAAAGATCAACCAGAGTGAAATGAATGAACAAAGTGAGTAAAGGAGAAATATTAAAGCTCTCAACCAATGCAAATTGAACCGTAAAACTACATCTTCAGTAAAAAAAAAAGAAGAAGAGTAAAGCATTTGCTACCAGCCAATAGTTGGACACAGAAATTCGCACAACGGCCTGAATGCTACAGTGTACACAAGAATGAAAGAAAGAGTAAATGATGACAGAGATTAGTCGGTCTCCCAACAACTGTTCAGAAAGTGCGATGAGATACCAGTAGAGCAACAATTAAAGAATGGAATGAGCAGAGAAGAACAGGCTCTGGTTCGGATTCTACCTTAATCAGTAGGTCCAAACAAAATTTAACTATTCCATTTTATTCTTCTATTCCCAGCTGAGAGGATAAGGTCAGATGAGATCAACGTCTTCTCTCTTACTATACTCTTTTTCACCCTATTTCATTTCTCCTCCTCTACACTCACCTGAGCCTCCCCACCGTTCTTTATCCCTACGTCTCACCAAACATGGTGGGAAAATATGTGGGAAGAGGTCGGCGGCTGATGGGGAGGGGCCAATCGGGGGTCGTCTCCCCTTCTGCACCGGTAGGGGAGGGAAAATGAACCTACAGCCGATTCATTTCTATCTTCGACACACTCGAGTCAATCTTGGCGAAGACTCTTCAACCTCAACATCTCTGAGGAAGGGCTCAATTTAGATCCGAAATCTTAGAAAGCAGGACAAATTGTGCAGCTCAGTTATGCCTTATATATATATATATATATATATATATATATATATATATATATATATATATATATATATATATATAAGAGCGAGAGAGAGAGAGAGAGAGTAAGAGATTGTATAAAGCTTGATTACATTATAAAGCTAAACAAAACCCCTAAATTTGATCTTTGTGTCTCTATTCGTTTTCTTTTTCATTTCAGAAGTTTTTGGGGTGCAAGTTTTGAGTGTCAAAGTGCCTCTGAGAGCCAGAAGTGGGGGCCAGGTGCCTCTGAGCTGCCTTTTCGACCTCGAGGGAAAGTCGCTCTATTCCCTCAATTGGTGGAAAGACAACCAGCAGTTCTACCAGTTCAGTCCGTCGAGTCCAGAGCGGAAAACGGTTTATGAAACACCAGGCATTGATGTTCTGGTAAGTGACGATCCGAGTCTAGTTTGTTCTCTCTTATTACACGTTCTTTCACTTGCTGTTATGAGTTGTTTTGGTAGTGCTTTAGTTTGATTTCTTTTGAATCACTCTCAATCTTTTGAAATCATTCCCGGATTTTTCGTGACTATTGTTTTAAATAAATCATTTTGCTTTTTCTTTGTAGTCACTTTCGAAACTTTGAATGTCTACTTCGGATTGAGGCTTAAAGGCCGATTTTGTCTATTTAGTTTATTTGTTCCACTATTGACTACTTTATCTCTTTCCTTCTCTCTCGCCTCCTTTCCCGCTTTGTATTTTATCCCTTTTTATTATATTATTAATTTGTAAAGATCGGTTTATACTGAGATAAATGCAGCCGCACAACTATTATTAGTTTTAACCTCTTTATATCAGTAATTCTTGGATATATCGTTCACAATGGCGTAGCGAAGCCCTTTAATAAAATCAAAAAAATAACTTTGAACAAATGGTTATTAGAATAGGATTATTATTTAAATATTTGCAACAGCTTTGCATGCAATAAATGAGTACTTACTTCTTAGACCATGAGGGATGCTGGTTAACCTTTCGCTTGAATCCATTTTTATATTGTTTTGTTCCATCGATCGAGTCCCTCTAATGGCCATTGACTTCCTTTGCAAATTTTGGGATGAATTAATGACTGAAAAGGATTTGATCCTTCGATCAACTTGTCAATCGCTCAGTCGATCTATAATGTTAATTGAATCCTTCGATGTGGATTTAGGGTCTTTTTTGGAAGAGGGGCCCATTCTCATGGATTAGTGCTCGCAAACCAACTTTTCTTTCCTTTGAATTTTCCGCCATTCAGTGATCGATAAATCTTTGGCTATTGAGCAACACTGATCGAGGGAAGTGACGCTTCTTCCCCCGCATTGTATGGCTTCCCTCGTGGTCTGGGGAAGGAGGAGGCTCACCATTCTCTGGCAAAGTCGGTTCACCGAACTGTCAGTTCGGGGTCGTCTCAGCCACGACCTCACAAGGTCCTCACTCATGAACTTTGACTCAGCCCGGGGGCGCTTCTTCTTCAGGGGGGGGGGATATTCCTGAAAGGAAAACTTTCTTATTGTATTGCTATGGTAATGGTCCTCACTCAACTCGCTCCTAGAGTCTCTGAGTACTCACTAGTGGAAGGTTATATAAGTAGTAGTAGGAGATAGATGATGAAATTGGTAGGAAGGGTTTGCCTTAGTTTAATGCGCATCGCAGCCATTTGTTTACTTTTGATTTCGAATTTTTCCTGTTTTATTCTGTTATCGTTGACTTGGTTTTTTTTGTGTGTTCTTCTTTGCATTTGTCTTTTTTGTTTTGTTTATTTAGTCTTGGTGTATGCTTGAGCATTCGTGCCTTTATTAGTGTTCTGATTTAGTGTCTTGTCCTTTTTTTTCTTTTTTTAATTTTTTTTCCATTAGTTGTGATTAGAAATGTTGTGTCGTTACTCTCTCGTGTTTATGTGTATAGTGGTGTAGTGTTCTTCTCGGTGCAGAGTGTAGTGCTTGGGAAAAGTCGATTTGGGACGACTTTCTCACGCAATCTGGCAGGGATATTTAAGTTGCCACATGTTCTTCTTAGTTCTGGGATGATATCATTGGCCAATGTTGACCAGACCTTTTATGCCAATTTCTGCGAGGCGACATTAATGGCCTCCAGACGTTGTCTGCGGTGCAGGTCCCTTTGCCGAAGATACTCTCTCCATCTGCTTCGGTTGATGCAAAGGGATGCAGAAGTTTGCACTCGCTGGAGCCTCCTCATAGAGGTCTTGCTGGCAGCTTGAGTCACTACCGTAGGGTAGATGAGCTTAGCCCGGATGAACATCAGGTATATTTTCCTGATGTTGGCTGAGCTAATGTTTCTAAACCTATATAACTTACAGATTTCTATCTTCGCTATATCCTGCCTCTCCTTGTAGTGTCTCGAGTATCCGTGGTCGGAGATTTTTAGGCCTAGGACGGTGATTTCGGCGGAGTATCCGTATCTTCCCCCATCTATCAGGATGGGCCACGTCGACTTGCGTCTGATTGCGAGGATCTTATACTTGTCCCTATTGGTCAGAACATTCCATCTTCTCTCATATTGGTTGAAATTAGAGATTTCTGCTACAGTACTAATCGCCTGCGCCCTTGCTTTCCTCACCCTACTGGGAACGATCTGCGTAACGTCATCTGTGAGATGCAGATACATCGTTTTCCTGTGTATCGGAGTAGGGAGGTCGATGGTGAAGACCAGTTAAAGCAGAAGCTTCAGACAGCTCCCCTGGGGAACGCCCGATTTGAGTTCGAACTATGGTCTTTTGTCTTATTCGATCATGATACGCGCCCTTCTGCCCAGGACGAAGTCACAAAGGATTCTTTCCAGAACTTGGTCTAACTAGAGGAGTAGGATCTTGTATTGGAGTCCTTCCAGCCAGACGTTGTCGAAGGCCTTCTACACGTCCCTCAGCACGATGTCTACATAGTGACTCTTGGCTCTGCAATATACGATCTTTTTTGTTAGGAGCGCCAGGGCCGTTTCTGTGCCCCTCTATGGACGAAGCCCATGTTGTTGTCGGTTATGCGGTCCTAGCTCGTCGAGTTGAATTTGTAGCCTGGGGCATTCATGAGGTTGTTCTTCGTAACCCCAGGCCAGGACCTTATGGTGTTCATGGTCTCTTCAATGGTGATAGGGCGCCCGTGGTTAACCATCTTTCTTTCTCTAGATACTTGCGGGTGTGGGTGTTCCTGTGTATCATCGTTCTGAGGTCTTCGAGCAGCTGGTCTTCGAAGTCCTGGTCGAAATCATCATTCTTCTCAGGAGATTTTGCAAAGATCTCTTTCCAATGTCTTCTAAAGCTTCTTTCGAGAGATTCCGGATCCTCTATAATGTTGTCGCCTTCTTTTATTCGTGTCCTGGGCTGGAAGGCAATTTCCTAAGTTTTCGGATGTTATTCCAAAAATTTACAGGATTTCTTTCTCTATCTAGTCTTCCTATGTTATTGTCCGAGATTTCTCTTTGCTTTTTAAGAATAATGTCTTTTAGCTCATCGCTTAGCTGCCTCATAGATTTCCCTGTGTTTCATGGCGATATCCGTCATTTCCTCCATCCACCTAGGTTGTGGAAGAGTTTTGTACGAGATTATGGGTGCGGATTTTTCCTCTGCTTGAGTGAGGAAATTAGTGATCTTATCTATCTCCTCATCAATTTCTTAGAGATTTGTGTCACCCACGTCAGTTGGCTGATAATTGCTGAGTATTTATCTGTATTGCTTCCAGTTAGATCTTGCGTAGCCTTTTCTAAGTGTGACGGGGTTGAGCAATGTCGCAAGCGATATGGTGGTGATTATGGGGATGTTATCGCTCGGGACCACTGGCCCTGGTTCGTCGGCGATGTTGAAAGGGAATTCTGGACTCGCTAACACAATGTCCGATTTTGTCGCCGAATAGTGTATTAGGTAGGTTGGGAAATCTGGCTCATCGCTTAGCTGCCTCATAGATTTCCCTGTGTTTCATGGCGATATCCGTCATTTCCTCCATCCACCTAGGTTGTGGAAGAGTTTTGTACGAGATTATGGGTGCGGATTTTTCCTCTGCTTGAGTGAGGAAATTAGTGATCTTATCTATCTCCTCATCAATTTCTTAGAGATTTGTGTCACCCACGTCAGTTGGCTGATAATTGCTGAGTATTTATCTGTATTGCTTCCAGTTAGATCTTGCGTAGCCTTTTCTCAGTGTGACGGGGTTGAGCAATGTCGCAAGCGATATGGTGGTGATTATGGGGATGTTATCGCTCGGGACCACTGGCCCTGGTTCGTCGGCGATGTTGAAAGGGAATTCTGGACTCGCTAACACAATGTCCGATTTTGTCGCCGAATAGTGTATTAGGTAGGTTGGGAAATCTGGCCCGACCCTATGGAGCCTATTTCTTTCGAATAGTAGTTCCAGGTTCCTTCCCATTTGGTCGACGCGCTTGTAGCCAGATGCATGACGTGTGGAGTTTAGGTCGCCTCCTAGCATCGCTAACCTTCTGTGCCGGCAGAGGGTGAAGAAGTTGATGATCGGTAGGTATTGATTGACGCCTGGGCGGCTGATAGGCTGCCGCCATAGTTAGGCCTCTAACCAGGGCTGGGATTTCGACAGCCACGACTGATTCGACAAAGTCCGGAAGCATTTTGAATTTAAAGTTTTTTCTGGTCGCGATGGCTGCGCCATCAAATCGTTCTTGTGCGTAGTTTTTCTGAATTACTGTGTATTTGTGTATTTTTATCATGTTCATGTTCGTGTTGACGCCGTGTTCTGACATGAGGATAATGTCCGAGTCCACTTTACGGAAGATGTTACTGTTTCAAATGAACTTTTCTTTCCATCCATCCACATTCAATGTGAGTATCTTTAATGTGTTGTTAATGTTATCCATTATTTATTGTTCTTGAGTGTGTTTGTTCTTTTGTTTTGTCTTATTTACTGTTGTGGACTTTGCCGTTCCGGATCGTTTGTATTCTGCATCCCTCATGGTGATGCAAGAGTCTTTGTGCACTTTCATTATCCTTCGTGGCTAGCTTGTTCATTATCCGATTCTGTTGATGACGCTGAGGAGGTCCATTTGTATCTTTTATCCCGAATTAACCTGATATATCTCCTTAGGGAGGGGTTTTTTGGAAATGGGGTCTGCGCAGTCGTAATTACCTTGAGGTCGATCTCCTCTTCATCGTACTTTTAAGTACACCTCGAGGTCTTTGACCTACTCCTTGAGCTTACGGGGCTCCTTGTATCCTTGAATTTGACCTCCTCAGCATCAGATTCTGAGGACGATGAGCTCGTTAGATTGCCCTCTGCCTGATTGATCCTTCTTGCTGTTATTTTGCTCTTTCTTCTCTCGGCGCCTTTGTGCCTCCAATCTTGGATCTTTTCTGATAGTCTTATTGTGTACAGTCGTGGCATCCGCTGCTTTCTCAGTGCCTGTGGATTTTTCCTCTGGTGTAAATGGTGTCTCCGGTGTCTTTGGTGCATCCTTTAGGCAGGAATTGCAGCTGAAGGACGTCTCCCGATGTGGAGTAGTTCGGGAAGCATATTTCAGACATAACATTTTTTTAAGCATAAGATTGAGAGTTTTTGAAAATGTTCCTGCTTTTTTGAGATTGTTGACATGTCCAAATAGAATACACGTAAAAATCTTAGTAGAATTCTCGTTCTCCAGCTTCAGATGTGTTTTTGGTTGTTGTTCGAGAATTCTGGCTGGGGCTGTTTTCGTTGCTTGGGAGTAGGAGGTATGTGCCCTCCTCGTTTTTTCAGCTTTCTTTTCATTATTTTTCCTCTTGATTATTTATTTTTTCTTGGGACAGGACATGGCCATCTCCCCTTGGCTCAGCCCATAGTTTGGGCACCTCTCTGTCTGTGCCGAGCATTCTTGCCATCCGTAACCTTTTTTGATGCACTTCGAACATGTTCTTACTTGTTCTTTGCACTCTTTTGTGTGGTAGTGTTCCATCTTGAAGCAGCGGAAGCATACTTGAATAGGAGTGAACTCTTCTCTCTCAATTTGCCCGCCACTGATCTTTGCGTTAAAGAGTAGCAATCCTCTTTCTTTGGCCTTTTGGGCCATTTATGAAGACGTGTTTGTATTTTGTGTTGTCAAGTTTGTTCCGGAACTTTACTACTTCCACGACTTTGACCCAGGACTGGTTTCTGCCTATCTCTTCCATAATTTCTTCCTTTGTATGTTGCCCTATCCAGTGGTCGAGTTGCCTGCAGATCACACTCCAATGTGCCTGGATTTGAGGGGGGTGCTGGGCTGGAGGTTTATCTGCTTTAGCACAAGTTGTCTCATTTCTTTTGTGAGTGTTTTGACGTCTGCCTCTTTTTCACACATACTGACGTAACCGGTTGCGGTATCGATTAGTCTAGGGATAGCCACACTTAGCTTTCATAGACCGTTTCGCTGACTTTACCTCGATCCGGCTTAGGCTGTCCACCTAAGGTCCTCAGGGGAGCTCTTGTGGCGGGGTGGGACGCCATTATTTTGCTGTTTGCAACCCCACTGGCGGGGGTGCAAATCTTCCCTTTCCGAGACTTGGTTCTTCCTAAGAAGTGTTACACAACCTCAATGATTGTTGTGTGTGCGTGTTTATTTTACGTTTTTTACAGTTTTACTTTCCTCGGGGATGAAAAGAGACCCCTCCCCCTCGCTGGAAAGGGAAATTGGCTTTTAGATGAATGAGAATGATGGGATAAGATGAATCCGGGTGGGATCCTCTCGGGGGGGGGGGGATTGTATGGCGGACTTATTGACAACGCCACCCCCCTTCCGAGGGTGGATTAATCGCAACCGCATCCCAACATACCATAGAGACGGTTTTATGTCCCTCTCTGGTCCTGGAAGGGGCCCCCGCTGCGATGAGCAGCGGAATTAGCAATCCGTCCCTTGTCCGGAATATTTTCTGCCATTGTTATCGGCTGTGGGCTACTCCTCAAACTAGCTTCCTCCAATGCCCCCAATTATGGCCGTGCAATTGCCCGGCATAGTTTGGAAGAAACATGAATGGTGGCAATTCTCTCTCACATCTGACGGCAGTTCACGCAGGGGGCTAGGCTGGGGGACTTAAGCAGTCATCTGCCTAAGTGGGGCCGCTAAAAAAGGAAAGATGATGTTTAGTGATTGGTGATGATGATGATGCCAGTAGCGAGATGAGTTTTCCGAGGTAGTTATAACAAGAACTCTGAACAGTCTGGAGTCTCATTCGGGACCTACTGCCCTTTTTATTCTTCCTAAGCCATTCCTAGCGGCAATTCACACGAAAAAGCTGGCGCCCGCATGGAGAACTTGTCAATGCCTCCTGTGCCGAATATGCGGCTCTTAACTGACCCACCGGCGTTCTTTCCATGTTAGGATACCTTTTCTTAGCCATTCATATTTTAAGCAAGATTTCTAATTTTTTTAATCCCAGATTTTTACATAGGAAAAAAACAACCAAATTTTAAAGTGTTTATTATATAGAAATGATCACTGGTATCCTTTCGGAATATTCTTTCACACTGCTGTGTACTTGCTGTTGGCCCTTATGATTTATAAACCCGATCAAAGTAATGGAAACGTGTTATGTTAATATTTGGGAGATGCAATTTGTTGCTGTGTGTCAATATATTCTCATCCAATTTGAATGGATTTGGCTAAAGTAATTTCCATCTAAAATTATTACTTTAGATATCCATTAGTGTGCTTCATGTGTAAGGCCATCTTGCAAAACCCAGAAATTCTAACATTTAATACTTAAATATTTTTCTTAAGATATTCTGTGGAATGTTAATTAAAGAAACTATGAAAGGATGAAGTTTTATTTCGCTTTCATATATAATGGCCACCTTATATATTCAGTATACTTGCAGAAAAGGTATAGCAGGATATAGAGGAAAATTATTTTCAGTTGTGTTGTCTCGTACTAAGTACCTGTCCAAGAAGTTATAATAATAACTTTACTCATAAAAATCAATTTACTGACGTGTGCTTTATTACTAATATTGCGCTTTAGCTGTAACGAGTCGTGAAAAAGAATCAGCTAATCCATTAGTAAATTGCCATGAAAAATGGATATCGACAGACGAAATATTTTGGTTGAGTTTGAAATGCTTCGTTTTATCATTCAATGATCCATTTTTGTGTTCATCGAGTGATGGACTTTGGTTTGAATAAATATCTGCAAGGATGAAGTTACATCTCCACTTCCGTCCTTCTTTCATTCCAGTATAAATATTTTTTCTTTATAATCATATTAAACCTAAATAGTCAATTTTAAAGCAGACTTCAAGGCATGTGCCTGTAAAGCAGGCAAGAACTCACCACATACACCTCCTGCCCATCTCCGCACGTGGGGGCTTCTTCCACGCAAACCTGCAGCGACAAAGAATGTGATTGAGGAAATTCTTGCGAGCCAGAATCCTCCGTCTTTTCAATGGCGAATGAGTGGCCACTCTGCAGATGCCCGGGTGTCCTGAAACCCGGCGGCCATTTTAAAACCTTCAATGTGAAAACAAAAAGTAACAACTCTCTGGTTATATAATGTAATATTCTCATAGTTTGGCCAGGCCAAAATATATCAGAAAATAGCCATTGAATCTAAATACCTGTCCTATATTGAATTTGGGCATTTTGAGTTGGGCAGTTGGTCACAAGTCTAAAAAACAGAGGTCAAAATTTTCATTTTTCAACGTTTTACAGAATAGGTGTTATGAGGTCTCTAATTCGTCTTCTTATTACTGGCGGACATTTTGCTGGCAAATTGGTGACACAATGAGCTCATCTCCATCCTATGAACACATTTTGAGAGTCTAGAATAGGAAGGACTTCGAATTAACCATGAAAAATAGCTGGTATTGCAAAAGTCCTGTTACACTCGTTAAGGCACTATCAACAAACTACGAGTTCTCGACGATTCCTGACGGCCGCGCGCACGTTACGAACAAAGTCCTTCTTCACGCGGCTGGCGGTGGACTTCAGTTCATCAACGTTGCTGTGGCAGACCTTGAAGACCTTTCCTACGATATGCACCCCCACGCCGTAGTCGATGGGATTAAGATCGGAAGACTGGGGCTGCCAAAAGTCCTTCGACAAGAAGTTCTTTCCCGATGTTTGCCCTGTAGGCCAGGACACCGTCCTGCTGAAAGACGTAGTTCGCCTTCTTCATGATCTTTTTCACTTAAGGCAGGAATTTCATGGTTAATAGGTACCTGTAATTACAAGTACCTATTCGTGTGATTCTCGGCTGATTTTCATCGACTGCGAACTACACCGGCTGCATCTTCTCGCCATTCGAATCGACGACCTCGAGAATCATCAAGGAGACCGAGTCCTTGGTCGTTGACACGTATCGGGGACCTCGAATACCTCCTGGCCGAAGCTTACCCCGCGGTTGTTCTACTTGCTTTTCGATGATCGGATTGACCGTTAGAGTTTTTGATCAGAAAATAAGAATTTGATTGCCATAAGTCTCCAAGTCGTTAAGAAGGCGAAGATTGCAATCCAGGCGTTCTTCTCGCATACGTTCGGTGAGCAGAGGATTTTCCACGGCCCTCAAGCTCTCGCTGCCCTCCTCCTTGACGGCCATGGACACCGTGGCCACCAAGATGTTCTTCTTCTTCGCGAGCGCTGTCATTTTGAGCTTCAGAGCAATTTCGAAGGCTTTTTTTTCTTAGCCAAACGGTTGGGAACTTGACGTCTCCCTGAACAAGATCAATTGGGAGGAGGAAGGGAGAGTTTTCGTTATTGAGCCTCTCCGCGACTATGTGGACGGTCATCTGGGTGACTTTGAGCCGCTTGGCGATTTCGGTTTTGTTGTTGCCCCCGCACAAGAAAGCAGAGACCTCGATTCCCTTTATTTTCATCTCGAGACACAATGGAAAAGACGTTTTAATGACTCTTGCTGGAAAATGGAACTTTATCTTTGTTTGACGGAACTTTTATTTGACCGCGGAGAAAATTGAAGCGCTAACAAATTGATCACAGTTGATTGAGTCTCTCAACGTGACTACGCGAGATTTTTGAGATGGTTAATCCTTAGGAGAATTTCTTCTCACTTTTTGCTACACTTTCAAACCCATTAAATGCGCCCCTCAAAGAGGGACCGAAGCAGAACACACAGCTACTGTTCACAGATGAGGCAATTAAGGTTTTCGTAGGGGTGAAAAGCGTTTCGGCTGCCCACACAGGCATAGTTCATGCAGACTTTTGAGGAAAGTTTCCCTCAAACCGACGACGGCAGAGCAGTGGCGTGGCAGTAAAGAGAAGAAGAGGCAAAGGATGCCGTGACATTTTTCTAAAAGATGTTGAATGATCTTGAGACGCGTTACACTACTTTTGGTCGCGAGTTCCAGGCTCTATTTTTAGCGGTCAAACATTCTCCCCCCCAGGTGTAAAAGAGAAATTTGACAATTAATACAGACCACCAAGAAATTGTGCTCGCGATCCAGATCACTTTGTATCGCCATTAACCCAAATAAATGTCGCCAACTGGATTATATCTCACAATTCACCAACACATGCGCCATGTTAAGTAGAAAACTATGTCGTAGCATATGCTCTCTCTCTCGCCTGGTTATCAACAAATTTGAACCATCTTCCACATACATCAATTATTATGCAATTGCAATTAAACACGTTTTCCTCGTTTTAACATATAAATTAACTTGTAATATTATCAATGTGGCCACCCTTGACAAAGAGCAGGTGCCGAGAATCAGACTCTAACTGAGAGCGAGAAAAGGAGAGTAGCGAACCACCTTCTAAAGTTCTTCAGATAAGTTTCTTGCTTTCTCTTTCCGGTTAAAATGGAAGCAATTTATGCAAGGAACTCATTTGACTCCAAACAGGGGACACACAAGACTCTCCCAATTGTGGGGGATGAAACTAGAGTTTTTCATTAGTTCAGTAAGTCATGCACTAGTTCAGTAAGTCACGCATTAATACAGTAAGTCATGCATTAGTTCAGTAAGTCATGCATTAGTTCAGTAAGTCATGAATTAGTTCAGTAAGTTATGCATTAGTTAATTAAGTCATGCATTAGTTCAGTAAGTCATGCATTAGTTCAGTAAGTTATGCATTAGTTCAGTAAGTCATGCAGTTCATTCCAAAATTATACACATGCCTAGAATACCAGTAACGCATGCTTCAAAAGAGGCCTCCATTTCTCTCCATATCAATCATAACTTTCTCCTCTAACCGCGCCAATCTCTTCTCACACACACACGCCATTCCTCATAAGTCTACATTTCCACATTGCCCGGTTTTTTTGGGTTTTTTTCCTTCCTTTAGAGCCCATCTGGCGACTGCCTACTTGGGCATCAGCCGCCGGAAATACGACAGCCTAGAACTAGGCTACTTTAAAATAAAATTATGAAAAAATAACAATGATAAATATTGGAAAAACTTAACAATTAGGAAGCAATATCCGGCATCGGGGAGAGGTCCCCCTCACCCCAGTGACCACATTGCCCGGCAGGTTTTACACACGTGTATCTCTTAATTACACCAAATTAAAGGAACTTTTAATTCACTCTGCGTCTTATTTACCATACCGTGATAAGCATAGTTACCAATTGCTACTTACAGAGTATACAGTGCATAAAATGAAGTGATATAATGAGTGCAATAATCGAAAATCAATTAATACTTTCCATTTACGTGAATATGTCCAATTTTTATCTTTCTTTGGTATATTTAGGAAAAGAATATAGATTCACGTCCTCCTAGTACACTTGAATAGTCAATGATGTCGTTTCCTTACACCAAGAAAGTCATGAAAGCAAAGTTTAAAAACAAATAATTTTTTATTGTTTTTCGATAAAAACAGTTGGAAAATAACAATTACTGGCCTGGAACAAAAATTGTTTGCACTTTGCAATCAATTAAATTTCGGTTTGCTGTTCTGTGGAACGCTTTAAAGAAGTACTGATAATTTTAGCTACGCAGGTTTTTTTACAGATATAAAATACTATTAAATATTTTATTTATATTACTCCTATGTCAAAACATAGGTCAGTGATCACGAGAGGAATAAGGGTTATCTTGTATTGGCTATGATTTAATAATAAGGAGAAGGAAATAATTTCAACAAAGGAAGTTATGTTAATTATTAAGCTTCCATTTGTCTGATTTATTTTTTAAAATTATTAAAAAAATTAGTCTATAAAGTTAATGAAATTGAAACTATGATCTTATTTTTTTCCAAAATTGTTCAGTGATATTATCTGTGGAAGTATCTCCTTAGAATAATATTATTTCCCTACCTCCTAAAATATCACTTCGAGAGAGAAAGCGAGCCGTTACTTCCCCCCCCCCCCCACACACACACACTTCCGACCTCAACCTTTTTGGACTCGCCGCCAGGTCTCCGCGAAATTCCCACCGAGGGGGTGGGGGAGATTACTTTGTAGGATTCTCCGTGAACCGCTTTTATTGCTCCCGCCGCTGGTCGCCCGTCTGGCCCGCTGATCCCTGCCTTTGACACTTCACCGCAAGGAGACGCTTTGGTTGTCGCGGCCGATAACGAAGGTTAGAGAAGGTCTCAATCTCTCTCCCTGTTTTGAAGAACTCCGGGTATATATGCACCCGCTCCAGGATTACAGATAGATTTGGTTGGACGAGACTTCCCCGAAAGGAGTGCAATTCAACGAGCTATCTCCCAAAAAGTGAGAGTGACGGTCGCAAGCCACGGAAGAGCTGGACATCACACCCATAACTCCGGGTCAGGGAGAAGAGTCTCGTGAGGCAACGTCAGCCTTTATCACCCGCCTTCGGATCAAGGATTGGAGAAGCCATCCTCCGAAGTTCTTCTGGTGACTTCTTAAGGACAAGAGGCCCGTTAGCTTGCTCAAGCCGAGTGTGGAGAAGTTATCTCCCCCCCCCTTAAAAGTTCGTTTGGTGACCTCCTGAGGAAAAGAGGCCCGCATCTCGCAAAACACAAGTTCGAGAAAGTAGCCCTACCCGCTGCAGGTTTGTGGCTACCACCCGTGAGTAATCAAGGTCACCAAGACCTCCTCCAAGTTTGCCCTACCTTACCCTCGAGTTTCAAAGGAACTAAATTACTCATTACCCTCAATCTTCCATTATAACCATTCCCTAACCACGGTTATCTAATTAGTATTTGGAGCTTAATTCCTTCTTTTTAATGTACCCATATATATCCATATTTATTGTTGTGCCTTTTATTTAGTGTGTATTAAAAATCTATTTTTGTCATTGTGTTTGTTATATTCCTTAGTCAGGCAGCTGCCGCTATCTATTTAAATCGCACTCTTATAACAATAACAGTTGTCACCTTGCTTGGCCTACCTTAGAGCCTGTGTGCGCATATTCCCGTACACTTGGCCATATTTCGACATTATCATAAAATTATTATCTTTTTTCTATTATTTATTTTCATTAATAATTTTCAGCTGAAAGGCAAGCTATATAAATTGCCGATGTCATTAATCATTCCTTAAGGAAATCATTATTGATTTTGATGTTAAAAGAGACCGCCGTTAACCGGCCAAATTTTGTGTTGGCCTTCCATCGCATATTTTCAGACGCATCTTTGTAATAAAATCTGTGAGTTCTACATTGTTTAATTTACGAGTGATTAATGATGCATCAGAATCTTCAGCAATAAATAAAAGGAGAAATATATTTCCAAAATATTTTCATCGGTTAAGATGACTAAAAGTTTAATATCAGGAAATATTAGGGAAAAGAAAACGATGAAAATGATATTTATGACTCGATCAGTTCCTTTATTTATTTGCCGCCCGAGAAAACTTTCCAAATTCTGCTTTTTCAGATTTTAGTTTATTTAAAGACGTGATTTGTGAGGAAGCAATTGGCCTTAAGACCCGTATCCATAAACTTGGGCTAAAGATGTAATTAGTGAGCCTTGAACATCATAATCTGCTATACTTAAACAGTAAAGAAAACAAATACAATTACTAGTGGCGAAATGAGCTTTGCTCTCTGTGAATTAAGAAGGAGTGGAGCAGAAAAATGCAAAAAAAATCATCCAAAACCACGCAAATTGTATTTCTTTATCTTTTTTTCTTTCTTTTGCTATTCATGTTTTCTCTCTCTTTTTCTTTTTCCATCTCTCTTTGCCTATTTATTTCTCTTATTTCGCTCTCACTCTCATAAACATCCACTCTCTCAATCGCTTTCTTTGTCTTTCTCTTTCTCTCCCTTTATCCCTCTTTCCAATTCATTTCTCTTCTTTCTCTCTCACTATCATACACCAATTCTCTCTTTCTCTATATTTCTCTTTTCTCCCTTTATCTCACCTTTCTCTCCTCTATTATTTCTCTTCCTTCTTTCTCTCTTTCTCTAATTGAACGATTCTCTTTCTCTCTGTTTACAATAGGTGCAAACAAGGAGTTGCTAGGAGCTACAAACTGCGTCGTTTGCCGCCTCTCCCGCCAGAATTAATGGCGCCAGTTTCGCATCGATGCTCCCAAAAATGAAACTGTTTTCTCAAACTTTCAAATTGTTCATCTTTGTCGCTGAAGGCGAAATATGTGATCGCTCGAAGATATAAAATTACATTCATTTTACCTCCACTTTTCCAGCGGACTTAAAGAAGATTTGTTAGGTTAGATTCGGTTAGGTAAGGCTAAATTATGTTTGGTTAATTTATGTTAAGATGGTTAGATAAAGTTAGGTTGGGTTAGGAAACGCTACATTAAGTTAGTTTATGTTAGGTTTGGTTAAGATAGGTTAGGTTAAGTTAGGCTACGTTAGGTATATTCAATTCATTTTGAATTTTGTTAAGTTAGATTAAGTAATCAGAAAGAAAACTTAATCATAAAGATCCTACAGATCTAATCATCGAGACATTTTAACCTCAGAATCATCGCAGGACAATCTCATAATATTCTCTATATTTTGTGTGACTTGACCTCCTCCAAATTTTCACAATTTCAACTAATCTTGTGTGAGTCAAGTGAGTTTAGAGCTCCAATATCAAAAGAATATCTTTGCACAATTTACAACAAGGCCGAGTCACACTATGATCGAAATTTGTAAACGTCATCATTTATGTTTTCATCACAAGTGACGAAAGTAAATATTTTTGTGAAAAACAAATATCATGAATATTATTTGAGGCCAATTAAAAGTTCGATTAGACCACCATCCTTTTGAAAAACTGATCGATGGTTCTTTTTACACACATATTCGCTTATTTCAGCCTCACGATTGTCAATTTCCCGTAATGAATTGTAATATTCATCCTTTAATTTATGTGCAGCGTCCCACAAATATGTATGATGATTTAAGGCCATCCAGGAATTTCTGAAGGATAATACGACCAAGTTCTTTATTAACCATATAAAAATAATGTGTTTTTCACGGAACATGTTCACTAAGGTCGGGTGTCTCAGACCCATTGTAATCGAAGCAAAAGGTTCTGCGCAGAAATTATTGAAACGGTAAAATTCCAATTAATCCACAACCTTTCTTCCTTTCTCTAATCCCTACATTGATCTAGTTAAAGTAAATTGCAAATGGATATTTTATAAAATCAACTGAAAATTTTAGTTTAACATACATGAGAATAAACTAAAATCTCTCAGTTGACAACATTGGAAGTGAGAAATTCTATGTTGGCACACACACACACACTTTTGGGAAAACACACTCCTGGTGTGCTCAGAATTACCTACTAGCAGCTCAAGTCACTGCGATAGAGGGAGATAAAAAAGTGCTATATATTTTGAGACAAAAATGGAGATGCATGTAATAATATTTTTTTCTAAACAGCTTTTTATTCCTCAGAATCCAAACTAAATGATATGAAAACGTCTCTAAATTTCTACCTATTGATTTTTAACCTCATCCTCCCACTCGCAAAAGAAACATCCGCATATATCCCTCTTTTGTATGTATAGATAATAATTTTAACAATAATAATGATAGTAGATGCATACATATGTAGATATATAGATGAAGTAGATGAGTAGATGAATAGACAGACTATTTCCTTACTATGAGTTGGATACAGTCTCCACAGGCAGGGTAGTGGGGTTTGGTACAGAGGTTTGTGAGACCTCAGGCTCCTGAAGCTTGGCTTTTCTGTCAACTTGCTCTGGGCACTCTGAGCAGAGAACTAGAGAAGTAGTACTCTCTGCAGTCACTGGGTCTCTGGGGTTCTTCAACCCTGCCTGGTGATGGGAGGTCTGAGAAGGTGCTTGACAAAATATTTAAGGGTATTGAAAGGAGTGAGTGATTAGCTTCTTCTCTACCCATTGCTTGATAAAAATTCGTGCCAGGTAAAGCCTATATCGACGCTTGAGGAGTCTCTTATCACCTGTCCTGGTCATGTTTTCATTGTTTGTAAGTCAGGAGTTGATGACTGCAACATTCTGTGAAAGATACAAAGGGCCCATTTTCTGGTATTTAGGTTACATGCCTAAGTGGCGCACATTTGGTCAAATGTATCTACACCAACCTTTGAACCATTGTAATAGTCAATTATTTCCGGCTTTATATTTTCACTAAGTGTTGGCTGTGTATGCATAGAAGAAAGTAACACTACCAACTTGTATTTTTTTCCTAGGCGTGGAAAGCATGTATGACACCAAGGTCATCTCCTTTGTAGAGAAGAATGTACTTGACCCCAGCTTGTGATTCTCTGTGTTTTTCATCTCCTTTGGTACTTCTTTTTTATTTGCCTTAAAGGTTCCAACAAGGGTAATGCCATAGTTTGCCAAGAGATTATTCGCTACTGGCACAGCGTGAACCAATTTACCGTGCTGTTATTTCGTTTTGAATGGTAGTACAGCTTTACCAAACTATACTAAAGTAGTGAACAAGACCAATTTTATGGTTAAGATTTGTCTCATCCTTCCACAAGTAAGGTATTACACCCAGTAGGTACTTTGACTTGCTTTAATTGATGAAAATATGCTCTATGCCATATTTTTCAGGCTTAATCAGTATGTTCATATTAAAGGTTAATAATGCACGAAACCTCAGCAACTGCTTTTCAATAGTCAGGTGTTCACTCGGTTTGTATAGATTCTTACAATTCTTGATGAATCTATCAAATATTTCCCTAATAGCTTCAAACGTGTCTGTCATCCTCCTTTCGTCTTGTTTCCCGGTTATCAAACCTCAAAATGTTCGCTAAAAAATCAAAACGTGCTTGAGGCTTACCAACCCGGTACAAAGGGGCTAAAGATCTCAACGGCCCACACGTGTCTCTTGATGAGAGATGATTGTCCATTTGGCATCTCGTAAATATCAGTACCCCCGGTAATGCCAGTAATTTATCTTGGTCTATATCTGTGAGCGTCACTGGATTGCTCGCTTGCCTCAGTTGCAATCCTCTTTTTGGTCCATTCACAAACAGGATCCGGAAGATGATCATCAATAAACAGCCAAAGACACTTCTCGAGGGTGGCTCCATTCCGGGCTACCTGCATCGACCCTGGGGTGGCGGCAACAATACTCCGTGCTGCTACTTGTTTGCACTGTGGGCAACAGCTCCACCTAAACCCAGACTGAGTTGACACTGTGCTGGAAGAAATATTTACAGTAGTTGAAACATCATCAACCTAACAAGTACGTTTCCTACCACCAGCAACAACAAGGGTAGCAGGGACAGCAGAATTGGTAGAAGGGGCAATATCAGAGGTAGCAGAGGTAAAAAGGAACAGTTACAGGGGTAGCAATAGTAGTATAAGGTGTAGTAGCGGGAAAATCAATGGTAGAAGGGGTAGTTGTACTAGTAGCAGATTTGGTAGAAGTGAAAATTGCAGAGAGTGAATGGAATCAACGGAATTAACAAATACAATCAGGTGTGGGTGCACCACACAAGTGGAAGATGGTCGTTTGATTGAGGTGGAGGTGAGAACTCTCTCTTCCTTCTCTTACCAGACTGCTTCTGTTCTTCACTATCACTGTGTGACTGACTCCTTGATGGAATATAATCTTTAAGTATAAACCATACAATAACTTCTTTTCTACCACATCTTCCGTTTCATCATTACTAGCTTCATTTTCATCACTTTCATTTTTCAAAGACAATGCACCGGTGGTGTTCATTAGATACTCGAGTTCTTCACCATCAATTTTACCTGCCATTGTTCATTTATTTTACTATAATACCCCGGAAAGGAAAAAGGCATTACTACTCTTTCACAAATGTCGGCCATTTTAGCCCCGAGAAAATTGTACCCATAAACACCAACGTCGGGTTTAATGGACAAAAACATTCCTAGACGAGAAACCGATGCGGAGAGCACATTCGAACCACCCCACCCCGCTAGAGAAGGCCGAATACTGAACATAAAGAGGGGCCCGCCTGGCCCTGGAGAGCCGCAAAACACAATGTTAGGTCACGTGATAAAAAAGGCCTCGGGGTCCCCCACACCTCCTGTCAGTGCTCTAAGCTTAAGAAGCCCCGGTTGCATCAAGGTCCAGAGTATAACTCAAAGTCTTCTTTGATTTGAGCGTCCATAAAAAGCATAGGCAATGGCGGGCAACGTGAAAAAATGACTGAAAATGAAATAAAGGACAAATTATTCTAAGTATGGCAGGAAATGGAGAATCCTGAGAGGCAACAAGATTGTTCTTGTAAATGAGACTAATTAGTTTCTCAACGTGGCGGTGATTTAATCGATCATTTAAATGGCAAAAATAGAAGAAAATTTAGGATGTTGCAACCGGGAAAGTGCGAAAGAAGGTGGTATATAAACTCGGTTTGAACGTAGATTTTTGTGTTGTACGATGGCTGTGTGGTTTCGAAGGCTTAACAATTCGGCGACGCGTAGGCTCTTGGCTTACAACTCAACACACTACTTAATTCCTTCCGGACCCTCCCTTTTCTTCCTTACACCTTTCCGCTTTAATTTTGTTTTGTTTTGAGACAAATTTATACTTTTGTCAAGTGTGAGAAAGGCGTGAATGATCAAGTATTGAATTTTTTAACTTGAGTGAGACAAGTATTTAGTGTAAATTGTCTTAAAAGATCTTTCTCTAAGTTTGCGTCATTATGAGATATTAGTCGAAAATGAGGCCCTCTTTTTTGATGCTCCTCCCTCAGCCGATATCTAAAATTCGAAGCTTCTCTCCGCTAAAGATGGAAAACGGGTTCGTTGAGGAATAGAGAAATGCCTCCTTCTTATAGAACAGGTTCGGATGTAGGTAATGGCAGAGGTTAGATTAAGCAAGGTTAGATTAGATTTCTTTGTTAGGTTAGTTTACGTTAAATTAAACTAGAGTAGTTTACGCTAGGTCACTTTATGCTAGACAATCATAAACAAAACAGAATCATACAAAATTACTAACAATCTTTAGGGCTCATAATCATCTCCCTTCCTTAATTTAGAGAGCAATAGCAACGAGGTCAGATCACTCAGACAGTTTGTAATAGTGATGGGGTAAGGAGCGCACAAAGCTCTACAGTATCATCAGTCGTCACCTTACGGCCAACTAAAGATCATAAAACAGCAAATCAATTCATAGGGTGTAATCGCCCTCTGCCCGCGGAGGGTCATTCCCATTTCTTCTTAAAAGGTGAATTAGTCCAAAAACGGCAACATAGATTTGTTTGGAAATACCCCCTCCGCCCGCCCAGCCTAAATGGAAAACTCTCTAAGACTCAACCGCTGTAGCAACTATCTTTATGTAATTTGCCAAATGAAGGTTATAAATAACGAATTAGATCAACGTTATTTAATGATGTAGTATTAAAATAAGGAGTGCGTGGCAAAATGAAGGTTAGGTTAGGTTAGGATACCTAACCTAAATTTGACTCGCTATACTTGACCTGATCTATCCTAACAACCTGAGCTAAGATTTTCCAATAACTCTTAACCATCAAATAAAACTAACAACTTCGAACAACCTACCTAACCTTCGTCACAGTTCAAATATCTCTCAATCATCAAATAAAGCGAAACCACAAAGCAACCCTACCGATTCCAACAGTGGTTTGTGGGGCGATAACGAGGACGCGGTACCTGAGAGCTCGGGGTTTCACCGCTCAGCCTCTGGATGCTAACCCATCTCTGCCAACCAACCCCCACACCATCACGCATCTCATCTTTGTGTTGGCAGCTTTCACACAACACAACATTAACAATGTCCTGCAGCTTTGGTCAAGTCTAGGTAATGTAGCGGCATACCTACGTGGTCTTGGCTTCCCGGAATAACAGGGCATAGGGAATCAGAACAACAACAACGAACTGCAAGATTTCCCAGACCCCCTTGTGAACTTTAGACCCGGCCCAATTAACCCCTGGGAACCTCGGTTATCTCGCGAGCGTTAACACAAATCTCTGGAATTAGGAGCGTCTCGGGACCTGTCGTCTCTAAAGAGATGGACAGCGATGCAATCCAGCGGTCCAATCTTGTAATTTAGGTCCCTCTAACGAGGTCCATTCTCGCTAATGGCGGTTTTCCTCGTTTCAGAAATCCGAGTCCCACTTGAAATCGGTGATGCTTGGGAATGTGAGTGAGCAGACGTCGGGGGAGTTCAAGTGCGAGGTCGTGGCAGATTTTCCATCCTACGAAAGAGACTCCTTGGCAGCTCCGATGCAAGTTATTGGTAGGTTTTTCACAGAGGAGTTGGATTTTTTTTACACACAACTTCATAACTATTCGAAACTCCACTTCTTGAGTGATTGATAAATCTTGAGGTTTAGAATTTTAGAGGTGAAGATTGACCTTTGATTCATTAGTGTAATAAGAAGCTAAAGATTAGAGCAACTACTGGATTATAGAGCTTTAAAACTTTTTACTATGTTTATGTTCTCATTCATGTGTTTGCTATTAAGTAAGGAAAAGGCCTAGACTCGCATACCCGATTCTAGGCTCATATGTATGAATTTATCCATAAGGCTTTACTCAAGGTTATTAGAGATCAAATTCAAAGGAGTTACAACAATATTACCGTAAAGATTATAATTAGATATATATTAGGTTGAGGAATAAGTTCTTGCGTTTTTTTTAATGTTGTGTTGATTTAAGTTTTGTTGACGTGATTTGTGCACATATTAAGAAACAATAATAAATAATGAGAGCAAAATTTTCAAAGTTAGGCTACGTCTCTTAACAGCGTAGACTATTAGGCTTTTGCTTAGGCTACGTCTTGAAGTTGAGTAATAAGTCATTGCGGTTTATTTAAAAGTTGTGTTAATTTAATTTTTGTTCTGTACCCTCAAAATGGAATGTCAAGTTGAAAGAAAGGCGCATTTTCGACACTTGTTGTTATTCATTTTCAATCGAGACGGGAACAATGCAAACGCAGCCAAAGCTCGTCGCGTTATTGGTGCTGTGTACGGAGAAAATGCTTTATCAGAAAGGACGACAGCTCAATGGTGGTTTTCACGTTTCAAAAACGGTCATTTCAATCTTAATGACGAAGAACGTTCTGGTCGCCCCATTAAGTTGGATGAAGATCGATTGAACGATCTTCTTCATGAAAATCCTCGTCAATCGACGAGAAAATTTGCCGTACAATTGGCATGTGATCAGAAAACTGTAGTGAATTACCTTCATTCGATGGGCATGGGTCCCGCACGCTTTGAGCGAAAGCAACAAACTTCAACGCTACACGATTGCCGCAGGTTTTCTTGCTCGTCACAAGGCTACTCGTGGATATAAGGACAAATTTCTTCACCGCATTATCACTGGGGACAAAAAGTGGTGTGTTTATGTCAACATGAACCATCGAAAACAAAGGCTTAGCCCCAATAAAAAAACACTTCCGCGATTAAAGCAAAGACTTCATCCACAAAAGACCATGCTGTGTGTGGTGGGATTGTGAAGGCATCACTCTTTATAAGCTCCTTGTGAACAACGAGATTGTCAATGCAGAACTCTACGTTCAACAAATGTATCGACTCGCCGAAGCTATTCGTGAAAAGCGACCTCATCGACGTTATGGAGTTCTTCTGCAACACGACAATGCTCGTCCTCACATTGCAAATATGACAAAAGACGCCATCCAAACGATTAATTGGCTAATCCTGCCGCATCCTCCATATTCGCCAGACTTGGCTCCATCGGATTTCCATCTGTTCCGATCGCTCTCCAACAATTTGCGCGGCGTTTCGTTCAATACTAATGTGGAATTAAGAACCTGGTTAGACGAATTCTTCGATTTAAAATCGCGAATTTTTTATTGCAGAGGCATAGAAAAACTAGTTGAACGTTCGGAAGAAGTCGTAAATAACAACGGAGAATACATTATTGATTAAATTGCATATTTTTCTCATTTAAAAATGAAGTTTTTCTAAAATTGTTAATGGTAATGAATAAATTTGATAAAACCGCAAGAACTTATTCCTCAACCCAATACAATCTTTTCGAAATAGAATGTAAAACAAGATAAGTGTTTCAAATTTCATTAGAATGGGCCAAAAATTATGGTTATTGCCAAAACAAAATAATTCAAGGGCTAACCTTAAGCGGACCTTGGCAATTATATCATTCGAAAGGGAATGTATAAGAACACAGGGGTTTCAAATTTGGATAAAATCGGCCGAATAGTTAGGATGCTATTGCCAAGTAATTCCCCGGCTAACCTTGGGAGGAATTTAGCAATTATATTATTCGAAAGAAAATGAAAAACAACATGAAGGATTTAAATTTTGTTAGAATCGGTCGAATAGTAATAATGTTAATGCCACAACAAAATAAGTCCTGGGCTAACTTTGGGAGAACCTTTGCAATTATATCATTCGAAGGACAATGTAAAGGAACATAAAGGTTTCAAATTTCGTTAGAATCGACCCAATAGCTACAATGTTATTACCAAAACAATAAAAAGCAAAACAGGGATCGACCGATCGACATAATTAGATGTAGAGATCCCGCGACTACATATATATGGTATAGAACGATGTAACTAAGAGTCAATAGTAAGGCAATTTGCGTGGATGACACGAGGAAGACTAGGTATGACCTGAGCGCTAGTGGTAAGCAGGGATTCAGCAGATATTTTCGTCCACCCTTTTTACAGTTTCACTTCAGAACATACATACTTTGATGAGATTTAGTAGTCAGGCATCGATTACAGTCCAAATTTCATATGGTTCAAATCAGGCGAACAAGGAGGCTAAATTTCCTTTGATCTAAACCGTTTCAAATTGTCCTGGCAACCCCTTTTGGATGTTTGGTTGCTTTGTGTGACGTTGCTCTTTCTTAGTGAATGGCTACACAGGCATTTTTTATAGTATTATCTACTCAGGAGATGACTTTATCATAAAAAATGGCCAAATAAACATGTTGATAGATCGTTATACCCTCTTCTATGAAGATGAGAGGTGTCTTTTTTCCCGTTTATTTATTCCCACCCACACAATCTCTAAGATGGTTTCTGTCTACTGAAAGATGTCCGCTATTAAAACCGGAATCTCATTTTTATTTTGTGCCCAAACGCGACCATTTTGTGCTTTGAGTGGCCTGAACAGTCAACAAAATCTCATCCGTCCATCGAACTGGAGGCTACACGTCATCGAGGAGCCGTTGGAGAAGCAGCTTTGCTCCTTTGACTATGTACGCTTTGGAAGGGTTAGAAAGGAGATGGCCTTTATCCCTCTTGAATGGACGAAGTTTCAGATCATCCTTTAGCATTTTTTGCATGGTAACGTGATTCACCTTTGCATCTAAAGCAAGTTGCCTGGCACCTCATCCTTTGAATCGCCTAATATTGTTGATGGTGAAAGGTGGGGTTCCCACTGATCGGGACAGGGTGGTCCTTACTCTTGAAAGATAACCTGCCGTCATTTTAAACCTTTGTTCTTGGGGATGCAGCACCCATCCCTAGTACGCTAGGAGGATAGCGAAACTCTCAAGCCAGTCTCTGCCATCCTCATCCTCGAATCTCTGCCATCATTTTCCTCCTTCCATTCTTCCATTCACTCATTTCCAAATAGGTGGAGTCCCCCGGTTCTCTTTTCTCCCTGGGGTATTAAGAAATCCTCTTTTACCCGTTCGGTCTGGCGGTATTTTCTCCATTATTTCCTTCCCGTTTCTTTTCTGCGTCGAAGATTCGCTGTTTGGGCGGTGAAGTGGATCTAGTCGCTAAGATTTATACAGCTACACACAATCATCCATCATCTATCTGTTTACATGCATACAGAGATCCATTCCTCTATTCATCCTTTACATTATATATATATATATATATATATATATATATATATATATCCTAGCAAACACATAAATAAATCCATCCTTTCATACACACATACATAAATCCATCTAACCTCTAAAGATAATCAGATAATAAGATAAGGGATATGCTTGAAATTCATTTATTTCATACGTCATAATACAAATAAACATTTTTGCGTATATTTCAGCAATAAGTGATATTTGACGTGTCCTCCTTTTGCTGAAATTTCCTGATTGTGACATTTCCTTCAACAACGCAGGTGTTTCTTGCCTTTGCTTGATCACTTCGGCGGAATTTTGAGAACCATCACCTGGGTTCTCCACAACGGTACTTCCACAGTAAGGGCTGCGAGGTTCCTCGAAGAACGACCTTTTCTTCTGATGATTTACTTGTTTGTCTTCTGGGTTGACTTTTTCCATAATTGAAAATTTATTTCCATCTATTGTCAAAGTTCAAGTTGACCTCTCTGAAAATTTTAATGGTACACTATGTAACACAATTTTGTCTTGCTTGCCAGTAAGTGTCCTTTTCCAACTCCTTTTATTGCCAAACAATAAGAAAAGACATTAGTTGCTTCGAGCTTTACTTTTGTGGCTTTATGATGAAATATTTACTAAAAATAAACAAAATTTAGTTATTTTCATCCATTATAGAAATAAAAAAACCACAGAGTTAAATTTATACAATTTTATTGAATCTTCCACAAGAAATATATAAAAACAAGTAAAAGAGTTAGAACTGAACAGTTTTCATCGATTTCCGTTTATAACACGTACAAGCCCCCGAATGTAGTCTCCCATTATGTTTTCAGTGGTATCTATGTCCAAAGTTTAGTCTATCTTTATAGAAGCGCTTCCCTTGCTCTTATGATTATGCTGTCATATTATCCTTGAACTTGTCAAAATAGGCATCGAGGATAGGAGCTTGGCTCTGTTTAGTCCTCCTTGAGATACAATTTATGACCCAAAGAGGAACTCATGCTTATTCCAATCAAGGTAAAGTGCAGCTTTGATGCTTCTTGAGGAGCCTTCAATGAGGAGCCTCCACTCAGAGGGACTACATGTAATTCTGAATGCATCAAACAGACCAGATACTTCACTGCAGTAGCCTAATCCAGCTTGATAAGTAAATAATCTCGAGAAGTCTTTATAACGTCTGCTTTGACTTGTCACTTGCACATCTTCATCCGACACACCTCATTCTTTGAGCCTCGAAATCAAAAGCTCAGCATTTGACTTTGACAAGCCAAGATCTCTAAGATGGTCAATGAGGTCTCTTTGGTTTGAATTCCTCTCAACAACCATAACTATCACACCGTACTCTACATCTTTACTGATCTTTTGGGTGTCTGAATTCTTCTGAAGGTGGCTTATTTCTTTCTGAAGGGGTAGTAACAGGTAATTCAGCACAATGTGGTACTGCTGCAATAGAGGAGAGAAGTTTGAAATATGAATTAGCAGGTGCACATTTGCCCCTTCTACGTTTGAAAGGGTCCAATCTGTAGTAGTAGCATTTTCTTCAGTGGTTATTGGGTTCACTCCAAATCCTGGGAATGCCAAAGTTCACTGCTCTTCTATCCCCATAATATCATTGACCAGTAAAATGTTTAATTGAATATAATTCAATCGTCACTTTATGCCTATTGGTTACCTTCAAAACAAACTAGAGCCCAATAAGATTCGCAAAGCTGCCATGTTGAAGAACAGTGATTTACAGCCTCATATGGATAAGTATTCTCGGTGTTGGCAGCTTCCAGCATCTTCCACACCTTCATCCTTCTTCTCTTTGTGATTCAACTAAAAAAATCTCCTTTAAGAACTGATTTTAGGGGAATTAAAGCAGGATTTTGGTTCGCTCTCTTTCGTGTTTCGATGTATAATGGATTTCCTTAAGTCCTACCAGAACTTTCTTAACTACTACTCTCTTTCAACCACTCACAATGTTGTAATGAAATTTTAATATTTGGATCCATTTTGTAGAAGCTTAAATGTATTTATAATTGTTTATATTGATTTTACTCTTCGTTATTACTCTATTGATATTACTATTACTCTTTGATTACAATTCCAAATCTAGTCGCAGGTAACTAACCTTCATAAAGCCTTGAATTTCAAAGTGACGTAAAACTCTCGTCTCTTTGTAAGATTTGAATTGAATAATTTCTTTTAATTTATCGTCCTCTAAATTAAAAAGAAATGGTATATATCATTTGTCTCAATTATTCCAAACTTAAATAAAATACTATTTGAATTAAAATTTTAAGTCTTTCAATCAGTTAAAATTTCATTTTATTCTACCATAGAATAAATTGGGAGGAGGCATTTTTAAAATGGCTGTCAGTTAGGGACTGACGGAGGATTTATTTATTTACATTTTGGCGCCGGAAATAAATTCCTTTTTAAAATCGTTGTTGCAATGTTGTTGCATTGACTTTTTTGATGCATTTGAGGTGTTATTCCATTTTTGTGTTGAAAGGATTTGTTTTCTCTGTGTATTTCGGTAGGGTATTGATTTTCTCTTCTGGTGATCACTGAAAGGTGAGTATGGCCGCCGATAAATGAATAAAAGTAAAAAATATCCCTGGATCCGAGCTAAAGTTACTGGTAGAAGTTACCCAGGATCATTTTGACACGCTTCTATGATCGCATCTACAAGAGGAGACTTCCCCCTCAAGTGAAGACATGTTTGTCAACAAAAGCTGCGAACGTGCTTCTAAATCAACTGCATCTTAAGGGTTCCTCTACAGTTATAGGCATATACCTCTTTCATCCAAGGTCCGTACCCATTATCACACTCATTATATTATTCGAAAGAAAATGAAAAACAACAAGAAGGATTTAAATTTTTTTAGAATCGGTCGAATAGTAATAATGTTAATGCCAAAACAAAATAAGTCCTGGGCTAACTTTGGGAAGCGTTAGGCACACAAAACAGCCACACATTTAAGGAATACACGTCAGGCCCGTTGGGATGGGTATGTCAGAGAAGGACTCCAACGGGGTCATCAATCACCTTAAATCTTGTGAAAAAAATAGGGATGAAAGTCACGTCTTGTAATAAATAACAGCGTACTCGATTCAAGCACCTCGTAAGGTGGAGATGGTACTTCGAGCAGCGGTGCCCCTGCAGAAGAGATTTGAATAGGAACGTGGTCAATGACACGGAGATCATCAGCAACTTCTTATCCCAAGACCAAAACGCATCTTGGGAGCACAGGAACGAATCAAGGCAAACAAAACAAGCGATTCTAGAGAGAGATATGTGAATTCCTCCACATTAAGGACATTCCAGTGGGTAGATCCATCGCTATGTCCACGAAAAGGAGAAATAACATAAGAAACCGACACGGTGGAACTTCTTCTGTGCAATTAAGATGGATTCCAGATTGTGACCTCTATGGACAATATGAACAAATATTAAAGGAGCTCAATTTGCAGTTACTTTGCGACAGGTAGGATTGATGGTTGAACTGATGGAGGTTATTTAGATAATAATCGGTTTTGATAATAATAACTGATTCAGTCTTTGAGCTAGTTAAGTCAAGTAGAACATAAAGCAATGGATTCAAGCTACAAGGAAGATGTTGTGATAATAACATATACAAAATATGTTTCACTTACAAAAAAAGGGTACACAGATACTATTAACATGTTTAACAATAGCTTAGATAAGTATTTCCGAGAGATTGGTAAATTCTATCTAATTTAGTGATGTAAGTGGAGCGCATAGTCTCTGCTTCTTCTTATAAACCTGTAATTGAAACCAATTATATAAACATGTGTGGTATTTTGAGGAGTATGGTTTGAGTTTGAGTGATTTAGCGCTAAAAGTTATTTCCTAATTTCTTCTTACAGTCATGTTGTTTGCTACACATTCAAAATGGAAATAAGCTTCTTTATTCCACTAGTCTTTTGGTAGAGGTAAGCTGGAGTGAGCATTCTGAAATGAGCACAATAAATTCATTTAAAATTAAATTACTAAAACTCTCCCTAGCAAAAATACTACTACTCAGTGTAACCTAATAGTGAAGGAAATAATGCATGAGGCAATGTTTCAAACAAGGGAGGCAAAGTTGGTAATGAAAGAATAAAGTCCTGCCTTGGCCGCTAACGTTTGGCTGCCGAACTCAAGTGAAAAAGAGCAATATAGAAAATATAAGTGCAGATGCAAACAAACCAGAGGCCTCAAACCTGAACAAACAAATACACAAACGTTGTGTTTTCATTAAAAGGGAAAGAGAGATTGATTATTTCTTCCGTTACAGCAAACCTCAATGTTTAGCCTTCAAAAAACGACAAAGATGAATGTTTTGGAGTAATTTAAGGACGTTGAAGGTTGGTTAGATAGAAGAGAATAACGTTGAAGAAGGGGAGTAGGAGAGTGAGGGAGAAGAAGATTAAACTGAATAAGGTTCGGTGAAATGTTGTTTACAATAATAAAAACAAATTGGATTGTATTGATTGAGGCTGAATTGCTTGAGAAAAAGAAAACTGAGTTGACTGTGTAAAGCCTTAAGATTAAAAGAATAGGCTGAAAGTCTAAAAAATAACTAAGAAGAGATATTTAAAGCACAAAACATACTTAGTCACAAAGTAGGCATAAAATATAGACTTAATACACAATCGAAGTTATAAGATACAGAATAACAATGCCATGAATCCACACACAACACAACCACAAAGAAGCACAATTTAAAGCAAAACTCTAACTTAGTTTCCGAACCATGGATTGGTGTAGGATAGGAGAGCTGATGCAATGTTAATTCCAGTGTAATCGGATTAAGGGTGGTGGATAATTGACCTTGCCTATCGGCTCTGAAGGGAAACACCGCCATCCACCAGGTCTTCCGCTAAATACCTGTTAATATCTTCCTAATTATTGACCCAGAAACGAGAGATGATGAGAACAATTCGGACCAGTTAGAGGCTCCAAGCATAGGAAGTTGATGGTCCGAGATGTTCGTGTACCCTTATTCAATTCAAAGTACAAAAGTAATTATAACTTTATAAAAAGTGAACCTGAAGAGTGGACACAGATTGTGTGGTATCATGCTTGGGAGAGGTGGGGCTCGTAGTGTGATTTCCTGCTAAGCAGAAAAAAAAATAATAATTTAATGATAGGCTTCAATACTGAGCTTGTCCCGCAGAGTGGTAAAAAGTGGCAAATGGTTTTCATCGGCTAAAAATGTAATATTTTAGAATCAGATTTTAGTCGCATGCAAAGCGTCGTATAGCTGAAAGATTTACCTCATCATGCACCAAAAAGATGAGGAAATTTGTGAGGGGCAGCGTTATAAGTTTAAGTATCATTTCCAGCGTCCTTTTGTCCGGTTTTGTGGTAAATTAAACTGAAGTATACAAGAATTTGTATCAAAATCAAGTGATTCATCTTCTCTGAACATCTGTAGAACGTGAGTCTTTATTCATACAAGGCAATTTGCAGTGCCACAAAGCCCTGAGGGTGAAGCAGATCTTGGATACTGAAAATATTGATGCGATGAATTAGCCTTCGCAGACCTTTGATTTAAAAGACTCGAGGAGGAAAAGGTTATGGTAGGGAAACCAACGAAAATTAAAGGTAGATGGCAAAATTTCGTGGACGAAAAGAATGTGTCAAATTGTAGAATTTCTGCGGTCAAAGATTCGCTAAAGTCAATCAGAACAAAGAATTGCATATTTCCTATTAATATTTTGATCAGTTTTCTATGAGATATTTATGAATTTTTCTGCTTTATTTTGTAATTTGCTTATCTTTCTCTCATTTTGGACGCATTTCTTATTAAATACAGATTACTTTTCTTATTAAGTTTTAAGTCGCTGTTCTACGCAACGAGAATTGAATACCATCAGAGGCAAATTTAGAAAAAAATTCTGTTGAAATTAATCCAGAATTTTAATTCAGTGTAAATCAATGTACATTAATGGCCAAAAGATTTGAGTAAAATATATATATTTTATTTTTTTCATTCGTTTTTTTAAATTTAGGTGATGGGGATAATGATTCTAATATAAAATTATTGATGGGTGTCTTTGAAAATAAATGGAACGGAGAATAAGGGAAACCACAAGAGATAAAAGATTCTTTATTATTGACGTCTCGCTCCTCTGGAGCTTCCTCAGAGTCACAAGAAATGACCGAGATCGTCGCCTTATATTCGCATAGGACTGAACATTACTCTGACCATCGTCTGAGCTGCAATTGTAAGCAAACTAATGATGGAGCGTGTGTTGCTTTACCCGCCTCTTTAGAAAATAAAAGAACCCTATAAAATAATTACATCAAATAAAAATAAGTATAAAATTTTTAAACAAAGAAATAAATTACTTGTTATGAATTTCATTTTGAGAAAATGAAAAAGTCTCTTCATTTCGAATCGCTGAAAGTCAAACATCAAATGTTATAAACTTATCTTTCCTAATCTGTGATTTGTACTGTCAACTGACTGCAACTATCTTCTCTTCAAAGGGTTCGAGTTTAGCATAAAAAGTACAGCTAGAAAAGGGTTAAAGTAGTAAATAGTATCTTTCTCGCCGTTGACTACGCCTAAGAAATTTCTTCCAAGGATAATGAAATGTTAAGTTGTGGAACCGTAGACATCTTTAGTCGCTCTGTGGGATTTGGATAGCAATTTTACCTAAAACTTGGTGCCATTGAACCCATAAATTTATTAATTTCTCTTCTTACACTTACTTCTACTTCTTTATGGATGACCTGCGCCAGAGAGGTGAGTGAATGGATACATGGGAATTACCTCTTACCTTAGAAAAGAACATCGCACATGTGAACTCCAAGTCCGTTTACCCACAACCTGGGCATGATCTAAATGTCACTAATGTGCAGAAAGAATTTGGTACATTGATTAGAAGTCACTTGATTTACTCTCGACTGTATGCTGTCGCAGAGAAAAGGGCTCATGGACTCTTAAGTTACATTAAGAGGCAGTTAAGTTTCCAAAATAAAGAAAATGTGTTACCCTTCAAAAACTCTGGAGTACGACCTCACATTGAGTACAACTTAAGATATGGTCTCCGTGCCTTCGAATACAGATCCAACGCCTTGAAAGAGTACAAGTAAGCTCCACGAAACTGATCCTGTTCCTTCGGCACAGATACTATCAGAAGCGAGTGCAAGAGTTTGGACTATTCTCGATAGAGACTATGAGACTGATAGAGATGTTGAAAATTCTTCCATGTATGGACTATTTTGACCACTGGAAGTTATATACCTTTAGCCAGAGAGCCCCAAAGAACCTCGGGTGGAAGTTCCGGACTACTTTAGCGGGACACTACTTAACTTAAAGAATATTCGAGACTTAGAACGAGCAACCTGTAGAAGCGGTTAATTGCTCCAGTGTAAAGGAATTTAAAGATCAAAATTACCGACATTTTTATAGGTTTCTTTTCAACTTTTTAGTGCAGTTTTTCTCCTAGAATTTAAAGTGTACTACCAAAAAGAGTATAAGAAGCACAAAGTCTATAAATTGTCCATAAATCGTCAATAAATTACTAGAGCTAAACAAAATAAAAATGTGTGAAAGATAAATAATCACAGATCCTTCTGCAGGCAAATGGATCAGGTGATCAAACCCTGGGGTGTTGGAGCCTGGAGTGCGCATGATATGTTAACAGCAGCAAGGTTTCTCATGATTCACATTACCTTCCAGTGAGATTGTGTAAAAAGATACACGTAAAAGTAGAGAAGTAAAAAAATGACGTGGCAGTAGAAACAGAAACCGGTGCGAAGAACGAAGACATGTTCACAACTACCATCCTGGCCAGAGTCCAGAGCGAGGGGTGAAACAGCCCCCCTCCTCGGAAATAGTTGGTAAGAGTCTTATAAAGTAAGTGGCGACAAAGTGTATAATGTAAATGTGTATACGGAATAAAGCCAAGGTAGACTCAACTCAGTTTGAAACAGCCAGGGTCACCAGGGCCCGGAGAGCGTGTTGCTCTTCCAGTTACTAGGAATCTATACTGAGCGCTCTCTTACGGTGGCTTGCGGAAGCCGGTGGAAGAGATGGTGGGAGAGTGCTTTCATCAATGGTGTTTTTTCCCCTTCAGTTGTCTGAAAGAGCTTTGATCTATTTAGCAGCTCTTCGTTATGAAGAGCAGTCGTTTGAGGTCACATATTTTCAAAGAATTCTTCTGAATTAGTCTTCATTATTTGGTTCTGATTTTTAATTCACCCTTTCCTCCGTTGGCTTATTTCTCGTATCTCTCTCTCTCTCTCTTTCTTTGGTGTTTCATCGCTCATAGCAAATGCCTTCGTCGGTTGCAACTGTTCCTCTCGTTTATCATTTTGAAAGAAAAGTTGCATCGTTCACAATTAGAAAAGAATAAGATTAGGAATATTCAATAATTGTTGAGGTATCAACAAAATTGTTTAAAAATGCTACACAAAAAGTCACAACAAAGAAACCTATTTAAAATTGTGTTTTCGCCGCTTTCCTCTCAGCCCCTCTGGAATATTCGGAACCGGTAATTATGGGAATGAGAAGAATTAATTATCATCTCACTTATCTGAGTGATGGCTGAGCCAATGAATACCATGAAATGTGTCAGAATTAATGAAAGAACACCTGTAGTATGAGTCGATAATAGCATGCATTGTTATGTTGAAATGAATTGGTCCACAACATAAAATGAACAATAAGTATTTTGTCTTCCAGTTTCGTTGCAATCGAGATGGGTCGAGAAAGTGAGGCGAGAACTCGACTCTCTGAATGACTTACGAAGTGATCCCTTATTTTTAATAATTATTTTTTTAATTTTGATTTGGGGGATTTTTATTAATGTGTTTCACTACTCCCCTGAATAAATTGATAATAATTTAGGAATTATTTGAAATGTCAACTTGATATTTCAATCACTGTTCATTTTCTCTATCTATTTTCATCCGGCCCATTATTAGTGGCTTGATTGGATTGTCTCATTCGCGTTTCCTTCTAATCTTGGAGAGTTTCCAATCAATCCAGGAAATGTATTCTGTGATCTTAGGTTCTCTCTGCCTCTCTCCCAGGGACGACGTTCATCCCTTCGCTCTACTTTGCACATATTTCTATCTTTCTCTCTCTATTTTTCTTCTCTAGGATAATTCAAATGAAATTATTATAGCAAAAGGCCAACGAGATCGATTCTCTTCCGTTGCAAAACCTTTAAACAAACAAGTTTGTGTTGATTTTCCTTAATTTAGAACCGCTTTCGCTAACAGAAGGATCAACAAAAACTTCGCGACGATTATCCAATTAAACTTTTTTGCCAAATGTTAGCGTCGAGGCGCCATTCTTAGACAGTGATCGATCCCACTCTGGACAGCCATTAAGAAAAAATGAGGAAATTATTGATTCCTGAAATTAAAACGAAACGTATGGACGCATCCGCACCAACAGAATGTGAAGAGTTTGTTGAGATATTTATGATGTTAGAGGATGTGAATGTGTACGAAAGGAACCCGCAAAGAGCGGACGAAAGGTGTGACTGATTTGAGCCACAGGAAACTCATGTAAAAGGAGATAAAGGAGGCAAGAGTAACTTTTTTAAATGCCATTGAGGGTCAAAGATAAGCTATGATCAAATTACCATAAATATTTCAGCGCTAAAAAACTATTTCCTAACAAACTTATAAAATTATAGAGAAAGAAATCGGCCTCACAATTTTGATGATATGAGAACACTGGTCGGTGATTATTTACTGCTGTTGCCTAAAGCTTCCTTTAAGCCAAACAAAAGCTTTTTCTTTATTTTTGAACGAGAAAGAAAGGAGAAAAGCTCTTTTTAATTTCTTCCACTAACTTCCAATTAGACGGTAAAATCTGATAACTTGTTCTCTTCCGACCCTAATCTTCAAGATGGCCTTCCTACCCTAATCTTCAAGATGGTCTTCCTACCCTAACTTCAAGATGGCCTGCCCAAGTTAATGAAGAAAACATTTATTTAGAGACTTCTTTAGACAAAAGTCTTGTTCCGCTGCTCTTGCCGCCTAAAGGAGGACTGAGGTCGCTTTTCCTCCTTTCAATTTGGAACTCGCTTGATTGACGACTGTAGACAATCACGTCTCGAAACGTTAAACCTCTGCCGTCTCTCGTTTGATGCTGTCCTTGCCTCCTGTCCAACGACCGCAGTTAGTCTCCATTCACAGTACCATTTGCGACATCACTATGACAACCTTTCTAACCGACTCCTCGCACCATCTCTCCTCGGCCGACCTTGATACCTCTTTCCTTAGATCATTTTCCAATGCCGTTTATCCATTCGCTTCATGACCGATTCAACTCTAAGACGTAATCGCTAATGATCAGATGCGTATTGAGGCGGGTTTGATGCGTTGTCAAGGAGACTTACCATTGCCATAGCAACCACATTATTTAGCTGCGCGCGTTGCAAATTAAGTTTTAAAATATACTTAATATGGCGGGGGCCACTGATATGCGAAAGCGAGCACGTATCCTCTGACGAAAACGGTGATTGTTTAAATAGCCAATTTAAATATTCGGTATTAGATTATTTGCCGCAAAGGGGTGTAGGGGATAGCCGGATCAATGCCTCTAATATAAATGAAATTTACAGTAGCAGCGTGCCCTTTCGACCCCGCCGCCCCAAGAGAAACTATTGGTCTCTCTTGAATGGTCCTTCCTATCCTGTAGAAACACAAAAATGGTGAAAGAGGGAGTTAAACGTTCTAAAACAAATTATTAATAGATTATTTATACCTCAGACCTCTATCTTAAATGTGAGTAGGTATAAATAAATGAAAAAGTATATTAGGAACGGGCAATAATTCATAGGGAGAGAGAACAACAATTTTGAGGTAGTATAGAAAATGGAATAAATATTTTTTTCTCAGAATCGAACCTTTTTCTTTTTTTTTAAGGGACTATCTGGAGACTGCCCACTTGGGCATAAGTCGCCGCAAACAAACATCCTAGTTCAAGGCTACTTTAAAATAAAAATTTGAGAAAAAAAGGGTAAAAAGGAAAGATGACAATTAGGAAGCACCAATCCAAACCAATCATTAGTAATATGAATCTGAAGGCGAGATTCGAATATGCCGAAACTCGTGTTATTTGGAGGGATGGAGATTAAGAGAGAATTCGTTTCAGCGACGAAGGTAAATTTAATATAGTTGGATCTGATGGCAGACCCTTTGATAGACGCGCTGTGCGTGACAGACTTAACTCTAAATGTGTTAAAAATTCTGCCAAGCTCGGTAAAAGCAGCGCCAAGATATGAGGGATGTTTTCGTCCGAAGGAGTTGGTCTGCTAGTAGAAATAATTAGAACGTTAAATGCGAATGTGTACTTAAACCTCATATAACAACATGTTATACCTTCACTCTCAGCATCTATGAACCAGCCAGCAGTATTCATGCAGGACAATGCTCCACGCCATACTGAAAAGCGAGTAAAACACTATTTAGAACATTAAGATATCGAAGTAAGGCAGTGAGTGGCCTGCTTAGAGCCCGGACCTAAACTCTCAATTGGTAACCTCTACAAGATCATTGGAGTCATAGTTCGAGACGAGCAGCTTTCAATTGTGACGGATTTATTGGCGGAAGTTGTGCAAGTATGGAACAAAATAACACCATAACTCTGCAATAGGATGCTGTGGTCGTGGTTGTGCCGAAGTAATAGAAAGCAAAGTCCTCAAAGCCTCAGATTAATTGTTTTAAGTTTCATCGTTGTCAAATCTTGCTTTGTTTGAGTATTTGCTTACTAAGCAATTCTTTGAATGATCGTTCTCTTATTTTGCACGTGTCAATATTTTATTTTGTTAGTTTATTGAGTATAATTTCTCAAATATACGATTGTATCATATGAAATATTCATAAAATATATTAATTTCATAGCTTTATGTACCATATAAATTTCATTTACCTTCTCATAATAATACTTTTTAAATAATTTTAATAAAAATCGTTCTCTTAACCAATAACATCAGCAATATACAAGCGATAAACAATATATTAATTATACAAGGAAACACAAAAAAAGAAGAAAAACAAAGTTTTAAAAGAATCCCTAAAACTAATGTGGAATAAGAAACACTTTAAAGCAACAAACATAAACCGACAAATTAAATTAAAAAAACTAAACAAACTCATTGGATTAACAAAATATGGTAAACTACCCAAGAGGTCGATATGATATAGATTAAAAATGACAACGCGATAATTGAAATGGTAGACAAGTCTATCTATCTGTGTTAAGAGATTACAATGTCACCAGGAAATCTGGAAAAAAAAGAACCACTCGAACTGGGCAAGTACTTCAAGAGCAAAATGCCGATGGGACTGAAAAGAAAAGCACACAACCAATGCCTAATTCTAACGATGACCTCAGGAGAGAATCTCGGACGATAAATGAACCAGAAAAATTGTCCAAGATCGAAATGATTGCATTTACAAATCATTTTAATATAATATATATATATATATATATATATATATATATATATATATATATATATATATATATATATATATATAGGGGGGTACGAAGTATAGATTGCATTAACAAATCATTTTTAATATGTAGACATACCCTTAGTTAATTATTTTTTTAAAAGTTCTTTTAGCATTTATTGAATTTTGTGAATCAAAGCGTAAATTCTTAAAACCATCACCCGTTTAAAAGATGTGAAGGACTTGTGTATCCGCGTTGAAGCGAGAAGTCAGCGGGCAATATGTTCAAGATGTTGAGCCCCACTTTGAGCAGATCTGGGATCAAACAGCTTAAAGAGAAGGCGGTTTTCTCCAAAGTGGGAACACCACCCTGTCCCGATCCCTGAGGACCAAAACCCTTATATGGAACACGATGAACAAGTTAATGCAAAGACAACTTGCTTGGGAGGCCAAAGTGAGCTATGGAACCAGGAAAAAAATGCTGAGAGATGATCTGAAACATCGTCCATTTAAGATCGCTAAAGGACATCTGCTTTCCAGCCACACCAAAACAAAGAAGGTCTAAAGAGCAAAACTCCAACGGTGACTTGATCACTTTAAGATTTCAGTTCTGTGAACGGAAAAGAAGTTCATTGTCCATATGATCCACGACACATAGAATGATTGTGTTGGACACAAAGTAAAAATGAGACTGGCCAAACGGTAGATATCTTTCAAGAGACAGAAACCAGTTTCGGTTATGGTGTGGGTGGGTGTAATTAATGTGCCAAAATCACCTATTCTTTGAAGGGGGGTCGTAGAGTCGAACGTCGATGCTAGCCGAGGATTGACTGCGGTGACGCAGTCATTCCCAGTACGCGGTTTAATTAATCATAATCGACTTCGGTTGACCTAAATAAACAATTCTTAGACGTTCTGGGTTTAGAGAAACTGATTGTAAAAAAATAACTTTACTATATACAAAGAAAATATTATTAGCAAAAGTAAATAAATGAAAATAAATAAGATGAGGCCCGGGGTACCAACTGGGGGGGGATACAAATGACTCGAAGGAGACGAGAGTCCGAAAGAGGATGTATGGTGATTGCTTCCAGGGAAAGGGGGAGAGTGCAAATGGCGGGCAGACTCATGTAAAGCCTAATTAACTGGACGCTTTGGATACGACTATGAAGCGGGGCGCTGCAAAGTTCCAATTGCAAAATTCCTTCTTATTTAACCTTGCTGAGAAATGAACGAGGGAGTACTCCAGACGAGAACTAAATAGATATCCGAGTGATAGATGCCTGTCCGTGTCTATCGTCTGTCGGGCGGGAACTCTGGCCTTAGGTACGTGCGAGGATGGGTGGAGAGGTGTCGCGTTGCGTTCGAAAAGAAAGAGGTATAAATTATCCATAATAACATTCCTAAACGATAAAAAGAAGCACTAATTTAATAAACAATATCTAATTTTTTTTATAGAAAATAAGAACATCACCTTCGTTCTAACATAATACACTTAGCTACGAAATTATTCGTACGCCAAGTAATATCCAGTATTTACGCTTATTTCTTGAAAGTGGAAGGTCGCATGAACCATGTTGAATATATATTGGTAAGAATATGGAGAGGAATGCAAAACATGTGTTCAGAACTATTAATGTAATATAACAATTCCAGAACAGGAATATTACAAAAGCTACATAGTCAAAATTATTCGTACAGCGGGGAAATCATAATTTCTTTTATAATTATACACGTTTCAAACACTGTATTTCATGTATAGAGCATTCCAGAATATTCTCCCACCGGAATGTTCCAGAAATATCGTTGCCACTTAGTTACTAACATTACGTGGATCACACATGTTTAATCCGTGTGAGTCTCTTGATGGGAAAGACGAAGGAGCTCAGCCTTGACTTACGGCAGAAGATTATTGACTTGCACAAGTCAGGAAACAGTTTCATCAAGGCGTTTGGCTGCACCTAAACTCAACGGTACAATCTGTTATAAAGAAGTTTAAGGAATGTGGCACGACGGAATCTTTGCCTCTGCGTGGAAGAAAACCGAAAATGTCAGCAAGAACTCTAGGGAAATAGACAAATACAGAAATAGTAAAAAACTACAATTACTTGACATACAAATGACATGACACAAACGAACCCACGGTGGGCAAAATTGAAAGAAGAGCAGAGATGAAAATGTTTTCATTCATTTGCATCGATTTGTTGTCATTAGATGACCCAGGAATCAACTAACGTTCATATTGGACCCATAAGGATATAAACCTTTAATCCTTCCACAAAATTATTGAATGGACGACTTAATTCATTAAAACCATTTCAAGTAGCCCTAAATTCTGCTTGGTTATGGTGAAGGCCATAAATTAGAATTCATTTTGATCATCTACTTGTAGCTGATTAGGAATGCAATTGTATTTAACTCTCTCGTAAGATTAAATTCAATCACCCTTTCCTATTGTTTCACTAAGAGTATTAACGGTTCGAACAAAGGACACCGCAGTCAGAGAAGTTTGTCTTATTGCTTATAAAATAGATTAAGGAGTCATTCCGCAATTACGGTTACAACACTGCTGGTTCGTTATCTCGACCTCGAGGATAGAAGTCGGAAACACAAACAGCTTTCATTTTTCAGGACAACTTTTGAAGCGCCATCAAGAAAATATCGGCACACTGAAAGATTGCTTTATTCACTTGCAATCGGCTATCAACTGCCTTGATAAAATCTGGATGACTTTGAATGCATAGGAATATGTCTATCCCTTATATAGTAGCCCATTATCCACAATGTAGAGTATACGATACTCATCCATTTTATATACAAACTTCAACGACGCCATTTGTTGTGGCTTCAGGTACCTAAAATTCATTTCAGATTTTCTTAGTAAGATTAATTTGAGAGTAAGTAGATAGGATGCGAGATTTTCGAAAATATTGAAAAAACACGTTTAAAAGAGAGATGGGACAAATTAGAGATAACCTGCAAAAACAAAATTTTAAAGCTACGAGGGGCGGTCAATAAGTTTTGCCTTTCGGATATAAGGAAACGAGATATGAGGAAAAGTGTTTTATTATTTATCAATATAACTACCCTCGACTTCAATACAGTTGCGCCACTTGTCCCTGAGGCTTCGAATTCCCGACAACCAGAAATCTCCCGACTGCTGTTCAATCCACTCCTGGATGGCGAGCTGGACATCTTCATCGTCCCCAAACGGCGTCCATGCAGTGCAGCCTTGAGCTGGCGGAATAGAAAGTAGACGCTAGGGGCCAGATCTGGACTGTAGGGAGATGGTTGAGTTCCTCGAATCCGCACTTGTACAGGGCAGCTTGTGCAACTCTGGCCTTGTGGACTTTGACGACGTTGAAGTCGATCATGGGGCGTGAGGTTTCGTGAAGTTCCTAGGGACCCAACAGGCAGAGACCTTGGTCATGGCCAAATTGTCATGGATGATGTTGATAACACTTCCATGTGATATTCCAAGTTCTCGCTCGATTCCTTCGACTTTCACCCGTCGATTTTCGAGGATCCTCCTCTCTACACGGGCCACATTGTCCTCGTTGGTCACGTCTGACGGGCGTCCTAGACAGGGGTCATCTTCAAGGGACTCACGACCATGGCGGAACTCCCTATTCCAGCGAGCAATGGTTGCATGGGAAGGGGCAGTGTCGGTGTACACTGCAACCATGCGTTCATGGATCTCTTTTGCATTCTTTCCTTCCTTGGTCAAAAATTTGATCACTGCGCGGTGCTCAACCTTCTCCATTGTTGAAAAATTTGTGACTGACGATCTGCGATCAGCTACTGCTTCTTAAATAGACGAGGCAGTAGAGTGCGGCTACAGGTCCTGACTTGTCATGACTTGTCCTAACACCCCCACAAACAGCCATCCCCCTTCCTCTGTTTTGCCCTACTGATTCGCAAAACTTATTGACGGCGCCTCGTAATAGAAGTAAATCGGATCTCATTTCTTTACGTAACAAATTATAACGTCTCAGAAATTAAATACAATAGGATATAAGTAAAAACACCCGGAGAAGTTAAGATTGCATCTAAAAAACTTCCCTTCTTTTCACCTACAAAGTAAAAGATTGTAATGAAATGATAATGAATCATTTAATGGCACTGGGCCCAAAATATACAAAATGAAGGGAATAAAAAGCAGGAGCGGAAAGAGTTATCGGAAGAGGGACAGACGACGAAGGGAAGAAAATTAACGAGTCGTAACTCGCCGTAGGTCGGTCGTCGAAGGAGCGAGGCAATCACGCCACACCAATGGCGTCAGGCTTGCAACAGAATGGTATAAAAATAAGGTGGTTAGGCAACACGAAATGGTGATGACGGTAGAGAACATAAGACAGAAAACAGAGGATATAAGCGTATTGAACTCGCTGCCGAGGATGCGCGGAATGTTACCTAGGACAGTCAGTCTCTGATTATAATCTGCTGTGACCCATTGTGAGGGAGTGAGGGATTATCACCTGCCATCCTAAACTTTATAGAAATAACTCGGTCCTTATTAGAGATAAGGTTTCAACTCTTTATTTTTTTGTTGTATGTAAATATTATTTAAGTTAGAATATTTCCATTTGCTTGGATTTCTGGTCAATTAATGACTGAAGTGGATTGTATCCTTGTCAGGCAAATTGCTGTCTCCGCCCCATTAGAGCATGAGGAGTTCTCTCGGGCTTCATTGAAGTGATTTGTCATCGGACCAAATGACCTGAGAATATATATGGCAGCTCCGTTCGCTCTCGATAAGGGGTTTATCAAAGTACTTCTTCGACGCATGTGCCATTGTCGGGACTTGTCTGGAAAGCGACCACCTCTTTATTGGGAAGCTTTTTTGTTAAGATGTGCTTCATTTAAGCGAAGCTGTGGAATGATGGATTTTGCTTCACTGGAATGCACCGCTAAACACTTTTGCAGAATCGAAATTTTGGAATAAATTTATATGGAGAAAATTAAATTTAGGAAGATAGGGCTTTAATTTTGGATAAGGCATAATTACTAGTCATTAAGCGTGGAGAGATGGTTTGTGGACGGTTGGACCCCCTGAAGACTACGGGAATTCCCTCGCAAGGCATTGATTATAATATTCACACTTAAAAAGTAACCACACAAAAAGTAAAGCGAAATTTACTGATTTAAATCATTACGAAATTTCAAGTTACAAAGTTCTGATACCAAAGTAGGAAAGTAGATGAAGAGAAGTGCAACTACAGTAGGTGACCTGTCATTAGAAGAAACCATAGTAGAAACCACTGGAACTCTGAGATTTATTGGTTAACGTTTCCCTCATCCCGAGCTTCTTCGCACCAATAAATCGAGCGAAACATCGACCAATAAACTTCATGTTTTCGAGTGTTTTTCCTTCTAACTTTTGCTGCAAGACGCCACGTGTCTAGAATTTGCCATTGCTAGACCTAACCTACAAAAGCAGCATTAGAGATGATTTGATGACAAGTTAGAGCCGATTTTCGAAGAAGACAGCTTAAGGTAGAAGCGAGGGAAGCAGCCACTTATTTCTCTTGGTTTTGGGGAAGGAATTGATCGCATTAGATCTGCCCTCAAGACAGATTGTCTAAGGAAGTGTGACAGTGGTCTGAAAGTGACTTGTACTGAGACGAGGAGAAGAGAAGCCTCGTTTGTTTAACTCCTTGTTATCTATTGGCGGGATATCCAGTCTTCTCCTCTCTATCTACACGATCATTAGCTTTCTTTACAGCTAGTAAACCAGCATAAGCATTTTGCATTATTATCCCTTGTTTTTCAGCTAAATTCTCACTGAAAATACTTGCAACCCAGCTCTCTACCAGCACTTAAATCCTCTATTCATTCCTCTGTCAATCGCAATCTTATCCATCATATCCACCACCTCTAAATTTATCCAAACTCTTCACTTACAACAATAAACAGATTTACCCTCACTGTAATTCCTGCATTCACTGTTTCTTCTTACCCTTAAACGGTGCGATGTGAAATTTATCGCATAAGTTCAACATAAAAGAAAATAAAAGAGTTAATTTTTACTTACAAATTTACATGTTTAGGAATTGAAGGATTTTATTATCTATTTCATTCCATGAAATCGCCATCGGCCTCAACTACACTCTCCAGGTGGCGTCGGAACTTGCTACAGGCCTTCTTGATAATCTCCCCTTTTTTACACGGTTAAAAGTATGATTATCCTCGACTTAAGCTCCATATTGGTGTTGCAAAGGGGCTTGAGCACACTCTCAAAACCACACACCACGCATTATGGTTTGCAGCCTGGGGAGTTGGAAGGCGAGATGTTCGGAGTGATGTGATGAAGAAAATTGTCTGACATCCAAGACTGGGTCGTCATGCTTGTGTAGAATGTTGCAGAGTCATGATACCATTCGTACTTCCTTCTAGCGTTCCCCTCTTGGACCAGAGAAACGGCAAATACAGGTATTTGATGTACTCCACAGTATTGATTCTGAGGACCTCCGGGAAGATAAAAGGGAGCATAACTTGGTCCCGTTACTACCAACCCCAAATAACATTATGTGAACTGGGAATTGGTCTTCAGGACTCTCAGTACATCTTTGGGGGACACAGCAAGCGAAATGTTGTTTTAGAAGTTCACCATCCGGTCCTGGCAGAAATTCTTCTGCCCTGAGAAGAACCAAAGCATGTCAAGCTTTAGAGAGTGTTTCAGTTTGTTAACAAGCTTCGCAGCAAGTTCCTTCCACTTGTCCTTCGTCTTCTGTGACAGAAGTTCGCTCTTTCACAAATTGTAGGATTTGTAGCGGATATATCCAAGCTCTAACTGCGAGATAGGAAACTTCGATACTCCATTGTTACTAGTTATTCACTCCAATGACTTCCTGGATTCGTTGACATTGATGGCCTGGATCTCCAAAAAAGAATCTATAGGCTCTCTTCGTATTAGACCGCCTATAATGAGGTTTCCAAAAGCTCCAGTACCCTCATAACCTCAATCTGACTCATCGAACTCTTTTCTGATCCTTTGCACCGTCCTTTGATTGACGCAAAAACACTCGGAGAACTTCGCATTGGAGCTACCGGCGGCAATCCCAAGCAGCACATATTTCCTTTTCCAAATTTATAGAAAGTTGAATTCTGACATGATGTGGCTTTCTTCACAGATGATACACAACTGAGTCTATAATGATCTGTGGGAGAGAGAACCGACCACACACAACCCGGGTGTTCGGAATTCAGCGTTGCCAATGGCGAAAAATTACTTATCGCACCATATATGTCATACAGGGGCATTGTATTCTTCCAGTCCTGAGGCGCTCGTCTATTTTCAAATGGCTTACAACACCGCCACCTGTCTCATCCCATAAGCCATTCACTACCATTTTTTAGCATCTGAGCTTTTATATCATCTACTCCAGTGTCTTTCTTATTTTCGAGACTTCTAAGACCCCTAACAAACTCTTGCTAGTTTATCGCTTCCATACCACTACAATTTCCGGTCCAACGCGAATGGTATATCCATTTGCCTCATCTTTCATTTTCGCATTATGCAACAAATCAAACAATTCTTGTCACCCAGTTTTGACTTGTTCATTGTCCCTCTTTTATTCTAGGCTTTGTTGTTTATCAAGCGACTTTCTTATAGAATAGCTTCGTTTGTAGTTAGATCTCATTTAGCTTTCCACTAGACGTTTCACAGCGTCACACCACCACTCCACATTTTTCTTCCTCTTTCTAGTCTTGATACACTCACACACAGCCATTGTACAAGCTACTGTCACATCTATAAATTCATTCCGCATATGCTCTCTCTCCCTACGCGCACTTATTTCCTCTCTTCTATTTTCAAGCAATCTCACATACTTTCCCTTTTCAATTCTGATTCTCCCTTCCCCTTCACTTTCCTCACATCTTTTTATCCACGGAAAAACCAGGTTAACTCTACATTGCACAATTATGTGATCAGATATTCCCATACTCATACCTCTCACAGCTTGGTTCTGAATAAAGGACCTTCACTAGGACTCGTAGAAGAAGCGAAAATGGAAAATTCTGAAATCCACGACCAAGTAGAACCGCTTGATGAAGAAGATCCTGAACATGCTGAAGCATCCTCATGAGTAGCAGACGATCTCGTTCTTTTCAGAGGAAATTAACCTTCGCCAGGAACAATTGCGCAACATATAAAACGGCAGGTGTTTAGCCTACAATATATGTGACATCCCATGCATCATGGAGATGAATTTGCCCTCAACTGTGATGGTCTTTGGATGTCTCTTCAGCCAGGCGGACGTCATGCTGCTCCACATTTTTTACCCCTGATTTTATTCCCTTGGATTACTATGTGTGGAGCGAGTTTGGAGACAGAGACCAACTGTTGTGTCTGCTACTTTACGAACTAGCTTATGGAAAAACTCAAGGATTTGTTCGAAGATCTTCCCAGGGACAGTCAAAAACGCATGCGACCATATTCCGAGCCGTCTTTAGGCGGCGCTTGAAGCTGAGGGAGGCTACTTTGATATTCATTTTACCAATTTCTTCCTGATTTTTTGGGCCGAATCATTTGTTGAATATTCATACTGCAGCTGAACGACATATTCTAGGTAAACACAGAAATCTGTTTCACCTCTAGTAAAGTCAGTTTAATAACAAATACGTTCTGAAATTGGCCTAAGCATTTTATTTCAACTATTAATTGGTCAATTGTGGAAGACATTTACTAAGGAGTAAATTATATAGCAGGAAAAGCTGGAGATGCAAAACAAGATCAAAATTAGAGAATTTAGCTGACCCTTATTTCGCCTTCGCTGCTAAGCTGAATAGTAATGAAAGCTTCGTGGAAAGAAGAAAGTATGGGAAAAATACGACAGAAAATTCTGAGTCAGTCACAAAAGAGTCAGATTTACCTCTGAACTAACCACATGATAAGAAGTGTTTCTTGAGTAGAAATATAACAGATTTGTAGTTGTATGAACACAAAACGCCACTCCAGGAACTACCTTATAAGAGGCCAAGACGAGGAAATATAACGTCGAATCAATAGAGTTGTTCATAATGAAGCCAAAGTCCTCTGCACCCATTGAAGAGACAACTGCTATGCCCTGAACAAGTGAAAGAGCCAACAAAGTATACTTAACACCTCAATATTCTCCTAATTCCTTTCTTTATTGTGTACCGTTAAATTAGTTATCTAGTCTTAAGTTATTTTGCGTCAAATAATAATAAATATTTAATTAAAATTGAAATGAGGTTACGGGATAAATTAATAATAAAATTTAAAATCATTTAATTTTCTTTGTTTTAAACCTCATATAATGTGAGCTTAGGAAAAATCTTTAGGTGAAGGTTATGGTATGTTTTATGATTTTTCCCTCTACATAACCACGACATAACGCTTTCGTTGTAAAATTTGTTAGGATTTGCTCCAGACGAGATTTTACCTTGTTTTAATAAAATCTTAAGTGTTTAGGATACCAATCTCTTGCCCCACTCCGTCTCCATCGGGCACACAGGAGGAGGCTTTTCATGCCCACCCAGCAGGAGGGGGCTTCCCCAAGGAGCCCCAGATGCTGAATGGGGTGATGGATTGCTCTCGTATCCGCATATCCTAACTGCCTCAATCATGATTATTCAAAAAAGTAAAAGTCAAAATATTGGAGGCGAATTGCTTAAATTTTAAGAGCGAAAGTATTTTCCGTTATTCAATACCATATAATTAAGTTCACTTTTAGCCTTTACTTGGTTTGGTGATTTAAGAGAACTTCAGCAATGGGCCATTGAAGGTAGTGCGTCGATGAAGTTAAGCTTCAAACAAAATAGAGAGTAATTATTTACTAATCTAACCTAATTAACCACATAACCTAGGTTAAAATGGGTTAATTTAGGTTGGATTAGTTAATAAATAACTCTGTAGTTAGTTCAGGACCTAACTCCATGTCACTACTTTCTATCTTACCAAAATGAGAAAATCTCGCCCATGGTTGATCTTAATAATGACCAAACACCTTCAAATTAGGAGTAAGAATGTTTAGAAAATAGTCTTTGTACCGAGGTTGCGCAACTCTCCTGAAATATTCTTGTCTGCTAGAATGGATCTCTAAAGTAAAATAAACAAACCCTCTCCTGATACGAACCATAATTCTCAATGAAAAAAGGTTCCCTTGTGGGGCTTGGATTTAGTATGCATCCCTCTTACCATGAATCACCTGATGAGGAAAGGGCCTTTCGAAGAGCCCTTAGGAATAATGCCCCCATTCCAAAATCCCCCAAATACATTCAGTCACTTCAGTGAAAGAAAAAATGAATAAGTTTTTTTTATTTAACCTCCAAATATATTTGCATGTTTTTTAATACTTATAGTTTCATTGATATGCAATTCCTTGCTTTTTTTACTTTTATTTTCAAACAATCCCCTATTCTTAGTCCCTCTTCTTCCCACGAATCGCTTTATCTCTCTCTACATTAATCTCATTTGCCATTTTGATGACCCACGAATAAGAAGGAAAAGTCTTTAACCAAATTTTCAATTTTAATCTCCGCCGAATCCGTAGAGATGAAATAGTTTGCCAGAATTAATGCGGATTTCGGACTTTTTAAATATCAATTTAATGAATAATTAATTGGCTTAGCCTCTTATCTCCGCATAAATTTTACACTCCTGAAAATACTTATATGATTTTATTCATACCGAATAGTATTGAAACATGTCTTTGGGTTATTAGCGTTGTCGAAATGTATTGTCTTATTTCACTTATTGCAAAGCTCTCGTTAAGAAACGTGATTTCAAAGTAAGGGCGAAAAACAAGTTTTCAAGGAAACTTAATTGGGTTGGGATTTTCGTCTACTCTTTTAAATCTGCAGCAAGTTTACGGCAACGCTGCTCCCAATAGATCTGGAGAATTGCAGGAGGAAAGATGACATGGTTGAAGAATACTGTAGAAATACTAGTCCTTCAATAGTTTATTAAGTTTATATCTCAATAAGTTCGATTTCATCAATATTTCCCACTAACATCTTAATCTACACAAATGACCTTCGAATTTCTTTATATTCGCCAACATAAAAGAAAACTTGAATTATCCTCGATTTTCATCGCTCGTGGATGCAAAATCAGCAGTTTCTACAGGGTCTTCAGCACTCTTTCGAGAACGATTAAAAACATTGCCGACAGAAATATATTGACGAAGATGGATGAATTGTTGGACATTTATACCACGTTCATTCATAATAATGCCTAATTTCATTTCAGTAGAGAGCGAAAGAAATCTTAGGTAATAAGACATTGTGAGTCTTGTTATCAAATTGAGAAATTAGCCAAGGATAATTTATATTAATGTTTAAGCGTTTGATTGTTGCGATAATTCTCATTCTCAATCAATGTAATTTGTAGAAATATGTAGTAATATATTTGTATTCTTTTATGTTTGGCGGCCATTTGCTCACTCTTTAACTTCCCACTTCGGCGAAGAATTTTTAAAATGAGTTTTGTGTTGGTTTTGGTCCATTCAATTCACTGTTACACTTTTTACTTTATGACGTCGTTTTTCTTCTCTTTCCCAAGATGTTCCCAGGAGCCCTCCCAGGATTTCAGTAGGGAGGGTCTACTACAGGGTGGGCGATATTATGGAAGCCACCTGCACGTCGGAGGGGTCCGATCCCTCGCCTACCCTTGACTGGCTCATCAATGGTAAACGGGTAAGGAATAAATTTATTTTGAGCTCATTTTATAAATTAAATTGTTAAGAAATGAATGTTGTTTGCAGTATGCCGAATACCACTCGCCTTATACACCATTCATACTCTACTGATACTAAATTATTTCAAAGAATCCCTGGTAATATACAAAGAGGTGTCAAAAGTCTTGGGAAAGTTAATTATTCTGCGGCAACTGGACTTGGTTGCAAAGAGACATGCCTGATTTGCTCCACGTTGGGTGGACCTGGTGGTCACGGTATTTTTGGGGACTCTACAGAATGGTCCTCAAACTAATCTCTGGTAACAAAGGCCCTACGATAGGGTGCATTCTCCCGCTAGGATATGCCATCTTTGTTGGACTACATGTCAATTTTCACCAAGCAGTGCAACATAGAAGTCATCGGTCAGTGATTTGTTCTGATGGATCACCGGACCAAACCCATGCCACCTGCACATTACTCTACACCAGTATGGAATAACCACCACTCCGCACGGTGCTTTGGTGAACCTTGGGGTCCATGGCTTCATGTGGTCATCGCCCAACTATAACTATTCCCGAAACAACTGAAACTAAAACTTCAGACTACATCATATGTTGGCCTCCACCAGGATCTAATTAGCGTTGTGACGAGCCCCGGTGTGGTGCTGTCTGATGTCGCGGTGTTGTCATGGCACGCTGTAATGATGTGGTGGATATGAGTTGTATGTCTCATTATTGAATATGGATGCGATTTAAGCCAGTGCTGCTTTTCTGTTACAATAGACCAATACCAATGGTCACGATCCACTCGTGGTCGGCAACTGTATTGTCTATGATGAGTCTTAATGTGTTCCATGAGGTCTTCTTGCTGCACACGTGACATCCTAGTTCAAGGGATTTTAAATGTCCACACAGTTTAGGATATGGAATGTCTCATCCGTCTGGCCATGCCCCGTCCGAGCTCCGATGATTCGAGCGCCTCGCCACGAGCAGCCTGGAGAGTGTTGACACTAACTGACGAGATTTCAGATCGCAACTGATTCAGGTCTGGGAATTTCTCTTCATGTTGGCCAACCTTAACTTTGTATACAACATAATGCTATCCCGTGATATTTAGCAGTTTAAAGCATATAGTAATTTAAGCTCTAAATTGTTAGAGTCCCTTATAATTAGCGGTAGGGAGCGAGATTAATTTCTCTTCGTGTCATCGTTTACACTCACATGACATGTAAGACTTAGGAAAAGATAAGTGACCTCGGTTTTGAATTTATCCCTCATCCTTGCTACCTTGCATCCTCTGAGTATCACTTATTTCCACCAAAGCATTGTAATATCTCTACAGATAGAAGGATTATGTGATGGAAGAGTGGGAAAGCGATTTTCACGTACGCTAGTTGTCGGAGAGGTTTTCCCCACTTTTGTACGCAAAGCCAACGTACATGTACTTATTTTTCCTTAGAGGAAGTACAATTTTGAAACATTAAATATTTGAACCAGATAAGTAGCCATTCCTGAGGTGTCAAATGAATTGTAAAGAATTATATTTCGCGGAGGATCCGAGGTGGAACAAATCCCTATGTAAAACATGCCTTGTGACCCTCGGGTTTCTCATGGACAGATAACGGGAGAGACGCCGGCAGTCCCCCTGGCAGCGGGTGTGTTATATGATACACATAACCAGCTGATGGTTGGAAAATAAACCCGATTGTGACAACAATTGTTGAGGACAATGATGGTATTGAACTCTATGCCATTATGGTTTCTTTGGTTTTGCTTTAATTCACTTCCAAAACCAAGAGATCTTTGCTTCTTCGGAGTCAATTTCTTCTTCTCTTATATATTTTTCCAATTAGTCAAAAAATGAAAATGGGAATGAAAAGAAAACGGATTTTCTTTTCATTCTGACTCCACCATTCTTCACCGATAAAGGAGGAAAGACACTCGGAAGATGATCGCATAGATCGAAAGATCAGCATTTTAAGTCAAGTTCGGTTTTTACCAAACACATTTCATTTAAAAAAGAAATGAACGTAAAATAAGTTGTTTACCATCAACAAGATGAACTATAAAAGACAATAATCTACATACAAGAAGCTCTGCTACCCATTTACAACAATATATATATATATATATATATATATATATATATATAGTTTTGGGAAAATTAATTGCAACACAGGTTAAATAAAACACTTTCTTGCATGTTAACTATTTATTGGGAAGCAAATCGATATATTTTATGTTTAGTACTTTATAATATGGCCTCCTTCAGCTTCAAGAATACATTTTGATGCATGGAATCGACCAGTGTTGCACAAATATTCGTTATTTCTTCGTGATGAAACCATATTTGAATTACTGCCCTAATGAGCTTGGGTTTAGACGTGCAGTCGTGGTTTTGAAGACGGTTTTTCACTTGTAGCCCAAAGGTTTTCAATTGGGTTTAAATCCGGTGAGTTTCCTGGTCACTGAAGTACCTGAATATTTTCATCTTAAAATGCTTTCATCGATTCTTTAGATGCATGAGGGGGAGCGAGATCGTGCTGAAATATCCCTCCACCATTTGGAAAAGATTTGATTAGATCGGGAGCCACGATTCTGCCAATTAAATCGACGCATTTCTCGGAATTCATCATTCCAATAACTGGCACAAGTCGTATTGGCCCAACAGAACAAACGGAGCCCCAAAGCATTACTTTAGACGGGTGTTTAACGGGCTGTTCAATATGGCCCGCACGAATCGGTTCATCTAGTGATCTTCTCATGAACTGATATCTCTGACCCTCCACCTCAAAATGCGATCGATCCATGAAAAGAACCTTTCTCCATCGTTCCTCTGTCCAGGTCTTGTGTTGCTTAGCCCATTGCATACGTTTCTTTTTCATTGCAATTGTAAGAAGTTGTTTACGAAGGGTCCTTCTTCCCGGTATTCCAGCATTCAGAAGACGTCGTCTTACGGTACTGGAACAAACGCTAATTCCAGCACCTACTAGTTCCTTTTGAAGATCATTACTAGTAAGTTTAGGGGTTTTTGCAGCAAAGTTCTGTCGTCCCTCTCAGTTGTTTTCCGCTTTCCGTTTGGGGGAAAATTACTCTTTTCTTGGTAGGCTTTCAGGATCCGACTGACACTTGAATAGTGGACCCCACATTGTTCTGCAATTTTTCTAACACTTGATCTACTACATTCTGATAAAGTTACAATCCTAGAACGTTTACTTGGTGTGGAATCCATTGAATTTGTCTAAGAAAATCCATTAATATCCATTGAATTTGTCTAAGAGAATAACAGCAAAAATTGCAAAACAACCATCCGTTAGGTTCTTTATGCTGTCACTTAGAGTTATTTGGCAATAAGCCAAATCTTAAATTTCCAACCTTTAGTTGCCAAACAGTGTTTACTCTTGTGAAGCTCCACATTTAAAAAAAGTACCACAAAATAAATAAAATGATGGTTTGATGGAACTTAAAAAAAAAATGGAAGTTGCTGCAATTAATTTTCAAAAGACTCTCTCTCTCTCTCTCTCTCTCTCTCTCTCTCTCTCTCTCTCTATATATATATATATATATATATATATATATATATATATATATATATATATATATATTAAGAGAGTAGAGAGGTTTCGCGTTACCAGGCGTAGAGGCATTTTTAGGTTAAATAAGAAAGCTGAATTTAGGATGTTTATTATAGTATTTTAACTTCTTGGTAGCGTCGTTTCGAGTAACACGTCTTGGCTAATAAAAATATGCCACTTGCCAGATTTTCTCCCACCTTTCGCTTTCTGAAAAGAATGTGTTTGAAAAATTTTAAAAGCTGCAGCACAAGCTTCACCAAGCAGCCATCGCTGTTGATTTTAACCAATCTTGTATACAACATGGCCTACTACCACGATATATATATATATATATATAAATATATATATATATATATATATATATATATATATATATATATTTAAAGGCCCCATGAAATGAAAACTCGTAACACAATCCAGAAAAATGCTAAGGAAATTAATTACGTGGTTCATTAAAGCTTAGGAAAGAAAATGGGAGAATTATATAAATGCACAACAGAGAAACTATTTTAAAGGTTATATGAAAATGGATAAAGGAGTTGGATTTGAACCTGTGTCATCAAGCGCTCTTCGCTAAAATGACCACGGCGTTTTTCCGGGTTGTGTTACCAGTTTTCATTTCTTTGAGCCTTTAAATACATCTATTATATATCACGGTGTCATGTAATTTTCGATTATTATATATATATATATATATGGTTATACCACCTAGGGAAAAAGAAAGATCGATTTGAGCCAGCACTTTCGTTATCTTAACCTTTTCAAACTCACAATGGCTTATAAAATAGAGAGACACCGTATTTATACAAAGCAATATTTTCCCTATAAGGTCAGATTTTTTATGACCCCTGATAAGTTTGATTTGAGAAAGAAATACAGGACTGGACCTAAGAAAAACAAACCGGGGCTAATATTTACATTTCTCTCCTTTCTGCTGGAGATTAGGAACGATTCTAAGATATTTCTGCTAATAAAATCATTTATATGCATTATGGTATCTGCTTCTGACCAGTTAATCTGGTAACCTATCTTAAGCATGTGGACGGTCAAAGCACTAGTTATATATCCCTTAGATACTGCGTTTTGATGTTGCTTGATTCTTACAGAGATATTTTTAGATGTTTGGCCTACAGGAAAATTGCTTGGCAGCTATAAAAGCAACAAAAACGTCCTTAATTAGAAAGTGCTGATGACCTGCCATCATCTGAGAGGAGACAGCGAACTTCGAGGCAAGTAGATCAGCGACAATAGAGGCCAAAAGGAGGAGATAGGCTCTATACAGAATGAAGACGCTATTCTCAATCTACGAGGGATAGCACAATGACGACAAACTGACTTGTACCTGTCGGCTCATGTGTTACACCGGCCCTATCTTTAACCGGTTAACGGCCTACATCTACTCCAGTATCGCCTGTTATCTACCAGTACCTACCCATTACTAACCCATACCCATACTTACACGTTCCTTCTAATGCCTCCATAAGTGGAAATAGCAAAAAATATGGGACTTCAGAATTCCAGTTTCTTCAAATCCTTTCCCAGTACCATATAACTATACTTATGGTAGAAAATTATATGCAAATAATAAAATCCTTCGATATAATTCCTTATTCTTGCATAAAAGCCAGAGTCAGCAAACATTTACATCTCCGATTAGGAAAGGTTAAGGATGTATAAGCGAAGGAGAACTTTCCTAAAATCTCAAACGAGCCCAAAATGTTTTATGAAGGAGGAAAAAACAGGGATCCAAAAACAACTAAGAGTAGTTTTATGATAATGTTTCTGAACATGTGTAAAACTTTATCACAGTATGGTGTCATAAATTGCCTATTGAAGAGGGATTCATTTAAATGACTCAACATTGCAAACAAATTTTATGAAGTTGGAAATAAACCTTACAGTGAAAATGGCACAATTGACTTTGTGTATTTGATTTCCCAAATGCATTAGAGAATGTTCCTCACAATGCGTCTGGTAATGAGCAGCCAGATACCATTCGTCTTTAATGTTAGAAGGACAAAATAGAGTTATTAGAAAGTTTGACGATTCATAATGGAACCTAACTAGGCTTACTTAAAGCTACAAGTTTAAAATACGGTTTCCTAGGATTGGTTTTTACCCCCACCGTAACATTTGGCTGAGATATGTTTGATCACCCTATGATGTGTGTCTGCCTGGATTACAGATATCTCATGATGTGGTTGACGGATTTCGAAAGAACAGAGTGGAGTGGTGGGCCTTTGTCCAAGAAAGGGTTGCTTGGTTTTGAAGACGAATCCAGATCCGGAGGTGAAATCCGGACCACATATTTACTTTATTGAGAGTTTTTGATATTTGGGGGTCCAGAAGTAGTCCTGGACCGTAGTCCTTGTACCAAGAAAGATTAATTAGATCTGGGGGGTTATCGATTCGTTGCGGAACTAGATCACTTTTACTCTTTGGTTTATCCAAGATATCTCCCAAAGCTATTGAAAGGATGGATGGGCCAAGCTTGCGCCAAGGAAGGGATTATATTAGATTTTGAGACGGAACTGAATCCGAATCCGGATTCTGTTAATTTGACTTTATAAACGACCTTGAAACTCAACATTGAAAAGAAGAAGAGAAAATCACTCTCTGCTTTCCAAAAAGGGAAATTATTCCTATAACTGGCAACGATGAAAACACATTTGACTAATAATAACCTAATCGCTATCTGTCAAGTGCGGTCAGAACCTGAGCAGAGAAAAACCCCAAAATAGAAGCGCAATCCTTCATAAGGACCGCACAAACAAGCAATTTGTCATGTCAGTGACAGGAGCGGACTAAAATTGATTGAACAATAATTTGTAAATTTCACCTCCGAAGAGTTATGTGTAATGATACCCAGTGTTAGGTCAAATTTGACCGAGCTCTCTAGGCAGAATTGCTCATAATTTGTCTTCCTTTTATTACGACATGTTCTTAACGCCCACCTGTTCTTCCATGAAAATCTTTTGTAGGATGCAGCAACAGATAAGGAAACTAATACCAATCATTTGCTAAAAACTAGCAACAGATAACCAAAGGCGAGATTTTCCTGTCACTGAAATTTACCCTGAATTGGGATGAATTCATAGGAAACTTTGAAATGTTTAATGGTTTCGAAGACCGGGGATGAAGGAGGGCCCACCAGGGATGAAGGATGGCCCAGTACACAAGTAGCAATGGTGTGATCATGAATGGAAATGGAAAGAGGTGAGATTTGAGACTGCGAATCCGTTAATTGTTTTCACCCAAGCTTTCTATCTTTCATTAACCATTTAAAAAAAAACAACCACATCAACAGCAAACCTAAAGATGTAGTAATATTACACCTAAACCAAACATACACCTGACCGGTATTCGAGGTGGACGGGGTTGTGCTACAACAAAGCTTAGTGGAATTAGACCAAGATTAAGCCGTTGAGTGGTAGAGTAATTTGAGTCTACTTTATGGTAGCTGACATATACTTAGTAGAAATCCTTGCGTTCTGGACCCCTTTCTACGAACATAGAGGTAGAAGCGAAAAAAATGGATAAAATAAGAACCAACCAATCCGCATTTCTTGAGGTATCCTTTGTCCAAAACGAAAGACCGATTGTTGTAAAGAGTAATTCATTAAAATATGTATTTCCTTGTCTTTTTTCATCTTCTCAACATAATATATATTTTCACAGCATTTCTTTATTGATCAATTGAAAGATTTGAATTTACCTAATTTGATAATTAAAACTAAAAGGCCTTTGTTAATTCTTAAATTCAATGACTTTTTTCTTCTCTTAATTTCGTTCTTTATAGACCAGTTTACCTTTCGATCTGAAATTAAACTTTGCTTGTAACAAAACTAAAGTATTTTTAGCTGAATATTATATTAAAAGAAACAAATTTATTTATAAACAAGCAACAGGAAAATAATAACTAAAATTACTTTCTTCCTTTTGAGAATATTGCGTGAAGGTGTGTAACAGAGATAGAAGAAGCGTTCATGTTAACACTCATTGCTAGTAATTATTCTAAGCGGCTCCGACCATGATTAATTGGAGTAAAATCTGGTTCTTTTTCACCAGATCGATCCTGCGGTATCCAGACCTCCGTCGAACCCCCGAAAGAGCACTAAGAATGACGTTCAGACTGAATTTAAGTCCTCAGTCCTTCACAACTATTCCACTTTGCCTCCAATCTTCAAGGGGAAAAGAAAAGACAACTCAACAATCTTTTCCAAGCCGCGTTTTAGCCCTGTGGTAGCTAACCTGTCTCTCCTCATGAGATCCACCTACTTTATGTTTGGTGGGAGGGCTTCTCTTACCTGCGTAGCGACCATCCCTCAAATTTATACTAGGTTGGTAACCCATTTTTCTGCTTCCCACGCCACGAATTCATTCCAACTTTAGATGATGTCCTCCGATTCAACCAATTTTGAGATTGACTTTTATGATTGACGAATTATTAAACAAGTTTGGATGACTAAAACACACAGATTTCATCCACCAAACTTATCAGCAGCCACAAACCACAGATCCCAAGCCTGAAATCTATTCTTATTTCAAAGATGAGCTTTCAACGACGCACTTTAATAAATTCACCATCATAAAATGTTTTGCTCTTTCACATTATTATATTTTATTATGCGCGTCACTTTAAGATGAACCGTCTTGTTTTTAAATGCTAGTGAAAATGTGTTTTTGCCTTCCTTAAGAAATTGGCATTTGGCCCAATTTCTTTTTCTTGCTTCTTCTGATAATTATCAGACGTTATACCATGTTTCTTCTCATAGGGACTCTTCAAATTATAGTTTTTCAAACTAGCTACATCGTATACACATATTACACAACCAGGTTTTAATATTTATAACTAAAGCAATATTTATAATTCCATTCAGTATTAACTTTACCATATTTATAATTTTCTATGTTTTTTACCGAATCTTTATTTATGTTCACTTTAAAATGGTAACTAAAGAAGATAACTAATACATAAACAAATGATCTAGTGAGAAATCGACCGAAATAAGATTGCTGCAAGATTAATGGTGTCAAATATTTAGGTAGATTTGTTATGAAAGATTTTAATATTTTTAAATTCTTAATATCGTTGTTGTCATAAGTATTTGGAAAACCGTTGCCTTGGAAACGTCTGGGGCATTAGCACAAAGATGGGGTTATGTTTCTGACTCACTTTTGATGGCAATCATCGCCACTAAATGCATTCGCGCAATATCAAATTAAGTTAGGAGTTAGTTTTTAATATATCTTGTAATGTATTATTATCAACGGTCGCGGGCCATATCTAGCCCGCGTGCCATACTTTGCCGACCCCTTCTCTGAACAGTCATCTAAATGAAGCTTCTCATCTTATATGTTTTTGTATTTTCCAACTAATAATACCTGTAGATTATAATTTAGTAGAGTTAATAGACATTTTTATGTGTTTTCTTGGCACGATTATATTTTTGTGTAAAGGTGCAACTTATTCAGTCGATGGTTATCTTCTGGGATCTGAAACACAAAAATTCGTGTGTTGTATAATGGTATTTTTAGTTATTTTCATCTTTTATTTTTTCTCTTTTTTGCTTTTAGTTCTACATTTTTAGTCCGGCGCTGAATGGAAATCTGTATCACTTGGATTATAGCGACCTTCTTTTTTGTTGAGGAATAAAGGAGCTCATTTCATTCGTTAGCTGGGGCCACGCCTTTTAGCAATGGGTACAGGGCACAATACAGATCTTGCGTTCATTAAATCATAAATGAACAGTTTGATGTCCTATTTTATGCCACTCCGACAACCGAGAGCATCAGCGGAAACCAGGACTCTTATTTCGAGACGAGCTTTGACCCCAAGGCTCTTCTGACCTGCTTCAATGAGTCTGGTTTATCTTGTTTTCTAGCGATGGGCGGTCCTGGACGGCTGCAGAGCTACGCGAACCTCGGTAGGTCGGAGAGTTGTAGGCGAAGCGGCGCCAGGCTCCTAGCTACCTAACGCGTCTCGAGCTAAGAGGTGATCGGCGGTCTCTGTCAAGCTGTTGAGGAGTTGAACTCCTCCTACCGCCTCCATGATGTGTGTCTCAAAAATGGGGAGATAAGTGAGGAACGCTTGTCTCAGTATGCTACCGAAGAGTTGTTACACATGGCGACTCAGAGCCGCTGAATGAGAGTTGTAAGCCTCAACACCACCAGGGTGATATTTCTTGTGAGGTTCTGCCATCGTTGCTGATCAGAGGACTTTGGTACAACAGAAAGATGGCAATTCGAATAACGAGTCGGTTGCTTCCATGAGGTGTAGTGGTAAATGTGAAAAGTTCTGCCGGGATTTATCTTGGTGTACGAGACCTTCTTTTGCTTCAAATGCCAGTTTTCAGAGACAGAGCCAGTGTTTCGGCCTTTCTGGAAAGGACTGAGGCACTTAAATCGCCGAAACAAAGGCCCTGTCCGTGGTAGAGGACTGCTGGTTGTTTGGTTTCTGAATAGACGTTTGGAACTGTTCAGCGATGAGGTTGCTTGTTGCAGCCTTAAGAGAGTAGAGCCTGTCGGTGGGATTACCAATGCAACGATTGGTTATGCAAATACGCTCACGATTAATATATTACTTAATATTAACACGGTTAAGTTGGTATTCTTCTTGGATGCCTCAAGTCCGGTTGCAGGAGCTCGCGTGATGGAGATCTTCTTGGAGGTTGAGTGAGAACGAATACGCTGTTTCTATGGCAATTGATAATTCATTACGTCTTTTTTTATGGGGTGGGTTAGTATGAAAGGAAATCATTGTCGTGCGCTACCGGCATCCTTCGCCCCTTTCCTCACTTCTTGGAGTGGAGATAGGGGCGGGGCGCTATTGTAAACCCACCTCTTTTCCCATCTTCCTCGCCCACCTCTAGGATCCCAAGTGTCCTCAAAGAAGTTGGGTACAGCCAGAAGACCTGGAGGGAAAAACTAAAAGAAAAAGAGACAGGTAGGAAAGTGGAAATATTAGTCGAAGTGATAGAGCGTACCATAGTCCCGGTGTCTGCCAGCTAAGTAGGCCTCGATCGGCTTGAAGTGTCCAGCTTTCATAATCATAGGGTCGCCAGCCGTCGCTGGATGCGTTAGTCGGAAGACAAGGACAAATTTTAGGACAATGGAACACCTTCCCTGTCTGTCCTAAGGGCAGAAAATTCTTTCTACTCGGTTAAATTAGAAATATAGAATTAAACCATTCCATTTACCTAACTTACCACTCTTTTACTAAGATTTAGACCAATTTTTCTCAAATTTTACATTTGGTTTTCATTACTTTGGAAACTCAAAATAGTCTCTATTTAAACCTAATAAAACCTGTCATCGAATTGATCTGTGCTACATATAAAGGACCGATAGATTTATTGTCATTTTCTTTTAAACTGATATCAGTTATCTTCCAGCACTTAGAAAATGATTAGCTTTTATAAAAACTGAGTTGTTCAAATAGACTATCACATTTCATCCCTCCATATTTTCTTTCACACACCTAAAATAATTTTGACCGAAATATTCACCCTCCAACTCAAACAATTTCCTTCATTTGCAAATGTTTTGATCTAGAAAATGTTCAAAAGTTTTCATGTGTTCAGAAAGCGTTGCTATGTTCAGAAAGTGTTGCTATGTTACGAAAGCGTTGCTATGTTCAGAAAATGTTGATATGTTCAGAAAGGGTTTATATGTTGAGTCGCGCCGTCTTAAAATTTAGGGTTTTATAATCCTATTTATTTAATATTTGAATAATTCTAGGATAAAATGCATTGTTTGTGGAAGCGTGACTGACTGTAGCGATGAAGGACGCCGGTTCTGAGGTGGGAAGAAGAACTCTGCTCCCAGGAAAAAGAGCGAAAGGATAAAACAAAAAGAGAAAAAGAACAACGTTACATAAAAGCTTAGAGGATCAAAGGGTCATTTACAAGCCTCGTCGAGCCAAGAGGAGCTTCTCCTCCAAAGGATCTATACCTTCTATAGCTATAGCTTTAGTTTAATACGGTTCTATACCCTCATTGGGAGGTCAGGGGGGGGGGCATGAGCGACCTTTCTGTGGCGGTCATCTTGAGGATTGTGCGGCCTCCTACCCCTACAAGAGGTTCTCGACTTCATATCTCCCACGCACTTTTCACTCCCTCTCTCTTCCACACATTCTCTTCCGATCCCTCCTTAGGAAATTTCCTCGTCGAAATTTCACCTCTAATTCGAGGAAAATAAAATCTTAAGTTTAATTATTTCATCTACGTCTCTCCCTTTACTTTATTCATTTATTCCATATCTACCTCATTCTAGCCCTGTTTATCAAATTCCGGGTGTTTATTTCCTTTCTGATTGGAGGATTCATCTGGCCCTTAAAATATTTAACAATGCGACCACCATTGAGGGCATCGCTTGTGCGAAATTTTACTCAGAGATTCGTGAAGAAAGGGGTAGGAAAAGAAACGTGATAATAATTGGGAAAATACATAGACCGATAAGCAAGAAGAGGAGACTACTTCGGGCGTTCCTTATATTAACAAGGTCCTATTGGAGGCGCATTTGGTATTATTCCGGGGGTTTTTCCCTCCAGATTTGGCCCCAATAACGTGACCAACGTGACCTGAGTTTGTAAATACCGTGAAATGAACTGAAGTAAGAATACGTGATTGTTGGGGAAGGGGAGGCACGCAAAGCCTCGCATTCTAATTTAAATTGGACGGAAGAAGGGCGTATCCCCGCCATGGAAATTCACAGTGCCTTTTCATGAAGTGTCAGAAAGATTCGACATATATAAATGAGCTGATAGATAAAAAAAAGGAAATAGATATAATATCAGATCGTTCGAAATTAATTTCTTTTTTTAAAAGAATAAAATTAATCTCATTTTTAATAAACCCAAAAACATTGATTCAGCAAAGAGGTTTCCATCAGTATTATTCTCAATGCTCTCTCACATTTTCGCTTTCATTCATTCATTCATTTATTCTACCCCTCACCTTATAATTGAAGAGTTCAGAATTATATATTTATGTAAAAATATACATATGTGTATGTGTGTGTACGCAAATAATGATCCAGTTATTACATGTGCATTTAAGAAACGAGAAAGTGAGGATGGAAAAGTCAATAATGAGTCTCAGGAACTCTTTTAATATGTTGCTTATTTCGTGAGTTTTCTGCTCGCAAATGATGGCCTATTAATCTTAGTGAAATCTATTATTTATTTATACATCAAATAAACATTTCATCATCTGTTCATACTTCTGATGCATTGACTTCACTGTAATGGCAAAGGTGTAATGTGTTCTCTCATTAGTGATGGCTTCATATCCTGGATTTAATCGAGTGATGAGTTATTGGTATAGTTTTGGTCGTATTTCCGCCATCTTGGACACAATATTTGAGCAATTATTTATATTTCCTTTCTTATTTTCGCTCGATTAACGTCGACCCATTTAGCATAGTTACATTCCTCGCGAGGATCACGGCCATTCTTTTATTAGTTAATCGATAAACCTGTCCCTTACCGTTATCTATTACCTCGCCCAGATGCCTTCACACAATTCTGTATTTCTGAATGCTGATATAAAAGTTAGAAAGTATATGAAGCCACTGGAACACAGCAATACATTTCTTTTCTTGTTTTTCATGATTCATTAAACTAATTCAAAATAATTTGACAAATATTTGATGAAAAATAAATACTAATAAAACCGAAATTCTGTAAATATAATTCAATCCGTTGCCTCAAAGCTCCTCTTTCTTATCACCAAACCATTGAGGAAAGTTTCACAGTAGCTTAGATTTTGTTGTTGTTGGCTTTTGTCATAAATAGAGACCTTTAGGGCGAAGCCTTCCAGTTCTTGCTTCAGGTTTAGGTGTGTAAAATACGCGAGGGAAAATTAATACATAAAATTATATAATGAACTGCTTGGGCGGAAATTCCATATTTTGGTAAGTTTACCGGGCTTGTTTATGGCTCAATATCTGATATAGCAACATTTTGTATGTATGTAAATTTCCTTCGACTCATTGTAATATGATTTGCTATTTATTATTTCCAAGATTTGTGTACATGAGAGTGAATATTTCTCTCGTAACCTGCTATTCACGTGAAGAAGCAAAGTGTATGGACTCTTAAAATTTATTGCTATATTTTAGGTTTAGGTGAATTTTTGATCCCTCTACGCCAAATTGTCTTTATATATCTATGAAAAGTTTGAACCATTAAAGCTTCATTTGTGCGGCTAACATCAGTTGAGGTCAGCGGGTTTCTCTCCTTGTCTGTAATAACCAACCACTAAATAACGAAATTACTTTATTGTGGTGACCTTAACTGAAAGTTGAAACCTTAACTTAAATTTATGCAAATTGTATTCGATTGGATCGAAAATTTTGTTTTGTCCTCCATCCCAAATGAGGCAATTTGTCTTCCTCCATTGATCGATTTCGATATAACTTGTTGTCATCGCAAATTGAATCCATTGCCTTGCAAAATGGTCGCAATGGAAGTTAAATGGAAGTTTTCTTTTGAGGTTTTGAGCGAATCTCATCAGTTTTCTAAAATGAGGATCTCTCGTGGGTTTTTAAGTCCGATCTGCTTCATTATCTCTAGAAATTGAGGAGACGGGCGCGAAATTCCCGATTCCCCTCTACTTCCATTACATTCGGAATGGACTGGCGACAACCACTTATTACTCCTTTAATAATGGTTATGGCTGCTGGTGGCTAACAATTAATAGGTTCCTCACTTTGACTTAAAAGGTAATAATAATAGTAATAAATGGTAGAAGTTGTCATTTAAGATACTTTACATTTATCAGTGGCCAACTATAGTTTAACGTGGGATCCGAACCAGGGTATCTTCAGCATATGACGCTGAATCGAGCCTCCAACCACAGACTGACCATAACTGATGTGGTAACTCCGGAAGTGGTATTTCCACTCGGTTCTACCATAGCCCCGAAAAGGTAAAAAGAGCAAACCATTTGTGGCTCAGATCTGAGGTGTTGTGTAAGGAATATTTCTTCCTTCCTTCCCTCCGAACCATCACATTCCTTTATTTTATTCAGACATCCTCTACTTTTCTCTTCCCTTCAATTTACTGATCTACACCAGCACACAACACAGGCAAATAGTTCACACACGTCCACTCTTTTCAGTTGACGTCTTACTGAGATTGTGAGGGAAGGGGGAAGAGAGAGGAGAGGTTTCACAGCCAAGGTCGGTCCATGTTCATGCTCTCTTAGACAGATGCTAGTAAAAAACCCTGAGCTGCAGTAAATTAGGTAATGAATAAATTGAGTTCTTTCCACAATACACTCAATTTCATCCTTGTTATTTCTTCTTTACAGCGAAAGCTCCACCCACCTCAGCCTGCCAGGAATCAGCGCTGTGGAGCCATCTCAAAGGGTTTCTTCCTCGAGTCGAACGAAGCGATTTTCTTGGCCTTTGCAAACTTTATTAACCATTTATAACATGATTAAATTGACTTCATTGAAGAGGTAATTAAAAAGGTAGAGTTAGCCTATGACCTCTATTTTTATTTAAGACACAATAGGAACATTTCATACACTCCATTTCTTCTGTATAAAATATATTCCATATTGTATTGAAGGAATTAGAAAGAAATGAAAATCACTGAAGAGATATCTAGTTTTATTTCTAATATGTATAACTATAATTACAATATATTTTTAGATATAAACTGAATAATCTTTTATTTGTATAATAAATAGGTGTGTTTCAATATACAGAAAGTAAAGAAATATATATGGAATGTATTTATTGTATTTGGTATAAATAACGTTTTCGTTTGGCCAGAGAACCTCTTGAGCATTTGGCCGACTAAATTAATTTGTCTTTGCAAACAATTCCCCGCAACGTTGCTATTACAATATATTCATTTTGGATTCTTTTAATTGGTAAATATATGATATATTAATCGTATATTCTAGGAGTCGACAAAAATTTTGGTCTTGGGGGCCAATTCATTTAAAAAGAAAAAGAATTTCTGGTCATGAGTGCCAAGCGACTATAATGCCCAAAAGATACGGTAAATATTGCGTTGAAAGAAATATATTAAATTTGATCATTAAAAAATATGTAATTTTAATATATATACTTTTTAATGTAATCATGGCCTTGCTTAAAGGAGAGGAAGAATCTTTCCACGTGCCAAGGATAGATGCCTCGCGTGCCAGGGTTTGCCGACGCCTGGTATATTCTATAGGAGTCCTTTAGTGGCGGGAAGTATTTATATATACACATATATATTAAGGAAAGGAGAAAAATGGAACCATTAATAAATAAATTTGATGAATCCCGTAATGATTCATAATTTTGTGTACACTCGAGTATGTGATTGTGGCAACGGAATAAATAAATACTTAAATAAGTCCCTCGATTGTTGATTTTATTCTGATCCTAAAAAATAAAACAACTCAACTTACTTTGGATTTATGGCATTCATAAAGATTCTTATAATGTTCGTGTCAATGTTAATTTGAGAAACTCCTAAGTTACAATTGATGTGGTTATTTTCAAGATTATAATACAAAAATGGTCATTTAATTTCCAATAAACATTCTTTAGTCTCTCAAAATCCGAATATGATCAAATTATATTTGCAGGAAAGTTTCTTTATAAATAAATAATTGCAATTTTTGTAAATTGGTAATTTATTTGGGGCTGTTATAAAATATTTTCGAAAGGTGAGAATAAGATGTTGACATTAAACATTTTATGAAATAAAAATAGAAAAATAATTTATATCATAATAACAGTCGTGGAAAATTTTGAGTATATACCTCGTAAAAATAGCTTCCAAATAAAATATATAAATCTTTATATATATTTATTTTTAATTTCCATTTTTATTATGATAAGCCACGAGAATGAAGCTGGCGTTTTATTATATCCTCTCGGCATCGGCGAAAGAAGAGTCGTGATGCTTTGATGTCACTTAATCTCAGCTATTCGGTTCCCGCTGTAGACATCCGACCCATCCTAGCTTATACAGAAGATTGAAAGGTAGATCAGAGTTTGAAGGTAAAAGTTAATGAGATATTAAGAAACTTTTAATAGACTCCACAGACCTTAATCATGTAGTCTTTTAAAATCCCGACCTATCTTGATTTTCTGATTCTGTTTTCCATTGCTCTGTTTGTCCTTGTCACAAGCTCTGTGTCCTTGGATATAGATTTACAAACATCAAATATACAGAAAACTTTTATTAAAAAATATATTTAATGATTAAAAATTTGACTGAGAAAAGTTGGGCAAACTGCGGAAGAAAGACCAAGGACTAGAAACTAGAGACTTATGAAGCCGGGGCATCGTCGAGATGGCTCTAAAAGCCTATTTAAAGCCTACAATAACATCTCAAATCCTTTTTTTACATTCTCTAAATATGTCCGGTCCTTATTATAAGCAGATTTTTATTGAAATATTCAACGTTATTCATCTTCTCTTTTTGTTTAGCCTTTTATATACATTTATCCCATGTTACTCATACGTTTTCTAAGTATAATAATCCCAAGGAAGTTTTGAGGTAGAATTGAACTCCTTCAATTCTCTCCTCCTAAGAGCAATGTGGCCTTGAACTCTTTTTCTGAGAGAAGAAGCTGTTATCTTCACTTTCACCTGTCATCTTCACATTCACCTCTTGAGATAAATGACATAATCTTTAAAGATGTGGAAAGCAGATTATCATTTCTTTTGGCTCTACTCATATTTTTCGTGTCAATTTTGAGTAATTTTAATTAAATAATGCGTTTTATTAGGAGATTTTCGAGAAAAAGGAAGACTTAGATATGTCAGAAATCCAAATGAATCGGAATGAGATTAATTTTTGTTTTCTTTCTTTATTTAATTGGATTAATGTCGTCTGAGCAAGCAAATATTTATTATCCGATTCCCAACTGCTACTTATTGGACAGCTCAAAAGACTCAGATGAATCACGTTGTTAATAGCTCTGATTGTGGCCTGTCAGTGCTTCAAATCTTCTATGCAAGATGATTCTACTTCCTCACCAATCAAAGCCTTCACAACCTTTGAGTCTTTCACCAATTAACGGTACTAGAAGTAGAGAGAGGTCACAGAATTTTCCTTGGAATCTTCCAGGAGATTTTCCACGTTGATTATATCCTAATTCGAACAAAGAGTTTTAAATAATCGTTGAATCAAAATCAGGAATATGAGTAACAAGGAGTGAGAAAAGCAGACAGGAAATATATACGAGTATATATATAAAGGGTGTTCAAATAACTTGGACCTATTTTAAATGTGAGTTAAGTTTAAGCGTTTAATGATTTTTTTTCTTTTTCTTTCAGATTTAACAACATCAGTCTTTGGCAATTTCAACCATGGAAAGATTAACAATCGAACAACGTGTTAAAGTTATCAAAGCTTATTACGAAAATAAAAGTTCAAACAGAAACGCATTTCGGGCAATTTGCGATTTTATTGGTCAACATAATCGACCAACCGAAAGTGCATTTGGGAAAATTGTTCGTAAATTCAAACAAACTGGGTCGGTGGCAGATATGAAAACGCCATTGCGTGCTCGTTTACGCTGTTCAGCTGAAAACATTGCTGCAGTGCGCGAGAATGTGGTCGAAGATCCAGACACCTCTATTCGTCATCGCGCGCTGGAATTGAACCTCTCCACAACAACGTTACATCAAATTTAGACAGAAGATTTGTCTCTACACGCCTTCAAAAGTTAATTGACACAAGAACTAAAGACTGCTGACCATTTGAAGCGCCGTGCATTCGTCAATTGGGTGCACGAGCAAAGACAAGCTGATGATGATTTTTCGCAAAAAACCATCTTTAGTGATGAAGCCCATTTTCATCTTGGTGGATTCGTTAATAAGCACAATTGTCGCATTTGAGATGATGAAAGAAAATCCCAGGAATATTGTTGAAAAGCCACTGCATCCACAAAAGGTCACTGTTTGGTGTGCATTTTTTGCTAGCGGAATCATTGGGCCGTATTTCTTCAAAATTGATGACCGGAATTCTGTTACGGTGACAGGCGAACGATACCGTGTCATGATAACCAACTTTTTATGGCCTGAATTGAATTCTATGGATGTCGAAGATTTGTGGTTCCAACAGGACGGCGCCACATGCCACACAGCCAATGCAACAATGGCTTTATTGAATGAGAAGTTCCCAGGTTGCATCATCTCTCGAAACAGCAAGGTCAATTGGCCACCACGATCGTGTGACTTGACGCCTTTAGATTTCTTCCTTTGGGGTCATCTCAAAAGTAAGGTCTATGCCAACAAGCCAACAACAATTCAACAGCTGAAGGATGATATAAGAAGGCATGTTGGTGAGATCGAGGAGCAACTATGCAGAGACGTCATCAAAGATTTTGACCATCGAGTGGAGGTGTGCCGCAGAAGCCTTAGCGGACATTCAGGCAATACTGTTTTTTACACATAGTTGCCATGACTCAAATAACATGATCCAATAGTGAAATCAATAATTTTTCACCAATAACACTGTTTTATTTACTGCTATCTTCGATCAGTCTTAATGGAACACCCTTTAAATATATATATATATATATATATATATATATATATATATATATATATATATATATATATAATAATTGAAAATCACATGACACGTGGTTTATAGATGTATTTAAAGGTTAAAGGAAATGGAAATTGGCAACACAACCCGGAAAAACACTTAAGAGAATATTACATGAACCAATAAAAGCTTAAGAAGGAACGTGCGAGATGTAGAGAACGGAAAGATAGGACAAACTATTTTAACCGTTATATAAAAATAAATAAAGAAGTTGGATTTGAATCTGTGTCATTAAGCGCTCATCGCATATATGACCAAGACGCTCATTGCCAAAGCTACCACCTTCAACACCATGGTAGCTCTGGCGATGAGCGTCTTGGTTATAAAGGCGATGAGCGCTTAATGCACAGATTCAAATCCAACTTCTTGGATTTGGAAATGTTGATTGGAGCTTTTGACGTGGCGTGCGACTTTTAGGAGACACCTAAAATTGGAATGCATAAAAGAGTAAGGTAATTGATGGTATTTGGATGTGGGAATGAAGTGAGATGTGATATACGAGACCGTAATATCACCCCTGAACAGCTCCGTAGTTTTAAGTATTACGGATGCAGTGTAAGTGATGGTAGTACAAATGAAGCAGACTGCGACTACAAGGATTGAACTGGTATGAAAGTCTCTGTGGCATTTTAAGTTCGAGAGAATTGTAAGAGTTGGAGTGCAGAATGTGCCACAAAGCTGTATGAGAGAGTATGATGATCCCAAGAGTGGTGTACAGGAGTGAAATTATGGAAGGTGAAGAGTGCAAATGGACAACTTGAGAAGTAGGCTTGGAGTGTGAAAGGTAGATAAGAATGGTAGATAAGAAGTAAAGAAGGGAGTGACTGAGGTTGCGCCTGAACATGCATTCAGGTGGTATTGGCATGTAAGAGTAATGGAAGGAAATTGATTTGTAAGAAGAAGGGAGTGTCAAGGAGTGAGAAGGGTTGGAATGCCCTGTAAAAGAGAGAAAAGAAGCTGACTAAGGAGGAAAGGAGTGATATTGAGAATATTCTTGGTTGAAGCTTTCGGGGAATAGTCTCTATTCGTTACGACTTTAAAAGGTCAAATAAGGTCAATTGATCTGATTGAGAAGATGACCAACATTGACCGAGGACAAAAATCTCTCCTTAGCCTCGATATTGTTTCCCTTTTCTCAGAAGCGGCGTTAAACGAGACCGAAACGTGTTAAGAAGTTTCTTGCCGAGTCTGGCCACTGACTAATATTCCAAAAGATACTCCTATTACACTACTTTGAGTCTGGTTGATAAGATAAGAAGAAAAGGTGTGAGAGAGAAAAGGGCTCTAGCGTCCGAGATCCCCCACCGCCTCCTCCTTCCTCCCCCCTCCACTCCTTTCGAAGCAAGGGGAGAGGGAGGTGGGTGAGAGAGACCGTAGTCTCCCCCTTCTCCAGTCGCCTTTCTCCCTCTTCCCTGAAGAACGAGGTGGAGGTTTAGGGGAAGAAGAGGAGGACAGGGAGAGACAGAGGAGAAGTAGCACTCGTTGGAAATGACAGTCGTATAATAATAAATTTTTCTGTAATAACAAAGTTTCTCAATTCGCCCCCCCACCCCTCCCTCCTCTCTGCTACTCTTGGCAACTATTTCATGGAACTTTTTGAAAGGAATTTTCTACCTGATAATTTTGACCCCAAATTGACTTGTCTACGAATTGTAGAGGGGCTTTTTTTATTATGCCGGAGGGACTAAACCAGATAGCAGTCCTTAATAGTAGCTAGGACATCCTTCCTTCTATTGAGTTTCCTTGTAAAGTGGAGAGCCACTCTGGGGTGTCCTTCTTCCAATTCCCTGACTTCAGGACTTCTCAAAACAAAGCCGTCTTCGAGATATTTAGCAAAGAAAGAATCAGCTGTTTATATTCACCGATCCTTCCCTTATTCAAAAGGCATAAAAAAGACATTTTAATCTTTTCCCCTCAAACCATAAGAATGTGGCATCTACAATTTAATGACGGAAATCATTTATATTAGAAATTATTTTCAAAAAATTATCTTTTCCTCTTCATACAAAACTTTAAAAATCACCAAGAGCAGATTTTATACTTCTAAACATTCAACAAAATCAGTCCACAAAACCTTTTCACTAGCAATTGAACCAACGGTGGTAAAAATAATTATAATTAGTTTAACAATTTCAATAATAAATTATTACGAGAAGAAATATTAAATGTCGAAAATATAACAGAGAATTTATGTTGTAACCATTAAGGATTGCACAGCTATTTATTTATATAGGATAAAAATATCATTTTCCGAACCTTTTATATTAACAATGTTAAAAAGCGCGTAAATATTGCAAATCTGTTCATATTCATTCCAGAAAAGGAAAAGACAAACTTTACTTGTTCATTGCTAATACAAAACATGAACTTCAATGTCATTCACTCTCTAACCATCAGTCTTTTGTCCAATAAAAACTCGTTACACAACTTCATTAGCCGCTGCAACCATTTGAATTCGGACTCTATTTATTTTGTTAATTAATTCACAATCTGGAAGTAGAGAGGCAAATAAACTATCGCTTTCTTCCATTCTCGTCGTTTAATTCAACCAGTCAACTCTTCTGCCGTGCCCGCAACCATCCTTCCTATCGGGATGATATATATATATATATATATATATATATATATATATATATATATATATATATATATATATATATATATATATATATATATATATATACAGTATTATCCAAACCCTAGAGAACAAAAAACCGAAATAAACATTTTTTGTTAAATACTCGTTTAATTTCCATGAAAATGGCACAGAACAGACATTTAAATTTGCCTCTGAGACAGTTCAAGTTTCATTTCAGAGAACAGAGGATAAAAAGATCCTTAAAAAAGGAATGTTTATGAAGAAACGATCCATCCAAAGCTTGAGAACGTTAAGTATCTAAGCAAAGATAACCACAAATCAACATATTTATCGGATAGATAACTGAAGAAAATGTCAAAAAGAAATATACAGCCATTGTTTTGAATGATGACGATTGTTTGGTCGTGATTTTATTACATTCTTCTTCCAAACTTTACCAGATATGAGTAACATTCTTCTGTTTCCAAGCTATCAATTTCTAACCGCGTGTCTTCCATCGGCCGTATACAAGTGATCCGTGCAAGATAGGTAATCGCCTCCAGATCTTGGGCATCCAAGAGCTGCTTCACTCTCATTCATATGTGCCAGGAACTGTTTTCCTGCAAAGAAACAGCCCCAAGTACTCCCATGTCCAGAAGAGAGGATCACATGTTACGGAAACAAATTCTTGTAGTCCGCAGGACGAGCGGCCATACTCCATTTCTTGGAACCATGCCCCGCACCATAACTCCACCGCCTCCATATTTTGCTGTACTCAATTTTACTGCACCTTCAATGCTGCTTCCCATCTGTTTCAAGAATTATTTCGCTTTCTTCGCTGATAAACACTTTTTAAATTTTCCAGCACTGCGCAAGACACGCTCAGTAGCGTAAGCAAATCTAACTACTTCATTGTTTTTCCTTATGACTCTGTTCTTAACGGTGTTATGCGTAACACTTATGTCATGTGACAGTCTGGCAAGACACATTCAGGTGCTTGTTCTCGGCTGTTATCGGCTGTTGTCTCAATTCATGAGATCTTTCCTGTTTTTTTTTAAGCTGAACCGTTTTCCTCGTAGTCTATTGGGAGCAGGTATCATTATGGAGCTTTATTATGTGTAATATCACATATTTCTAACCGATTACAATGAATAACATGCTTTCTGATGCATTTATCTACTTTAACCTGTCTCTCCATTCTAATCAAAGAGTATAAGATCAGTAGCTTTGTAAAATACACGTGGGACAGTGTTGCCATTCATACGTTTTGAATTTTTACCGGATAAATGGAATTTAGAAGTTATCGTTCTCTAATTTTGGACGCATCTTTTCTTCATATCTACAATACTTTCCTCATAACATATTTTATTTACTGTTTTATAAAATGAATCATTAACAAATTCGCAGTCAAATTTCAATGAATATTATGTTCACTTTTGATGGAAATTAAACGAGTAATATTTTTAAAATGTAGATTTTGGTCATTTCTTTTCTAGTTTTGGACAAAAATGTATATTTTCCCTAAATTCTGAGACTTCTGGTCACATTATTAGACGATGCAATTGTAAAAATTCCGAGTAATTATTTATTCGTTTATAATTAATTACGCTTAATCTTCTCTTAAGCAGAGTAGGAGTGATTAGTTAGTGATTAATTGAGCATAGGATATTGCGTTTAACCGTATCGTGCTATACGATGGTGAAGTAGGGCCTTTTCTCTTCTGTGAATATCCATATATTGCCATATTAATTACTGAGTTTTGTGTAGCTGGTGAGGTAGCCAGTCCTTAATTCAATTTGTTATTTGGGGGTGCATGAGTAAAAAAGAGGTGAAGGGGCAGTGATTAGATTTAGTGTATGAAATGTTTATTCACTACTCCTGATACCGGAGAGGGCTGATGCAATAAAGCTAATTGATACTTCAACTTTTGTTTGCGCTAAAAAAGCTGGATTATGAATTACTCTCTCAGGATTGTTAGAGGAGCTTCTTCCGAGGGTTTGATAGAGAGTTTAGCTAGCTACAATATTACCACCTCTACCTCATCATTAAAATTATAACATTGTAATATATATATATATATATGTAGTCATATATCAAAGATGAATATACCTCATGCAGTTTCTTTGATCTGGTGCCTCGCTGCAGGTGACCAAAGAGAGCTTTGACTTTTGATGTCAGGAAAGGGAAAATTATCATCGTGATATATTTCCGTATATGATGAATATTATATTTCCACTTCTCTAAAAATAATATTTCCTTTAAGATGTAAATAAGGACCAAGATAACTATGTTTATTATATCGCAAATATTACATTTATCTTCCAATAATTATAAACTTCCGAATAAAATATCCCCCAGCTTAAGAAAAAGGTAAAATGAAAGCAAGTGAAAATATAACGACACAAGCCTTCTGTTGTTAACTTAACAATTTTGTCTTTTTAAAAGTCAAAAATCATAACGGTGGAATGGGCTCCTTTGACCCTTCCCTAATAATCAATATTTAACATAAGGCGCATCAAATTAACAATAATAATACGAAATTAATATCCCAGAAAGTCCATACTAAGGTATGGCGAATTGTAAGCCTTGTGTTAGGCGAAGGCCTATAAGTACCTAGGCTACGAGCTTCGTAGACTAGGCTGGTATAAAAACAAAGCTGCTTCCGATTATTTCTATCCCTAAATTAATGATAAGAATGACAAAGCTGCAGCGTTACTCATGGATTCACTCACTATAATCGATCAAATCCAAGATCATAAAAGCGATTTAAAAGGGTTTTTTATCATTTTGTAACTTAACTTGATTATCTAATACCTGGGAGGAAATTATCATCATCACTAACTCTATAATTGTATAACGGTATTTTTGAAGATGGGTGAAAAATTAATAAATGATTTTTCCTTACTGAATACCAAAATATGTCTGCCCAAAAGATGGTTGAAGGTGAAGGTCAGGCAGTTGGGATTAAAAGATTCTTTACGTTAACTTCATAGGGAAAGATGTCCTGAGGATAGAAATAAACGTGACCAGGGATTAATAAGACTAAATGGGCTTCTCTCAGTCTTCCATTGTCCAGTTCTGATTTCATTACACCATTTTTCCCCTTTTTACTATTGATTCCAGAGAAGACATGGTATCTACTAGCAGAAAGTTCTCAAGAAACTGGTTTAGACGACCCTGAGTATGTTAGGTGATGGTCAAAACAGCCTAGCTGTAGCTGTTGTGTCGCTACAATGCGTCTCATTAACTCTGCATTTCTGAATTTCTCCTTCCAAACAGAGGTAGACCTACAACGGGTGTTTTTCCTTAATTGGTCTTTGGACATTACTTCTGAGACAGTTCTTCTAAAATTATGACACACCTGAAAGGCCTCTTTCGATCAAGGCGTCTTTGAAAACCTGAAAAGCCTCTTATTTTACTACATATTGAGGTACTCGTATAAGCGTTTTACAACAGTTCTGTTACACTCTGGTTTTTTTTTTATCTTTTAACAGGTTCATGTGTGTGATAGGAAAACTTCCGTCACACAAAGTTAAAGTTCTAGTTTTCTAGCACGTGTAATTAAAAAGACTTTTCTATTCTGCCCAGGTGTGTAGAGGTTGAAGTGAACAGAATCGGGATCTCTGGATGCGGATGACCCTTCAAAGAATGGCGGAGAGATGTAAGAACGGCGAAGATCTCCAACATCGACCACATTCAGGCAGACGTCAGTTTCGAAAGGCCTTCGAAACTGTTCTGAAGCTCAATATGACAAGGCTCGCGAAGAAGAAGAACACCTTGGTGGCCACGGTGTCCAGAGACGTCTAGGAGGATGGCGTCAAATCCTGCGGTCCATGGAAAGGCGTCTGCTCACCAACCGTAGGCGATAACAATGTTGAGAGCGCTATGGTTGCCATCTCAACGACCTCAAGAGTCAGGACGTCTCCGATGCCTCCGGGATGATACTCGCTATCGTGGCTTCGAGTGGCAATAAGACGCCTCTGATGTGATCCGCGGCTGGTTAGGGGCTTAATGCGGCAGAATACAGGGGCCTGTCCTGGTCTTGGCTGGCCCATACGGTCAGGACAGTGCAAGAGTAATTGGGGTCGAACATGAACTTCTGGTCCAATAACCTTTGACCGCGAAAGTCTCTCTACCTCAATCACCTTGACGACGGCTTATGTGCGCATGTCGAGAGCAAGGGCTGTAAGGTCCACCACAGCAATGTTGACGAGTCAAAGTCCTCCGTCAACCGTGTATGGGCCAACATGAGAAAGGATTTCTTCCACAACGTGTACTTGGTCTACAGGTCTCGCCTGAAGCGCGTGCTCGCTGCCGATGACAGCCACATTAACTAATATTACAATTTATATTTTAAAACAATAAAAAGTTGTCTAATTGCATCAAATCTATCATTGTGTCCTTTGTTGAAAGAATCATAACGAGTGTAATAAGAAATTTGCAATACCCGGTTGATCCCCCCAAAAGAGCATAATCTAAGTTCAGCAACATCAGTCCTCCCCCTCTATAATCGCTGATAGATGAATGACAATAGATAGGTAGAGTATTTCCATTATCACCTCCTCTATACCGTTTTACAAGTCACAGACGTGATTTTGTAGATGATAAAAATCTATGCTTTTCAACCAATGAAAGATTTCCATTGGGGGAAAGAAGGAATGAAAGAGGAACAAAGTGGTGGAGAAGAGTATGCAGTGGATACATTGAGAGGTGGAACTTGAAAACCATTCCCAATAAAATCACTTCTGATTCCTTAAAATAAAAGATATTGGAAGAAATAAATGATTTATTGCTAAAGACCACAGGCGATGGAGCCTTGAAAACTGCTTCCTTTCTAAACTTTTGTGCAAACGATGAAGAAAAATAACTGAAAAAGGATATTGTTACCTCTTTATGGTAGTGTAAACCACAAACTTCTCTTTATCAATTCCTGTTTGGTAATGTCACAAACGTGTCAGATAAGTCTAATGGCTCTCTCAAGTAACACCAAACTAAATATTTACCACTGCATTTGAGTCTGTTTGGAAATGTCAAGTATTTGTGTTCATACAAGAAATGTTTGGCCGTATTTTTATATTCAGTAAACAACAAAACTTTTGTTGACTGAATCAGAAATTACAGTTTAAACATTGCTTCGAATATTACCATTTTCTTTTCTATGGCACAGGAATTCGTATGTTAGCCGGTTTATTTTGAATTTATTTTATTATTATGGAAACACTCGTATCCACATTGTCGTATAATCGTATTGTTGCTGTTGCTTTAGAGCGCCAGTCTGAGCTTATTAATTATGAAAGACAACAATACTTCAATATTGGCTGAGTGGACTTTTTAATTACTTTATTGTTGAGAGTGTCACAGCGTTTAATCCGTTTTAAGGAGAGAGCCCGTTAAACACGTAAAGGATCCATTGAAACACCAGAATTATCCCAAAATAAACATATATTTTAACTCTATCAATTGACTACAAAAAACAGTAAAAATATTAATAAGTTTAACGAGGTTAAACATACTTAAAACTGGGCCTATTACAGAACTATTCTTGACCAAATCAAAAAAATAGTAAGCTCCACGTAAGCAAACCAATTGCCGATTAGTTATTTTATCGTGACCCTTTTAGATTAGCGTTAAACATCAAATTAAATTACACTCTTCTACTAGTAAATATGACGGGATTCACGCACAATTGTTTCTACTTCAGTTAATTTGAGTACCGTAATAAACTCATACTAACGCAATACGAATATAAATGGTCATTCTAACTTACATGACAGATAGGATCAGGGGTGCCGGATGTCACTAGATGGCTTTTTTCGCGCTTAAGTGTGTTGGAGCGTCCGATGGTAGATTTTCTTCGAGATGGGATGGAGGTAAGGGCATCCGATGTCTAATTCTTCGGTCTTAAGATCGCAATTTGAGAGTCACTCGAAGGTGGCTGGTTCTTCAATTATCCTACTTGCGAAATTCTTGTTTAGCACTAGAAATATAGGTCCTGCTAAGCTTCTTACTAAGCCTGTGCAGGATGCTTCGGGCTGGCACCGAAATAATCCTTCTTCTCTTTCTGCCGAACTTCCTGTTTTGGTACTAGGAATAGTAATCCAGTCAGACTTCTTCTAAGTATGTACAGGATGGTTCGGTCTGGTACCGATACAAAGCGTGACGTTTTAAGTTAATTCGACACAGGGGGAGGGATCGATCTTCTCGAACTGATCCTTTATCGTCTCTCCTCGAATAATAATCCTCTTCTCTTGCTGCCAAAATTCTTGGTTTGGCACTAGGAATGGTAATCCAGTCAGACTTCTTCTAAGTCTACAAAGGATAGTTCGTTCTGGTACCGATACAAAACTTAACGTTTAATGTTAGTTTGGCACAGGGGGAAGGATCGATCTTCTCGAACTGATCCTTTAGCGTCTCTCCTCGAATTAATCTTTTCTCTTTCCTACAGGGGCTTATTTATAGGCTGGTGACCATCCCATCTAAGGGGGGAGGGGCGAGGCCGCATCGGGGAGAGCGAAGGGTGAGGCCGCATCGGGAAGAGTGAGGGGTGAGGCCGCTTCGGAAAGAGCGAGGGGTGAGGAGTGTGGCACCGCGGTGCCCAAGTCGGCCTGTTAATTAGAGACACCACCAACCGTCACCATCTTTGGTGTTCCTTTTGACTGGCACCGCTTTTTGGCGATTTAACCACGGACCTCCGGATCTCGTAGGTAATTGGATCCTTTGAACGCTGCTTAAGGGCCTTTGGTGGTCAACTTAGCATAGCGACTCGCTCCGGCTACCTATGCGGTGGGTAGATCAAACAGAGTAGTCTGTTAGTCTGTCATTCGCCGGCTAACGTTCCCACGAGTCTCCACATGTGGCTCGATTCTCTTGCTTTCTCCCCAAGGGGGGGGGGGGACTTTAATGTATATGTACGCCTGGCCCTCCGGGAGGCTTTATGTTGTAATTCCTCTACACACATATTCATCAAGTCCTCCTCTTTATTAACCAGTATATTAACCCAATATGAAATCTGAATTAGATTAAAATCAAAATTGGTGTGAGGGAAAAGAAGATTGCTACCATGTTATACTTTTGCTATTACCTTTTCTATTTTTTAATTTCCTTCATTTTCGGTCTTATTTTTTCTATATTAGGATGGAAGAATAAGAATAATGGGAAGCTCATTATTTCCTAATTGATAATGGCAAAAAGATGCGAATTGAGGTATAAGAGTTATGTTGTGATCAAACGTTACACAGAAATATGTGATGAATAATTAATTCAATTCAATACAAAATTACATAGGCAGGTTTTCTCTGTTCCAGACAAAATGTTGTGGTTTATTCTCTTTCTTTTGACAGTTTTTATTTAAGCAGGAACGATGAGGTCCTAAATTGTGGAGGGCAGAAGGAGCAGGTGACGCTTTATGGGGGTGTGGGGATTGGGTTATAAAATTTGTTTGTTGTTTGTTAGTAATGTTATTAGGAATTAGAAAATACAATGCCTAGAGAGCAGAAGAGTGTTTTGAGAGTAAAACTGCGCTAAGATCAAGCACCATTTTCCTTCCGAATTAATGTCGCTCAGTAAATAACTTTCGTAATATTCATGTTGCCGCAAGGCTTACGTTTGCAAAGGAACTTGTTCACCTTGGCAAGACATTTTTAAAGAAAGCATTTTGGAACGGTCAAGCTACAATTCGACTATTTGGCAATAATTGGTGAAAAGGTTTGGGGTAAAAATATGGTAGAGCGATAAGAGAAAAATACTATACCAACCGTAAAACAGAGAGGAGTGGGAATCGTAACGTTGTCTATTGGGTTTCTTTTTGGATAATGATAGATGATTACTTGTTAAATTGAGAGATAAATGAGGAAAAATACATCGTTATTTTGAAAGAAAACCTACAATCAGCAAGGAACTTGATGCAAGGGAGGCAGTTTGGATTGCTGCATAGCACAATCTAAAGGATAGGTCAACTGTAGTGAAAAAATAGTTTGGAGATTGCAAAATTAACCTTTTAAAATGAGCATCACTGACCCTAAAACTAAATCTCAGAACAAATATGTAGATGGAATAAAAACAACGCGTCCACCAAAGAGTAAGAAAGAGTTATGAATTTACTGTAGTGATGAATGGAGCGGACCTTCTATTGAAGACTGATGCAGGCTAAGAAAAGAATGAGTAACGTGTTCTAGCTCAAAATTGCTAACGAATGTTATGCAACTAAATCTAATAAAGTATTATTTTTCCTATGGGATTCGATGATGGTAATTACTGATGAGGTAATTCTAAAAATCGAAATAGACATTGAAGAGGCTTGGCTTTTTTATTTCTTTATTGGAAGAGGAGTCGCACACGAAGTAGGCGTCAAAAGCATGAGAGTAAAAGCAGAGAAGTTGTTCGAACCCAGGTCAGATGCGCAATGAAATAGGACAGTGCCACAAAGAATAAGGATGCATGTTTTGGATTGACTATGAATCTCCCTCTTGCGATCTATTGTATCATGCACTGCACTCGTAGTACCTGGATTAGAATATACAAAGATAAATAAGTAAATGTTGAGATAGAATTTGTCACATGGCATTCACAAGCACCCATCATATGATCGAACGATCAGGAGACTTCCTCTCCAGCTTTAAGCTGTTGCTAGAAGGATAGAGAGAAGAGAAGATTCTCCACGTTTAGTCAGATATGATTGTTCCTCTCTCGTTTCGGTTCCACCGGAAGCAACTTTCCCTTAGAAACTATTTCTCTTCAAGCGGGGACACGCCATCGCTTTCCTTGTAATCCCCCAGAGCAAAGAGCATATAGTTAACGTCCTCCAAATTCACTTCGAGGACATGCAACCTTCCAAATTGGAAGTACGAGGAGCGGTCAATAAGTTTTGCAATTCGGATATAAGGAAACGAGATATGAGGAAAAGTGTTTTATTATTTTTCAATATAACTACCCTCGACTTCAATGCACTTGCGTCACTTGTCCCTGAGGCTTCGAATTCCCGACAACCAGAAATCTCCCGACTGCTATTCAATCCACTCCTGGGCGCGAGCTGGACATCTTCATCATCCCCAAACCGGCGTTCACGCAGTGCAACCTTGAGATGGCGGAATAAAAAGTAGTCGCTAGGGGCCAGATCTAAACTGTAGGGGAGATGGTTGATCTCCTCGAATCCGCACTCGCAATAGGGCAGCTTGTGCAACTCTGGACCTGTGAACTTTGACGACTTTGAAGTCGATCATGGTCATGGCCAAATTGTTGTGGATGATGTTTATAACACTTCCATGTGATATTCCAAGTTCTCACTCGATTTCTTCGACCTTCACCCGTCGATTTTCGAGGATCATCCTCTCCACATGGGCCACATTGTCCTCGTTTGTCATGTCTGGCGGGGGTCATCTTCGAGGGACTCACGAGCATGGCGGAACTGCCTATTTCAGCGAGCAATGGTTGCATAGAAAGGGGCGGTGTCGGTGTACACTGAAACCATGCGTTCATGGATCTCTTTTGCATTCTTGCCTTCCTTGGTCAAAAATTTGATCACTGCGCGGTCCTCAACCTTCTCCATTGTCGAAAAATTTGTGACTGACGATCTGCGATCAGCTACTTCTTCTTAAATAGACGAGGCAGAAGCGTGCGGCTACAGGTCCTGAATTGTTCTAACACCCCCACAAACAGCCATCCCCCTTCCTCTGTTTTGCCCTACCGATTCGCAAAACTTATTGACCGCCCCTCGTATAAAATCTGGCTGTCAAGAAGCGCTTTATTCAAGAGGTTCATCTCATTTTCCAATTCTTTTCCTTCTACCAACGAGAAGACTTGAAGTAGAGCCAGACTAAAATGAGAGAATAAATTCTAATTTCGGCGGCCATGCCCTTGACTACAGGCGCCTTTAAGTGAAATTAAATTTAAAAAGGCCACATTAGACGTCTCCATCTCTGATCGAAACCAAGGTAAAGTCGCCACTAACCGCTTAACTTTCATCACTACAAAGCGACACGATCCGAAGCCTATGTCTCCAATCGCCATTTTCTCCTCTAATTTTAATGAAATCAAGGAACTTTAACATACGGTAAAAAGCTTAGCTAACAATTTATGTAATCCTTTATTTTCATAGCACATATATTGAAGCGATATAATATTCAGTGCAATAAATTCAATTAATTTCCATTATTAATTTTCGTTGAAGTGAATAATTCCATCTTTTATGTGTTGCTATTTCCTTTCACATATCAAATGTACAATTGTAGAAGAGAAGATGTAATCAGAAAGAGGAGTAAAATAGAAGTACATATCGCTGTTTCGTAATTTAAATGTAACCCCCCAAATTTCTCTTAACCAACTAGTCATATGTGAGCAACCTGTAGTCGTATATACAAATTATAACAAAACAATTTCTACCAAACCTTTGATCAATAATTTTAAATTTAAAAACGACAACATATATGTTGTTTTCGCAATGAAAATAATAAATAATGATGAAAATAATTAATTTCTAGATTATTTTAGATGCGCTGGAAACGCCCGTTTCAGAGTTTGCCCATTTAGATATCGTTCGGTCGATAGGGAGGCAATTTATAGTGAAGGTGAATTAAGTTTCTGCCTCCTTAAATGATTCTTCTTTACTACTCTGATTTAGGCTACGCTTACCGAAGGTTTTTGGGTAATCTCGGTAAAGAAGGAATTTGCTAAAGGACGCAGCAAAAATATACTTCTATTCTAATACGCGCCCATTAAAGGGGAAAGCGGCAAGTCACGAAGTACTTTGCGGGCGACAAACAGGTTTTCTATTCAACGCGCAGTATTGAATTCTGGAGCGACAGGATTTAAGCGAATTAAAAGGATTCCGTAAGGCAAAGATGGGAAAGAATTAATCTTAATGTCTTGAAACAGAATAGATCTTACAGTCTTAATAATTCTTAATGACTTGGCTTACTGAATTGCTCGACTGTATATACAGTTTTATTACCTATGGGGCGTCGCCTAGACTCGTCTGTGGGACGAGCCTCCGTCCTTTGGTGTGTCGGATTTACCTACATATTCAAATAGTTTGATCTCTATTACAGGATTCGCTTGTTACAAATCTGTGTTTCAATTTCCGTATTTGCCGAGCTGCCTTGTAGATTCCCGTATTCTGATAAATCCATCCTAAGAAGAGAATTGTTTGTTTATGCATTTCCTCTTATTGACTCAGGTGTCTTGACCTGATATCCGTTTTCCGCGTTCATATTTTGTGAGTTTCCGCGCGTACCTGCAACGACTGTTTGCCTCCTCTCTATTAACATATATATTTTCATTCCTTATTTTCTAGACAAATTCATATACGCAAATTAATACATACATTCTCATCTACTTATTCTCATATTACACCTATTATTTTATATGTCTGAAGTTTGTCAGGATTATATAAGACCACCGCGCGTCCATTTTGTGGAACTTCTCACTGAGCCTATTGAATCCTGCAATTTGGTGCCAGTAACGTACCTATTAAATAACCCGAACACCACAGGTCCTTTTAGCGTTAATTCTGTTGTTTTCAGGAAAGAATCCTTCTTAGGTTAAAAGTTACTACATTTACAAAGGATGGTGAAGTGAGAATTATTACGAGAGTTTCAAGAAAGAAGTTCGAAGAGACGACCGCGAGACAGATTGTTGAAGAAGTGCAATACGAAAAGCATCGCATGGAAACTATGAAGTGGTAAAGCATTAAAGGAGAAAACATCAAATCCCATGAATCACATAAATAATAAAGGTATAAGCAAGGCAAAACGAAAATATGAAAGAAAAAAAAGAGGATACTGTTTACCGAAGCTCGATTTAACAATAGAAATTTCCCGAAATCGTCAAAAGTATGTTACGGACGTAGAATGCATAGAACGCGAAATTTCCCTGACTAAACTGGATCATCAGCCATCGCGATTCACAAAAAGAGCTGTGCAGACTCTCTGCAAATGTTTCTTGGAGTGGCAAAACTGTTCATTTTATTCATATTGAAAAGACTGAAGTGATTTCTGTAAATTTCGGTGGAACTTTTAAAGACAAAGTTGTTGTGAGACTGCGTGAACAGTTTACAGAGAATGATTGTTTTCTGCAAGATGGCAACCTTATCAAGCAAGTAATGCCACACAGGATTTTTTGGACGATAATAAACCAAAATTTATTACTAATGATGCGTAGTCGCCACAAAGCCCGAAATGCGATCCAATGGATTATTTGATTTGGGAATCCCGAAGAAGAGTTTATGGTCGGCAGCTGTTGAAATGTATTGAAGGTGAGTTAGAGGATAAAATATTAAAATCATGGTAGGAAATTGTCAATAACGAGGTACCATGAGGTATATTTATGGGGAAGTAGCGTTCCTAAAGATTGTTTAAAATAACAAATTTTGGTTAAACTTGAAGTATTAAGTTTTTTAAATTGCTAAAAAAACATAAATGATTTCGTTAAAATACCGCATGCATAGGTTTGGATATAACTAGTTGAAAGAGTAGAAATCCTTTGAGGGGTGGATAAGCATTTGATATATTTGAAGTGTATTCACGCGTGTGTGTGGTTGTCCTAAAGAGTCATGTTCATTCGCTTGAAATAACAGAAAAGGGAACAATTCTGTAAGGTGGCAAAAAGGCATTGGCAGGCAACCTTATAACTTGTGGAAATAGTGGAAAACATAAGAGAACTGGTGAGAATAACGAAATGTAATAGGCAGCTGTGTATGTTGGAGAGAACTGGTTAGAATGGGGAAATGTAATAGGCAGATCTGTATGTTGAAGAGAACTGCAGTGGGAATGCTGGTAATGACACGCGATCAGGTGGAGGAGAGAAAAAAAGAGATGTGCGTGTCAGGCAGCGGAGATGTCTTAGCGATTTTCTATTTGATTGATTAAGATTGAGATGGATTGACATTAGTTAGAGGTTTATATTTTCCCCTAGTGTCAAACTAGAAAGGAACAGCGAAGGAATACTTAAATTCATAACATATTTACATATTTCTTACTAAACTCTAAGGGTATATATCAAAATCTGGAGAAATAATGTGAAATAAGTAACTGGAGGTGGAGTAAATTTAGATGAGGATGTGTTCATGGGGTCTTTAAGGGCCTCACTGAATGAGCTAAGGCTGGACGAACCTCGTCAGGATTCAAGACCCTTATTAAGGGCCAAGGGTATTTGTAGATTTTGAGGGATTCTCAAGACGAGGTTACAATGGCGCGTAGTTAGGGTTTATGGACCCGAATATGAGCGTCGAAAGCGTGAAAGATACAGACACAAAACATTATTTATATATACATTACATAGGAGCAGATTATAAAATTCACAGTCCACAACATATAAAATATTCCTTTAAGTATTTACAGGAGTTTTATTCACTCATAACACTAAGAAAATGATAAATTAAATAATAGATTAACAAATCTATTTTATGAAGGTCAATTCACCTTAAAATACTTCTCAAAGAGAATTAGATCCCACTCTTTCTTCTCCACACTTATGGAACCTTAATCGATACAAACCTTCTTTCACCCACAGTCACACCTCCGCTTCTACTAAATTCAAACACTTCAGTTGCAAGAAACCTTTAGACTTAGTGCAAAAGTTTTCCTAATGCCATTCAGACATTTTACTTCTACGCCTCTCAATTCACTCTGACATTCATCGCGCCCCTTTCTATCATTCAAGCATCTTTCTACACTTGTCTCGCCCTTCAGGCGCGGAGCTATGGGGGGCGCTGAGGGGGCCGAGACCTTCCGTCGAATTTCAGACCCATTTATGTTTCTATTTTTTTTAATCCATTCTTGTATTCTGCAATTCAGAAAGAGCTTTGTAATGATATAGAATATATATACTTTTGTTTTAAACCGTTGCGATCGAATGTATCTCATATGATACAGGTCCAAAATGGAGGTAAATCTCAAAAATAATGATTAAATTCAGTCTTGTTCTTCGCTGACGTCCAAAAACTACAAGTCATAATTTTCTGATGTGTGGTACTATTATTTATTATCAATTCTGTGTAGTAGAACCATTATTAATAGTCAAAGTCTCTTTCTCACACTACTCAAAAGGAGGAATTCAGGTTAGCCATAAAATATTTTTTAGGGATCAGCCACTGCCACCATTCTCTTTAACATTCACACTTTCGTTACTTATTCTTTTCCCAATCACACTACTCAAGTTACTCACCAATTCCATATCTTATGTGTGAAACTTAGGTAAGTACATCCTTTGAAAAATATCCTTTACTCCTATTTCAACTCCTCCTCTCTTCCTCACTCACAACTACCATACAATATAAAACATATTCTTTAGACATCAAAACATTCTTAATTATCCGCCTTAACAAATTCATTCCACCAGAAATTTTAAACTTCTGCTTCACTCTTTTCACTCACAATTCTGCTAAACCAAGAAAAATAATTTTCAGACTCACATTTTTCACTCCTAACCCTTTCACCTAATTCACCTTTTCTAATCATAACCCTTTTACACAATTCAGTTTTCTTCTTTTGTTTTTTCTTTCGCCCTGTCAACTTCTTTCTATTCATATCCACTTGTTCAAATCCATTCTCTCGTTCATCCTTTCTCACTTTCTGTTTGCATACTCACACAGTGCATGCAACACAACATACATATTCCTGTGGTCATCTCCATTTCTTCAACTGACTCGATTCAGGTGTATTAATTGCCATCTTCACTCGCTCTTTCTCCAATACACAACTTACACTCTTCTACCTATACTTTTATTATTACATAGGTCCTCATTTTTTAACATTCAATCAATCTTTTTCCACTCTTGTTTCAAATCTTTCTCACCCACTTCGAACGAATGAAACCTCTCATTTGCCTGTCATACACTGCACTTTTTTTGCATAATGGCATACAACCCTTCATTCTCTTTTCATACTGAAACAAATACTGGCATGGATACATAACCACCACACTATGCACAATCGAATTATACACCCTTGCAACCTAGTCTAACCATACAACCCAGTCAGTCTCATCTTTACTCATCATTCTTAAAATCTCGCATATCTTACATAATCTTCCTGCAAATTCCGGGGCGCTCTCATATCTTTCACTCCCTTCCTTTTCAAAATTCTTTCACAATCGCAACCAAAACTATCTCAGGATCATCTTAACTCAAATACTTATTCAAGTTCATCACACACACACATCAGAAAATCATTTAATTTTATATCTGCGCCACTCTCATACTTGTTTTTCAAAGGAGAAAAATACACAAACTTAGTTTTATGATCCACCATCACAACCATTTCGACATTTCCAGAAATCTGTCTATATCGGTCCTTGCGTCTTAATCTTTATGGTAATGTATGAAAGAAAGAGTTTCATTTGTTAACTGTTGTAGCTATTAGGTGTGAAAGTTCCCTTTTCGGAAACCGCTAGAATTATCATGACAAAGTTTTAGGAGAGTTTTAAAATAAAATGGTGAATTAAAAGGATGTGGAGATGCATAAATGGTACATATGCCCAAATACCCAAAGGGGAGACTATCTGCTATTGCTCGGAATTCATGGCCACGCAAACCTTAAGATCCTCAAAGGAAAAGAGACGAACATTAAAGTAATTCTCTCCTTGGAGATATTACCACGAACGAGTTAATTCATCTCCAGATCTTAACATCATAATTATTTAAAATTAATTATTTACCTTACCATAAAGTAATTCAAACTAAAGTTGCTACCATTACATAAACGCGAATCATTATTGGCAATTGCAATTTTAATGCTATGAATTACTGTAATTCCTTCTTTCTTTTTAATTATCCAAACAATGAAAGAAAGAAAAAAGAAACAAATAAAGGAGGCAAACGGCAAATATGTTATTATTTATGGGTGCTAAATCAGCCTCAGATCGTCAAAAATATATAAATCAGAACAAAATGTAAGAAAAAATGATATTCTTTTACTTAGTAACTGTTGATATACTTTTAAGGCAACTTATTATTTGAATCACTATTTATTTTTTGTTTATTCGTAAATGTTTCTTATTTTCCTTTGGTCAATGTACAAAGAAAAAACTCTACAATTTGCATATTCAATATCGAGGACAATTTCTTATTGAATGGTAAATTACAAGTTGATTTGAAGATTACATTGCATTTCTACACAATAATCAGAAATAATCACACCCTTAAACACAACACAACCTATATTCAGCTATCTGGAATATCCTTATCCATCACAAGATAACAAGGGCTACAGCTATAAAATAATTAACGTCTCACTAAATCGAGTAAATTAGCTTTGTTCTGCATGAAAACACTCAATCGAAGGAAGAGAGAGAGAAAAAAAAAAGAGAGTCGATTACATTCCCTCTCTCCTTTAAAGGACTGCTGGTCTTGTGTCTCCAGACTCTTGTTTTGGCTCCATTTGGGGACTCTCACCCTGGAATCCATACGGACATGAACGAGCCCTGAACCAAACACGATGGCCAAATCATGCTAAAGATGCTTGTAAAGCACCGTTTCGTTTTTCCAGTCTCGGAAATCTTCCGCATTCTAAATTAGGGTCCGAAGTTCGGCGTTGCTTCCGGAGTAATGCAACGCCAAGGCAACGGCAGAATACATTAAGGAAGGAGAGAAATTTCCCTCTCGCTCCTTCTTAACTAACAAACTTAATGCGAAGTATAGACGTGAATAAAGAGACTAGAGAAAGAAAGGAGAAGAGAAGAGAGAGATTGTGTATTCATTTTATAGGTAAAAGCACAAACCAACGGGGATAATCAATCTTACCCGAAATTTCGCGAAATTCAAATTCGTTAAATAAAGTAATGAAATTAAATGATGTGAAGGAAAGAGGACCTTAAATTAATGAAGAGGAAAATTGGCAAAGAAAGAAATCCTGAGAAAATGAGTAGATGAGGAGAGAGAAGAGAATTAAATACATCTTACTGTGTCTTTCATACTTCCTTTCTTTGTCTCTCTCGTTTGTCTTACTTCGCTTCTTTCAGATTTTCTTTTTTTATTTATTGAATTACTTCATCTCCATGCTTCGATTAAATGATGCCCTTGCGTTGTTTACATGATCCTCTTGCGTTGATTACTTGATCTTCTTGCGTTGATTACTTCTTGTGTACATTACTTGATTTCATTGTGTTGATTACTTGATACCCTGGCGTTGGTTAATTGATCTCCTTATTTGACTTCCTTTTATGATTACTTAATATTTTGTTGATTATTTAATATACTTAAGTCGATTACTTGATCCCTTTCTCTTGATTACTTAACCTCTTCGAGTGGATTACGTGATTTCTTTTTGAGAATTACCCTGATATCATTAGGTTGATTACTTGATCACATGCAGTGATTAAGTGATCTTTTTAAGTTAATTATTTTATGTCCTCGACTTAATTACTCGATCTCTTTACGTTGATTACTTGATCTTCGTTTATTACTTGATATCCTTGCGTAGATTAATTGATTTTCTTGCTTTGATTATTTCAAGTTTACATTACTTGACCTCATTGTGTTGATCACTTGATATCCTGGCATTGATTATTTGATCTCCTTACTTTGATTATTTGATCTTTTGTTGATTATTTAATCTACTTGGATCGTATACTTGATCTCTTGGCCATGATTACTTGATCTCCTTGCTTTAATTCCTTGATTCGTTTCCGTTGATTACCTTATATCCTTAACTTGACTACTTGTTATCCTTAAGCTGATTATATATTCTCTTACAGTTGATTACTTACTCTCCCTGAGTTAAGTGTTTAATCTCTTTTCGATCTCATTGCGTTGATTACTTGATCTCCGTGCGTTGATTACATTATCTTATTGAGTTGATTACTTGATCTCCTTGCGTTGATTACATTATCTTATTGAGTTGATTATTTTATATACTTATGTTAATTAATTGATATCCTTGTATTGATTACTTAATCTCCTGTCGATGACAATTTCTCGATTTGTTAATTACTTGCGACCCTTAATATGATTAGCCTATAACCTTAAGTTGAATTAATTGACCTCATTGGGGCGAGTACTTAATCTCATTAAGTTGATTAATTAATCTTCTTGCGTTGCTTTATTGATCCCGTCCCGTTATTTAATTGATTACCTTGCGTTGCTCAATTGATTTCCTTGCGTTGATTCCATACTCTCCTTGCGTGGATTTCATGGTATTCTTGCGATGTCAACTTGATCTACTTGCGTTGATTAAAGGATTTAATTTCATTGACTATTTGATGCCTGCGTTTATTATTTGATCTCCTGAGTTGAATACTTGATTTTATTGTGTTGATTATTTCATTTCATTGCGATGATAACTTTATCTCCTTGCTTTGATTACTTGATATCATTGCGTTCATTACTTGAACTCCTTGTGTTGATTACTTGATCTGATTGTATTGATTACAAGATTCTATAGAGAAATTCGAGACCCAAATCTTTTCCTCCTCAATTTCCTTAACAGGTACTTGATTACACAACTTTAGCAAACCATTACCACCCTCAGCTTTATCTTGTTTCTCTGTCAGCTCAACCATGCAACTTCGATCGTGATACAGGAAATAATACGACACGTCCTCCTCTACACCTTAACCGCCAACCAAGAAGTTACAAGGATTGCCACCTTTGTGTTCAAGGTCAAAGAAAAGCTTCAGGTTTCTTTTAGGTTGGAAATGCCATCTTTAGCTCAAAGAAAATCCTTCGCAATTGCTATACATGGTCAGGACGACTGAATGTGTCCAGCAGGTCAAAGACATCATAATGATGAGGTCAGTGATTCAAAACATGGCACATGTGTGCCAGGGAGGGCCTTAAATGTTCCAGTAGGACTCTTGTTTTTCCTCTGCAGTTCATCCTAGAAAATTTTTGCTAGCTAAGAATTTTTATTATCATGTGACCACTACTAACATGTGGCCCGCTAGCTCTCTAGATTTGAAGTCTTTGGACTTCTACGTCTGGAGCGTCTTTGGGGAGGAAAGAGAGGAAGAGGAGACCAACGAATGGCCCAACAATATCAAGTACTCGGTGCTGGGGGCCATAGTTGGCATTTAGTCGCTTCCGAGGCCGCCGCAGTGGTTGGACTCAATTGGATAACCGATTCTATTGAATATCTTGGTTTTCCTTTATGTATAATTTCGTCCTAAAGCATTGAATGAATCCTGTATTTGATCTGATTTCCAACTAAGACATTGCATTCTCTATTCTACTTTCACTCAGCTCTTAAATAAAATTCATTCATGGTCGCTGCAAAGTACCTGACAATTGTGAACGACCGAATTCGAGCTGTTCAACATAAGTGAGTGTCCAAAAAGGAAAGAGATTACTCCCGCTCAAAATGGTAGCTTTACTATTCGAGATTGACGCGTCATTCAATAGTCTACCATTGATGGGCTCGGACATACCCTACATTAAGAGAATCAAACATTCTATGGTTATTACTGAAAAACCAGAAGTTAATCGACATTGATAAGTGACGCTGTAAGTTTATGAACGGTTTCTCAACCCTGTCATTTTTCATCGAATAAAAGGACGTTGTAGCTGTCAGCAGCAACTCAGTCAATAAAGGACGGTAGACTTTGAATAAGTTTGTACAAATAAACTCGGTCGAGAGATCCAAATGTGTAGATTACAAACTTCGAAATAAATTAATATGGCTGTTAATTAGACAAGAGACGATTTGATAAAAAAGTTATTGATTTGATATTGAACAGAAATCCTACCAAAGAAAGGACGAAACTGTTTTCCTTATCTATTTGTAAATTCATGAGGATTGTTTTTCATCAATTCGTTTTACATCTTCGGATAATCTTGATACGCCATTTATGCATGGCCCAATGACATGATCTAATTTATAGCGGGGGCAGGGTGGTTAAGGTAGGTTATCTTAGGTTAGGTTAAGTTCATTTAAGTTAAGTTGTGTTAACTTAGATTAAGGTTAGTGTGGTTAATGTAGTTTTTATGCATTGAATTAGGTTCATTTTGAGTCACTTATTTGAATGTTGACATTCGGTTTTGACGGTGAAAATGCTTCAAATTGAATGAAAACTTAAATTACTTTTAGCCACCAATAAAAGGATGCCAGATTTGAATGAAGCACCTAAAAATAAACCTAATCCGGTGTGTTTTTAATCTTCTTAGGTCTCGTGACACCGAAATAACCGATCAAATAAGGTAACTCTTATAAATAACAAAGATAAACTCTTTTAAATCCCTGACCTCCATTTATTGAGAAGCTGCCCTAAAAATAAGCTGTCTTCGGGTCATTTGGAGCTGCTGATCTCTACAATGGCGCATTTATAGATTCTTTTTGTTTTCGCTTTTTCAACTTTCCAGAGTTTCATTTTAGGGTCCATTGAAGGAAAGAAATTTTAATAGAAATTGAATTTTGTTTTTGTCTCTTTGGTGAGTTTGTTCAATGCTCAAATATTTTTACCGTTTTCGAAGAAAAAATCGAGAATTTTGAGTAAATAACGCATGGATTCCGGTCCTAACATCGAGACTTCTATTATTTCTATTTACTTTTATTTTTATTAGTTTTCTGTATCCTTAACCTAATTCTTTCTTTGATACTTTTTAACTATTTCCTTTTTCTCTCTCGGTGATTCAATGCAATCCACCTCTTATGTCCGAGGTATTTAAAACAAGTAAATCTGTTGTTTACTTCAAATGGTTTTGTCAAAACCGGTTAAAAGCAACAGAAGGAAATTGGAGTTTAAAAGAGCTTTCAAACACCTTCATAAAGAACGCAGTGAAGCTAAGGCAACTCAAAATGTGTGGAAGAGAGCGATGACTCAGACTACTAGATCTTAGTTGCGCAAAATCGGGTGCATGAAAAATATCTAGAGAAAGAGGTGAAGTTAGGTAAGGAGTAAAGCTGCGAGAGCCCCATAGGTAGGTAGCTCTCCTGGCGGACACGGAGCTCTCCTCTACCTCCCTCCATCAGGAAGGAGTGCGGCCTCCTGTGTGGGAGAAGGACAAGAACGGCGACTCTTTCCTCAATCAAACTTGGGTCTGATTTTTACGTCGGGATTAATTTACTTTGTCTTTTCCGCTTTCGGGAAATGTCTTCACAAATCAACCGATTTCAAAGGAGGATAATCTCGGCTCCTTGACACCGATCGGTTGTATAAACATAATCAACCTTCATTCGACCTTGTTTTATTGTTTCCTTTATTCATTTCCATTATTGAAATTTATTGTTTCACGGAAGTTGTGCAACCAAGTTTGAAATCAAAGAATATTTCACCTTGTTCCATTGCTATTCCCCCCAATCTCTTTCTATCCCTCCCAATCAGTGCAAAATATAAGCCTGTCTATGTTTAGAGAAATTTTGTATAGAATTATATAAAATTTAGGTAAGCAAATAGTGATAGAAGCACTCAAGTGGTCATTATGAGAGGATTCCTGGAACACATTCAATAAGGTCCTCTTTATCATAATTTCTAGAAATTTATTCTAATATCCTATTTTTTATCTTAATCAATCGCTTCCCAATAGATTAGGATTAGCGCAGATTAACATTAATAAAATGCTACCCACTCCATCTTACTTCTAAGCCCAATCGAGCACAAAGAATCCATCCTATTTTCGAAGCCAAATTGGCTCTTCTCAGCGATGGGCTGCTATGAGCTGGAGCATCTAATCGACTCAGAATTCATCCCTGGGAAGAAAACCTCTCATAAATCTTTAGCAAAAGAAATTATTTACAGAAACAGGTTCAAATCTCCTCTCATGCAGTTTCTCCTCTTTGCTTTTATTACTGCAAAGGACTTTAGGGGAAAATATCTTTTCCCAATTAGTGCATCGACCTGACATCTTTATCCAACGATTTCAAGTGTGATATTCAGAGTCTTAGCTTATGAGGATTTTTATTTAAATCGCTTATCGTTTAGTGTCATTCCTTTCACCATTATTGCAACATAAGTGAATTACATTCTTCAAATTTGAAGTTAAAATATTTCTAAGAGGATAGATTCACTTTGTTTCTCTGAAAAAAATAATAAAAATACTTTTGTTATCTTATTTTAAACCCACAAAATAATTCTTTTTAAAATAGACCTATTTTTTAACTTTGTACACCACGTCTAAACTTTCTTATCTGAAATTTTCTATAATTCTGGTCTAAATTTTCCATCGTATAATTGCAGGAAGTTAGCCGTGACCGATGAACCAACTCTCGCGAGAATCGCTGAACGAAAACAAAGCATGAATTGGTTAAGTTTCGAGAGAAGACAAATGAAAATTCAATGGCCATAATTTTAATCATTATTTAAGTTCGCTGTTATGGAACGCATACGACGGCTCTTTTGTTTGCCGGGATACATTGGATTTAAAATGCTAGCCCCTATCCCATATGAAAGTTATCTCAGGCTAATGAATGTTTTCTTTCTTTATTAGTACATACATCAAAGATCATTAACTATGGCTATTTTTCAGGCGAGAAATTGAACTTTGATGGAATCATGGTATAAATATATTCCTAGTTTGTCGCTAGAGAGAGCACTTAATTATTTAATGCTTTATCTTTGTTGAAAATCTATTATTTCATATAAATGAAGCCTCAACTGCTTTTCAATAATGGATTGGATATTTTGTCCTCATATTTACATACATACATGAGTACGCATATATGTGTCGTCTTCAAATTTATATAGTTTGCTTATCAAAGACGTATCAATCTCATTCGCATCTATAATTTAAAATGATAGTCATATTTAAGACCATTTCAGAGCAAGAGTGAGATCCATGCGCTGATGAAGTACCATTAATTCCAGATCCATGGTTCTGTTCTATTAATTGCGCTTTCATCTTTTTATTAAGTTCACAATGGTCAAAGGCTGGTATTGTATCTAAATTCTTTTGGGATTTCTGTTTAGTTTAAATCAACTGTTCTTGCACACTAGCATTTCCATAATTATTTTGAAAAAAAAACACGTTTTAATGTTCTTGAAGAACATTTTGACTGTCTCAACTGCTGGTCAAGATCTTCAGTTATTTTGAAATCAATTATGAATTCTATGAACTTTCCACTAATTGTCGTCATGATAATTGATCTATAGTCATCTTGCGACGGTTGATCTTCTTTCGTAAATTTGGGGTGAAATTTGTCTATTTTAAGATCAAGGGAGCGATTGATTTATCGTTCGCTTTATTCCATAATATTCTTACAATTCTATACTCGAACATATCTTTTAATGGCGCAATGTTCTGTCTAATCCTTTTAATTTATTAATTTTTATATTTTCATTATCGAAGTTACCAATTTTATTGTTAGAACTAAATTACTTTTTGGCGTTTCTTTCTAGAATATTTCTCCTGTAGTTACAGAAATTTCAGGTGTTTTTCTAGAGAAAAAGAGCAAATTAATTTAAGTAAAAAAGATACTATGTTTTAAAACTAGAGTAACAGATTCTTTGCGAGGGATGATGTGGACGAATAAAACGCATTGTATTTTCGAAATGATTTGTTAATCTTTCTCCGCCGTCTTCAAAGAGAAGCAGTGGAATGTCTCCCGAACTGTCAACCAAAGAACATATAAATAAGTATTGAAACTTAAATTCTTTACCCAAATCAAGTCCTTCTTAATCTCTGTAAACTTAAATAAGTTTCTGAGCCATAAATGCGACATCTTTGGAGCTAAAAGGGGCAACGTCTTGTTGCAGTCGGTATGTTTCACATCTCTCGAATAGACATGATTTTAAGGCATGCTTCACTTGGTAAATCTGCAAACATAAGAGTTTAGGTTGTTGTGCCTCTTTGAATACACTGAGATAGGCTGGTCAGAGATAATTAGTTTTTAGCGAGGAGACCATCGTAGATTGACGTCTGTCCTTAGGCGAAGCCGGAAGTATGAAGATTTCAGAGCTGCTGTCAACGCGGAAGTTGAGTCTCGTGTCTGGATTCCCGATGAAGAGGCAGGAGTTCGCGCCCTGCATCGACCATACGGTCAGTGGGGAGGTAGGCTGATGGGGTCTCCCGGAGTTCGGGTTAGGAGAGGGCAATGACAACTCTGACGAGGTGAAATTGCATGTTTCTGTATTTTATTTTGAAATCCAGTTGCCATTTCCCTTTTATATGTTGACTGATGAATGGTGCAGTTGGGCTGTGCAATATTCAATGAAGTGAGCATTAAGATGAGTGATGAGACTAGTGGCTCCTGAAATATTTTCGACTTCAGCAGAACGCTTTTGGAGCCTTCTAGCTGCAAGGGAGGGGGGTGGGGTAATGGACGTAGAGCTACCCTTTGGAGGAAGCAAGAGAAGATAGTTATTGGCTTTCTCTCGATCTACCTAGCGAAGCATGCTTTAAAATCTTGTCTATTCGAGAGAATTTTTAATTTTATGTGTATCCGAGCAGTCTAGGGTGTTACTTTAATTGATATTAAAGCGGTTGTTTACTGCCTCAGTGTGCTTGGTTTGATTCCCACCTCTGCACGGATCTTTTTAAAATTAGAAAAATTCATTTATCCGAAGAAAAAAATTATTCCTTTTATCTACATTTTCATTGCGGTTTTATATATATACATATATATTTTTTATCTTAAATGTCTTTCAGCTGTTAAAATCAGAAAAAAAATATCCGTTGTCGTCGGCCAAATGACAATACTGAAATAAATCTGTGAGAATTTTAAATCCAGATTCTTTGTTACTGTTTTAGTTAAAAAGATTTCAAAGTAAAGATAAACAATGACTAATCTTTTTATCTGCTTCATTCAATTTATATTGGTAAATATTCTCTTTTGAGCTCATTAGGAAACTTGTGTGAATCAAAGCTTTGTATCTTTTTGACTAATTTTCTATGGTATGAAAAATAATTTCTCCACTTTACATGTTTTGAATAATACGTCGAGACCATGAAAGAAGTACCTGGATAAGAAAATGTACGTGGAATACAGAGAGAGTGAAAAGAATTAAGCTGTTGAAATGAATTCGGGTAGGCCGTATTATTCGAAGACACCGTAAAATATACCCCCAAATCATTAAATGGGTATCTTTTCATCGGGTCCTTCCATATGTAACGTCCGAAAACTGATGGCAATAGATTCATCTGGACTCGATCAAAATTGAGCTGTTGCGGCTGAAGAATTACCCAACAAACTTAAATCCTTCCATTCAATCTGTGACCGTCGTCTGCAACACCATGGAATGGTTTTCAAGCTTGGAAAATGAGTTCCTCAGGTTATGATAGATGCCAACCACGAAGCAAGACCAGACATCTGCACCCATCTGCTCTTTCTGTAACGCTTCGTGTCATTTCTGGAAGCATTCGTAACTCTGGTTGAAAATAGGCTTACTTCCAATAGCCGCCTTCACTAAATTTTGGACTCGTGCTTCGAAGAACCCTCCTCCTTTTTAGCACTCTCTAAACGGGTTTCCTTCCAGGGTTTACTATGCTCTACAGCCCTGTGGTGGTTGAATTATGTTGATTTAGGTGTTTGAAAATGTCTGAAAGTTCAGTAATAAAGTATACTAAAACGATATTAGATCCCCTTTAGGGTTTCTACCCCGTCTACTGAAAATAGGAGGAATCTTTGTTTCGACGTGAAGATTCGCGTTGATAGCGAATAATTCCACACTATATAATTATCCTATTTATTCATATTTCTTTTATTCTCTTCCATTTCGATACTGTGAATTCTAGACCTCAATACAGCTCCAGCCCCAATCTTGCGGACACAATCCTTAGCACATTACTACGAAGTGTTCATTAAAGCCAGGCCTGTTCATGCTTGTTCATAGGCGCATTTTCAAATCATGTATCGCATTAAGTTGGAAATAAAGGAAATAGGGTCTAATAAATATGGGCGCCGTAACACATATGGCAAAATTTGGTACCAAATTTGAGTTCTTAAAATTTCATCACGAATTATCGGTCACTAATTATGGTAACTATGGAGATAAATTGTGTCTTTGTAGTGGTTTGAGGATGAAGAGAGGTGTATTTATGTATTTTTTGTGTATATGTTTATTTATCTGTAAGTGTGTGCGTGTCGAGATGTACGTGATTAATTATATTGATTCAATTCAGTATTTGGTCTTTGAAAATGTATGCGCGAACTCGGACATGGGTATTTATTTATCACACGTATGAATGTGTTTTACCTCAGAGGATAAATCAATGCGATTATTTATTTCAATTAATGAAATAAATTCCTATTAATGTTTTGGATGACAACGAAAGGAATATTAAAGAGAACAAAAATAAAAATGGGAAGAGTTTTCTTTAATCCTAGATTTGGAAAAAGGAAGAGAAAAGGCAATGAAAATATATTCAGATAAAATAGAAGAAACATGGATAAATCTGAGTATCCAAAGACTGTCTCTCATAAAAAATTAAAAACATTATCCCTACTAAATACCAATTTCAATAGAATATAAATCGAGGCCCTATTTGAGAGCAATTAAAACCTGCTCCTCTTTTACTACCAACGTTGAGTTAGAGACGAAGCGACCAATCCTCTAAATATCCATCTCCAATGGCGCCAAGCTCACTCCTTTCTTCCTTTTTAACGGAGTTAGAGGAAGGAATGTTGTAGCCACTTCTAATGCGTGGAAGCATCTGAACATGATGTATGTGGGGAGACTTACAACATCACAACACACATCGGTAAAGCAACTGCCAATAATTTCACCCCGCAAGGGGGTGAGGCATGTCGAGTGTAACACGTGCCTCTTGTGTGAGTGGCCTCCCTTACGGGTGGCCGGTCCTCCCCGTAGTCATTTACAGGGGGTAGGAGAGGGGAGGGGTCCTCAAGACTCCCTTAGAAGGCTGCTGTAATTTTTCCGAACTTCAGCACCGATCTTCAGAGTGGAGGTAACGGACTCGGACTTGGACTTGCACATAGGAAGTGAGGAATAGAGGATTTTAGTAGGAGAAATAGAGGGAAAAAAGGATAGGAAAGAGAAAATGAAAACTAGAATGATAGGCTATCTCTGGCTTTCTTTGCGTTTGGGTATATATTTTTTGTTGTTTTTTATGTATATATACATTAACTATATATATATATATATATATATATATATATATATATATATATATATATATATATATATATATATATATGCGGTTAAAAAACTATTTTTGGCAAACTAGTCGAAAGATAGTTTTTTGGCTATCTGAGAGAACGCCTATTTTAAGTGCTACCTTTTCGTGTATGTGAGAAGATCTCCTTCCGAAGGCTTTGAGGAAGACTGGTTTGCCAAAAATAGCCTTTTAACCGCATAATTAATTGCTTTACTGCAATAATTTTTCTTAATATATATATATATATATATATATATATATATATATATATATATATATATATATATATATATATATATATATATATATATTCTATAGGTTTGCTTCTAAGAAGGCTTATTTTGAGGTTGAGGATAAATCCCAAAATGAGACATGTAAAATTTCTCATTTAATTAAGTACAACGTTTCGGGTATCTTACCCATCTTCTGGTCTATAAAAGAGATTTAGAACACGTTTAAAATTACAAAAATTATAATGCACACAAAGTTTAAAAATAAATTATTTAGTTAATTGAAATTATGGCAAATTGTTTGAAAACTATTGAAATTTAGATATGGATCAATTATGGGTACTTTAAATATGTGTCAACCAATAATTGTATCAACTAGTGTTATATTTATGCATATTTAAAGTACCCATAATTGATCCATATCTAAATTTCAATAGTTTCCAAACGATTTGCCATAATTTCAATTAACTAAATAATTTTTTTATAAACTTTGTGTGCATTATAATTTTTGTAATTTTAAACGTGTTCTAAATCTCTTTTATAGACCAGAAGATGGGTAAGATACCCGAAACGTTGTACTTAATTAAATGAGAAATTTTACATGTCTCATTTTGGGATTTATCCTCAACCTCTATATATATATATATATATATATATATATATATATATATATATATATATATATATATATATATATATATATATATATATATATATATATATATATATATATATATATATATATATATATATATATTTATATATATATATATATATATATATATATATATATATATATATATATATATATATATATATATATATATATATATATATATATATTTATATATAAATAAATATATATATATATATATATATATATATATAAATATATATATATATATATATATATATATATATATATATATATATATATATATATATATATATATAAATATATATATATATATATATATATATATTTATATATATATATATATATATATATATATATATATATATATATATATATATATATATATATATATATATATATATATATATATATATATATATATATATATATATATATATATATATATATATATATATATATATATATATATATATATATATATATATATGTATTGTTATGTTCACCGGTTTCAAGTCTATTTCATGTGAAGATCTCTGTTTCCGGTGATCTTTCCGTCTTGTGTTGGTAATCAACAAGACTCCGCTGCTCTGCACTCTATTTTAGTCCTGTCCGGCAGACCTTGTCGAACGCCTTGTAGACGTCCTTAAGCACCAGATCCGTGTAGTTCCTTTTGCGCTTTGCCTTTGCTATTGTATCCACGAGTATGGCCATTGCTGTCTCTGTGCTTCTGGCTTTCCTGTAGTAATGTTGGTGATGTGGAATTAGATTATTTTCCTTCAGGTATTGGTTCAGTCTCCTGCCGATAATTATTTCAAGGAGTTTGGCTATAGTTTCTAGCAACGTTATAGGGCTGAAATTTCCGCAGTGGCTCGGGGGTTTACCCGGCTTAGGCAAGAATATTATCTTGCCTCTCTTTGTCCAAGATAGAAGTTAATGAACGCTCGATAATATTTATTTTTGTGAAATCAGCGGAATGATAAAGGAATTTTGCAGAGTTCCAGTCAATGGGGTGGTTGCCTAATATAAATATTTCCCCTGGCTTATTTAAACTCGACCCTGTTTTAAAAAAACTTGTACTTAATGAAATAACTCCATAATGCAGCCTGTTGTCACTCTTTATTAGTGTAATATCATTCGCATTGCCTCCCCCACCATGTGTCTCTGTTGTGATCGTGGATTAACACTTAGTCCTAAATGCTTTCGCTCAAATGATAATCCTTTAAAATGTTTTTGTTTTTTTCATCCACAATTTCCATTCACATACACGGCGTTGTTGTGTGTATATCGTTTTACGGATTCATATGTCTGTTATTAGTTGCCTATTGTTCTTTTTATTGGTATTTTTCTGGGGGGTTTTTCCATTGGTTTGTACTATGTGATGGGCGTCCCTTTCGTATATTTGTACCCTATATAAGGTTGTTTTCTCCATTCTCACGCTATGCCTTGAAAATGAACAATAATCTTGCAAATAAATATAGTTCGAAAGTGCTTGGATCCATCTTTTCATTTTCCTGTGGGTTAATTTTCATATTATTGCTTTCCTCACGTGTCACTTTGTGAGTTTTTTCATTATATATATATATATATATATATATATATATATATATATATATATATATATATATATATATATATGCAGAAATATCCAAGACCTATTGGTGCGGTTAGGGTAATGGCAGCTGGTGGATAGGCCATCCTTAAGCAAAGTCTTCCAGTTCGAGGAGGATAGGATCGCCTACTCGACCTAAAGCAAAGCAGTTGTCTAATTATGCCATTACCTTAACCGTGCATATATATATATTTATATATATATATATATATATATATATATATATATATATATTATATATATATTATATATATATTATATATATGTATATATATATATATATATATATATATATATATATATATATATATATATATATATATATATATATATATATATATATATATATATATATATATATATATATATATATATATATATATATATATATATATATACGAGTATATCACATGACTGGGTTAGACTACAGGTAGTTGAATGTGCACTACTCGATTCTCTGCCCAACTTTAAAGTGTCGAAAGGGAATTTCCAATTTAATCACGTGCTTAGGTCGCTCATCGCATCCCAAATAGCTATCACAAAACCCTAAGAGGAGTCAGCCCCTCGTTTTAAATAATGCTTCGATTTTTTGTTTTGTTTAGCGTCTCTCTCTCTCTCTCTCTCTCTCTCTCTCTCTCTCTTTGTTTGAAGTTTTTCTCTTATCTCTCTCATTTTATATGAAAGGGATTTGTTAAGGTAATATTTTGTGTCTTTGTACAGCTGAAAGATTGAGCGCGATGCTTCGAAACTAGTCTTCTAATTGTGAATTAAGAAAGTTGTTCTCTCTCATAGCTTTTGTTTCTTATTAATTATCAGCGTTTCCACTGTGCTAATCCACCCAATTGGTATACGATAACCTACAAATATAATCTACGCATGAGGTAGATATTAATCAACTATAAATGAATAAAACGAGTTTTAAGCAAATAACCAGTTTAGTATAAAAAATGAATTATGCAAATTAATCCGATCACTTGGGTGTCCTATAGACAGGAAGGCATTAATTGTATAGCAGCTAACTTCAGCTCATCGCCTGGACTTTGGGTCATTTTCTCGCCAGCTCTCCTCAAGTTAACGACAAAGAGATCCGTTACGCCTTTGTGGCCACGACCTAATCGTAAAGCTGCGAAACAAAGCTGGTCTTAGAATCGTATCTATTGAAGACACTGTCAAGTGCTCCAAAAGTGGTGTCCATAATATTCTCTCAACCTATAACAAAACACCTTTCTGTAGTGCTATTAACTGGTCAGCCATGGAAGAAGCTCTTAAGGGGAGATCGGACTATTACCAAAATTACGAAGGAGCGTTGCAAGATGGCTGCAGAATGGTCGAGCCATTGATCAGTCTGAAGAACAAGAAGGCTCGTCTTGCATTTATCGCTGAGCACGTTACATGGACGGACGGATGAGCCATCGAACCAAGGCCATATCAGTGACGTATCTATGTTCATTTATTTTCAGATCGATAGCAAGAGATTCGTTTGCTGCAGAACAGACAAAATATTGTCTTTGATTAGCCTCCAAAATAGTGTGATGTTCAGTGTAGGAAGTATGATGGTCTATGGCGTGATTTAGGTAAAAATGAGTGGGCCAGTGAATGCGAAAGTGTACAAAGATTTGCTGTCAAAGCATGCTTTTTCCCATCTGCGGGGCTCTGAGGCCCATATTGCAATGTTCATGCAAGATAACGTCCCTTTGCCCCATGACAAAATCGGTGAACCACACCCCCATCAATGTTATGACCTGCCAGATCAAAGCCCAAATCCAAACTCGATTGATACTAAGCGAAAGCCGCGGAGAGATTAATAAATCGAGGAATCCGAATCACTGCAAGAAATATGGAAAATTCTGGATCGATATAAAGATTATAGGTGAAGGTTATCGTACAGCCATTTGGAAAACACTCGATTTTCTCTGGCAAAATTTATGGAAGATGTTTTAATAAAAATAATTCAGAACGCAATTATTTTTATTAAAACATCTTCCATAAATTTATATATACATGGAATTCAAAGCTTATAGCATGTGAACACAGTAAGGATTCAGATGACTTTTTTATAGGTAAATTTTTCGACAGCGTCAAAATAGACAGTTTTATTCCTTTTAAAGACGTACTTGTTCGATTACACGAACATTAGCATTAGCGCGCCATTGCGTTCTTTGATTCCTTCATTGGTAGATATTAACAAAAGGTTTGTCGGGTATTTATATTTATACTACATATTTCAAAAGAAGGTATATAATATGTCAAGTGGGCCCAAATTTGATCTACTTGGTAGATATCTCGATACTACCTTGTCGTACGATCCACCGAATATGAGAATTTGCTCCATGTTTTAGAGAGTAAATTCTCTCCAATGCGACTTCGGGAAAACCTTTTCCCTGAAGCATTTTGAGGTAGTTATAACCGGTAACTACCTAATCATCTAACTACCTAATCAACTAATCATCTAACTCGACTGTCACTCACCTGGCTGTAATAAAATTGAAGTATACGATACCTTTCTTGATGTATAAAAAAAATATATGGTTACCCCTATGTACGACCCGCCCTAATCTGCTATGGTTCTCTGTCTTGGTTTTAGGAAAACTCTCCTTTTACTCCTTCGAACTTTTGCAAAAGGTCATTTCGTTCATTGCTGAGCCGTGAGGAATGTTTTGCAACAGTGTGAATTTTTATTTTCTCAGAAAGATTCGCTAAAGAGCCATAAACGTCGGTTGATGAACTTCTGGTTTATCATTGAAATCGATCCATGAGAAATAATTAGCGTCATATAATCAAGTTCCTACATAATTTACCCACTGGAATATCTTATCTATGCATTTTGTACATAGATGATGCTTAACTCAATTCGTAAATTGGCAGGATAGATTTGCCCCTTTGTTAACACAAACAATAGAATTGATAAGGTTAGAGAGGAGACTAATTTGCAACTTTTGACATTTAGAAATGTGAAAGATAAAGAATGATAATGATTCTTTAATAATGTATGTTACTCCTGTTTTTGGCATAAATGTCGCTTAGAGTGCAAATGGTAAAAGCTTTATGTCCATGTAAAACAAATAAACTATAATGGAAAAAATCATTCTTGTTGAATGAATTGTTTGAATTGTGTTCCCTTGTCCAAATTGTACGTTTTTTTTAATCAGTCAAGTGAACTTTACTAACATTTGGGAAGATCTGAATTTAACTAAAGAGTTTTCAACGCAGGATTGTCAGTTGTAATGTGCTGGTTGAACATATGTCGAAGAATTTAATCTTATATTTAATTATACTTACGTTTTGACCAATGTCGTGAGAATTACCCCGTTGGTCGTCATATATGCAGAGGTGGGCGCGATTCGAAAAAATTGAAGTCCGATTAGCGATTACCGATTAGCGAATTTAATGATTTTTTTCCATTAAATAAGCCATTTTTAACTAATACAAAGAGAAACCAAGCTTTTAAGATAAAAAATAAACATTTAATTTTAATTAAAATATAATATAACAAAGAATTAAACTATACAGTACATATTACACAAAAAAAGATAGGGTCAACTAACAACTTTGTTCCATATTTACCTCATAATATTTAAAGTTTTCCACTCTGCTCTACTCGACTCTAAGCCCGCCAGCTTAGTCCTCGTCTTACTCCTCCACCTCATGGGCCTTCTTGAGGAGTTGGAGGTTGCCCTTGATGAAGACGAGGGCCACGACGTTCAATGCAGCGAGGACCGGCCTCTTAGGCCTGAGGATGTCAGACTCATAGCTGAACACGCGCTCGACCGAGGCGGAGCTCGGGAGCGGCGTGTTATACTTGAGGAAGAGTTTTACGAGAAAACAAAACTAAACACGTATTATACCTACTTCATACTTGTAAAATACAACCTTTTTATTATATATATGATTTAATAGTTAATCATGATATTTTACGCATTATATTATAGAGAAAATACGAAAGTGTGAATAGAATAGAATAAAACTAAAAAATATTTACTTGAGAAAAATATAGAAAAATTTATTAAGAAACTGCTATTGCGAAAAAACAAAGACGACGTCGACTAAATCCTGGATTAATCGCTTTAAATTTTCAGCAGTCCGATTGCAATTATCCGATTCGTTTGGTGGAGGTTAGTCCAATTCGATTAGCTAATTCGAAAATACGAGTCTGATTAATCGGATAATCGGACCGCTCACCTCTACATATAGAAGGGGCGGTCAATAAGTTTTGCAAATCGATAGGGCAAAACAGAGGAAGGGGAATGGCTGTTTTTGGGGTGTTACGACAAGTTATGACAAGTCAGGACCTGCAGCCGCACGCTCCTGCCTCGTATATTTAAGAAGCAGTAGCTGATCGCAGATCGTCAGTCACAAATTTGTCAACAATGGAGAAGGTTAAGCACCGCGCAGTAATCAACTTTTTGACCAAGGAAGGCAAGAATGCAAAAGAGATCCATGAACGCATGGTTGCAATGTACACCGACACCGCCCCTTCCTATACCACCATTGCTCGCTAGAATAGGGAGTTCCGCCATGGTCGTGAGTCCCTTGAAGATGACCCCTGTCTAGGACGCCCGTCAGACGTGACCAACGAGGACAATGTGGCCCGTGTAGAGAGGAGGATCCTCGAAAATCGACGGGTGAAAGTCGAAGGAATCGAGCGAGAACTTGGAATATCACATGGAAGTGTTATCAACATCATCCACGACAATTTGGCCATGACCAAGGTCTCTGCCCGTTGGGTCCCTAGAAACCTCACGAAAACTCACGCCCCATGATCGAATTCAACGTCGTCAAAGTTTGGAGGAGCTGCTGCTCCTGTACAACCAAGACCCGGCGTGATTCATGTCACGCATGGTGAAAGGTGATGAAACGTGGGTCCATCACTGGGATCCCGAGACCAAGCTTGAAAGCATGGCCTGGAAGCACAGGGGCTCTCCGACCCCCATCAAGTTCCAGACCCAACCCTCACCGGGGAAGATCATGGCCACCATCTTCTGGGATTCTGAGGGAGTGTTGATGGTGGACTATGCGCCTTGTGGAAGGACCAGCACAGGCTAATATTACGCCGAAGAACTGGATGGGTTGAAGAAGTGCATCCGTCAGAAGAGGCACGGCAAGTTGACACACGGTGTCATGCTCCTCCACAACAATGCGCCTCTCCACAAGGCCAGAGTTTCACAAGCTGCCCTGTGCGAGTGCGGATTCAAGGAGCTCAACCATCCCCTTTACAGTCCAGATCTGGCCCCTAGCGACTACTTTTTATTCCACCAGCAAAGGCTGCACTGCGTGGATGCCGGTTTGGGGACAATGAAGATGTCCAGCTCGCCATCCAGGAGTGGATTGAACAGCAGTCGGGAGATTTCTTGTTGTCGGGAATTTGAAGCCTCAGGGACAAGTGGCGCAAGTGCATTGAAGTCGAGGGTAGTTATATTGAAAAATAATAAAACACTTTTTCTTATATCTCGTTTCCTTATATCCGAATTGCAAAACTTATTGACCGCCCCTCGTATGTATCTTATTTCTGTAAGTATTAAGGCTGAGTTGAGTTTGCTAATGTGTGCTCGAACCTGTCCGTTTCTCCGGGGGTAAGTACGTGTGTTTGTTGCGGCCATAATTTGTTTAATGGCCGCAATATCGGAGAAGAAAACTCATACTAACTAGATTGTCTGGCATGAAGACATGAGTTCACTCTTCTCCTTGTTTTTAAAATGAACATTTTCTGCTGAACAGATTCCTTGAATACTATTGAGTTTACAGGGTACATTCCAGAATGAGCTACCTCTTGAGGGTATCAATCAGTCGGTTCGCAAACCTGTTGCCAGAGAACCGTAGACAGCAGCCATATGCGGGCTGTCATGAGCGTAGTTACCTTCTGGCAGGGGGGGGGGGGGAACTAATGCTGAAAAGAACCAATATAAGTTTTGAACCTTCAGATGTAGCAATCGAGTAAATACTCTTGCGCCAAATCGATATATCGAAACCATTACACAAATACCCCCTTATTGGCTATGATGATATGCCTCTAAGGAGTAGGGCTTCCATCCATTTGGGAAATCGGAAAATGGCAGCAAAGAGGTGTCTAAAACTTTGCTTGCCGTTCGAATTATGCACTCGATGATAGTGGTTATTGCGGGTTGTGAATTGTATGTGCGGGGGTTTTTGCAGCGGGTATTTACTTTTACTTTTGGCAAGCTGTGCAGTTTATAACCGAGAAATGTTGATGTCTGCCAACATTTTTCCAGAAAAATCTATCTGAAATTTGAATCAAGGTGAATTCAGCTCCTGAAAAGCATATATTGATCAAATTGAAACGTAAGAATAGGAGGAGTAAGTTATGGTGTGTCTAAGCGTTTGAATTGATCATAAATGAAGTAGGCGCGAGAAGAAAGGATCTAGGTGGAATTAAATCAATTTCTCATCGGACGATTGAGTGCCAGCGAGAGTTATATAATCCATGGTTGTATAGGATAGAATGAAAGAGAGATTGGATTATTGTATTGTGTCATTTGATTGTTATGTATCGAAGAATTTGATAGGAATTCATTTTAGGAAAAATGTGCGTCACGTAAAAGGAAGAGGATCAATTGTTAAGAGCGTCACAAAGATATTGGCTAAAATAACCTAGGGTCTCTCATTCGTCGTTGTGAAATTGCTTCAAGACTGCTCTCGCGCCTACGGAGTGACGTGTGAAGGCGACTTGCATTTATGTTATAACAAACAGGTATCTTCCACAACGTCCCTTTTGATTAGGTATATCGAAAGAATTTTATGTCTATTGTTCGAGGCTAGAAATGAATTAGATGACGTTACTTCTCGTTTGTAATGAGTTGGACCAAAGGGAGAAGACTGGTCTCATCGTCTTGCCGGATACTAAAGACGAAAATAACTAGGCCCCTGAACTGCTGCAGCTGTCATAAGGTGCATGAAATTTAGAATTAACTGTTTACCGACCACACCATATTTATGCAAAGCACTGTTTTCCCTATAAGGTGAGATTTGAGCAATAAAGATAGAACTGGATCTAAGGAAAACAAACCGGGGCTAATATTTACATTTCTCTCCTTTGTGCCGGAGATTAGGAACGATTCAAAGATATTTCTGCTAATAAAATCATTGATATGCATTATGTTATCTGCTTTTGACCAGTTAATCTGGTTACCCAGCTTTTGCCTGTGGACAGCCAAAGAACTATTGGGATATCCATTAGATACTGTATTTTGATGTTGCTTAGTTCTTACACATTAATCACTCGTCGCCCCCCGTTGGGCGCCATATTGAGAAAAATATTTTACGGTAAACAATTAAATATTTTATGAGTCTAAATTGACGTAGATATTTTTAGAATCGATGCCAAAGCCTAGACTTCTGTAACCCCAGTTACATAAAGAAAGCGAAGTCATTCCATTCTAAGTATTTGCCTCATATTTTGCCAACTTAGTGAAATTAATCACCCCTCGATACCCTTTGCGTCTGAAGACTTTTCCATAATGTCACAAAAGTCCGTAACCTTCGGTCTAATGGACCATCAATGTCCAGGATTGCTCCAACCGGTGAACCATGACGGACCTCGATTGCATTCCCGCCTAAACACAGGAAAGGGGGGAGGATCTTTGCTAAACGAGACAGTTTGAGCTGAGTTATGTGTCCACCCTTCTTTGCTTAAGTATCTTTCAAACAATTTTATTCCCCAAATTTTGACAATTTATCTAGAAAACTGTTTTTGCTGACTTTTTGTTTCGATGACTTTGTTTTATACTTATTTTCTATAAAACTCATCCTGATTACTATTTATATTAATCCATTGCGAAAATAGCCAAAGGCTTTAATAGAATTTCTTTTCTATTTCAAGTTCTCTCCACGTTTTTGTACTCATTTCCCCTCGCTTTTCCCTATTTTCCTCAGATCCACCTCTGTTGTGGTACAACCACTCTATATCATACACTACTCCTAAATTATGTGGGGGGGGGGAAGACTTAATCACCTACTGCAACACGAACCGTTGAAGGACTGTTTGCAGAGATTAACGACGGAGAGGAGGTCACACTTAAGGCGTTGGGTTTCAAATCCTTAATAATCAAATAGTGCATAAATGGTTGGCGAGATTTACTTGACTAGGTGAGAGTATCGTTCAAGGTTAGTTAAAGATGAAACAACAAAAATATATAATTTCATTTACAAAGATTAAAATAAGAATAATAATTGACAAAAGAAAATTATTTAAATTGAAATAGTCTCTTGATAATTCTTATGAGAAGGGATTCTCAAATAGAATTAATTGATTAATGTTACTAGGCTCAGATCAAAAGGGGGAACTTGACAATACTAATAATTGAGGGGGTTTCAGTCTTACGGGTCGGTGACTTCGAGGAAGATCCTTCTTACGATGAGGCGAGTGGGGAACGATTAGATGAGGCAAGTGCAGCACGATCTGATGAAGCAAGTACAGCACGGTCCGATGGGGCAAGTGGGCCACGCTCCGAATGAAGCAAGTGGGGCACGATCCGAACTAACCTTCCGATAAAGATAGCCAATCTTCAAAGATGACGATCGATGGGAAATGTGGGATTCCTCGCACTTCCCCTGGAAGAGGAAACTTCTTTTCCTCAAAGGTAATCGATGGAAATTTTATTCGGTTCGATTAAACGAAGGGAGACTGTTGCGCAAATTCAAAAGCTTGCTGTTCACAGAAGCTACCAATTGACTGAGGTAGAATTACGGCGGAAAAAGTCTTGCTGTCTGACCTACGCTCACGGGACTTACTTAGACTTGAGACGATGAGGATGGCCTTGAGTTACGGGCTGGACTCCTCGAACTGCAGTATAACCAGAGTATTTGTATGCCCGATTCTGAGGGGGAAGGGAGAATTTGGACAAATGAGTCACAAGCCCCAGACATCTAAATCCGGAGGCGGAGTCATTTAATCATTTATAAGCAAGGGGCGAGACAGAGCGGCTCTCTCTCGCCTCGTCACCGGGAGAGAGGAGTCTTGGGACGAGTTGGCAGGACTGGGGAATATTTCCCCAAAGCTCTCAGGAGTCGAAAATTCGTGAATGTTCGAACAAGAAGCGACGTTCCTCATTGCCGGATACACTCGTATGTAGTCTCCAATAAATTTTGGGGGTTGAGTCAGAGATTGTGATTTTACAACCTCAGTAGGGACTGATATATCCTAAAAAATCAGAACTTACCAACAAGACACACAAAATGAAGCTGTATTAACCATTCATAAACTTCTTGAACCAGAAGATACTCCTGAAACTTTTTATCCCCCTGGACCTCATATCATCGACATTAAGCCATTAAGAATTGAAACAATACACATTAATTATTTTCAAACAGCCATTTATCAATCAAAAGTCCAATTATATCAATAATATGAATTATTTTATTAATAGTGTTTTCCTTTCATTGAATATTTAATGTTGTAAAATCATTTTTTGCTGCTTTTTCTCTTTTTTTTATCTTATTTTCATTTTCTCCCAAAATGGTTGTCAAATAAGCAAGCAAAAGGGTTGTGACCGAAAGAGAGGCTAGAAATATGTTCCGAGAATTTATCTTTCAAGACAAACGAATTCGGGTTTATTTTACTTCCTAGGTCCAATAATATTTTCAATTGTTAAGGTTTTTCAATTGCATCTTCCGTTACTACATCTTCTTTCTTTATATTATGAGTATAACTTTATTCTTTTAAAAAGAGATCTAATATTCTCCCTATTATCTGAGATAAGACAAAAAAGACTCATCCTTTATACATTCTTCTTTCGAATTTACCTTTTCGAAGTCTACGTCCATTGGCTTCTCCAAGAGAAAATCATCCCTTAATCTTTTAATGTTGATATTCATAACACTCAGAATAAACTCTTTGAAAAGGATTCTTCTACTTTGCAGAAATATATCCTCATCATTTCTAAAATTAGAGAGTGTATTTATTGCCTGCCATCATCTTGTTTTTTTACTATTAATGGTGAGATCGAGAAATTGAATGATGCTATTAACTTGATTTAATGCGCAGAAAAAGAATGGACTGCATTCCGGTAATACATGCCACTCTTTTTAACTTGCAATTTTCTATGGATCCTTTCATGGCAAGAATAAAAATCCTTTTCGGTGAAGGGACGTCGCCTCCTTACTTTTGGGATTCCTTCACCAGTCAGAAGGAGGTTCTCTGTTATTGGCGAGGGAAACTTTCCTCCGGAGCTTCAAATAAATCTGAAGAGTTTCACTCGAGACAAGTTGAGGAGAAAGATTCCACACATTTTACAGAGGATAAATGAGAAAAAGATATATAATGAATAGTGGACAAAGAGATTTAAATAGTGTTAAAGTTTTTCATTTCATAGAATATAAAAAAATTCGTTGTTTCATACAGTGGTTTGTTTGATTTTACTCCCTTCTTTAGCTAAAAGATAATGAGCAGCATAGACACATGAATGATGTTGGATGTCTGCATAATAAATCAGTCGGGGGAATTTCCATCTATCAATAATTTAACGAATGCAAAGACGATGAGAATATCGAACCTTAAAATAGCAAAACACTAATGATATAATAATAGATCGAGTGGGAGGATGATCGGTCATGACGCTGCTCAAACAAGGTTTAATCCATGATAGGCAAAAATGGTGCCCGGTGCAACGAGACGACAAAGTTGAGATGCGATTTGGATTAATTGTAAATCCTTGAGTTAACATCATGAGTATAAGTGATGTTGCCACATCAGTCGTACACAAGTGAAATATATAATTGGCTCCGCATTAATTTTTATGATTGTGGAAATAGTAAACTTGGAAAAGATAAGTACTAGAAGATATAAAAGGAAATAAAAATAAGTCAAAATATATCATGTTATAGAAGAACTCAGCCTCATCTATCTCGAATTCGCACCGGACATCTCAAAATTCTAAACTTTTGTCCTTACCATAAAATGGAATAATGATACATTATCATTTAACTTGGGCAAGAGAAATGTTAATGAGCGTTATTTTTTATTAATTTGTACAATTTACCTATTTCGGTGCCTCACGCACCAAATTTCAGTTGTACACTGCTCGCTTTTACAACTTAACGTGGTCTTATATAGTAGGCAAAAAGGGATTAAAGTAGGCCTCACTTATAAGTAATGAGCCTACGGATTACGGTAGGGATAGCGATAAATTGAAGCAGCGCACCACATTGAAGCTTATCAAAAGCTTTGCGGGCCACATTGAAGCTTATCTAAAGCTTTGCGCGCCACATTGAAGCTTATCTAAAGCTTTGTGGGCCACATTGAAGCTTATCTAAAGCTTTTCTGGCCACACTGAAGCTTATCTAAAGCTTTGCGGGCCACATTGAAGCTTATCTAAAGCTTTTCTGGCCACACTGAAGCTTATCTAAAGCTTTGCGGGCCACATTGAAGCTTATCTAGAGCTTTTCGGCCCACATTGAAGCTTATCTAAAGCTTTGCGGGCCACATTGAAGCTTATCTAAAGCTTTGCGGGCCACATTGAAGCTTATCTGAAGCTTTTCGGCCAGCATTGAAGCTTATCTAAAGCTTTGCGGGCCACATTGAAGCTTATCTAAAGCTTTGCGGGCCACATTGAAGCTTATCTAAAGCTTTGCGGGCGAGATTGAAGCTTATCTAAAGCTTTGCAGGCCACATTGAAGCTTATCTAAAGCTTTGCGGGCTACACTTAAACAGTTAGGTACAAATTCGAGTGCGTTTTACTTAATTGCAATTACCTTTGTGCATTTCTTTGCATATATTACAAAGTCATAAATACGCATTAATAATTAAGGGTAATTTTTTTGCTTAGTTTTACCCCCCCCCCCCATTAAAACTGCTTCAAACTTATATTAGAATGGGGCCGACAGTTTAACGTGGAATCCGAACCACGATTTATAATTCTACATCATGTGATCATTAGTCACAGCCCAGGCGTCTCCCGTATCCAAGTCCTAACCACTGTCAACGTAGCTTAACTTCCCCGAGCAAAGGAGAGCGTGCAGATAAGGGTAAAGATAATCAGAATTTATAAATTATCGTATTTTTCATTTTATCTACGAGTGAAATATATTTGAAAATGACAGATTTAAGAAACTATCACGTACATAAAAAATATTGAGATGAAATTTTGTAAAAATGTCCAAGAATTAATTGTTGAATTTAGAAATGAAACGCGGAACACATGATAGCCCTTTGCGTGCCACATGAGGCCCGCGGGCCACAGTTTCCCAAGTCTGAATTAGCGCATGAAGACCGTAGCATCATTGGGACACATTGATGCTTGGAATTGTATCAATGAACGCGGATTAGACTACTAATTGTTTCATTTTGTTCTTTGAACTATTTACTATTTTAACTGCTTGCCAGACCATTGAGTGTTTGGTTCCCTGTTTGTAATTGAAAAGTGCAGTCGTTGTACTGCCTGTTCTGGTATTATAAGTCTTTGAGTCTTTTTCCCCAATTTCTTTTACCAGTTTGTGTGACAATTTTTGTGGTAATTGACACATGGGGGCTGATATACCTCTCGTCCCTTTGTGGGCTGGGTAGGATATTTAATAAGTCTTTTGTGGGGTCCTGAAAACCCAATGAGTCCCTTAAAGCCAGTGGTTCTCAAGAGCTTGCTTATGTCTTGGGGATCAAGGTAATAAGGGTGGACTCTGTTTTTAAGGGCCTGGGGGCTCTCCTTAAATGCTTTTCTGGCCGTGTCATGAGCCTCTTAATGGCGTGGTCTGGCTTCGCTAAATTGGAAAATAGGCTTTTAATTTTATCCATTTCTTCCTCGATGGAGGCAGGAACGAGCCAAAATAGTGCCCCCCTTTAAAGAAAGAAATAGAGCGATCAGTAGTCAAATCCACGTTCATTGATACCATTCCGACCATCAATCGGTACTAAGGATGACACCGTCTTAATTCTCTGATCAGTAACCATTCATTCTGGTACTTCTCGACCTCTAGGCTCCATTTGGCAATGCTGATCACACTGTTCTTCTCTGGAACTACCCTTAACTGGTTCCATTGGTTTCTTTTATTTCGACCCAAGTTCATATATTTGGGGCACGAAGAGCGTTTTGGTGTCCCGCAATGACCAAATGTGGGTCCGTGTCTGTTTTGTATTTCTCTTATTCCCCTTCGTATTTCTCTGCGTTTTCTTGGTCTACCATTTCATTTCAATGCGGATGAGGCACGAGGCTAATCTCTCCTTTCCCAAGCTTCGTTTGCTGATACTTTTATCATAGAACTTTAAAATCTGCTTATAATAGCATCACCAAATGCCTCTCGTACATCAAAGATCAGCAATGACAAAGAGATGTTACAGGTACTCAAAATAATGTTGCTTCCCGCTAAGCTATGGCCCCTTCTCTTAACATTGGCCACACCAATGCCCCCACCCTCCGATATTGTAAAAATTGGAGTCTCAAATTTGATAACAATCTGTCTCAAAGCTCATCTTTCTAATGACGTCAAATCCTTCGCCTTCTTTCTCATTCAGCTCTCAAAGGTCCTGTGTTATGGTGTATTAGAAGGTCTGTGTACGATGTAACAAACTATTTAAGACAATTTGATGGTGAAAGACATAGATGGTGAAATAAAATACATGATGTATTTGTTTTGATTTTATGTCCTTTCTTATTGTTTAAGTTTGTTCTTATTTTCGTTTCAGTCGTTTTGTGTACACATTTTTCTAGGTTACTTTGCAGCTTTAAAGCCTTTGTAGGCGGTTAAGATTAGCATTTTACCTTAAAGTTATATTTTAAATGTTTTGTCTGTTATGTTGTGTCGTTTATATCATATGTTGTATTGTGTGTGTTCGTGTTTTTAAGTATACATTGGTGAGACGTGTTCCTCGGAACAGAGCTTGCTGCTAGAGAACTTATGACCACGGATGACTTTTTCCCGCAGTCTGACACGGAATTTGATCCTGCCTCTCTTCCCGGCAGTTGCGGAATGATAACATCGGCCAATGTTGCCCAGGCCTTTTAGTCGCGACGTTGACGGACTCCAAACGTTGTCTTCTGTGCAGATTCATTTGCCGTAGAAGATCGCGTCTTCTGTCCAGGATGATGAGAGCGTCTGTCGTTGGATTTTAAATGTAGCATTCAGTTTTATTCTTTGCTCACTGAATCCAGAAATATTTCTTTTGGTGATCTGTAGTTTTCCCCCTCATTCTTAGAGTACCGTGTCTCGAACGCCTAAACATCATACAACAACTCACAAAATAGAAAATAATGCGGTGATAATTAACCACCACTTTATTAGAGAATCGAATTAATTAAGATGATACACTGAGAAATAAACCTTTTCCCTAATTATACTTGTATAAAATGAGTTATAATTCAAACTTCTAAGTCGAAACGAACAATTCTAATAATGACATACATTGATTTTTAAGGCCAAGTAAGAGTAAGTATTCAATGAATACTCGATTTTATTGGGCAAATTTCCTTGTTTAATTTAACAGAGGAAATTGCAATTACAAAAGTCGTTTTACAAATCCCTCCTGAAGGTTTATGTTCAAGATTTGTCTTTTTTTGAATATAAAATCTTTTAAAATATTCACTGGATATTGTTTATATATTCGCGAATTGGGAGAAGAAGTTTAGCCTTAAGATTCTTTAATTTCGTCAGGTAATAAAAAACAGCTTTATTTCCGCCTTCAAACAGAATTTAGAGGCCGAAACATTACATTCAATTTAAGCGGACCAGTCTCAAGCCACCTCCACGGGGCCCTTTCAAGGGGTGCCATACGCAATTGAACAAGGTTTCCTATAGAAAGGAGACCAACAACAACAATTGAGTTATGCTTCCTCCTAATTTCTAGCAAAACGAGTACTGCCATTTTTCGGCTATTGATGACATCTATCTCCTACACACTTTCACCTCTTAAACTGTCCACCTGTTACACACCACCTTGCATTACCTTTATGGCATAGAACACTGTTTAATTGATAGTATATTACATTATCACCATCGCCTATAACCTCTTTCCCTCAATATTAAAATGTCGCATTTGTGCGACATTTTAATATTGAACACAAATTGCAGGTGTGTGAATGAATATTTACATAAGATATTTTTGAAGCCATTAAAATAAATAGAATTAAGCAGAATATACAAGTATTACTCGGCAAGTTCATAGCAATGAATGTTTAATTTTACCTACAATTGGAAATGGTTATAAATGAAAAGTGAATTGAAGTGTAATTCTACATTCCCAGCACCCGATTGGTTTCGGAAATGCGGCAGGATAGTAGATCGAGTAAATGTCACACACATCGTATTTCAGTATTTTTTGCATCAATACTGCCAATTGCGAGCTCAATAGGCCTCCTACAAGTATTTCATTTAGATTATTTAGAAAGAAATGCACTGGTTATTAAATGACACCTTTGCCCTTTATTTCTTCAGCCATGCAAGTGCAATTTCCTTTGTTACCCAGATGAGAAGGTGCAGGATCTTTGCGCACCCTTCCCTTCCCTGACTCATCTCCGTGTTTACTGCGGCTTATGGACCTTACTCAAATATTCATTTCGCCTAACTTTACCAGAGTCTTTATTGGACTCTTTTTTTTATCCTAATAGTTTCGTACCCTAAAAATTTCTTGGTTTTCGCTTTTTTTTCATAGACCCCCAAATTTACTTTTGCATAGTTTAGAGATCGGGGGATAACTTCAATTGGCCAGTGCTCACTGTATATTTGTGATCATCTCTCTCATATTTCAAGACGGAAACGGAGCTGAGGGTGAGTGATTAATCAAACAAGGTTAGAGAAGTAACTATACCAATTCTTTACTCATTTTAGAATGCTAAACGACATCTTTCGCCGCTTTGGGGGTCTATACAGGCGCGAAAATGATAGAGGACGATTTAAAAGGCAAAGGACGACCAGAGATAGAGAGCACTGTTTCTCTGAGAGTATTGGGGCCAGTAGGGCATTCTGGTCCTTTAAGCTTTAGTTGTAAGAGGGGCATTAACCATACCACCCCCTCCTGCCCCTCTTTGTGGGTAACTGCACCAGTAAGTAATTGAAAATACCACAAATATCCCGAGACTCCAAATGGAGTAAATTAGGGAATAATTCGAGGGTCGATAAAAATATAACTTCAGTTTTTAATTGTATAGAAAGAGAAAGAAAGGAATGAAAAGAGAAGATGGGAATAAATGAAGAGGAACAAAAGTTTGATAGGATTAAGTGGAATACAAGAATGACAAAAGTTCTATTGAAAATTCTAGGAAAATGTATAGAAGAAATTGAACCCCAAAATATGTCATTCAACACATCGATGGAACAAACGTCTGTATGAAAGAGAGATTGGCTGCTAAAACTCTCTTCAGAACACGAGGAAAACCCGTAATTCTATGTGAAAGAAAAAGCATGTATGAAAGCAAAGGAATAAACTAAAACAACTGACGGTAAAGAACCTAATAAAAAGCTGAAACCGTCTTATGCAAATATTTACGGACAAAAATGTCTATACGACAATCAAAAAGAAAGATCAGAAGAGGCAATTCAATAAATATAAACACTGCGAAATATAAAACCCAACCTTCACCGGCGTTTGTGTTTTGAGGTTTTACATTTCCAGCAGCCGACGACAACACAAAAGAGCATCACACAAATCCTCGTCTCCTACATTAATAACGGGAAATGCATAGAACTAAGCCCATGTGGCTCCTGTTAATTAAAACATTGAAGAACAAATGAGAAGAAGCAATAAAAAAGCGCAGTTTAAATCATTTCAATGTCACTGATTAAAAGGCTACCCAAAAGGGAGATCTATCTCACAATATTAAAAAATCAAGCTAATCTAATTTGTGTGAAATCTAATTAATCACCGAAGATGGAAGTCTATCAAGTGCTTATTAATTGAAGAATCGACAAAGTATTTTTGTCCTTACCATTTTTGCTCTGTGATCCATTTTAGTCTGTCAGTTAGAGCTTAGATTCATGTATATCTATAAAGCTGACTTCCTTTCCTTCCTATACAAATAGAATACTGAAATATAACAAACTCCTTTAGTATTTATCTTTGCTTCTCTGCGAATAACGTAATTTTATGTAAAATTAAATAGATCTCTTTGCATAACTTAATGAACCAAAGGTTTGTTGAGGGGTGGGGATTAATTAATAGAATGCGCTAATCCGAATCCTTGCACGGATTAACTTTGAAATAAAGTTATATACAAGAGTAATAATTGAGAAAATAAAATGCATGAAACAAATGTTGCCTCAGTGGAGTTAGAAGAAAAGGCAACTGAACAAATGCAAGTTTCAAATCTAATCCTTTTTGGTTTTATTCTTTATGTAAATCCAACTTAACATTTTTAGAATCCTTTCCCTTTGATTAAATAGTTAACGAGAGGACGCTATTTCAAATTCCATTGTGATAATGAAATTAGAACTTAACTGATAAGTTCATATGCCCTTCTCAAAGATCGGAATTGATTCCAACAATGTCTTAAGAATATTCCTGGTCCTACTAAGTCTTTATTGACTTACGAATAAAGTTCCCCCAACGCATACATTTCTTTGGTCCAGAAAAGTTAGGATGTATGAAGGAAAAACAAGGGTTCATTCACATAAACTCATTCCTCCAATCTGTCGAATATCACTGACGGTTCGTAAATAGGAAAGAAACTTCAATGGAAAAAATGGCTTTTCTTTAAGGTCAATTAATCCTTCTTTTATCAATAAAATGTTAGGTTCCCTTATAAGAAATTCGCTTCTTCTTTTATCATCATTTCTTTTCGTTCCCGTCGAAAATGCGCTTATTAAATATTAATCCTATAACTTCAATAGTATAAACACAATTTCTCTCAGCATTTATTAATTGAATAAAGGAATTAATTGGATCATCGCTATATCGCCTCTCTTTTCTCGAATGCGAAGCTCCACACAACCTCCCTGCAAAAGGATTCTGATTCTTTCGGAAACTCTACCTTAATATGATTACTCCGAATAATTATCCACTTATAAAGGGATTGCACCCCCCCCCTCCTTCCCATACTATTGTAATATCGTCATAAGCCCCTTTCTGCGACAGTGTGGGTTGAGGGGACAGTATTATTATATTATTAGGCGACAAATTTTGCAGTAAGATTACATCATTTGACATTTATGGTCATTATTGAAAACAATTGAATCTCAGTCGTGCGTTGAGTCCCGCTCTGCTCATTGTCGACTGGGCCTTCATTATGCGGCAATGGCCGCCATAACAAATGTAATTTAATGGAGTTTTGCGATAAAAAAATATAGATATAATTTAATAATGGAGGCGGCGGATTTTCTACTCTTAACTTTGGTTGAAAAATAGTTGGAAAGTTTCAAGGATTGATCGAGTCGCCTCGAAGATCTTTTGGTTTAAAGATGTTTGATGAATAACATGAAATGTTGAAGTGTCCTTTGAGATTGAAAGTCGAATGGAGTGTTTTAGAATTGAAGGGAATCAGAAAAATGAGAAACGCAAAATTGTTAAAAACTCCAGATTAATTTTATTAAAGATCCTTAATATTAACGATTTTAAAGAAACAAATTAACATCACAAACGAAGATGATATTTTAGGGAGGTTTTTAGTGTTGTTTTGGCTATGTTTAGACAGGAATGCATGAAAGTTAAGCAAGAATTTTAAAAGATTGTAGAAGAAATAAAAATAGATAAATAAATATAGAGATGCAAGAAAAATATTCATACTTATTTTTTATTAATAGTTCCTGCGCAATTCTAAGGTATATTCGGCAAAACACACACATGTCTACATGAGTGTGAGCGAGTGTACATCAGTGTCTAGCTATATTTCTCTTCCATTCCGTGCGTCTGATTCATGTTTCTAGGACTAGGAACCATCTTGGTTCTTGCTCTTTCTTGCACCTTTCAATATCTGTATATGGACTCTTAAAGTGAACCGAGTAATCCAATGAGGGTAATCTAGTTAGAAATCCTCAAATTCGACTGGCTTTGAGCATTCTCATACACTTCGGTGATGTCTCTTCAGTAAATATATTTCATTATCCCTTCGGCTGTGGTTGTGTAAATACCTCGGTTTCCCTCAGGGAGGAAATTTGGGAAAGACTTTCCTATAATAGTTTTTCAGCTTTCAGCGACTGCGTCTTTATTTTAAATAACAGCTATTAATACGGCCTTAAAATACCTGCCTTTGTATCTGCCAAACATCAAAAGATGCTATTGAAATAATACAAGTCCCTCTTATAAAATGGGTTTTATAATTGTATTTTATTTTGAAGAGATATTTTAAAAAGTAAATTAAAGCCATTCGTATGAGATACAAAAATGTTCGTAACTTCTTGTTCAACAATTGACCCTTTGTAACTGATTCAATTGTACCAATGTGACAGTGTAAAGGCTATCGTGGAACCCGGTTCACACGGCCCAAAGAAAAATACACACATAAAATTTATAGAAGACCAGGGATCTAAAGGCCTACCAGAAATTCACCAGAATTTATCAGGATGGTGCTAAATTACGAGGTATCCACAAGGGGTTAAATAAATACACAGATAAAATAGTATTTACAGTATTATTTACAACATAATTAAAATGAAATAAATTAACTGTTAACAAATTATACGGGAGTCATCAAACAATAAGAAAAGTCACAAATGCTTATCACCATCGAACGACCACAAGTCGTTTTAACCCAAAAGATATTCGTGCATACAAAATTGCGTTCTATGAAAAAGTTGTTTAAAGCCGAAACGACACGCGCCGTTGAAGATGAAATAGGCTTCGCTACTCTAGTGACAGGTTTTCCCGGAATAACCTCCTTGTCTACGTCCTTTACCCGAAGGCCCAAAGTTACACGAATAACACTTATAACACTTAATTAATTTCAAGAGCACTTAAGAAGAAAGATATACTCCAAAGTACCTTATACCAGAGCAGTGAAGTAATAACCCACGTTGGGAACCCAGGCGAAAGAGGCTCGGTGATGATGAGGGAATTTGACCCAAGTCCACAGGGGTAAATGCGATGACGGTCTTAGTAGAGGAGAAATTCAAAGACGGCGATATCGTAGCGAAAGGCGTCGAGGCCACAGGGAACGATGATTCGAAGGCCCAACGATCCGAGAGAAAGAATTCGAGATGAGTGAATTCCCCAAAGAGGAGTTGGCGTGATGACTGGGGGAGAGCTTTCACGTGCCTAGTGTAAACTGCTTTCCAAAGGAGAACACTTGCAAACGTAACTGGAGGAGCACAATTCAATGCAGCCGAGAGAGGGGCAGCGACAACGCTGTCAGGAATCAATGGCAGAAAATCCTTGCTGCATGAAGGAATCCAGTGCGGGTCTCCAAAGTGAACGTCAAGGGTGAATGACAGAAAACGATTCAGCGGAGCAATCAGGCAGAATCCTCTCAACAAAATGCATTAAAAGGCCTCACGGTCCCATTTATATTTTTCAGTCCGAAGGGGGAAAAAGGAATTGGGGCACAAAGGGGGAGGGGAATGAGTTGCTTCCCCTTTGCAAATTAGACTGGTAAGTTACAGAGGTTTAGGCCAAACATGGTAGCTTCGAAGCGGATCAACCTGAGATAAACACCGTAAGCTATGATGAGAAAGGAAAAGCATGGGAATCCGAGGGCCTACCCTTTACACCAGCCCCGGGACAAGAATGTACTGAAGAGTAGATACAAAAAGGAAGCATAAAGTATATACAAGAGGAAATATACACGATAATTACATAAGGGACCTACTAAAAAGGTCGGTCCCTAGGTTGCCCTTTCCAGCGATGTGGACAACCCTAAACTTATAGGTCTGTCGGGCTGGAGGCCATCGAAGTAGTCTGTCGTTCTTGCCCTTGAATGTTGACAGATAGAGGAGAGGCTTGTGGTCGACATCCAAAACAAATTATCGGATTTTCTCAAAATGACAACAGGAAAACAATGAGAGGAGGAGGAGGAGCGCTGGATGATCTCTTGGTGGAAGAGGGTCTCTACCTCCTTCTCAAAGGCAGGCCTAAGGTGAATATGTACTGGATATCTGTTTGCCTGAATACGATCGGTGGTCGTCAAATTAATGTCATGAGAGAGTGTGGAGGTCCACCGGGTTCATTAGAGAAAACAACCCGGTACCCACCCATGAGTTCCTGAAGTTGGGATAGCTGATCTTGTTGCAGTGTTCCAAACTCGGGGTGTTCAGACGAAGGAGAACACCCTAAGTCCGAGTCTCCTTCCTCGACGATGCTTAGTCCTTCCTTCCAAGGAGCCATAAGTTCCTCCATGGTGGAAGTTTCGTCTAGAACTTCCACTCGCTGCACCTGGGCCCTGGAATGATTTTTTTTTAAAAGGTTCGCATGATAGAGACAGGGTCCACGAGGAACCTCGATGAGATAATCTACCTTACCTCGCCTCTCAAGTACCTTATACGGGCTGTAGGGGAATCTTCACTTTCCCTACCCCCCCCCCCCCCTCCTCGTTCACTCGTGGTGCAGTCACAAGGCGGTTACCGCAAAGACATCCGGCCGGAGGCATCGGCGGGTCCAGCGCTTAACCGCAGCGTCGCACCACTCGGGTCCATGAAAGACCTAAAGGTCAAAATGCAAGATCTCCCCCAGGAGAGTGAGATCCAGTTTCACGTCAAATAAGAAATTGGAGACGTGTTTCTTCCAAGCTCGAAGGCTAACGAGAAGCCGATGTAAGACTCGTTGGGAAAAACCGTTGGGCATAAGAACTCTCCTGGGGCCGTCCTTAAACCCCCAGTGGGGTGACTAGGTATAAATAAGGAACACCGAGGAAAATCGAGGTAGTATACGTCAGACTCCAGGTGACGAAGTCCTCGATTAAAACCGAGCCACCTAGACTGGATTGGTAGTGTACTTGGCTCGCCAGACCAAGAAGTACCCTGCAAGAGAGGCAGGGCTACCTACCTTAAGGGGCTAAGAAGCAGCTCATCCTCGAGCTAGTCCCTGGTTATCAAACCAAACGATGAGTTAACTTTGTTAAGTTCAACTTACTCTCGACAGAGAGACTCCTCATATCCCGGTGCACCTTAAACACCAGGGGTATTCCTAGTCCTTGAGGAATTAAGAAAAGAAGAAGGAAAAGGCTCCCCCTCGAGCCCGTTATTCGGTGGCCACACCAAACTCCTAAGTTAACTTGGTGAGGAACCAAGTTCAACTTATTCTCGTCAGAGAAATCCCCCTCCGTTATACTTGCCCTTGAAGAGGACTGGAACTAAGAAGAAGCTCATCCTCGAGCTAGTTCCTGGTTACCAAACCGAACTTTAAGTAACTTATTCTCGTCAGAGAAACCTCCCCCCATCCCTCATCGATCCTCGCCCTTGAAGAAGACCCTCCCCGAGTTCAGTCCTCGTCCATGAGGAATTAAGTAACGAAGGAGAAAAGCTCCCCCTCGAGCTCGTTACTCGGTGGTCACACCGCACTCCAAGTTAACTTCGTTTAAGAACCAAGTTCGACTCCCTCTCGCCAGAGAGACCACGACTACCTTGGTGCCGCATAAAGCACCGTAAGTGTTCTCGTCCTTGAAGCCCCCCCCCCCCGGAATACCGCGTGGACCCCCCCAGCTGCTACCCTCACCAAAAAGACATCCGTGATCTCGCCCATCTACATCTGGCCAGACGGCACGCGTCGTGAGTCAATAACATTTCTGAGGCCTTTAAATTCTAGTAGAGTCCGTAAGCTTAAATCTTATATTATTGTTGTGTGTAGAGAAATTAACCAATTTTTGAGGGTCAAACTAATTTAATTAATTCTTGTTTATGATAATATTCAGAGTATTGCTGTAGTTAATGTTTAGATGTTGTGTATTCAATGGTTAAAGTTAAAATATAAGTTTATTTTGGGATTATTCTGCGTTTCTCTATATCCTTACGTGTTTCCAACGGCTCTATTCTTTAAGATATTAAGATATCAATATATTAGCACCCTTAGCACTCTTAGAACAAAAAGGGGGGGCATTCTACGACACGGGCCATTCCAAGCTATGAGTAGTTTACTGGTTTCACTGGGCAGGAGCACCATAACTTCATCGCCCGGTTTGAATTGCCGGTCCTGTGACTTCAGGTCGAAATAAGTCTTGTAGCGGGAGCTGCTGACTTCGGCATGTTGGGCAGCAATTTTAGAATATTCGGCGAACTTTTCCTGCAGCTCGATGACGTACTGAAAGCTGGTCCGGTCGTCCTCCTGGAGGGTTCGATCTTCCCATAGATCTCGGAGAACGGTTATTGGGCCACTGACTGAGCGGCCATATAACAACTCCAAGACTGAAAACCCAGTTCGGTCACTCGGAATTTCCCTGAGGGCAAATTGGGTTGGAATGAGGTACCTGTGCCACTCTCGAGGCTTCTCCGAACACAACGGGGCATGAAGTCTCTCGATCCTTCCGTTTCTACTGGGGTGGAAAGGTGTGGTGAAGATAGGTTTAACACCCAGCAGCTTGTGAAGTTCTTTCATAAGGTTAGACGTAAATTGAGTCCCACGGTCGGATAGAATTTCCTGAGGATTCCCACTCGAGAAAAGATGGTAAGTAAGGCTTCGGCGACGGACATAGAATAAATATCCTTCAAGGGCACAGCCTCTGAAAACCCTGTGGCTAAATTGCGAGGTATCCGCAAGGGGTTAAATAAATATACAAATAAAATAGTATTGCCAGTATTATTTACAACATAATTAAAATGAAATAAATTAACTGTTAAAATTTATACGGGGGTCATCAAACAATAAGAAAAGTCACAAATGCTTATCACCATAAAACGACCACAAGTCGTTTCAACCAAAAAGATATTCGCGCATAAAAAAATGGGTTCTATGGATAAATTGTTTAAAGCTGAAACGACACGAGCCGTTGAAGATGAAAATAGACTTCGCTACTCTAGTGAGAGGTGTTCCCGGAATAACCTCCCTGTCTTACGTCCCTTACCCGAAGGCCCAAAGTTACATGAATAACACTTTACACTTAATTAATTTTAAAGGGGATGTAAGAAGAAAGAGATACTCCAAAGTACCTTATACCAGAGCAGTGAAGAAATAACCCACGTCGGGAACCCAGGCGAAAGAGGCTCGGCGATGATGAGAGAATTTGACCCAAGTCCACAGGGGTAAATGCGATGACGGTCTTAGGAGAGAAGAAACTCAAAGACGGCGATATCGTGGCGATAGGCGTCGAGATCACGGGGAACGACGATTCGAAGGCCCAATGATCCGAGAGAAAGAATTCGAGATGAGTGAATTGCCCAAAGAGGAGATGGCGAGATGACTGGGGGGGAGCTTTCACGTGCCCAGTATGAACGGCTTACCAAAGGAGAATACTTGCAAACGTAACATGAAGAGCACAATTCGATGCAGCCGAGAGAGGGGCAGCGACAACGCTGTCAGGAATCAATGGAAGAAAATCCTCGCTACACGAAGGAATCCAGTACGGGTCTCCAAACTGAACGTCAAGGCTGAGTGACAGGAAACGATTTAGCGGAGTAATCACGCAAAATCCTCGCAACAGAATGCATTAAAAGGCCTCACGGCCCCATTTATATCCTTCAGTCCGAAGGGGGAAAAGGAAAGTAGGGCACAAAGGGGGGTGGGGATGAGTTGTTTCCCCTTGGTAAATTAGACTGGTACGTTACAGAAGTTTAGGCCAAAAATGGTAGCCTCGAAGCGGGTAGACAGGCATAAAAACACCGTAAGCTATGATGAGAAAGGGAAAGCATGGGAATCCGAGGGCCTACCCTTTACAGACAGTATGCCATAATACCCCGAGGACTGGAATCAGGGAATGTGATAAATGTCAATAAAACCATAAACAACCATTTCAAGAATTTTAGGCAGGAGCAAACTTCGTCCTTAGACCACTGGTATAAAAATAGTGTGATACCAATATGTCCCTTCAGAGGACTCCTGCGAACAACTCATATACATCAGAGTAAATGATTTGCACGTTTTTGAGCAAAATAGAGAACCAGGTGCCAGGGTTCAAGTAAAGAAGTGGCACGAATACCATCACTTTTGGGTCCATGGATTGCAACCCTCTAGATCTCAAGACGATCCAGAATCACTTGGTGATCCTTGGCAAGGTGTGTTGAGACGCGAAATCCTGCAATAGAATAGGATTTGCTCCTGAAGTTGAAATCCATCCCGAAATATTGGAATTCATTTATTTTAATCTTGTTTTCATTAAATTATAAAACTTAGGAATTTGATATAAAATACATTCTTTTGAGTGTCCTCTACTATTAACAAAGAATAGTAGTTAAATAAAGGAAAGAATAAAGGTTAGAAACCACTAAAGTTGCCTCTGCCATTATATTTGAGTAGGACTGCACGGACCAGAGGTAGTTACAGTCCGTCTAATTTAATAAACACGTTACTTGCACTATTATTATTATTATTATTATCCACAGTAGATTAATTGTGCCGAGAAACCGAACGTAATTGTGTTTAACTGAAAAATACAACTTGCATTTACCAAGTTTGCCTCTTCTTCCACACATCCTTGACTGCTCATCATCTGCCAATGCTCTTAACGGACTCAATCACTTTTTATCGCTATTTGCACCATTGTTCTGTTTTTATTTATTAGGAACATTTTTAATATTTCTATATATTTATTATATCGGTCATTTATATATACAATAAAGAGCACGGGACTAAGAATGTATAATTAAAATGAGTCGTTAATTTATTTCTCTCCTGTTGTTTTACGTTATTTTTCATTTAGTCTTTCAATTATTTTAATCTATTTAATGCTTGACTTTTATTATCTATTTTGACAATTAGAATGACTTTATACTTTAAATCATAATAATTGTATCAGTATTAATCGTGTTTCTAAATTAATCCTGGGAGATCGTTCTAGGATCTATTTCAGTTCAATAAAGACCAAGAGCAGATTTCATCGAGACCAGGAAAATATTGGTTAATCTTTTCAGGAACGATCCCGGGTCAATTTGGTGATAAAAATCAATATCTACTTTTCTACAAAATAAAGCAAAACGAGTGTTTTTGAATGTCACATTTAGTCCCTTATACTTTGTAGTGAAAAATGTATGTTAGAAAATCTTTGAGGAATTAGTTTATTGTTTAAAAGACATGGTTGTTCATTTTTTCAGCTTCCCTAATACATTATTTAAATTATCCTTTTGATTCTTATAATCTAATTTATTTTCATCATTACATTTTCGCTTTATAAGCATTTTATACACTTCTGAATATACTAATTTTTTAGATTTAAAATGAATTGCTCTACAGAATTATGGTGGCTATGTATAAAATATTAGCGAAGCATTAAATATTTTGTAATATGTGACACTCTTAATATTCAAATCCTCATAACTTTATTTATTCTACATTTATTAACATCACTGTTTATTAAAATATGGCAAATCTCTTTAAATTTTAATGGCGTCTTTAACTTTTTTATTCTTCTTCAATGTGCTGCAGTTTGAAAATAATAGCTATCAGCTGATGATCAAACACCTTAGGAAATAGAATCGAGTATAGAAGTCAAGCTTCATTTTCAGGACCATAAATAGGAATATGAAGAAATAAGCTGAGAAAGAGGAAAAGGGCAGTTTGGTTTAGTGAAGCGCCCACGACCGAGCGAGGGTCCACTGATCGCCCTGCTAAATGACATCACTAAGATGACTGTTGCTTACGTGAGGAATCAAACCTAACTCGGGTGGTAGAAAGGTCCGAGCCCAATACGCCGTACTATATGGCTTCAAATGCCGAAGTGCATCGACCCATATCAAAGAGTTTATTTCCCTAATTTGATTTGGCAAACCAAAATAGAAGTCTTATCGAACCAATGATTTGGATGGCTTCATAACCAAGAATTTCCATTTCAATTTCATTTATGGAGTTATTCTTTATTCTTCTCCCTTATTTATTCTCTTCAACAAAGAGCTCGAAAATATCAAATGAATGGATAAACGTTGGCTGTTTTAGCCATTGTTCTATTAACGCCAAAAAGACTTCAAAGATTTAAAAGAAAAATAATTTCACTGTAGTTATTTTGAACTAGTTAAAACGGATGGATGGAAAAGAGGAAACTTAATGATTAATTTTAATTGGGAACAAATAGGAGAATAAGAAAATCCCTAAAATATTAAGTTGGGACTAATTCAATTGAATCATTTAATGGGGTGAAAATGAGTAAAGATTTGACGTCAAGACTCAAAAAAGTTATTTTTGTTGGTCTTCGAAACTTATTTATTGCACAAATAACTCTTTTGTATATTTCACTGCAATCGACTAATGGGAGAGTAGAAGGAAACAAAATTTAGTTAAGATGTATTTCACCATTTGATATGTGGCAAGAATGGCACCAAAGGGACAGAAACTTAATTTTAAAGTCGCTGATCGATACATCGATTTTAAAAGAATTAAAATGCTGCTAAATGGAGATTTTTCTTCTTTTACAAATAACATTCATTACCCATTCTTAGGTCAAGACAAAGTTGAGAAGAGCAGTCCTTAGCCCTCAAGGAGTGCTCTGTACTTCATTTTAGCTTCCTTGACTGGACCTTGGTGGAGGAAAGTTATGAAAGACGATGCTACTCGTGTGAGGTAGCAATCTGAAGCAGAGGATCAGCTTGAAAATATTTGAAAAAACAAGTTCGAATTTGAAAAGTTTGCAAAGACCAATTTTCTTAAATGGACCTGGTTCTGGTAAGACATTGTATTTTATATATTTATGAATACTAAAGATAAGAAGTTCGGGATTAAAGATATTATTAAAAAAGTCGAAATAGATTTGTGAACTTAAGATGATTGATAACCGTTACTAATTAAATATTATATTAATAATTCGAATTCGAAATGCATCAAAGGAGAAATTTGGAAGATAATTTATGAGTCCCTTCTACTTAGAAAATACAAAATACCCCTGAAAGAGGCAGGGATCCAGTATTTTCTTTGAAAAGCTTTGTTTATTTTATTAAAATATGTTATCTAAAATTTTAGCGCTTTCGTATAATTCTAAGATTCAATTTAACAATGAAGTTTCATTTTATTAACGAAGTGTTAATCAGAGATGAAAGTCAAAAAGGTGACAAGAATGTTACCATAAGAATTTGAAATATAATTTATTATATAACACAAATAATAGCCGCTTATTTGCTTATGTTTATGTGGAGAAATGGCTACATTAAGCATCCTGGAGGAGTATAGGTACATTCAAGCCCCCCCCCCTCATGAGGAGAAGCAGGGGAAAGGTAGCCGGCGAAAATGCTAACCATGTGTGATCTCCCCGCCGCTGTGGGCAGTTGGAGCTAACATCTGTTTGAAGGCGACCACCTAAGGTCCTTAAACGACGCTCTAACGATCGAATTACCTACGAGACCCATAAACCCGTGGTTATGGAAAAAAAAAGCGGTGCGATTCAGAAGGCACGCCAAGTAGCGGTGCGGTTGCGAGCCTATAATTTGCGAGCTGACTTGGGCACCCCAGTGCGACCTCAGGAATTCTCGCTCCCCCCAGATGCTAACTCACCATTCGCTCCCCCCCCCCCTTTTTGCCTCTGTGGCCTGGTCACTTCCCCCTTTAGATGGGGCGGCAATCCGCCTATAAATAAGCCCCGCAAAGAAAGAGAAGAGGATTATCAGAAGTCGATACGCCAGAGGTGGATTAGTTCGTGAAGATCGATCCGTCGGCCAGACAAGAAGATTATCAGAAGTCGATACGCCAGAGGTGGATTAGTTCGTGAAGATCGATCCATCGGCCAGACAAGAAGATTATTAGTAGTCGATTTGCCAGAAGAAAGATTAGTTCGTGAAGATCGATCCTTCAGCCATACAAGACTATTTCAGTGAGAAACGAGAGGATCAGATTGAGAAAATCGATCCCCCCTTTCAGGGCCGTATTAACCTAAATAGTCAAGTTTTATATCGGTGCCATACCGAAGAAGCCTTTTCAGTCTGCAAAGAAGTCCGACTGAAGAAAAGCAAAGCCACTCACTCTCGAGCGACTCTCACATCTCAAGCACCGTAAGAGTGAGAGGAGAAGAACCTTGCCCCAACGAGCTCCCGTTCTTTAATTACGTTGAAGAATCAGCCCCCGTCACAGGCGACGAAAATTCCACTAGCGGCCACAACCCTCCAAAGCGAGAGATAAGTCCTCCAGCGACATCCGGCAATCCCTAATACCTACCTGTAAGTTAACCATAACATTTATATCTCTATTGCGATAGTAGAAGTTTAGTACGTCCCACGTTTTAAAGGAGAGTAGAAACCATTATTCTTGAACCTAGGTCATATGTGTTTGTAGATGAGAGTACGTTAATTTAATGTTTTATGCTAATCAAATACGGTCGTGATAAAAATACTAATTGGCAATTGGTATGTTTACTGGAAGCCTACTTGTTTATGTTTTGTCATTGAAAGATCTTTAAGGCCAAAGATAGAAATGTGTTTACTGTTGGTTTGTAATATTTAATTTAAAATACATGTTTATTTTGGTAGATTCTGGTGTTTCCTCTTATCCTTATGTGTTTAAAAATAGCTCTTCCTTAAGAACTAAACCACTAAAATAGCACTCTTAGAACAAAGCCTACTTCATCATAGAAGTAACTCACGCCCCTTAAAAGCATACCGATACTAAAAGGGTGTCAAAGAGTATAGTGATCAAAGCCAAGGGTCATTCTACGACAGTTTAAATGGGGTCACGCCTTTTAGACACTTGTTGTAGGTCCGATTCTGATGCATTTGAAAAGTTTTATACGACAAAAACTAGACAAAAATAAAATGAGTTTATATAAAAGCATAACTAACTTAACCTAACATGACTTGTTTGTTTTGGCGTTCCTCTGAACGGGTCCCTTTCTAGATATGCGATTACGGGTAGCTAGTCGTTGATATACTGGGCTTTTAATTACTGTATTTCCTTCATATGTCAAACAAATATTTTTATTCGGTTCTTTTATTAATGATAAAATATAAGGTGAGCACAAAGTCTCTCCGCAGTAAGAAAATTTCATACAATTACCTAGAGTAAGTGCTGAAAATTGTGTCGATTTCTCGAACCAAAGATTGCTCCTTCACAGTTCATTGGTAGACGATTTCTATTCTATATTTATAATTACATGTTTTCATTTATGTCACTTTGCAGCAAGTGAAGTTTCTTACCACGGAGAGATTTTCGGATCCCCCAATATATAATCCCTTCCATTTGTTGAGATTCACCCTTCGAATATTTAAGCTGATAACGGATTTTATTATTATTGAAATCTTGAAGCTTTTCCATAGCATGGATGTGTTGAGAGCATTTAATTTGATTCCGTTTTTGCTTTTTGTAGAGGTTTGATTTTAATAAAAAATGAAGAAATTAAGAAGAGGAGAACGAATAGAGATATAATAAAGAATAAGGATGGAAGAGAAAATTTCAAATGTCCAACAAAAATTACAACATTTGAGAAAGATACATAATAATAACAAAAAAAATACCAAAACAACAACAGAGTAAAGAGATTTTTTTTCAATAAATGGAAAAGTTGAACTTGTTAAAATGGAGAAAACCAAATAATTTATGAATAATAATTATGGAAAAAGCTAAAATTGGATTCAAACTTTTAGAGGGAAGAATATAAAAATAATAAAAGGGTTAAATTAAGGTTATTTCATTGTTTAGTGCTTTCAAAATTCACCAAATGTCCGTTTTGGCATTTGCTTAAGCCGCATCAAATTGGTTTTGCTCTACAATGGTCCATTGTCCCCCTTAAAGTTAAGCTCTGCAAAGGCATCCACAAAATGTAAAGCTGCGAATGAATCCCAGAACGACAAACGTTTCTTACACAACGCCTCTATACGAGGCATTATAACGCTCAACGCCTCTAATGAATAACCGTGCCTCCATAAGTTCTGTCCCTATGGCCTTCCGGTGTCCAACACTGCCAGGAAAAGCCTCTTAAAATTCTTTAATTACTCCGATGCAAACTAGATGGAGACGCTGACGTTCCATTTGAACCCTGCAAAGTGGGTAGACGAGGGGTTGGTCGTATCCGTTATGGATCTCGAGTTTGGTCTATCGGATTTACTAAGGGTTGAAACACCTCGGTCTAAACGCGGGAGGTGGCTTGTTCAGGAAAGGGAATAAGGCTTTACTGATAATAGAGATAAAAATAACAAGGGCAAAAAAGCAAAGAGGAAAGAGGGTAATTTAAAAAAAAGAAGATATTGAATAATAACAAAATTACCAGAATATATTTAGTTAAAAATATTATGTTAGACGAAACTTAAGAAAGCAACAAAGAAAGAGAAATTCAAAAGGATGAGATGAAATTAGAGGGGAGAGAACTAAAATTATGATGGTTGATTAAGGTCGTAGGGGTTAACAATAAAAAACAAGTAAGCATTAGAAAACCACGATAATGTGCATATATATATATACCTAAATATATATATTTATATATATATATATATATATATTTATATATATCAAGATATAAAAGCCACACTTTAGAGGAATCAGCTCATTACATTATGGGACTAGTTTCGGTATCTACTACCTAGTACAATTGTACAATGAGAAGCCTGGGCACAAATGCCTTATACAAAGGAGAAGATGGGGAGGAACAGAAAGAAGCGAAGAGGGAACAAATGAAAGCATAGATTAAAAAACTAGTAAATATGTAACGATTTTCGAAGCCAGTTTTGGTTCGCGAGATTTTCGAATAACGTTGTTAAATTTAAATGAAACTCAGACATATTTTAATTTTGATTTTATTTTATCAATATTGACTCAATTATGCGTTTTTGTTAATAATTATCATACTTATAGACTAGTTAAGCATTATTAAATCATTTCGGTGATTACAATTACTCGTTTGGTTGCACAAAATGGAAGCGAAACCTCCTCTTCTAATACCATCCGATGTGTATAAATGCGTGTATTAAAGTTCCCAATTTCCTCATCGTAAGATTTATTGCAATCATTACATGGACTAAGATTCACTCCAGACTGTTGATTACATGGACTGGGATTCACTCCAGACTGTTGATTGCATGAACTAAGATTCACTCCAGACTGTTAATTGCATGGTTTGTTGTTTTGATAAATTGTTATTGCTCCTTTTCCCTTTGATTTCAGGAATCAATGTTTTTTGGGTTTTTTTCATTTTATTTTCAATTTGGATTAAAAACGTGTCCTCCCGACTCCTTTTCGCAGGTGCAGACGATATCACAGAATTAAGGAATAAGGATGTTTTACCCAAGTACTTACCCGATCGTAATCAAACTCTTCGTCCTGTTACCCTATGAGATAAGGGCCTTAGGGAACAATATCTGGACAGTATCTTCATCCTTAAGGGCAAATTAGTAACAGGATAAAGATGCTAAACAATAAAATGCTTTAATATTTTAAATTGCATTTCAATATAAATGACATTCTTCCCTTTTAATAATTAAATAAAATTGTCTGTAATTATCTCTGAAATTCGGTAAAATAATAAAATTGAAGTGTTCAAAGATTTTTCCTCTTTTGCGGTGGAGATTTCCTCATTTTGGGACTCTTTGAATCATAAAAGCTTCGCCCCAAAACGAGGGCAGATCCATGATAGAACGGAGAACAAACTTATTCATTATATAATTAAGCCTAATTAGTTTTTAATCTTAGCCTTTGACCCTTTAATCCAAATTTTATTTAATTATCTTATTAAATGTGGAATACCTTTTGCATCTTCTTCTTAACAAGTTTACTCTACATCATAAAACAAACATTTTGAATATTTGAAGCAATTTTTTACCTTTTCTATTCCAGAGCGATTGGAATGTGCCTGCCAACACATCCTCCTTTTTATTTAATTTGGCAAGAGCGGCATTTTTCAGTTATATGTAGAATTTAGACTCATTATTATATGTAAGTTACTTTTAAGAAATTATAACACAGTGTATATATATTTATATCTTAAAATTCAAATTATTAGTACAATTCTTGAGCCATAAATAAATATTTTGAATCGCCACATTCAATTAATTACTACAATAACAAAGTTTTTGCTCGGCAGTTGAATCAGAGTAGGCTGATACGAATAACAGTTAAGGGCATGCACACCTAAATATACACAGGACTATAGAATACAGTCCTTCAAACATAAAAAATATCAACAGGCAAACAAAGGAACTATACAAGACGAATATCATGACAAGAAAAACATATACATAATTTTCTTTTTCAATTTATATTTATTTGAAAGGCTTCGATTTGCCAAGTTTAATTACCCTTTGAACAAAAATATTCACTCGGATTTTTGGATACTGCCGGGATGGAAGAACAGAATCTTAATGGGTTTCATAATTAATCACCCTTTTGTCGGCAATTTCCAATTAGTTCTTTTGATGTGCTTCCTCAATCCGCTCTTTTATGGCTCAATACCATTTATTTTTTGCCTGTCTCAATTAAACAATTAAGTGTAGAATGTTATAAGTTCTCCTTGTTTTTGTAAATGCGTGTTTATGCTATTTGAATGTTTCAACCTGTTTGATTTTTGTTCCATGGCAATCATAACACGAAAGCTGCGAGTAAATATTTGCCTCCCACCTTTGATAGAAACCCTTTCTCATCTTTCTGAATTTTTGTTGGTCTTCTTAATTTGTTTCCAATTTTTAGCACATTTTTGAAGATCATTTCTCCATCTTTTTTTTTGTCTTCTTTTCCGTCATCCTTTATTAAGTGGAATCCAATCAGTAATTTATATGTTCTTTCTATCGTCTTGGAATCTTGCCACAGAACCTGTCTATCTTCATTTCAGGTTTATTATAACTTCCGCGAATACCTGAAATTGGGTTTGTCTAAGTATACAAATTGTTGTTTTTCGGCCACGCTAAGTTATCCCTATCATTATGCGTTCTTGGGATCTTTGACTTTTTCTAAGTTTTAGTATAAGTTTTTTTGCTCGTGTTCCGATTTTCTGCTCCATCGGTCATATTTAAGATTATGAATTAGTTGTTTACTTTTCTTTTCATAAACATAGGAATTTTCCTCCTGAAGATGATTGTTGACTTTCCAAATGATTTTCCGCCTACAGTGATTCGGCGTTGGATGTTTATCCTTACCAGGTGCCATTGCAATCTGTTGACTCTGATAGATATATTTGTCTACCATTTCAATTTGCTTGTTGTCAATTATGATGTCTCTTCATTCGACCACTGGTTGGTTCGCCATGACATTTGTTTTTCCAAGATCCATTTTTAGGCCAACCTTTGGCCTTTTATGGTGAAGTTCTTGAAACATTGTTTGAATCTCTTCAGGATTGTCAGCTATGAGTACAAAATCATCTGCGAATCTTAAATGATTGAGGTAATCCCCATCGGTCTTAATGCCATTGCTTTGCCTGTCTACTGAAGACTTCTTCTACACGGGCCTGGAATTATCTATTTCGGAAAGATAGGATCTCTTCGTCTTACTCATTTATCTTATTAAAAAGGTCTTATTTTTTATCCACTTTAATGTAGGATCTGCAGTTTAGGTAGATGTGTTCCATAATATTTAAAGGCTTTAATGATTGCTGTTTTGTGATTGAATCAAATGTTATCTTGGTTGTCTACAAATACCAAGTATAGATGGATATTGTACTCTAAATTGTTCTAAAAGAGCTAATTTAAAATATAGAGTTGGTCAATCATTGAAAAACCTTTACTAAAGCCTGCTGGTTCCCTCGGTTGTTGGTCATCTAGCTGGTTTTGCAGGCTGTTAGTAATGACTCTTGTGAGGAGTATAAAGACATAATAGAGATTCCTGATTGGTCTGGAGTTTGTAAGGTCTGTTTGATCATCTTTATTGTGTGGAAGTATTAATGAGCCAATCATGCAGGTTCTTGCCTTATTTTAGACATTCAGTGAAGAGGCAAATTAAGTTTGTTCAGAATCTTGCAGCGATTCAAAGGTGATATTGTCCTGACCCGGTACTTTGTGGCTCTTCATTTAATTGATTGCAATTTCAATTTCTGGTCGAGAACAGCCGGGACATTATTGGGTGTTGTATTTTGGTTGTGATTCTGAATAGTGTTGTTGCTTGAGTATAACTTTTCAAAGGAATCCCTTAATTCTTCTAACTATACTTCCTCTTTTATAGCTATTATGTGAGAATTTCCTATTTGAAGTCTCTTTTTAGCCATTTTATACCACTTTCCTTCTTTGGAGGTGTCTTAAACAACAATTGTATTCTATTTTCTAATTTTGGCTCTCTAGTTCTTTTTAATGATCTTGTTTAACTCTTTTAATTCAATTTGTTGGTTGGTGTTTGCTGCTTTAAGGTTTTTACACTTCATCATTAGCGTTTAGAGTTTCTTTTGAGAGTTTGTTGCTGTTCTTATTTTGTGTTTCCTTGTACTGTTCAAAATGGTACTGCCATTTATTTTATCAAGATATTGTTCATCGCTTGTATATATCTGATATTAATTGAGCGAGCATTTTCTAGATCTTAATAGATTCAATTTTTTAAAAAAAATAATTGTTAATTTTTATCCTACATGTTGTTATTCTGTGGTCACTGATTTTAACTTTGTTGATGAGTTGGAAATTACTTTAGTTGAATTTTTTGTCGACCAGCATCGAATCACTTTCATTGAATATCTCGTAGTTTGAGCTTCTCCAAGTCCATCTTTTCTCGCTGCTTCTTTCTGGCCATTTTGAGGTCTCGGGCCAGAGTAAAGTCAACCGAATCTGGTCCTCTTTCATATATATATGGGAGATATTAGGAGAGCAAGCAATCCTTTAATTATTTTTAATCATATTAAAAATGCTAACCATGTTATAGTTTTCTCTCGTGTTCGAATAGTTTATAATTGTAAGGATATTAATAAAAGGAAAATTATTGACTCATTATTAATTAACGAAGTTAATAATTTCAATCTCATAGAAGGGCAGTTTAAATGTATCCCCAATGTCTCAAACGTAAGCTTTAAGATATGTAGTTAATGACCTCCAATCAATGCCCCGAGGTTAATCTCGGTGGTCCGTTGCTCTACAGGGTCTTATTTTTACATGTCCTACATATGAAGTTTAATAGATTCAAGATTAATTTTTGATCATGATGAAACATTCAGAATTGTTGGTAATAGTTGTGAATTTGTGGTCCTAAAATACACAGCTAATTGATTTTTGAGGAAGTTTTGCCAGTTTAACAAATTTTTGCTGAACTTTCAGATATTTATCGACTATTAAAACCAGTTTTAGTTTAACTAATTTTATTTGCTTGAAATTAAAAAAACTAAGACTAATAAGAAGTTTGCAGAATTAACATAATAACTTAATTTATTTGAAGATTCTTCTTTTCAAATGCTGACCATTCTTCTCATAACATTCATTTACTCGTGACGAAGTTGCTCTCAGCACTTTTTTCAAAAGTTCTTCATCGATGATATTAATTTTTTCAGCAATATTATTTTTAGTTGTTGGATACTTCCAGAATTATTACAGTAAACACGATCTTTTAAATAGCCCCATAAAAAAATCCAAAGGTGTTAGATGGGGGGATCTTGGAGGCCACTTAAATTCACTGTTTCGAGAAATGATTTTTTTTCTCTGAAGTTTCGTATTAACAACTTCATTGTTTCATTCGATGTATGTGATGTTGCAGCATCTTGCTGGAAAAACAGTTGCCGTCTATTTCGTCGTGATCGTATGTCTTGAACTCCTTCACGTCTCACCCGTCGTTGTGTTGAAACCACTGAACATTGGCATCTGAAGAATGTTTCAACATTTTTTTTCGTCCAATCATTTCCATGAGTTTCCATGTTTTCAGTTTGAAAAATTTCTTAATAATGATTTTTGCTAGAAAACTTTTCTCCTTTTATAGTCTGCGAATGACTATGATGCTAGTAAATTAGTTATTTCACAATTTTCGCGACACTTTGCTAAGAATCGAGCATTCCCAAAATCACCTTTTTAACAAAACTATTTACGCTTTCCGTTTCTAGCAAAAAGTGACCGATTTACTAAAACTGGCATTAATTGAAGAAAAAGAACTTACGACTATTACCAACCACTTCTAAAAGTTTCATTGTGGCCTCAAAATAATTCTTGATTTTATTAAACTTGAAACTTAAGACATGTAAAAAGAAAAGAACCTGCATTTTCCAATGATTTGAGAGGTTTTGTCAGTTTTTATCATCTTAAAAGTGAAGTTGATGTGAAAAGCTACGTAGGAAAACTATTCCGGTCTTAATAAACTTTATGCTCTGATCCAGTGATTTAATTTCCCTCTCTCTCCCTAGGGTGAATTTACACGTAAGTTATAGAGTATTCCAGCCTAGAGTCAGCCCAGAGAATGAGAAGACTCAAATTCTAGAGAAAGTTTTAGAGATCGAGTCGTCCTATTTATATTCTTTGGTCTGACTCTCTTCTAGAATACTCTCTAACTTGCCTGTGTATTCACCCTATTAGGGGACCATAGGTCTTGAAGGTATCATTGCAGGAGTGACGTTGGTTAAATGAGGAAAAGATTTGGGGAAAGCCGATGCTGTCATCCAGTTTGGGGATCAAGAGAGCGCTTGTCTGGGAGAAACCCAAAGCTACATTAAGTCATTCTCTGCACGCAATAAATTCAGCCTCTGTCACCCTGGTCCTCCTGGCATCCATATTTTCGGCCACCACCCCTGGCACCCCCCAATCCATATGCTAATCTGCATCCCTTAGATGCTGTATGAGGGTGATCTCAAACTCTCCCCGTACGGATGTCAAATTTTTGCTCCCCACTTCTGTTGTCGATGCACCTTAGGGTCTCGCCATAGTAGGGTGTTTTACATACCATGCAAGAGATCTCATGTACTGCAGACTTGTTCCTTGTTACTCGGTCCCGCTTGTTCCGGACTAGGTCTGCGATCTTTCTTCCCGCAACCCATTCTTGAGTTTTCGGTTAAGCACTGCTACCAAGGGTCTTGATGGTACCACTATCACGCGTTTGGAAGAGATTCGCGCATCCTCAAGCTGTGCGGGGATGTTTTGGTCTTTCATTCTGGGTTCCCTGAGGAAAGCTTTGGGTTTGTGTAGTCTCTCGATTGCTCTCTGAATGTACTACTAATCCTACTGGATGAACTCCTAGCTGAAGATCCAGTAGGCCCGCGGGAAAAAAACAAATCATGATGCCGGATTTCGCACGTTCATCATGGACGAAGGCGAAGTCTACGAAGTCGTCATCATTGTTGGTTCGTTGTCTTTCTGTAGACAGAGAACTCGATAGCGAAGTCACCTCGATGGACCACAATATCCAGGAGAGGGATTTAGTTGTCCTCTTCCTCCTCCTCCTACTCCTCCTCCTCCTCATACTCCTCCTACTCCTCCTCCTCCTCCTATTCCTCCTCCTACTCCTCCTCCTCCTCCTACTCCTCCTCCTACTACTCCTCCTCCTCCTACTCCTCCTCCTCCTCCTCCTCCTCATAAAACACCCTATGGAATCGTTTATATAATTTCATTATACCTTTGTGATAAATAAAAAATATATATATATATATTTATGTTTATTTGTATCCCCTTTTACTTTAATTAAGCCGTAGTTCTTCGTGCCTTGGATTCAGCATATTTTTACAAATTGCTGAGGCTACCTTTCACCACTCAGCTCGTAGTTGTGGTTCTTGTGGTAGGTCTTTATTGCTTGCCCAAGTACTCCCCATCGGTCTTCTATCGGATTCAAATCTGGGATTTGTGGTGGCCATTCCATAGGGGTGATTCTCATTTCGTCAAACTAATTCTTGTTGTGGTTGGATGTATGAAAGGGATATTGTTGTGCTGAAATGTAACTTCATTTCTTGGTGTTGTCGGATGCAATTTCTGGAAAGTTGGCTCTAAAAGTTATAAAAACATGGTGGAATAGGTTGATCAGTTCATTTCTTCCCGGCATAAAAACATCGGATAGAAGACAGGTAGCCCCATACCATAATAGAACCACCTTCACACTTGACATTTGGTACCAGAAAAAAGGGATGAAATGCTTGTCCTCTCTTCGGCTCAAAACGGGCTTCGAAACGCTGAAAATCGGAAGAATTGCTACAAAAACCTTAAATTTCTAAATAATTTTCTTCCAAAATATTTGGAAATGGAAACAAATTAAATGTAAAACAGCAAAACAAGAGTCTTTCTTTCATACCTGATAATTAGTTCCATCTGATAAAATATCTTCAGACCAATGTTTATTTTTGTGATCCTTGGCCCACTGTTGACCTGAGATAACCTTGGTTTTACCAATTTTACCACAAACTTTGCCAATTGATAAGTTGGTAATGTAATCGAGACCATGATGGGCAGTATATTAATGCGCTCTTTATGGGTTTTTGGCCCAGTATAATATTACGAGGCCAATTTCTCTTGCAAAAAGCTTCTTAATTATTATTTACTTAACCCTATTCACTTTTTAAGTACATTAGATTATTCCTTCTTGTAGTATTTATTTCAATTTTTCTAAATCTCTGTTTGTCTTTGGGCGGTTGGAAGGCGAGAGGCGGGAAACCAAAATTTGAATCCGAATCGGATTCAAACTTTATTTTGCTGCACTTTTCGCTTCCAATCAATAGCCTCGGATACATTACCAAGCGACAACTTAGCAAAATTTGGGGTTAAATTGTTGAATTCCATAAAAGATAATTAAATAATTGATATGAATATGAGAAGAAGGACCTGTTAAGAACAAATAACTTAACCTCATCTTTGGCGGGTCGATATCGGCTCTTTGCTGTCTGGTTTTTCTCGCGGAACTTGAAATTATACATTGGACATAACAAGTTAGGAAATAGAGATTAGTAAAGCAAAAGTAAGAGAGTATAAGTTTGAAGTGGGTATATTTCCATGGTGGAAGGATATCTCCAGCAAAAGTAGGTAGAATAGTAAAGATATAACACGCAAGAGCAGGGATATATAGATCCCTGGTCAAAGGGTAGCTCTGGCAATGTTAATCTCGTGTTGTGTTGTTTTGGATGTCTAAATTGCTTGGCCTTCAAACCTTTGTAGTAACTAGTAAAACTCGCTACTATGTAGGTCAAATTTCGGTGATAAGTGGTCGCAAATTGGGTTGTCACAATCGGTAAGAGCGTTACATGTTCGGGTTGGTGTTACCGTTCGGGTAAGGTCTTCTTCAAATCTTTGGCTAGCTTTTGATACTACGCTCGCAATGTAGCGCTTATGTTATTGCGATGAGTGTTTTATTCTCGGTCCACTTTTGATCCTTGGGGTGAGGACGGAGGAGTCTTCCCCTTGCCGGATATCTTCTTACGAACCTCTTCTTTTCTGCCTTTGTCCTTTGTTTTTTTTGTATTTGTTCCTTCTTTTATTTGACAGGTCATTGCCATGGTTTTGTGTGGGCCTCCACAATTGAGGCATTTCTGGAACGAACTTTTACATTCGCGCCAGGAATGGTCTTAGCCGGCGCACACAGAACAAAGTATGAGTGTAGCATTGTGGCAAGTGACAGTGGTGTGTTCCTTGTACCTGCAGCACCTAAAGCACATTTCTAGGTCAACGAACTCCTCACGCTTAATCTGATGCGGACGTTAAAGATGAGAAGGCCGTTTCCATCTGCCTTAATCGCCATTGTGGTTTCCGTGAAGACTTTAAAAACGTGGATGTAGTCTTTGAATTTGATTATTTCGGTTACTTTTTCCCACTGATGATTCCTAAGAATCCTGCCCGTGATTTGATCGATCGAGGCGTTGGCAGATCACAATTCTATGTGTGCGTATTTGTGGCGGTGTCTGAGGTGCGAGATGAATTCTCCGAAGGGTATCTGAGGTGAGGACTTCGATGTCAGCCTCCCTAGAACAGATAGCCACGTAGCCATTTGGAAAATCAATTAGTCGTACGAGGGCAATATTGAACTTGCCGTAAATACTCTCGAAGACCTTGCTCCTGTCCAGTTTATGCCGGCCTGGCAAGGTCCTCAGTGCAATACTCCGCGTCTCCCTCATCTCTCCGCCATTTCACCCAAAGGCGTAATTTGGGAGGGAACCCTGGGGATACCCGAGTCTGTAGGTGTGTGTAACTGGGTATGTATTTAGTTTTAGGGATCCGTTATGAAAATAAGGAAGAGTGGTATGGGGGGTATGGAGAAGGTGGACAAAAATTCCAATGAACAAAAGGCAACTTTACCTTCAGGCAGCGCAGACAAAACCTTCTTCCTTTCCCTCAACTAGCCTCCATCAAGGCAAGTCAAGGAGAAAAGAGCCACTTCCGAACGTATCACTGCTGGTGGAATATCCGGTCACGTACAACAAAGCGCTTTTCAATCAACCTCATTCGAATGAAATCCAGTCCAAATTTTTTTAAAATTTGGCTTTACCGTACAACGAGTATGTAAGAGAGCAATCCAAGCGACAAGCGCAGTCACTTGTAATTATACAACAGGGCAGCAAGAACTATTTAAATCAAATATCTATAAACTAACACCATTAAAAAAACTAATAAACCTAACCTTATGCGTCTTAGTTAAATTAACTTTTACCTCAATGTTATGTTAATTATTAGCGAGCTGAATGTGTATTTCTTACATCGCTGTGGGTCATCTCTTTTTGCGGAGGCTTATGACGTCATAAATTAATGGCCAGTATATAAAGAATACACTTCACAACCATCACAAGTAATCATGCAGAGCTTTAAAAACTTAAAAGAGAAATCGAAGAAAAGGTGACGAAAAGTGTATGCTGAAAATATTCCTAAATGCTGAAAAAAATATTATATATATATATCAAAATCCTCAAAGTATTAACATGTCAAAATTCCCCCTACGAAAACTATGGGTGATCAGCGAGGAGCGCTTAAATGAACAAAGGGAAAAATGGATTTAAAGAAGAACTGTGTTATTTGATGTTATTATGGATGTAAATTTAACTGTAGTCCATCGAAAGCAAAACTCTTCTCGTGGATTTAATTTATTATTGCAAAGAAGAGAAATAGTAAAATCTTCATTAAAAATGTGATGTGAATCGAGGCTTAAAGGTCTTAATTTCTTTTTGTGGACGTCCAGATCTTCACCAGCTAATTTCTTGAGATCTGTTTCCGAGATCGAAAATAAGATCAAGTAATCCAAAAGCGAAAAGAATCCACATAAAATTCTTCAATTACTATTAACTAGGGCATTGGTACCGATAATTTGAATTTATAATTTAGTTCATTATTCACTAAGTACTCTAAAGATGATTAACAAACACCTGAAAGATAAGGAGATTCTTGCCATAATTATAAATAAAGAATCTTGCGAAAGACCCAAAGTGGACGACAGAGAATTTCAAGAAGGCTTTTAGAAGATTGCGCGAAGCTTAGTGCGAGACAATATTGCCTCAAATAAGGGAAGAGGAGCTATAATAGCGCTTGTTCAATATAAGGAGATTTCGGATAAAGAGAACTTCTTTTGCATAATAATAAACGAAAGATATTAGGAAGATGGGTTAAAATAATTTCCCGGTTCAAGCGTGGAATCGCTACTAATTCAATTTCCGAATTTTAAAATTGCAATTGAAAAGCTTTCAGCTTTCTTTGTCCGTATTTTGAGTAAAGAAATTCGAAAAAATGCTTCTGTAGAGTTTCAATTCAAGCTTCAATAGGAAGCCAAGGAGGAGAGACTGAGAATTATCTTATTATCTTTATCATTAACTAAGTACCGCAACGTTTCGACCAACACAATGGATATTTTTAAAGATCGGTTTAACTTCGGAGGCGTAACTGAACAACCCAAATACATTATAATAAGAATATTTGACTATAGCAAATGACATTACATAATTATAGTCTGCCAGAGGTCTAAAAATCCTACATTCCTTTAGGCCTCATCAAGGGATCATTACATTATTAACCTATAAAATACCAAATATTGTAACTAAATGGTTATAAACGACCTTTGGAATTTGTTTTTAACAAATTGTACTTCACAATTAACACCGATATACAGGGTGTCCTATAATTAACAGTCTATTTCTGTGAAATCGGACAAATGCTTAGAAATTTTACGCAATTTTCTGTTAATTTATTAATTATAATACAAAAACAAACAGACCAGCGATTCGCAACCTTGTTGGAGTCAGCACGCCCCATCCCCACTTTTTACGATGGGGGTCAACATGTCGGCCTTAATGGGGTCGACTATTGTCATGATCCTCGACACCTGGAGGTGATGGCCATTCGAAAATGTAGAAATGGCCCTGGAAGTAGCCCGCCTCAGATGGCACGGCCGAACAATAACTTGGTCTGACACTTCCTCAATCGAGATTCCTCCCCTGTTCGAGATCCTCATGAGGTGAGAAAAGACCCCGATCCCGATGACTCACGGGAAAGAGGGGCAGAGGGACCTTCTCCATCGGGTGGGGCCCCATTGTCAGCCAAATCCTTCGCAATTTTAGAGAAAGATAGAGATGAGGCTGACTCGATCGGCCTTGCAGCCCCTTCCGGTTAGGCTTATAAGAAGGCTCATTTTCCTTCCATCTTAACCTTAATTTTTTTTAAAATAAAAGGTAAAAAGACTGGCAAATCCGGCCCCGTGGGGCTCTCGGGCGGGGAGGGTAGGACGGAAAAGACAGAATTTTCAGGTAAGTTGAGTTGAACCTCGATTACGTCGTGGATCATCATATAGAGACGACGCGGGGCTTTTGAGCCCGCTGGCTTCAAACGATTCATTCTTTTCAGGTTCTAAGATGGCATTATGTTGGCCTAAGGTCGCAGTCTCCAGTAGAGAGTGGCTCTAGCAAGGTAATTGGTAAGGTAATTGGCAGGGTAATTGGTAGTGAACAAAAGGTCATCTGTTTCTCTGAAGTGACCCTTCTGGTGAATACAGCGAACCCTGCCTTGTGTTTTAATTATTAATGGGGTCCTTAAAGGGAATCAAAAGGAAATTAAAAACCAAATTATAAAAAGTATACAATTATAAATATAATTAACAATTTATATATTTTTAACACATAATAAACATGATAAACAATAATAGAAGTGTTTTTTTAAAAATATGTTCTATTTCACTGATATAGAAAGTTAATTCAGGGACATCCTGAATATCAGCAAATAGAGGGAGTAGGGATTCTCCCCATTGGCCAAAATTCGTCTGAATTATTTATAAATTTTCTGGACTAAATTATTTCCCATCTCTGTCCAGAAATCTCCGATCCCTTATTCTATCGACGTTTTGTGCATTAATTCATAAGTAATGCGGTATTTATTTCATGTTTATCATTATTTTATGGATTCACATAATGGGAAATAGATTTGTTTAATATAATCCTAATAAACTTAAATAGAAGTAATAAATCCCTGCATGTTTATAGAATCAACTCATTCCAATATCGTTCATCATTTAAAGAAGAGAAGAAAGGTTTCACGTTTGCGGGAATGAATTCCAGAAGACCGTTCAGGGGTACACTTGCAACAAAGCATCCAAGTTTCTTCATCGTTCATTCTGCGACCTAAAGTAGATACTCTTTTAGTAGATTGGTACAGGCGACAAAAAGATGGTTATTTACAATAAGATTAAACGTTCTACACAATGGATCAGTCCTGGGGAAAATCCAATAGCCCCGCCGAAGCCTTGACGACAGCCACGCAAGAACCTCTTGCGCGTTTGGCAGGATATGAACGGCATGATCCATTTTTAACTTCTTAACTAAAGTGAGACTATCCACAAAAGGTTTACTGTCATCAGCGAATGGTTTAGGAGCAGCACTTGAAGAAACAAGGTCTGCTGACCAAAAGGTTGCGTGCCCTCACTTATTCTGATTTATGTCCTTACGACTTTGAAAACTTTCAATAATTCCCGGAGTAACCTTGGAAGAACCTTAGCAATTTAATCATTCTAAAGAGAATGTAAACACCTTAAAGGTTTCAAATTTCGTTAGAATCGGCCGAATAGTTATGATGTTATTGCTTCCCCCCAAAACTAATTCCCTGGCTGACCTTGGGTTACTTTGGTAATTATATTATTTAGAAGGGAATGTAAAACAATGTAAAGGTTTCAAAGTTCGTTAGAATTAGCGGAATAGTTATGATGTTATTTCCCCCCCAAAATAATTCCAGGGCTAACCTTCGGAGGACCTTAGCAATTATATCATTCGAAAGAGAATGTAAAACAAAATAATGGGTTCAAATTTCGTTAGAATGGTCGGAATAGTTATGATGTTATTGCCAAGAGAAAATCCTTTCCTGGCTAACATTGGGGGGACTTTGCCAGTTGTATCATTCGAAAGAGAATGTAAAATAACATAATGGTTTCAAATTTAGTTAGAATTGGCTGAATTGTTACAGTTATTTAAAAAAAACCCTGCAGATTCTGCGAAGCCGCCTACCCTCCGTGAAATCGCCCCGAATCTGGATACATCACTTATTAACCACACTATAAGTGCTTCCCTTCACTAAAATTGAAACTATAATTGTATTATATTATATCATATCATATTATATTATAATCGTCTATTAAATAAACTTCACAGAAAATGGAATCCAAATGGAAGAAATATTGTACTAAATTACGGCGTGACAAAGACTACAACCATTGCCATGTTTTAGGGACAAAGAAGTTGAATTTTCAACTCGATTTCTCACATTTCCAGCAATTCTTTTCCACCCATTTGCTTTGTTTCGGTTTTCGATATATTTGTTATAGTATCCGGAACCGTCTTCCAGAACCACCAAGCACTGCTCTGGTTATCTTTCCATAAAAAAGAGTCTGATGTCGTTAAGGTTTTATTGTACGGAAATTTCGCAAGTCCATTCTTGGTATTATTTTATTTTTTAATGTTTTTTAAATGCTTTATACTGATGCCGAGTCGATTCTAAACTAATGTGGGCTAAAATATGTTTTTCTGAAATTATTCTACTTTTTTATATTATTTCTCAAGATTAAAATACCCTCTAGTTTAAAGACATCTCCGAGAAATGCGACACCAGCAAATAAATACCTACTTGGTTTTCCCAACCCAGGAGAAGAGGAGGACAAGAATCAATTGGTGTTCTCGACTATTAGAGAACATAAGTCGGGCTTGGCGGGATCGTGGCTTGCTAGGAATTGGGATGATGGAAAAGCATTGTCTTTTATCTCCCCGTAAGAGATAAAACTCAGAGGAATATTATGTAGGAAGGCACCCTGTATTTTGATCTACGCATCTGTTGCGTCACTGCAATTAATGTAAACTAAATACAAGCAAAAAGATACAGAAATAACAAAGCGACAACTGAAGTTCACGATTACGTCAGTGCGGCTCTTGTCATCTGCCTCATTTTCTTTCGTTACACTAGCAGTCAAGAGCAAATTCTCTCACATTTCGGATCTCCCCGTTCTCTTCTCTTATCCTCTCTATCTTTCTCTCTATCTTTTTATCTCTCATTCTCTCTCTCTCACTTTACCCCCCTTCCTCTCTCTCTCTTTAAAGGCCACAAGCGAAAAAATGTTTATAATAAACTTTCATTTTAGATGCCATAATTTCTCACTGGGTTCAAACTTCAGATTCTGCAGTTTGTTCTGACCATTGATATTTGTTGTTGGTCTGACCATTGATATTTGTTGTTGGTATGACCATTGATATTTGGCGCCCTAACGACACATCTTCATATCCTTTGTGATGATAAACTGCGGCCAAAGAAAAAGTATTTGATTGATGCTATCGCAATTCAATCTCAGTTTTTTGCAACTTCAGTTATAGATTTTTTTCCCAAAGATAGAAAATCCAAGCCATTTATTTATATTTGTATTGATCTTCTTCGCTTCTGCTGCTAAGTCTTTCTTTATTATCTCAAATTGGAATTCTTTCCTTCTTTTGTCTGCCACTGCACCTCTGTGATTCTAATGCTCTATTTTTCTATCTCTCCGCCTTCTAAAAACCTCTGGACTATATTTTATTATAGCTAAGCTTCTTTTCCATTTATTTTAGGTTCAATCATCGGTATTTTCTTGTCCATCTTCCTTTTATTTTACATAATTTTCATTATTATGTTAATTTTTTAATTTATCTGTTTATTAACCTGTCCATTAGATTGTGTGTTTTCATGTTCCGGTTGTATTCGTCGTTTTTTTAGCCTATGTTTTTCTTTATCCTTGCCATATTTTCTTCTCTTTTTATTTCCTGCTTATCTCATTTTCCTACTTTCCCTCTTTGCTCTGCTCATTCATTCCGCTTCTTAGTCCGTCCTCCGTTTTCGTCTGACCTCTCTAACCTGTGACCCATCCGTTGCTTCCGTTTGTCTCCATTCTTCTTTAGGAAGAAGACAGCGAATTTGACCTCGCAAATAAGATCACCTTCACGTCTCTCTTTTGATCCCAGGGATCAGAGGTGAGCTTTGATTCTCTGTCTGTTGATTGTTCTGTGTCAGTTCCATCGATGGATTTTTTAAAAGAATACTTGTGTGTATGACTCGATGGATCTCATAAATGCACATAAATGTCTAAATATATGTAAGACAAAAATTATGGAGAGATTAAGGAAAGAAATAGGGAAAAGGAATATTGCTATACAAGAGTGCATGAAGTACAATGACGTTGCATGTAGCATGGTTTTATAATAATAATATTATATAAATCATTATTTCGTGTAGTATCTTTGTTTTTTCAATGGAAATGCCAGTGTGATTTGAATGGCAACGTAAGGTGTGAGTGTGATGAAAACAAACTGTGATTGCATGTTTTCAGCTTCTCCGGAAACGAGAAAAATTAGTTTCCGATGAATTTTGGAAAATTCGAGGCATAGAAAAGAGAAGAGAAGTATAGGACATATTTAGAGAAGCCTTTAATGCAGAACCATGAATTTCCGAAGAATATTTTCTTTTATTTCTTTTATGCTGTAGTGGCGCAGATTCTTTATTGCATAGCAACAGGGATTTATTAAAACAGCGAAGAAACGGATTTATCATCTAGTCGGAGGGATTCGATAGATTCGGGAGATACGATCGCGGTGTGAATGGTTTGAGCTTCCAGGAAACTAATTTGCTGGTCAGATTTTATCTTCAAATTCATTGTTGGGGGCTGCTCCAGGGAGGGGTTGGTAAAAGGGTCTCTACCCTTTTCGAGGTCGAGTAATTTGAATAATACAATTCTGGTTTCTTTTGATGCTCCAAGAAATGAAATCTTTGGTTCCGCCTCCTACTCAAAAATTTTCGCCGCTGCCTTTAAAGGAAAATCACCTTTTTTTCTTTTTTATAAAAAAGAAACAAATAGAAATTCATTTTTGAGAAGAGCGACGGAGTTTGACCAAGCTTCAAAGGCGACCGTCCTTTGAACGTCATTGGGAATCTGGGGTTCGGTTCGTTAATGGTGATTTGTGGTCACAAAATGTAGCGTGGGTTTATTACCTTGTTTATATGTTAATCTATTTGTTCGTATGCATATATTTATCCTTATTTCTTAGTGGAATGCCAGAATTCTCCTCTCCCACCTATTTCTAACTTTGTTACAAAATTAAACAAAAATCAGTAAGGTTTATGCATGAAATTAAAACGAATTAAATATATGAACTTAGAACTGTAATCGCAGCCATTATGCACATTTATACAACGAAAGCCGCATTGAACTTGGCCAAACACAACCAATTTTACGCTTATTTAAAAGTTTCTTAATCTATTCAGATAACTCGTTTTCACCCTGAACCTACCAACACAGATCAAGTTCGCACCAAAGATTAAAGTTAAATTGAATTCATTATTTACACCACCTATTTCAAAGGACCCCCCTTCCTCCTATTCAATTAGATTTTTCAACCCATTTTGATAAAACCAGTAAAAATAAAAGATAATCCCACTTTGGAGAACTCCGGCTTCCACAATGGCGGGACCAAAGAAGAAAGTTACGAAAGTATTAAAGAGACTTTAAACCGCGAAGGAAAATGTAAAAAAAAATAAAGATTTCTTGTGAAATAATGGCAGGAATTGATTGCCAAAGGGAGAGAGATAAGTGGAAACTTTCTTAATCCAAGTGTGAAAGAATAAGGCGTGGAAGGGATAATCAGAAGAAAGGCTTGAAGTAAAATCCGAAACATGTGCATGTAATAAGAGGAAAAAGAATGCGGGAAAGCTTTGAGACCGATTTTAAATCCATATAAAGATGCTTATAATAGAGTTTACAAATTTTTTAAATTTAATTTCATGAAAAAGGATGGAGAGAGGAAGATTAATGGGCAAAATTAGGGCTAAAACCTGCAATCAATTATGATGGCGTTGGTCTTCTAACGTCGAGTTTTCTGGATTCAATCGGAAACGGGAATGGGCACAGACAGAGGGGCACGTAAAGTTCTGGGCACCACTTGGTAAAGGCGTTGCACTTATTCAAAAAGGGGTAAGTAGATATTACAAGGGTCATCACAGAAAATCATAATGATGTTAATAACTCACAAACTATTAATGAGAAACATATGATAGAAAATGCGAGGGAAATGTTTCCTGGGTCAATTAGTTACTATTTGTGGGAATATTTTATTGGAACAATGTAATTTTAGAGACTCTTACTTTTTGAGGAGATATCCGTATCTGGGTCTAAAATTGCATTGGATCTCTTTTAATGATGTAGAGATGAAACATATTTTCACATTTTACTGACTTTATTTAAAAATATGGTAGAGCTAGATGATATTGAAAGGAATTAACCTTATTTAATTGACTAATATTTATGAAGATGTGATTTATTGTAGGTTCAGTTAGACTCATTAGCGATGTCTGTTAGCTCAACCTGGCGACGGTCCTGGTCCGCTTATAATTGTGGCAAAAACACTATTTTCTTATATATGACCCCTAACAATTGCATTAGAAAGCACGCTATTGGTTCTTCTTTATAGGGGAGTATTGTAGGGTAGTGATAATAGATAACACAGCCGTGAGTTTGAAAACAACAAGGTCTGCTGACCAAAGTCGCGTGCTCTCACTTATTCTGATTTATGACCTTATGACCTTCAAAACTTTAAATAATTCCCGGACTAACCTTGGGAGAACCTTGTGAATTGTATCGCTCGAAAGGAAATGTAAAACAACACAGAGTTTAAAATTTCGTTATAATCGGCCGAATAGTTCTGATGTTATTGCCAAATAATTCTCCCGCTAAAATTTTAAAATTAACTTGTGAAATACAAACTTTGGGTGATACAATTACTCTAATGTTTGATAATTTACAATGAAAATGAGAAACATAAAAAAAGAAGTATTATTTAGAAAAAGAAAGATTGCCATGCATTTTTCCTGCCTCACTCATGACTGCTGTGAAACGAGGGTCTTTCATTAGCATCCTTATTTGAGGACCATCAAAAATACCTCCAGTTAATTTTGCATCTCTAACTTTTGGAAATTCTTGGGGCCAAAAAATGAAATGCTTGGCTTTCTTTCTTTCATGCTTTTACAAAACTTCTCATTAATAAAGGAGTAGAAGTACAATTTTATTAGGATTGACTATGGGTTGATTTATCACATTTGGAGAACCAGGATTAACAGAATCTCAAGATGTCCACTCCTGTCGCTCATAGTGCTGCTCGTCGGCTCTACGATCCCATAAACAGAGGAAGCAGCGATATTTCCTGTAACAACCAACCATTCATATTATTAAATACAGAACCTGAAATTAAAAACTATTCTGAAATCCGAAGAAATGTTACACCGAAACACCACGACTTAGAAATGGCAGGCCTTTTCTTCAATGTCCACCACCGTACTCGATTCTAATAGAACAGAGATAGACTCTGGGGTCGCTGAGAGGTGAAAGAGATTTGACTTAGAAAGTTATTGCTTTGATGTAAGTCATTGATACAAGCCCAACAAAGTGTGATTGTGCCTCAGAAGATAAAGGAGCCATATGGATACAGGAAAACAAAGAGGTTCTATGAAATTTAAATTTTCGAGTCATTGTCACCTTCATACAATTCTTATTTATATGTATTCTTCCATGTTTCATGGAATTTTTAGAATTAGGACCATTATATTTTTTAATATTATTTTCATTTATTCTTTCAGTCAAACTTCACTTCTTCCAATATTTAAGCTCCTTTCTTCACGAAAAATCGATGTTATAGTCAATGTGTAAACAGTAGTCAATTTTTAAACAATTATTTAGCAAGATCAAATTTACCTCTTTTACTGGATTTGAAATTTCTCTCTGTCAGACAGTTTCATGCTTTAATTTACCTTAATATTTAGGTTTCTAGAAGTTTATTATATCTAAATTTTAGACAAATTGGTTTTTAATTGGATAATCTTTTCTTTATAGTTTGTTTCGTTTGCCTATTTTTTCATTTATTTCCACTCATTTGCGTTCCTCAATTTTGTCCCAGGTAATTCTCCTCTCATCAGCATCAAACAAACACCCATTCATTCCTGATTTCACCTTCTACACATTCGGCGAGACAGTCTGGATCCATTCGATTAGGCCATATAGCCACTGCCTGGATCTGCGTCTGCCGATCTGATCCAACAAGATCCTTCTCTCTTTACAAATGCCAAGGCAGAAATTAATAAAAAGGAGCGACACATAAAACAACAGTGGAAAGAGATTGTTATATCCTGAGGAGACTAGTAAAACAGCTCTCCAACATGACAGTTTATGCGGAGAGTGAAATAACACGGAGAGTAGACGCTTCTCCCTTCATACGGAAGTTAATATCAACAACAGCACATTCACTCAACTGAAGAACCTAGCTGCCGGGAGGGAGTTTGTGAGCTAATCCCCTCTTCGCTAAAGGGATAAAGCGGGGATGTGCTGGACGATGGAAACAAGGAATTTAATCTGATCGTCGCTCATAGAAAATAAATACCTGAGGGGAAATAACCATTTATATCGGTAAATGTAAGGTTGCTTATAAGTAGGAAATTTCCTAAAATGAGAATTTCCCAACTTAATTCACTTTACGCGAAGGAGGATCTTGATTAACCTATAAAATAAGAGAGCCTGGCAGAATCTAAGGTACTTATCCGAATTTTAATTTAAAATATGTTATTTTATAGCTTTGATGTCGCATTCTTATGTGATTCCTTGCTTCGTCCAATGTAACGTCACTTACACATTTGGAGAAATAATAAAGTACATCGGGAAATCAACGCTTATTTATCCTCAAAACCCGACTCGTGTTTTCAATCATTCACTGCCTACTTGCAACGTTTGACGAGCGTTGTTAAAACCGATGGTAATTCTTAGCTTATCAAGAAATTAATGTCGTTTTATTAACATGAAATTAAAATGATGTTAATATACCTCCAAAATTGATTTTTTAACAGTTTCCCTCATTATTCACAATGGTAGCAAATCATTTAATTAACAATTGAATTTTTTTCTTTTGAATTTTTAGAAGAAAAATGAATTTATATCATTTTCCGCCTCCGTCATTTCACATTAAATTTTACTATTTGGATTAGGTGATAATGATTTAAATAAATGGCAATCACGGAGCGAGATGTTGTAATTATTTAAATAAATGGTAATCACATGAGGCGAGATGTTGTAATGATTTAAATAAATGGCAATCACATGTTTTGAAATGTAATGATTTAAATAAATGACAATCACATGGAGCGAGATGTTGTAATGATTTAAGTAAATGGCAATCACATGTTTAGAAATTTAATGATTTAAATAAATGACAATCACATGGGGCGAGATGTTGTAATGATTTAAATGAATGGCAATCACATGTTTAGAAATGTAATGATTTAAATGAATGGCAATCACATGGGGCGAGATGTTGTAATGATTTAACTAAATGGTAATGACATGGTGAGAAATGTAATGATTTAAATGAATGGCAATCACATGGGGCGAGGTGTTGCAATGATTTAAATAAATAGCAATCACAGTGTGAGAAATGTTGTAATGATTTAAATAAATGGTAATCACAGAGGGCGAGATGTTGTAATGATTTAAATAAATGGCAATCACATAGAGCGATATATTGTAATGATTTAACTAAATGGTAATGACATGGTGAGAAATGTAATGATTTAAATAAATGACAATCACATGGGGCGAGGTGTTGTAATGATTTAAATAAATAGCAATCACATGGTGAGAAATGTTGTAATGATTTAAATAAATGGCAATCACATGGGGATAATCTAGCAACTCTCTAGTAGGAAATAAATCGCCCTAATCATCAATAGCCTAATGTTAGGTTAGGTTAAAAAACGCACAAAAGGCACCAAAATAACAAACAAAAACAGACAAAAGGAAAAGCAAAAACAAAATAAGAAGCAAAAAAGCAAGAAAAAGGAAGCATTCTCCGGCGTTGGAGTAAGGCCCGCTTTTTCCCGGTGGAGGAGCATGTGACCAACGCCAGAGAGTGTCAAATAAAACGAAGGAGGCCTAACATCCTCCAAAAAGTAAAATAGTCCACAAATCTGTGTGAATGAACTCATCCCAAGTACGAGGGACAAGCGGTAGCGACCCCACTCGTCCCGGTACCGGGACAGGTAACGTGAGCGAAGATCACCCAGAGTGGGACATTCAACAAGGATGTGCCGAACAGTCTGGGAGACAACGCAATCAGCGCACTAAGCTGCTGGGGAGCGCTCCATCAAATGGCGGTGCGTCCCGCGAGTGTGTCCAATTCGTAGACGACAGAATGCAACCCGAAGCCGTCGGGGCATTGGGGGGTAGGTCCATGGGAACAGTCATGGGGCAATAGCACGCAACTTTAAGTTCTCATGGGCCGTTACCCATCTTCTTTGCCAAGCAGCCCGGAGAGCTGCCATGTTGTCAGTGTGAAGAAGAGCGAAAAGCCTGTCTGGTCGCCCAGTCGGCGCGGACTCTTTGGCCCCCTCATTTCCCGCAATTCTTACATGTCCAGGAACCAGCAGAAGATAATCTCGACATCCCACCGGTTCATGGCAAAAGTGGGGTCAGGATATCACGAACCAGGGGGGGAGGGAGATTTCAATGCCCCGAGAGCACTCAGGGCACTTTGTGAGTCGCGAAAGATTACAATTCCGGGGAATCATGGGAGGGTTCTGGGAATCCTGGAGTTTTTTATTACTTAAAAATTCTGATAAAGACATGGGCTAGAAACCGTCTAATTCCTAGCTCATTCTAAATATCATGAGTATGTGATTAACAAGTTTTGTGGCGTTCCCTGTAATAGGTAGATGTAGCTTTTCGTCTCTCTTATCTTTATTATTGATATAGATTATCTTAAACACCAGTAAACACCCTACTCCTGAAATTAAACAAGAAAAACAATGGAGAAATAACTATTTCAATCAAGGTGGTTCAATTTTTAATCAGTCGGGTAAAGGTGAAATAGTCAGTCCAAAATATCGTTAGCAGAATTCTTGCAGAGTTCAATTGCCTCATATCTCTACAGCTAAATCATTTAAGTATAAAATGAATTAATATATTTCAAGGCAGGCGATAGACAGGCAATACCTGAAGAGCATATAGTGAAGGTTACCAGACAACTGACCATGATGCCATGTCTTACAATTACACCATGACCTATATCAAAATTCCCCCAGAAAAATTCGACGCTCATGAAATTACCCTAACTTAAATATTTTAGTTTATTTTATAATGATGATTCACGACATTATGTTATTAATATGTTCTCGGAGGGTGGGGGGTGGGGGGGTTCTTATAAGATCCTAACCAATGGATTAAATGGGGTTAGCCTAAAGTCCCATTTTCGAACCTATGAGCAAATAGCGACTACATTTACCATATTTAAGTTACCGGAGAAATAATTACCTACAGAGGTGGGGAAATTAGACGGAAAAGGAAGTTAGTATCCGTTTTAGCCCGGACCTGCAAACTTTTAACATGGGGCATTATCGTGGGGTATTAAAATACCCCAACTTATTATATACAGTTTTTAAAGTAGAGTCTTCTGACATATTTCTCAACTCATTACTAAACATATTAATTTAATTCTGGCTGAATTTTTTAACCAAATATTTGAACAAAAGTTAATAATATCCTAAGATTTTGATATTCAATTCTTGGAAATAAAGCAAGATAATGAACATGATTATTGATTTAATTAAAATAACTCATAAAATTAATCAAATCTTAATTTTTTCAATAAATGTTTTCAAATGTATTAAACAACAAATTCCAAGGGAACGAAAAATTCAAAGCTTTTGTGTACAGGATTATGAATGATATGGGCTGTTTTCAGTATTATTATTAATATTAATTATAAAACTATGAATATGTTGTTTCTTCTGAAAATACTACTCTTACATATCACTCCGATTCATCACCGAATGAACCAATGCAACCATACAATTGACAAGGAACTTACTGTGCTCTTTTCATACATGCTTACCACAAGTGGTACAGAGAGTCTTCCCCTTGCGCTACCCAGATCTGTCAAAGAAGGTATGTCGCTTTGCCCCACGCCAGACCTTTGCCTGAGGGAAGGTTGTGGGCCCTAAATTTGTGGGCAAGATTCTTCTATTTGGTCCTCGAATATCTTTTTCTTCAGCCCAATTTAGTTCATCCTCCACTTTAGACCATCCTTGATAAGTGTCATGGCAACAGCCTTGATGAAACATGACAATTTAGCTTTTTCCTAAAGTGTGACATCTTAGAGTGTAGTGATTTATGTGTGTTAGATTCAAGAGGGTGTAAAAAAACTGCCATGGGCCGATAACAACTATTTCTTGACATGTAATATTCTCTTAGCATCTGGTCGAATATGTTAATGCCTCCTTTAGTTGAATTGTAGCAGGTGATAATCTGAGGGTGGGTCTTATCAGCAGAATTTGGGATAATTTTGTCATCATGTTGCATACTGGTAAGAAGAATGGCAATTTATTCTTATTCTGCTTTATACGAGACTAGGGTCGCCATATTTGTATGTAAATCCCCACAATACTGTTATGAGTATTTCTTTTATTTGCGGCTATGAATTACTAAGAAATCTCATATTAGGTTTTATTGACTGCACCGACCGCTATCAATTTATGATTGGAAAGCATTTGGTTGAGTAGTGGCTAAGTGGTATAGATATCTAATATGAGGTTTCAGCATGATTTGTAACTACAACTATAGCCAAACTTTCTGTTTTGAATGAGCATTCAGGCTGTTTTCTGCCATATATTTACAATTTTGATGGCATATTTTTGTATTAGTCATTTCCTGGATCCTATTCCTATATTTGGCTGGTTGGGGTGTATTTGTATATTGTCTGGAAGGACATTTTCCTCTGAAAGAAACAAGCGTGTCACCAATAGTTACATGTTGTTTTACAGAACACTTCTTTCGACCACTTTCAACAACCAGATCTACAAAGGTCTCTAAATGTAGCAACCTCATCCACTTGCCATCTTCACATGCCATCAAATCTTAAGAAACACTGAAGAACGCGAAACCGATCCAATGACATTGCCATTTTGAATATATTGGCCCCGTTGCCATCATGATTGCATAGATGCTGGAGGTTTATCCTTTATTGTGATAACCATTAACAAAAAGTTCTAATCCAAGTAAGGCTTCGATTTCTAAACTATTGTCTTACTGCTAGTTCTGTTTTTACCATCGATGAATTGGTTACTTTCCTCAATCATTAATTAACCAGTTTACGAGATATGAAGATTCTACAGGATTCTTTAGGTGGTTGTACATGAACAGTAGGTCCTTATGGCCCTGCAATCTCTCGGAAGATAGAATGAGAACGTTTTCGAGCGGTTGATATATGTAGGTACTTTATCATCCATCACGTTGTCTCTTCCTTTCCTAACCATCCATCAATTCTCAGTAGTGTCTAGTGGTGTAAAGAGACACATACAGAAGATATGTAGTCAAGTATATCTAAAGTATAATATATTTATGTGTGTCTATGTAAGAATTTTCCCTTGGAAAAAATAAGGTTTATAGCAACAATCCATTATTTATACATCAAATGATTTTTTGTGAAAAGGTAAAAACGACAACCTAAATAAAGATTTACCTTATTAGCACCATGGATTTAATGTACACAAGAGAGGAATAACCTTTAACACAGCTCGCAAAACCCAGGCCAGGAATGATTCAATCTCGGGTTTTCCTCCGATCGAATATTTGCGAAGGTACGAAAACCTCCTCCTGTGAATAGAGTTGCCAATTCGGGAATTATTCTCAAATTCATTTTGATGGGGTGCTCAAATACCCCATTAACGTAGGTTCCTAACCACAAACAAGGACTGGAATGATAAAGAGTATGGTTGGAACGGTTGTGGTATTATCCATTGTTTCTTATCACTGATTATTAAAATAAATTGGAAGAAAACGCAATAAATTTTTGAAAAAGATTCATGCAAAAAAGAATCCTGAAAAGTTCACTCAAAAGATGAAATTCCTCCCCTGTTGGCCTAAACAACGCTTACACTTGTTTTATTTTACATGTTCTCTTGTGTTTTCTTCGCTTGTCTTCAATTCTCTAAGTTTTCCAACCCACAATCTCTTCACTTTTCTGAATTTTCTTTAATCAATGTTACTTCAATCTTATTTCTGCTGGCGATATCTCTACTTGCCTCCCAACCCTTGACCGAGATTTTGGGGTCGAAAACTAATAACTTTCGCCACTGTTTTCCGGCACCCTCTGTTCATGAACTCGGGCCGGCGTCGGCAAACCCTGGCACTCGTGCAAAATTCGCCACACGAGGCGTCTATCCTTGGCACGTGGAAAGATCTCTTTCGAACATCCGTTACTGAGTTACGCAAACTGATATTTTCGTGTTTCTAAATCCACACTGACATATATTTCTTCTTTTCAGCTGTGTTAAACCCCTAATGTAATAGAAAGAGGTGAAAGAATATAAGATTTCCTCGACAAAAAGGCAATAAATGCTCAATGATCCTTTAGCTTCCAATCTTTTTGGTCTCCGTTTCTAAATCCAAAATCACTGTCCATTTCTGAATCTTTTGAGCCCCGAATATATATTTAATACCTGCTAAAGTGGAAAGGGAGAAATATCAGCCAAGCGTAAAGTTTATTGTTCATGTTTATTTTATAGTTTCATTTTTGCCATTCTTCGTAGAGTCGTTTCCTTCAAATTCGTCAACAAATATCTTAATTTTAACTGGAATATTTTACCGGTATCAATTTTGATTTCAGTTGTGGTTAATATTTTCGATTTCACTTTAGTTTCGATTTCTATAAAAAAATATCGATTTTATTGATTTTCGATTTCGATCTAATTTCCCACACCTTCGCACAACATTAAAAAAAATTGTGAAATGTTCGAAATAAGATGTGTTTAAATCATTCAGAACAATTAGATGCACAATTCTTATTACAATTTTGTTCAATTGTATAAGATATGCTATTTTCTTGTTATGGCTGCAATTATACTTTATTGTTATCTAGTTTTAGGTGCAACCTTTCATCAAATACACATTAAGTTCCCGATTACTTTCGTGTTTAATGCTTATTTTGACGTATATAAATTTAATGGTAACCCACATAAAAATATCACCCCAAGAAAAGAACGTTCAATTCTACTCCTCTGTTTGCGCGAGAGAAGGAAGGAAAGAACGACGTCAAAATCGACCTTCATTCTTGTAACTTCTCTCAAATAAACATTTGTCTGTATGCCACGTCTTAATTTCACAACCATTCTCACTACCAAAGTTCCTACCAAGTTTTTACAGCATTCATTCATCTACCATCAATAGAAAATATGGCGTAAATATCATTATAGGTCGGTAGGAGGGGCGAACATTTGACTGAGATGGTTGCAATTTGGTTTGTGAAACGTTTAAATGAATGGAAGATAATGATGGCAGCTTCTCAAGCTTCTGGTCAACTCTATCCAAAGAAATGAAAGTCGGAATTAAACAACTACAAACCAATCACCGGGAAGATGTTCTCGCCACGTTATACGTGGAGGACCTTTCGATCTCTTTTGCCCAAATGCCAACTCTGGATCGTCGAGCCCAACAGGCATTGAACCGTGTCTCTCCCTATGCCGAAGCGCACAGGCTTCGGTTTTCCTTGACAAAGACTAAGGTGGTGCACTTCTGATGCCATCAACGGCTCCACCCTGGCCCAGACTTTTTTCTCAATTGGGTACGCCTGGAAGTGGTTGAATCGCACCAGTTCCTTGTTCTTGTATGTGACCGACGCCTCACCTGGGAGGCTAATATTCGCAGCCTTAGGGTCTCTTGTACCCGCGCCATGGATATTCTCCGTTCCGTGACGTTCAGCGCTTGGGGCGCGGATAGGGCTACTGCCTTACTTTTTTATCGATCCTTTGTTCGTTCGAAGCTCGACTACGGTTGATGTGAGTTTTATGCATCTGCAGCTGAGCGTGTATTACGGAAGGTGGACTCGATTCACCACACGGCCTTTGCCTGGCGACCGGTGACTTCCGCACTTTCCCCATTGAGAGCCTGCTTTTCGATGCTGGGGAGATGCCACTCGCTCTACACCGTGCACAGTGCATTATTCGTCTGTATGCGCGAGCCCAACGCCTCCCCAGTCGCCAACAGCTCTCACTGCATCAGCAGCTGACTTTGACGGTGCCTATCCCACCGAGAAACGCCAGTCATACACTAATCCCTTTGGGTTTAGGGCTAGGAAACTCCTTCGAGAGCTAGGTATAGCTCCCAGGTCGGTGGCACCCCTGGTTTAGCCCAGGAGGCCACCCTGGAGGGTACGACCTTTGGCTATTTGTCGCCACGCCTCTGCTCCCAAAGCTTGTACAGCGCCGGGAGTATTGCGTTTGACGTTTTTGGACCACACCTCGTGTCACGCTGGAACCGTGCCAGTGTATACGGATGGCTCTAAGCCCCAAGAGGGGGTCGGCTTCCACGCCGTATCCCCTCTGTTTGAAGTCAGCGGGGCTCTGCCAGGCGCTGCGTCTGTCTTCACGGCCGAGCTGGTGGCAATACACCACTCGGTACGGGAGATAACGCGACGTGCCGGTTCGGAGACCGGATTGTGATCTATAGCGACTTATAAAGCGCCCTGAGTGCTCTCGTGGCATTGGAATCTCCGCATCCCCTTTTTCGCGATATCCGTGAGGCCACGGTTTTGGCGAGCCTGGCGGATGTCGAGATTATCTTCTGCTGGGTTCCTGGACATGTAGAAATTGCGAGGAATGAGTGCGCCGATGAGGGCGCCAAAGAGTTCGCGAGACTTGAGCGACCAGACCAGCGTTTCGCTCTTCCTCACACTGACTACCTGGCAGGAATACGGGCAGCTCTTCGGGCTGCTTAGCAAAGAAGATGGAAGACGGTTGTAGGGAACTTAAAGTCGCGTCCCATTGCGCCACGACTGTTCCCATAGCCCTCCCCCCTAATGCCGTGAGGGCTTCAGATTGCTTTCTGTCGTTTCCGAATTGGAGACACTCGCAGGACACACCACGAGTTGAATGTCTCACTCGGCGCAATCTTCGCGCACGTTACCTGTCCCGGCACCGGGATGGGCGTCGTCGCTACCGCCTATCTCTTTTACTCTGGACGAGTTCGTGCACTTTACCTGGTGGACTTACCGACTTTGGGGTGGCGGCCGGCCTTCTCCCCTTTATTTAACTAGTTGTTTTTTCTGTTTGTTTTTGTTATTTTTGTAGGTCGCACGTTCCAGGGGGAGGCGGACCTCCCCCCGACGCTGGAGCTTGCCTTCTTCCTTTTTTTTATTTTATTTTTGTTGTTTTTTCTTTCTTCATGTTACTATTTTAAAGTAGCATAGTACTAGGCAGTGGTAAGTACGGCGACTTATGCCCAAGGAGGCAGTCGCCAGATGAGCTCTTAAAATTTAAAAAAATCGCTAAGACCGTCTGCTCGGTCACAATTTCCTTTCTCTCTCTCTCACACACACATACACACGAACACACACACACACAATCTATCTCTCATCTCGGTGCGACTGCCAAACTCCTTCAACTGAACACTCAGTTCAAGTGAAATAACAATTAATCATCATAAATTCTATAGCAATAAATCTGTAGATATTTCTGGTTTGTTTTGCTCTCCCCGGAGCCCCGCGTGGCTGAAAACGACTATTTTATTCTTAGGAGAATCAACAATCAAAAAATATAAAGAAAATTAGTGAATATTGGAAAAATTAAATTCTAATTAATCTTAGGCGGATTTTAATCCCTTACATTACGCAAATTACAGCTAATTCCCACCAAGAGAGTTCTCTGATCACTTTCTTAACAGACAATGGAAAGCTCCGTCGAGTAACACTATTTCAACTCTTTCCTCGGTTGCCCTCGGCACTCTCTACATTTATAAGTGACTCGAACTTTGCCATTTTTATCCTTAATTATCATTATTTACCTCTAACACCTTAATCCCTAATCATCATTATTTACCTCTATCATTTTAGTCCCTAATCATCATTACCTACCTCTATCACCTTAGTCCCTAATCATCATTACCTACCTCTATCACCTTAGTCCCTAATCATCATTACCTACCTCAAACATGACGGCCATGGAAAATCTGTGCGAGAAATAAAGCCTCTTGGAAGGTTCTTCGTTTCGGTGAAGATCAGGACGAAGAGGCGAGCCGAAGATGCTGTAATCTCATTACGCTTTACGACTCTCTCCTGAATGCTAGCTATAATCTATGTCTAAATATCTACCACACATCTAAGACGCTAAAATACTGTTGTCATGTTTTTTTTAAAAGAAATCTTCAGGCCCTTTCAAATTTAGCCTCTTGAAGCCTCTCTAATTCTATTTTGGATCCCATTTCAGCTTGAATATATTTTCAAGTATTAGGAAAAGATTTTCTCTCTTGAACCTGTTTAATAATTAGATAATTAAAATTTTACCGAAAATTACAGTTAATTGTAATAAGCGTGGATATGATTACTTTTGTTGTGGGAAGCATTGAAAAATAGATGGTTTATTGCAGGTTAAATGAAGAAAACGACTGAAAAGTAAGAAGAGGAGAGGGGGAGAAATTTCAGGCTTCATTCCTAACCAGGACCAGGATTGGAGTGTGTGAAGCCTCAGCCTTGATCCCTGTTAGATTTTTGACACATGACTCTAAAATCAAAAATCTCATCTTCCAAGTGACTTACTTCCCCGATGTTGATGCAGGCAGTAAAATCTGAATGTTTTTAAAAGATTCATTGCAAACATGGGAAATCTGACAAGAAAAACTACACATGATCTTGACAGATAATGCAGTTACGGTTCTGACAGGTATTAGAGAGCTAGAGCTGGTAGATAATAAGCATTTGCCTTGTGCAATACACACAATGCAACTTTGCATCCAAAACAAGCTCTTCAAAGAATAACGGGCCGTAAATGATATCCTTGCTCTATTTTGAGCATTAGCAGGTCATTTCCACAACTCTACAAGTGGATTTGCAAAATCTAAAGAAATACAGAAACAACCAAATCTACCAGAACATGTCATTATTCAGAATGTTTCTAAAAGGTGGAACTCAGCATACTTAATGCTTTGAAGATTTTGCGAGTAAAAGAAAGCTGTAGTTTTGTATTGCATTGAATGAAATCGGAGTGCTCCAACAGAAAATCAGCAGAAACTTGCTGAAACGCTCGTCTGCATAATGAAACAATTTGAAAAAGCTACGAAGGATTTGAATGCAGAGAGTGAATGCCTATCTCAAATCATACCTTTCATATATTCTATGAAAAGGTTTCTTGAATATTCATATGAAACAGCAACAGGAATAAAAACTATCGTTGAAGAACTCAAAACAGGCTTTCGGAAACTTTTTGAGAAATATAAGGGAAATGGTAGTCTTCAAATTGCAATGATTCTTCATCCTCGTTTCAAGCTAAAATTTGTTGATGAGAATAATAGAACCATGATGAAAGAGGTTCTCCTTGCAGAATACTTCCGCTTCATTCACTTTCACAATTACATTCACAAGGAACTACAATATACAAATCAATTCAACAAATTAAATTTATATTGCAAACAAATATTATTCAGAATCCAATTATCTAATTTAAATAGACCTTCACTTAAATTGAAATTAATGTTATGGGAGAATTTGATCATGGCTGATTCCATTAAATTTCTTTCAATAAAATTGGGCACAAAAATAATGGATTTTGCATTAGACCAATCTATTTGATGGTTCAAAGTAGATTGATGAATTTTTAGTTACTAAGTTTTTTTAACGTGGAATTATTGAGAATTATCCCCATAATAAAATGGCTTGCATTTATAAAATTCCGAGCAATTATTGTATAGGTTTCTACATAGGCCAGTCAACAAAAAGCCTACATGTGAGAATTAAACAACATAAATACTGTTGTCGAACGGGGCAAACTTCAAATGCAATGTTCCTCGCCCTTCCGAATGGGATATAACTGCGATATTTTATTTAAAAAGCCGACGCTCCCCGCATCGTTATTCGTCAATCTACTTTGAACCATCAAATAGATTGGTCTAATGCGAAATCCATTATTTTTGTGCCCAATTTTATTGAAAGAAATTTAATGGAATCAGCCATGATCAAATTCTCCCATAACATTAATTTCAATTTAAGTGAAGGTTTATTTAAATTAGATAATTGGATTCTGAATAATATTTGTTTGAAATATAAATTTAATTTGTTGAATTGATTTGTATATTGTAGTTCCGCGGATGGGCTATTCATTTGTTCGTCAGTTGTTTTTTTTCTCCTAAACGATTGTCTTTGTTCGTCGGTACGTTTGAATGACGTCACATTTCTCTGTTTATTAACTGTTATCTATTTCATTGTTCTTTTGCCCCTGATGATGTAAACACGAAAGCGCTTGTGCTTATTCTGTGTAGTGTTTTCCTGTGGGATATTTTAAGCATCTAAGATCACGTGTTTTTTGGTGATTATTTTTGCATATATATATATATATATATATATATATATATATATATATATATATATATATATATATATATATATATATATATATATATATATATATAATATATATATAAAGAAGGATGAAACAAAGCAAGCGAGTCGAATCCTCAATCTCAACGTTTCGGACTATTCCAAAACCCATCTGTAGGAGCTATAAACAAATTACAGGGGAGGGGGCTTTTCTTCAGAAATTTTTACTGATTTTTAATTTAAGGAATCCATTTCCCAAATACAATTGCTGGGACCTTTGTATAATCTTTTAGCTCTTTACCTAACAATTCACACAAAATCCGCACAATTCCCTGACTTATCTGCCGTGCTAACCGCTCCTTAATTATGTCTGATAAACTCGTTGAGGTAAATTCATCAACCGTAAATATATCGCTTGATAAATGAATATTGTCGTAAATTCATCGCGTTAATATATTATCGATAAATTTATCACCACCTAAATATATCGGCGGCAAATTTATTGGCATATTTTTATTTTTAAAACGCTTTTGGGGAGCAGAATTCTTTTAGCCGTTTAGCAGCTGGACACCGTAAATTCGGCTGGACGAGCCTAATCCTCTTAACCGCCTCTGTCGCCTCAGTTCCATGAAATGAAATGAAATAGATGAAAGGAAAGGCGAAAGAAGAAAAACAGAAAACGTTTCACCAACCACTCCGCTTCCACCCAAAACTCCCGCCCCCACCCACGGCGCCCTTTTGGGCTCCACTGCGAAAGGTTGGGAGGGCGGGTGACAAAGATAGAGAAGAAGAGGAAGGAGTCAAAATAGCGAAGCTGGACATACAGGAGGGGCGAAGATAGGTGAACAGGGAAGTTGGTAGACCTACAGGTCTACGTGGGTTCAGAACCACGGTGTGACTGCTTTCATATTCATCATTTCTTTTATTTCTCCTCTCCTGAGTATAAAGTGTGCATCTCCTACAGAATGAAAAAAATAGGAGAAAAAGTGTAGGGAGAAAGTAGGATGTTTCCAAATGAATGAAAGTTTGTATGGAGGTCATGCTAAACTCTATTTTGCCTGAGAAGTTTGTTATGCTTAAACAAAATTGAATGTGTTTCTATTGTAATTGCGTTGCTTTCAGGTGTTCCAACTTTATGTCCATTCTTTCTACTCCTGGTTTAGCGTTTTGTGAGTAATAGAGATATGTCTTTAGGTAATCAGAAATCTTATGCATAATCGGGTAGTCTCTTTTGGGTATACATTAATCCTTCTGATCTGTTTCCAATTTCCTGATCCTCCAGTTTGGGTCATATCCAGTGTCCTGATCCTGGCGTCATTTCCAGGTTGTGATGTCTTTTATAGGTATTCTACGTTGCACCATTCTATCTCATTATCGGCGTCTCCATCTGTTTATTTTACCCCTTTTGGAGGTCTTTCACGTGTATATTTCTTCCTCTTCTTGATTTATCTTTGTTGTATAGGTTGAGAAGACGGAGTCTGATCTCCACTCATCCCGCTGGACGATCTGTGCTTGCTTCAATTTCTTATCATTTCTCTACTTTTTATATTAGCAACTTGGTTCTCTATTCTATAAATTGATTAAGCGATTTAAGGTCAGCTTCTCGGTTTATACCTCGTTGTCTCCGCAGAACTCTTCTTCTTGTGTTGCTAATAAGCAGTGTTTTATATTCTTAGGATGGTGTTCGAGATAGCTTACTTAAAGATTACTTAAAGATTACCGGGTATACCATTTTGACTGAATAATTAATTGATGGATCTTTTTATTCTTTGGATTGAGCGATCTGAGTCTGTAGAGGAGTCTCATCCCTACTTTTCTTCTGTTAACTCTTTCCGTAACGTGGCTGTATATCCCATTTTAGTGATCGTTAATCCTAGCATTTTCATGTAATGTTTTTCTTCTGCAACATTGATAAACCTAAACCTTTTTCTGAATATGGTGAAATTTTACATTTGTTTCTATTTGTAATAATTTTCTCTTGCCTCCCGTTCCGTTTATCCCCTTTATTTTTCATGCAGTCCATATTGCCTTCATTTCGCCGTTTGCTTGACGTCCGTGGCCAATTGAATATTGAGGTAATCTTTATTGAAGGATAGTGGAATGTCTGAGGTATAGACTGAGTATTGATTGAGTTGGAGTGAGGCATTTTCTCTGGAAAAGCTCTGCTTTTAGTTTGAATTTCTCTCCCTGGTGACTTCCGGTCTCGATGAAGGCGTGTATTTCCATCACCAGGTCGCAGAGTGGTCTCACACTTTTGTTTGAGGCTGAGTTGCAAAATTTTGTGTTGGATTCTCTTTCTTAACATTTATCTTTCTCGCTCTCACATTTTTCAAATTTCGCTCTCTTTTAACCGATTTAATCTTTAAAAATCGTTCGCTGTTAAATGTATATTATAGAAATTATCATTATTTGATATATTTCCTGTCGTTTTGTTTATGGATATGGCTTTATATTTTTTCTCTCCCTCTTTCATTTTAAAGTGTATCGCTTTGTGTAGATTTTATCGTTATTGTCAGTATTTTACTACAATTGTTTCTCTGACACGTCAAAAGTGAGAAAGAGAGAGAGAAATCTTTTGTTTTCATACATAATAAATGTCACTAAAACCTTTAGATTAAATTAAAAGTGTAATAACTTGAAAGTTGGGCAAAATCGTGACTAATCAAAATTCGCTAATTAAACTCCACCTTTTCATCATTAAAATTTCCAATAATGTGTACGGAAAGATCGTCCTGTTTTGGAAACCTTTCAAAAATGTTTTCTAATTAAATGTATTCAATTATAGAGTTATCATTTTGTTTTAAAACCTTTTATTATTCTATTGGTTTGAATTAGAAAACGAAACAAAATTCTTTGTCAAAAAAAGGAATTGTTATGCAAAATATTTGTCGTTCTTAACAACGGCGTCACTTCCCTCATGAGCTACATATGTAGACTAGCCTATTTAGAATATCGCTACTTTGTTCGTTCCCGTTAAAATTACCTGATTCATTTGTTGTAACATCAGCAACATACAGGTTGTTCGAACTAATTTGAGGGTTTGCATAAAAAAAACACCCACTGCAAAATAAAAGCCAAAAATAAATGTATTTCAAAAAATTGAAAAATGTCAACTAGAATTTTGCTAAGAGACAACACCTTAGTCAAAGTAATCGCCCTCAGCTTCCAACGCGACCTAAAAACGATTCCAGAACTAACTTGGCACCTGTGTTTCTCACTGTGTCTCTTGGAAGATCTTCGAATACCTATTTGATCTTGGCCAACAGTTTGGCCTTGGGTTGCAATTAGAGCGGTTGGTGTCTTTCTGAACCACGCCTCATGCATATTAATCCATGGGACTCCAATCAGAGGATCTAAGAGGCGAGAAAGTGAGGCTGGGGAAATCGTGGAAACCCTCCGACAACCACGTCTGATTCTCTCCGGATGACTCGACTTCTAGCAGCAACCCCCTCCAGGCAGCTCCACGGAATCGTCTGAATTGAGCCCAAGGCCGATCGCAAACATGTGGGGCGGCATGGCGTCACCCTAACTGGCGACACACTCAAGAACCATCTCTGCTTAGGTCACCTTGGTCTTGATGATATTGAAATGTCATATGGTTTATGGGCAAGGTACCTGTTGTTTCAGTGTTGTGAAACTAGTCCTCGCACAAGTTCTTTTCATTTGGGAAGAATCAGATCGTCCCAGGCTTAACAGGATGATTCGGATTTTTCAGGAGCTTTTTTTCCATCGTCCAGTGATTCTTCTTGGCCTTGGCTGTCAGAATTTGTCCCTTGCGCCTCATGTACGAGTGGTAGCGAATGTCCTCATTCAGGACCGGCTTCATGGTGGTCACTCCAACACCCACCTATCTCGTCAAAACCAGAATTTCCTTCCTCGGTTCTTCCATCACCTTCTCCTGCAGTTAATATATGAATTCAGAACTCTTGTTGTGTTCATTTCTCTCACTTCTGTTCATGTCATGTCGCACAGCCTTTAAAGTGTTAACAGAGCATTGGGCACCAGTCATGATGTCGGCATTTTATTACCTGGCGCGAATCATTTTGATGCAGGCAATTCTTTCCCAATCTGCAGAAGGCTTCCCTTCCTTCATATCAGATAACCTTTGCCGAAAGAAAACTTTACTCTCTGTGCTATCTGACGCCCTTGACTGTTCACCGATACTTTAAAATATTTCTGAAAAGAGGAGACATAAAAATCGTCAAATTTAGTCCGAACACCCTGTATAACAGGCAAGTCCAAACTGACACAGTAATCTGAGTAGCATGCCGAGAGTCACTTTGCAGTCGTGAGACAATTTATGCTTCGATCATGATGTCGATGAAGGGGCGACACCTGAAGAGTGCGGTATTGTCTCACTTCATGCTGATGTCTGCCTTTAGTTGCTCATTAAAGTCTGGCTGACGACGTCCTTCAGGCTCTTTGCTGTCCTGCCAGAAGTTTTCCTGCGGATTCATACCCGCAGACTGAGAGGGATAGTCCTCTACCATGATATTGTTGTACCGACACGACTGTATGGTGTAGAGAGTATTGCAACATGTGGCATTGTGCCCTTGTAGTTCACATTCTGAGCATTTTTTTGAGAGGTATCGGTATGAGGGTAGCATGTAATTTCTGATGGCAGCTCGGTACTTCTTTGAATTCATGGTGACATCACACTCCTGACATGCAGCATCGTACCATTAAGTGCCCACCACCAGGATTTACTTTTGGCCCTATGCAATCTCGATTCCATTGCTACTTTGGCCTCTTGAGGACTCTAACTTTGCCTAGGGTGAAGAACAACTGGAACGTAGACTCTTCGGACCACAGGACACGTCATAACTGATGTATGATCCAGTTGTTGTGACCACGTGCCAAAGCCAGTAAACGTCGCTTCTGCTGAAGGTTGATCATCGCTTCTTGCGGGCTTTACATGACTTCAGGTTTTCTGAAAATTGTCTGCGACAAAATATTCTGATTGATGCATTAACCTGGCCGCTCTCTATGGTGCAGCTGGTCTGCTGGTTTCTTACGATCCCGAAGACTCAGGCAACAAAGAGACCTGTTGCCACGCTCCGTACTGAGCCAGGGTTGTCCATAGCGAGGTCGAGTTGGATGTTTCCACTTTCTCTTGAATACTTCTACCGCACCAGAATGTGATCCGCCGAGCCTCCGGGGGATTTGTTGACAATTGAGACGCTTGAGCCGTGTGCATAGCAGAATTCTTTCCTCCACAGTATATTCACTCGTTTTCATCATTATCATATAATTATCAGATGCTGTCGAAATGGAATGTCATTTTAATAAAAAAAATGATGCGTTATAAAAGGTTTTTTGATTGTAACACACCGCATTCTGAGACCATGATTTCTTACATTTTAATAACATTATATTATAAGGTAACTTTTACATTTATTTGGCTTTCCACATGAGATGAACACATGCATGCAATCCTACACCCAAATTTCCATAGATCCACGGAATAAGAAAAAGTTCGGGTGTCCGAAAACCTTTGGCCGCAGCTGGACGCATTTCTCTCCTCATATCTTTATTTATTCCCTCTTCTATGAAATGAAACTTGTACACTCTCAAACGCGAATTTCCAAGAATATTCTTTGCATCGAAATCAGACGAATATTTTCAAGAAAATGTAGATTTGGGTATTCTGTTCGATATTTTAGGAAGGCGATTTTTTAACAATTTGATTTGTTTTCCTCTTAGTTCGAGTGTGACTTTGTATGTTATTGTAATCCCTAACACTATATTTTAAGAACAGGATTTTGGGATGGGTTGAATAATAATATTTTTTCCCCTTAGTTTGTATGTACACATTGAGCAAGAGCAAATGGTGAAGATCAGAAAAAATAAATATGATTATCGAATTTGGGGGAATTTTTGAAAACAAAGCCAATTACTAAAGGTGAAGTTTAGAAAATTTATTAAAATCAAGAATGGCTGTTTATTTTATTCGTAAGTTCGAATCTATTATTGAAATTCTTTCTAAAATCAATCTTTATCAGGAGGAAAGAGCTACTTAGATCTACAAAGAAGGTAGATCAAAATGAAAATATTAAAAACAATTTAGATGGGAAAAATGAGGTATGAGGATTCTTTTTTCGTATTTTAAAAGAATAGCAATTCTTTTGCCTTTGGTCTTAGAAAATAATCAAATAATCATAGATGTGAAAAAAGATCGACTAAGAGTAAATTATTAGATATGTGCAGGAAACATTTTTAATTTCTTCTAGACTAAAAACCCGTTGCTAGAGCCGGATACGCTGTAGGTCACAGACCAAATATCTGCCTGCGAAGCGCAAGCTCCTCCTCTCGTATGTATATTATATGGAAGGCCATAACTTACTAGAATAATTTGCAAATTCAATTGGTTGGACTAAACTTCTAATCGGCTAAGCAAATTTGATTTGGAGCATTGTGTACCAATTTAAATTATTTTAGGCGTACATATATTTAATAGAGAGAATGTGTGTCGGTAAAAGCTAGAAACAGCAAACTTGTAAGAAAGTCATTTATAAGCAAAATAAAAGATGCGATTTTCTCAATATTTGTATGTAAATATTCAATTTATCGTCTTTCCCATAAAAATATTTATGGTCAATGACGGAGGGCAATCTTGTTATGTTGAATGGCCTTTGAGCGAAGAAATCAGCCTTTCACTCGCAACAAAAGAGAACATGAGACAAGTTGAGGAATTTGACTTTACTTATGAGGCTTCTTAAGAAGTTGTGATTACTTCTCTAATTTATGAGGGTCACTCAAATTTGCTATGGCTGTTTTTACGTTGAGCAGCAGCAGATTTAATGTCATTTTGGACATAAAACGATAAATCCCCCACCCCTTTTATACCAAGCCATTACTTAGCTAATGAAATTTTTACGTAAAATATTATTTTCTGGAAGTGTTTCTCTCTATGATATTTATTCTTGGAATTAGACAAGTCCATTAACTGAACAATTCTCTAGCCTTTTAAGTTTGGTAAGGACAATAAATATTTAGATTAATTACATCAAAAGCTAAATAAATTTAATCATCGTAGAATTGGCAAACCGTGGCAATACTACTGCCCTTACATGCTGGCTACGCAAAATGTTAATTTGTTAAAATTTGGATGCAACTTACCTATTTGCTAGGCAAATTGGGAAGGCATAATAATATATGCCGTAACGTCATTCGCTTTAAGTTTCGAAAGAACTACTAGCCTGGTCTCTTTATTACATTGCAGACCGCTAACTAGGAACAATAAGAATTAAGAAAGGTTTTTTATAGGAACCATCAAAATCAAATTTATGTGGGCCCAATGCCTCTTCAGGTAAATTTATGGTGTATATGATGTCGGTTCGCACCGTATTAACTACCTCTTGCAGGATCTCGTCCACTTCTTTAGACTTAAGAGGTTTGTCCCTTCACATAGGAACCATTATTATACTCATTAATATTTCAAGTTCATAGAGAGGCGTTGCAGAAAATTTCCCCTGTGCTCTATTCGACCACTAAAAGTTATGGCAGGTTAATCTACTACTTTTGAAGCAATGATTGTATCCTATGAGCCACATATCTCTGGTTGGTTAGTGTAAAGCAATACATGACACGAGCCGCTGCCTAAGGCACCTCGTGACACACCCAAGTCACATCCAGGGATGTTTAAGTTTCGGGGATCCATTCCTAGCGGGTCCAAAAAATCTATTCGTAACAGGTGCTTAATACTTTGAGTTCTCGACGTTTTGTTGTTTCTTTATTCAGAAGAGGGGGAATTATCTAATATTTTTTGGGGTGGGGGGGAGGCATTTATCATGAACACATTTTGACAGTTGGAAAAAATATAACTTGATCTTCCCTGGATGTGGCTAGGGTGTCCCCCATGATAGCGTATGCTGCAGGCGGTGTCATTTATCTCGTTACACTAACCGCATCATCTGTTATATATATTTTTTTATATCTTGGTGTCATTAATATTTGCTCCTGGTGACTTAGGTGAGTTCCTTGGTAAATAAAGGTCATGGATTCCATTATTCTGGATTTTTCAGGGATGATCTTTAATTACTGGATCAGATCCAAAGATTGGTAAGTTACTCTGTAATTCCAAAACTAATAACTAGCAAAGACATTGAAATCCCTTTGAGGACAGTTTGAAAAAGAGGAGAAAGGGGGGAATTAGGAGGTGGAGAAAAGTTTAAGGGAGAGGGAAGAAAGATAAAGAATTTGATTAAAAACTATTTTTGTAGATATTTTATATGCATTTTATAGTAATATCTGTATATCGATTCTATTCTTAAAAATATTTCCTGTATTGTTTCCAACGACACACCTAGTCAAGCCATTCCAAATCTGTGTTATTTTATAACAAAAGAAATTTGTGCTAACGCCGTGTTAACTAACTCCTTTGTTTCATCAGAAAATATGAGAATTCGAAATCCACGATTCTTCAAGGCGTCGATAAGGCAACGACAGCGCTCTCGACGTTTTCTTGTATACGGTGGATAAGAAGAGGCCTTTCAAGCTCCTTCTTCCTTCTCGCTAACGGCCCCGGACACCGTGGACACCGAAGTGTTATTCTTCGCCATCAGAGTAATTTTGAGCTTCGGAGCAATTCCGAAGACCTTTTCCATAGCCAAACGGTTGGCAACTTGAGGTCTGCCTGAAAGAAGTCGATCATTGAGATCTTCCCCCTTCATGAGTCTCTGCGAGTCTGTGGATGGTCATCCGGATGATGTTGAATCTCTTGACGATGTAGCCGTTGTTTGGGTTCCATGATCTGTGTTTTGCATTATTTGAAAATTAGCATTAAATTTGCCTCTGAACTACCAATGAACTATTTCCTCGTTAGTAGAAATAAAACAAAGACGTTATTTTAATTGTTTTTCTATGAAATTAAAGTCATTTAGAGGGATGAATCTCGATATTAAATTAGCTCACATGGTGACTCCTGGGAAACTTCACTTCAATAGTTGCCAAATGCTACCGTATCTCTAACTTTAGTGCCCAAAGCCTAAATTCTCTTTTAAATCCTCCATTCATTATATTTCAATTATATATAGAGGACATTGCATATTAATTATTTCCTACAATCTTTTACACTGAGTTTTATAATTATTCAATCTAAAACATTATATCCATGTGTTTCGTTTCTTTTCTAAAACGGTACTAAAGTTCTTCGAGTTAACGGAAAGAAAAAATTATTTACTTAGGGAACACAAATTAGGAACTGCTTACGAAAATGAGAGTTACTTGTGAAAATATGACTAGGCTGTTACTTATTCGTTTGTGGAAATATTGATTATAATGTTAACGGTATTTACTGTTTTTAAGCTTACTAATTACTTTTCGGGCTGAACGGTAAACTTCAGGAGACCGGTTATCTTTTTCCTGAGCTTAACGTTTCTAAGATCCAGCACGAGTTCTCATTATTAATTTAAGTGTTCAGGCAGTACCTTTAGGCGCTCAGTATTATTTTGTAGTTTTATATTTACTAATTGTAGTCTGCACAGCTTGCACACATCGCATTAACTTAGGCAACAATAACAAAAAAACGAGAAGAGTGCGCATTTTAGGTGACATAGCCATTCTGATTCCCTTACATCAATCGATATTTTGGTTCGACGTAAACCCATTATAAGTTTTCATAAAACATTTAAAGGGGTCATTTTTTAAGTTTCTTTGGGTGTCTTAATTCATGTTACAATGTGGACACAGTAAAAGTTCATCACAATTTTTAACTTTTAAGCATGAATGCAGATGATTAAAATTAGAAGTTTCAAAGTCTAAGATGAGATGACAGCTATCGCGCAAATTTTTAGGATGTAGATCGAATATGATGTGATGGCTGATCACAAGTGTTTCGGTACCGTGTATACTTTCTGAAAAAATATCAGAAACAATTGTCACGCTTAGGGTACACATAAAATTAAGTTGCGGGTTTTCGCCGATCGAAAAGTCTTATTTTGATGCAAAAATTTAGGATTCATAAATTCTAGAAGTCGATTTCCTGAATTGTCAGTGTTTCATTTATAATATCAAGATTAGTAAAATTGAAGTTACCTTTATTGACAGTTAGTTTTTTTATGATTAAGGCGCGGAGCGTTAAAGTAAATAACGTATTTTTTTACTTTCTAATGGGTGCCTGTAGACCACGATGAAATTATTTTATTACTTTTTATCCCGAACTCGTGATCGAAAATTTTATTATCGAGACTAGCTGTATTTCAGCTATAAAACAACCATTCACCTTTCTTCTAGATCTAATCCTATTAAAAGTTTTAAAGGCATTTAATATAATTTCTCTCAAAGTTCCTTATTAGAAATTTCTGCGTATTTCTGTGTAACTGCGATAATATCGATATCTATTTTCACAAATAAGCCTTCACTTCATCTATCTTTTGTGTAGTTGAAAAGCAGTTGTCTGATAGAAGAGATATTCTACGTTTATTTTCGAAGATTGTACCGCAGTTTATTGCCGTTACCCATTCGGAACTACAGCGGCCATCAAGATTCATCAGTATTTACCAAGATCTACACAGAAGAGACTTCTTAACTGGACTCTACTTGACTCCGGACCTGACCTCTGACGATCTACTTCCTTCTTAAACACCTTATTAGGGCGTGTCGGCTAGGAAGCTCAAGTCTCCTTAGATACCCACGTAAGCGGGAGTCATAGCTGAACCGGGCAGCTAACTCAGTGAAGGCTGAAGCTTAGCCCGGGACGAGTTAGACCAGTGTGCGCGGCGGATTTATGTGGGTGGAGCAAACACTGATAGGGCTAGGATATATTTAGGTAGGTAGGGCTTCCGAGACGTAGTGGAATAAGCAAGAGAAATAATCTGGATCATAACTGCAATCTTTATTTTCCTCTCATAACTCTACCTTTTTCGTCACTCTCTTTTCCTTTAATGAAGAGGAAGAATCCGAGTTAATGGAAAATACAAGGGGGTGCCCCTGAGCACCCTAAAAAGTGCGCAAAAACCTGACAGGACCACTGTTTTCAAAGTCATCTTCGGAGAACTCGGAATAGTCTTAATCCGACTATTAGACTACTCAAATAACTTTGTGGCAATATGCCAAACCGAGAAAGACGTCGATAAACTTCTCAACGAAAAGGCTAATAAAAAATTGAACTGAATAGGCCTATACTCCAAAGTTACCCCACAAGTTGAGGCACAGAAATCTATTTACTGCCGCCAAATTGACCCGTGGATAGGGGAGCATAGTGCTGGCGAGATAATAGATGAAATCGAACAGAACAAAAACACCGATAAAGAATATATACAAGTTTTTAAGGTCATTTACAGAGAAACAGCTATGGCTAAAAAGGCCAAGGAAAATGGTATATTAGCTTTCAACTTAAAAATCAGCCAAGAACAAATAAAAGGAGATGAATTCATAAGCGTATTGACATGTTTCAACTGTTTTGCGCTTGAAAAACATACAACGAGAGATTGCCCGAACAAAGAAGAAAAGTGGTGCTCTGAATGCAGTTCTAAAACGCACACGTGGAGAGACTGTACCAGCCAGCAGAAGAAATGTGTGAACTGTGGGGGCAGCCACAGCACAATGGCAAAGGCTTGTCCGTTGAAAAAAGAAGTAATAGAAGGCAACCGTAGGGAAAAGGCCAAAGTAGAAAAAGAGAAACAGAACCGAACGTATGCTAAAGTAGATAGAGCAACGGCAGATAACTACCAAGCTACAAAAAATGTGATCGAACTAAAACAGGAAAAATCACTGAACATTCTGGCTTGCATATTACATGCACATGTACTAAACGTGGCAAACCCGGGTTCATATTCCAAAAAGTGGACAAAATGTTAAGTAACAACGGAATCGAACCAATGTGTTTCCCGGATAATCCTCCGTCAGCTCAAGTACTGAATGTGCAATATAGCCCAACAGAGTCCGGGAAGGTTAACGAGGCACAAGAACCAACAAGCAGCATCCAACAACAGCGGCCAAACCCAGGCGCAACTAGAGACCATAGGCTTAAATCTAAAATACCACAGGCAAAGGAGAGAACCATGGAAACTGGGGCACCAACGACTAGTGGTATCATCAAAGGAGCCCAGCAAATCATGCAAATTGACGACAATGAGGAAACGGACATCGACGGAGAACGGACTCAAGAAAAAGAAGGAGTAAACCTTAAATTCTACACTACAGAAGATAAACCATTCCTGATAAATAATACTAAGGAACTCGTTCTTGACATAAAAAGGGTTATCATAAATATGATTACGAGGGACTATACTCGGATAAAGAAGTAAATAAAATAATAAGGAGCGGTGAAATGACCATACCAGAATAAATTTGCTTTATAATAACAAAAGAAGAATTTAAGAAGAAGAGATGCAGGAAAACAAAATCACCCTGCGAAAAAGAAAGAGCTAAAACGAATAAGAAGGCACATATAGGCACGTAATTAACTACATCATGGAACATAGAAGAAAATTAAAAATAATTAATGTAGATCCAGAAAAAAATCCTATAAAAATATGGAACTATAATATATTATCAAAAATGACACGAGACATCAACTACGATGGTGTAACGATGGCCATAAAAAACATAAAATTCACCAGAGTTCAAGACCTAGAGGAAGCCTACCTAGCGGTCAAAGTGGAAACGACTACGGCCCCAGTTACGGTAATGACAGGGTAGCGAAAATCTAAAGAAAATTTTTGCTGTTCACAACTTTCTAAACGTCTTTGGCCAAAAAGACCAAGTAGTATTCATGGGAGACTTAAATGTTCGGTCCAGAGTGTCCGGATACACTCGAAATTTCAAGAACATAGGAAAAAACCTCGACACATTAATAGGAAGAGGTGTCGTAGAAAGAGTTGGACTGGAGTTCCCAAACGACAAATATTACTAGTATCACAAGCATTTCAATTTAACTATTGGTAGAGAAAGGAACACCGTATACCAGTGACCATGAGATGGTCATAATGACTCTGTCCTCGGACCCGATCCAGATAAAATGTCCGTTAAGGAAGAACTATAAGGATGCAGACTGGCGAGGCTACGCAGAAGAACTCGCTAACTACCAACAACCCGACTTAAGCGAAGCAACGTTAGAAGATATAGACGAAGCTGAGAACAGCATATAGGACAAGTCCCCACCCTAAACGCACCGCCTAAACTGCTGCACTAGAAAGTGAATATAAGACACTTAGAGAAAAGATCGAACAGTATGGCTCCACAAGGGGTGACAGAGAGAGGCTAAGAATAATAAAGGATAAAATAATTTGGATAGCAACCAGAGAGAGAGAGAGTAGCTAGATGGGATCGCTTCGTGGAGTCGATCGATTCAGAATTAAACCCAACCAAGTTCTGACAGAAAATAAATTTAGCAAGAGGGAGATTAAAACCGAAAACTAATATAACTCTCAAACTTAATGGAAAGAAATTAAGGAGCTCCAGCCACCAGAAAACATGTTTAGGGAACACTGCAACAATGTCTTCGACATTACCCCCAACGGAAATGAAGACTTTGATAGAGATCATGAAGATTGGATAGTCCAGGAACTAGAAGAAAACAGGCACGAAATAACACCAAATCATGTAGCTTCTGTAAGGTCTCTTGAAGAGCAAGGTTTCTAGACAATAACGCTATAAGAACTAAAAGCAAAAATTATAGCTATAAAAAAGAGAATGCCTGGCAAAACAGGCATAACAAGAAAGAACCTGATAAAGGCACCAGATGTTTTCCTAAGCAAATTAGTAGACCTTTTTAATGCAACAATAAGTGCGGGATATTTTCCCGATACCCTAAAAAGCGGTAAAAAAACCTTTTTGTCTAAACCTGGCAAATCACCATCTGAACCAGGCAACTAGAGACCTATAACACTCTTAGAAGTGATAGCGAAAATCCTGGAAAAATTAATACACAGAAGACTGGTCGAACATCTAGAGGAGAAAGATCTAATTCCTCAATGCCAGTACGGTTTCAGGGAGGGGAAATACACAGATACGGCAATTGCCCTCCTTGTGAAAACTTTGGCTAAAGCAAAGTACAACAAAAAAATACTCAGATCTTATATTAAGAGATGTAAAGAAAGCTTTTGACAAAGTGTGTAGAATCGGGCTGTAATTCAAAATAAAGAAGCTAGACCTACCATCAATCATGACAAAAGTCTTTTGTGACTATGTTACAGACAGGATGGCCTTTATAGAAATAGGAGACCACCAAGGACCCAAATATGAATTAAGGCAGGGTGTCCCTCAAGGTGGATGTCTGAGTCCTACTCTATACACAATATATACAAGGGACCTACCAGATCCGGTGTTTCCATCAACAACTTATTTACAGTTCCCGGATTTATAACCATAATAACTATAGCCCTTATAGACATCCGCCAACAATCGCTAGAATGGCAGCGGCAGAGATCAAAAACATAAATTATTATGAAAAAAGGTGGAAAATACGTACTAACACCGAAAAATTTACAATAATACCTATGGGGAGGAACAAAACGTCGAGAATAGTGGTCGATGACGAAGTATACAAATACCATGCCGAGGGAAAAGTTCTTGACATGAAAAAAACAAAGAATGACTATAACAAACATACAAAAGAAAGTTTGAATCTGGCGATATCAGGCGTAACAAAATTATACCAACTAATGAACTTAAATAGATGCAACAAAACTAAGATATACAATTCCTTATGCAAATCTTTACTCCTGTATCCAACAGTACCATTAAACAAGCTACACAAAACAAACATGGTCAAACTCCAAAGAGTCCAAAATAGTGGGGTACTACTTATCACAAACACTAGAAGAATAGAACATCGGAGACAAGCGGATTTACATCGTGAAATCGAGATGAACCCAATCAATATAGTCCTACACAACAGAGCAATTAAAGTGTGGGAAAGACTTGACGACATAATAGACGAAGAGAGAAAGAGAGCTATAGACATTCTTCTAGAACATAGAAGAATAAACAGAGGAAACTTCCGAAGTGGCAACCACTTGAACAACCTGAACCGATATTTAGATAAGATAAGCCGTGGAGTGTTAAAATAATAAAGATGGAGCACAACTGCGAAAGACACGAATATCAACAAATAATAAACATAAATATAATAGAGACGTGGGGGCATTTTTAATTACGTAACAACTAAAGAAAAAGAAACAGTTCGAAAGAAGAATCTCAAGAGATGGCTGGTCACCCAGCACCTATGCACAACACTCAAACTTTTCATTTTCACCACGTTTACCTAACAAACTCTATCCATTCTACTTCTACTCTACATATACTTTTGTTTTTCTATCTTTTAAGAGACGTAAGACGTAAGAACTTTTGTGTAAAAGCAAGATAAATTTGATGTTACATTTCCAGAACTTTGATAATGTGCGTGATTATTTCATGTCATAGAATGGACTCTCGACGATATACCATATATAACTATTCGTTGAGGGAACTTCTCCAATTATCTTTAGAGTGCGTGGATGTCTGGCTGGCCGATATTATGTATCTTCGATATGCTTAAGAAGTGGAACTGAGCTCAAGGATAATAATATTGCTATCATTAATAAAATAAGGTTTATTAATAATAACTATCAACAACACACAAAACGGAAAATATTGACATAAACAGAGAATGTAAAGGGTCGTGGGGACTCGAGCTAATCCGAGGATTAAAAGATTTAAAAAGGTAAAACAAATATAAAGTTAAAGAGATGGGATGGTTCGCTAAACCATTTAAAGCACAGGATAGAATTGACAAAAGGGTTAAATACTCAAAGGTAACGTTCGGCTTACGTAATTTATACTTGTTGTGCAGAGGAAGGCGACGTGAAGAAATTTTCGGTCCGCTGGCGAGTTCCAGCAGAAGGGGGGGGGGAATAAAATGATCCTGACGTGGCGTCTTGGGAATGAGAACCGTTTCTTGACGAACGGGCTCAAAAGAACAATGGCTGTTCTACGTTGTTCTCTTCTGAACAACAGGGGGGGGGGGGAACCGTTTCTTGTCAACGGGCTCGAACGAACAATGGCTGTTCTAACGTTGTTCTCTTTCTGAACAACAGAGGAAGGGTGAGAACCGTTTCTTGGCGAACGGGCTCAAACGAACAATGGCTGTTCTACGTTGTTCTCTTCTGAACAACAGGAAGGGGGGGTGAGAACCGTTTCTGGTCAACGGGCTCCAACGAACAATGGCTGTTCTAACGTTGTTCTCTTTCTGAACAACAAGGGAAAAGCCTTGTGTACTTGGCGTCACGAAGGCTCGAACCTTGGCACTCAAGGGATATTGTCCTTCTTCTGGACAAGTGATGGTGGATCTCGAGGTCAAGGGCCCTTTGGTGCACAAGGTGAGACTGGACCATAGTGATGTCTCGCGAAGAAAATCTGGATCTCTAATCTGCTCTTAGTGGTAAAGTTTCCAAATAAATAGTCAAGACATCTCCTTGGCGTGGGGGACAATGGAGTGGAAGCTTCGAGGGAATGCACAGCCGAGCATGAGAACAAGCCTTATCTGCCCATAAGCCTAACTCAATCTGGCGTGATCGGCGGATGGGCGAAGCGGGGGGGAGGATGATAAACCTCCTTGTTTAAACATTGACTCATGTGGCTGCGATAAGGCGCCCAGCTTCAAAGCGAAGATGCACGTGGGGAGCATCGTAGTTTTAAATAACATGTGATAGTGGTTGAAATTAACGCGGCCTCAACCCGTTCTATCACACCCTTCCATTCCGGGGGAAGTTGTCACTTCGAAAAAAAGAGAGAAGGGACAACGATAGAGCTCCGTTGTGGGGAACTCGTTTTCTTGTACCAACCGTACCTTCCTGCACCTAACTAGTATTACCTCAATACATATGATTATTTTGATCTTTTGATTATAGGGGAAAATAACCTTTAATACAACTTAATAAAAAAAGGGGGCATGGAATAATGAAATGATATAAAATTAGTACATACGGGACACAATAATTTATACGTAAATTAATGGGTACAAATATATATACATACAAAAAAAAATAGACATTGAGCGTTACAAAATTCAGACATATACATTAACTAATTATATTACAAGAGAATCTAATTTAAATCGTACAAGACGGTATATACCTACATGGAGATACTAATCCTATGAATACAATTACTCTACGCTATTCGGTAACGCATTCCTACTGAGTGCGTCAGCGACCTGGTTATCGGAACCTTTTATATAATTTATTTTAAATTGATACTCTTGCAAGAGTAAACTCCCGCGCATGATTCGGCCGTTGGAGTGTCACATATTCCTAATATAGGCTAACGGACGGTGGTCGGTTCCTATCTGAAATTCTTTTCCTATCAAGTACATTTTGAATTTGTCTCTAACCCAGATAATTGATTTAGCTTCCTTCTCTATAGTGGCATATCTCTTTTCGCGTGGTAATAATTGACGACTAGCATATGCAACTGGATGACTTGTTCCGTCATCCTCGTATTGAAGTAGTACACCTCCAATGCCCTCGTTGGACGCGTCGGTCTTAATCCCAAAGAATTTTTGCGGGTTGGGCAACTTTAAAATGGGGGCAGAAATGAGCTTACTCTTGAGCTGATTAAAATGGGAAATAGCGACATCATTCCAACATAGACGATCGGGTGAATTCTTTTTTAAAAGGGAGCTGAGGGGCGCCAAAATTGCAGCGAAATTCGGAACGAATCGCCCATAGTACGAAGCTGATCCTAGGAACGATCTTAATTGCTTCTTTGTAATCGGGAGGGGCATGTCGGCGATCGCCTTAATCTTATCCTCTTGGGGACCCAACTGGCTTTGTCCTATTTTGAAACCCAAATATTTTATGGTTTCGTGGGCAAAATGGCATTTGCTGGGGCCAATGGTGGGGCCATTTTCGCGCAGTCGCTCGAAGAGAGCTAATAGGGTGGTTAAATGGTGACTCCATTCGCGAGTAGCGACGTAAACATTATCGAAGTAAAAGGATACGTTCGGAAATCCATCTAACAACCTTCTCATGAGATGGTTATAGTTGCTACAAGCAGTGACGAGGCCAAAAGGAAGGCGCTTGAATTGCATAAGGCCTTTCTACGTTGCAAAGGCGGTATATGCTTTCACCTCGGGCCGGAGGGGGATTTGATAATACGCTTTGCACAAATCGAGTTTTGAGATGAACTTGGCGTGTTCAAAAAGGTGGAGGTTTTGGTCTACCAACGGGATGGGCTCGGCGTCGAACACAGTTACCGAATTTAACTTCCGGAAGTCGATGCACATCCGATAAGAACCATCAGGTTTCTTGACCATGACGATTGGGGAACAATAACTAGAGGTGGAAGGTTCTATTATGTCTAAACTAATTAAATTATCAACTTCGGCGTTAAAGGCTTGGCGTAAATGAATCGGCATGGGATAGGGTTTTGAACGTACGGGTTCTAAGGTTGTTAATTTGATATCATGCTCGAAACTAGTAGCGCACCCAGGCTTCTCTGAAATAACGTCGTCGAACTGACATAATAGTTCTTGTAGCTGACTCTTTTGATGTGGTGTCAGCTGCGCGTTGATATCCAGGTCAGAGGGTTCAAAAGGCTCGCCTGGTAGGGAAGGAAGAGGGTAATCGGCATCAGGTTGGATGCACACTGTCTGGATTACATTAAGGGACTCCGCGGGGTAATCCTCTTCAAGCGCCAATGTTTCGTCCAGTGCTACGAAGGTATCTCCATGGGCGCGCCAGTGGTACTTTTTCAATAAGTTGACGTGATAGAGCTTCTCGCCTGCTGGGGTACCAATGAGGTAATCTACCGGTCCTCGTACCTCGCGGACCGAGTACGGACCTTTCCATTGGCTCAGTAATTTATTACTGGCTGTGGGAAGGAGCAGGAGTACTTCATCACTGGGCTTAAATTTACGATCTTCGGACCTGACATCAAAATAGGTTTTGTATTTCTCCAAATTGACATCGGCATTTTCATAGGCGATGTTTGCGCATTTCTCGAGCCTCTGGCGTAGGTCCAAGACATAGGCGTAAGATGACTGGAGTTCTTGATCCAGTTGGGGCTTGATTAACAACTCTTTTAAAATACTGAGTGGCCCGCGTACATTACGTCCATAAAGGAGCTCGAACGGGGCGAAGCCTAATGTACGGTGGGGAATTTCCCGATAGGCGAATAGGGCGACCGGGAGATATCGGTGCCATTCGCGGGGATGCTTGGCACAGATCTTCTTAATAATGGATTTTAAATTTCCATTTAATTTCTCGCACATCCCGTTTATCTGTGGCCGGAAGGGGGTGGTAAAAAGGGGCTTTACCATGAGCAGCTTCCATACGTACTCCATCAAATCAGAGGTGAATTGTCGGCCTCTATCGGAGAGTATTTCCTTGGGGACGCCTACCCTTGAAAAGATGGAAATGATGGCCTCGGCGCAAGAAATACTGTCGATTCGGCGAAGGGGGACAGCCTCGGGAAAACGGGTAGCAAGGTCTACCAAGGTGAAAATGTAGCTGTGCCCTTCGCTCGAAGGGGGGTGGATAAGGCCAACCAGGTCGATGGCCACTCTGGAGAAGGGTTCAGTAATGACTGGTCCCCTTTGTAAGGGAGTAGGTTTGACCCGCCCCTTAGCGGACGTCTTCTGGCACACATCGCACGATCGACAATGCTTTAAGATGTCAGCTGCATCACCCGGCCAATAAAAATATTTAAAAATGCGCTGGCCCGTTTTAGTGTGACTAAAATGACCGAAAAAAATGCTCTCATGAGCCACTTTGAGCACTATAGGGACATGGGATCGTGGAAGGCATAGGACAGTAGTAACAGCGTTATTACTGTCCTCGGCGGATCGATAAAGTAAGCCACCTTCCTCCAGGTACTTGATGACTTTGGGTCCACGGACAGTCTCCGTGTCCTGGTTTTGGGCCTTATCCCATAAGGGTGTTAGTGCTTCACACTTCTTTTGTGCCGTCCTAAAGTCCTGGTTAAGGATCTCTGAGAATTCGGACGGTATCGGGGTTCTGAGGGGGACGGACTCCTGGGCTTCCTTCTTAGCTCTACCTCGAGTAAGGGCGGCCTGGGACACAGGGTCGGAGCTTACTTGAGGGCTCTGTCCTATAAGTACAGAACAGAATTTTATGGGTGCTGAAATGACTTCAGCCCAGCCATCATAATATTGACACTGCAGGTAACATCTAACGACGGGGAATCGGTTCGCCCGCCCAAGGTAGTCATGTACCACCGCAAATTTTTCGTGGTTAGGCTCCACTGGGGGGAGGAGTTCGTCGGACACGATGAAACACGTACATCCTGTGTCCCTGACGAGAGTCGATACTCGGCAGCCGTTCACGCTGCCCTCCTCAAATTTCAAAGTTCTTTGTAAACTTTTATCAAAAATAAAATTTACCTGGTGGCCTGACGGAGGGGACGAAGTTGCTGCTTGGGTCTGCACCACCGGGGAAGCCGGGGTGGCATTAATCTGGTGAACTTGGTGGGCTGGTCCGCTTTTAAGCCTAGAATTTTGGGGGCAATTCCAGCTCATGTGGTTTTCTACACCACAGGTGAAGCATATGATTGGTCGCTTCGGGAAGAGAGATGGAGAAGAAATCTTAACGGGAGGTTTGAAGTCCCGTTGTTAGTTTTGGGGAATGAAGTTTTGGGGTTTTACGGGGCCCGGAAACTTCGTCAGCTTTCCTGGGAAGGGGCGCGAATCCTTCCTTCTTTCCTGGTTTGGGGGTTGGTGAGAAGTTCGATTCTCCTTTGGGTATAAATTATGGCTTGCAGCATAGACATCCGCTTCTTCGGTACATTCTTTAAAGGTCTGGCACCGACGATCCTTGACGAACGCGCGGATCTCGATCGGGAGAGACGCCAAAAATTGATCTCGCAACACGAAGTCTGTTAAGGACTCGTAGTTCGGATCAACCTTTGAGGATTCTAACCAAAATTTAAAATTCCTCTGAAGAATGTATCCGAATTGACGGAACGTCTGTCCGGGTTTAATACGACCTCCTTGAAATTCTTGGCGGTAGAAATCGGGAGTCATATTATGAGCGGCCAATAACTCAGCTTTTAAGGTGCTGTAGTTAATTGTACACTCAGATGGTAAAGATATAAAAATTTCGCGCAATTTACAATTTAACAAGGGAAGTAATCTGACTACACCTTCAGCCTCCAGATCCATGTTATTGATTTCGAAGATCTTTTCGAAGTGGGCTAAAAATGCTCCGAAATCCTCTCCATCCTTGAAATTGAGGAGCTTTAGTGAGAGATTGGGGGGGGCTTCGGAACGGGAACTGGCTGACTGTATCTCTACTTCAACACGAGCTAATTCAATCTGATAGAGAAGCTCAGCTTGTCTTTTCCGTTCCTCTCTTTCTTCTCGTTGGATTTCTCTTTCTGTTCTTTGCTCCTCTTGAACGTACTCAATTAGTTCTTTTCCGGAAAGTCCCAAAGACTCTCCTTGAGCTTTAAAGATTTCGAACTGAGTCATCTTTGCACTTGGGGGCGCAATGGTCAACCAACTAAAATTCCTTGCAACAAGAATTATGCTTCTATAGAATTAGCCTACCTAAATATGGGCACTGGCCTATTCGTACTTGGTTTCTCGATCTAAGAAAGCACTGACTAAAATCACAAAAAAAACACAAATAAATTATTATAACAGTTCCTTGAGCTACTCCAGCTTCTAAAGTTTAAAAAAAAGGGGATAGCAATCGTTAAAACAAAAGGGAACTACTATACTCTATTATTATAACGAATAACACTATGCTTTACTCGACTGAGACCAGTGTTTGCAAAGATATAGAGTTAAACTTTACACACTTGATACCAAATTTAAATAGTATATATATATATATATATATATATATATATATATATATATATATATATATATATATATATATATGTCGTAGAATGGACTCTCGTCGATATACCATATATAACTATTCGTTGAGGGAACTTCTTTAATTATCTTTAGTGTGCGTGGATGTCTGGCTGGCCGATATTATGTATCTTCGATATGCTTAAGAAGTGGAACTGAGCTCAAGGATAATAATATTGCTATCATTAATAAAATAAGGTTTATTAATAATAACTATCAACAACACACAAAACGGAAAATATTGACATAAACAGAGAATGTAAAGGGTCGTGGGGACTCGAGCTAATCCGAGGATTAAAAGATTTAAAAAGGTAAAACAAATATAAAGTGAAAGAGATGGGATGGTTCGCTAAACCATTTAAAGCACAGGATAGAATTGACAAAAGGGTTAAATACTCAAAGGTAACGTTCGGCTTACGTAATTTATATTTGTTGTGCAGAGGAAGGCGACGTGAAGAAATTTTCGGTCCGCTGGCGAGTTCCAGCCGAAGGGAGGGGGAAATAAAATGATCCTGACGTGGCGTCTTGGGAATGAGAACCGTTTCTTGACGAACGGGCTCAAAAGAACAATGGCTGTTCTACGTTGTTCTCTTCTGAACAACAGGGGAGGGGTGAGAACCGTTTCTTGTCAACGGGCTCGAACAAACAATAGCTGTTCTAACGTTGTTCTCTTTCTGAACAACAGAGGAAGGGTGAGAACCGTTTCTTGGCGAACGGGCTCAAACGAACAATGGCTGTTCTACGTTGTTCTCTTCTGAACAACAGGAAGGGGGGGGTGAGAACCGTTACTGCTCAACGGGCTCCAACGAACAATGGCTGTTCTAACGTTGTTCTCTTTCTGAACAACAAGGGGGTAGCCTTGTGTACTTGGCGTCACGAAGGCTTGAACCTTGGCACTCAAGGGATATTGTCCTTCTTCTGGACAAGTGATGGTGGATCTCGAGGTCAAGGGCCCTTTGGTGCACAAGGTGAGACTGGACCGTAGTGATGTCTCGCGAAGAAAATCTGGATCTCTAATCTGCTCTTAGTGGTGAAGTTTCCAAATAAATAGTCAAGACATCTCCTTGGCGTGGGGGACAATGGAGTGAGAGCTTCGAGGGAATGCACAGCCGAGCCTGAGAACAAGCCTTATCTGCCCATAAGCCTAACTCAATCTGGCGTGATTGGCGGATGGGGCGAACGGGGGGGGGGGTGATAAACCTCCTTCTTTAAACATTGACTTAGGTGGCTGCGATAAGCCGCCCAGCTTCAAAGCGAAGATGCACGTGGGGAGCATCGTGGTTTTAAATAACATGTGATAGTGGTTGAAATTAACGCGGCCTCAACCCGTTCTATCACATTTCATTTTTTATAAGGCAGTCTCATATTGTTTAACACGTCTCTGATGTATTCCTATCGAAATATCCATTAGAACTTTATTTACAGTCCCTCACCGAGCCTACCTACCTTGATCAGGTTCAACCTGAAGTAAAATGAGTTTACCCTGTTATTCCAGGTTGAAAACACAAAGAGAATCGTAAACGAATAAAGTTCTTCCATACAAAACTTTCTCCGCTTCTACGCTCAAAAGGATGCCAGTAAACGGTATATTACTAGGCTTTTCATTATGGCTTCTCGTCAGTTGATCTAATATATTTGTCTCTTGAGTAGATCGGTTCATGAAGTCGTCTAGTTAATCGACCAAATCTTCGCTTTGGTTTCTCTTCGCGAATTTCCCCATTTGGCCAGGATTCGAAACTCTAATAAACGACAGGTTCGCATAACTAAATATTTATGCTTATAGTAAACCCTAAAATTAAACCAATTGAAACAGAAGAGTTAGTATCATGACTTTTAAAGGTAGCACCATATCCCAAATCGATGTGGTCCTTGTCATAAACCAGTGAGTAGCCAGCTGTCATCGTATATATGAGCGACCAGTAGCGGGATAACCTATCAAACAACAACTTAAAGTGAGGCAAGAAAAACATTAATAACCAGCTACAACACTATTAATTACTAATGAAAAGATAAACTGAGGAACTAGTCCTTAGCGACCCGTCCCAGGTTTATCAGACCACCTTGTAGCCGCGACCGAACAGAACGAATCAATGAATAAATAGCAAACTGGATCCTGTTGTTCTTGCGTCTTGAACCCCATTGGATTAGATTAACACTAGATAAAAAGACATTCTGTTGTTAAAATGTGGTCAAACCAATATATTCATTGTACCCGTTGATGATGACGTACCAGACCTAATTAATTATCTCATGGTTGTGATGAGCTGCCAACCATATTGCTTAAGGCTTCAATGATATTTCAGTATCCTTGCTCAACAACCACATTTTCTTTTGAGTGGTAGGCGAAGATTTGAACCTTGGGGCGGCATGATTTGTAATTACTCGGTCTATGAACGCCTTTGCAACTGTTGCTGCTGTTTGGTGAGGGGTTGGGATAACTTCGTCGTACCAAGAAAGATGGTTCGTCAAAACGAGATTGTAAAAACTCCTTCAGAAGGTTTTGAAGAAGAGCCCAAGAATGTCTGAACATCGTCGCGAACATGCGGGATAGCGCTACATGTATGCACGCTGTGGAACATTGCCCCTTTGAAATGAACAGGAATCACATTTCTGATCGTAATGTTCAATTCCTGTAGTATTTTCTGGAAATGATTTTACTCTAATGCAAACTTAAGAGTCCTTTCAGGACAAATATGACCTATAAGAGGGGATCAGGAGTGCAACCAATTTCAATGAGAATTACACCCTCGGGAAGCTCAGAAAAAAATCATGTTCATTTTACTGCTGGTGTATTAAAATTTGCTCTCTTGAGTATTGACTCGTTGAATACCGCTATGATCCTTTAGACATCAGTTGCTGGTGGTATATGTGTGTGTCCATCAGGAATCACATTCGTCTTTCTGGATTTCTATAGGATTTGCAAATTAAAATCGTAAGTGAGTAATGCCCATCGGCACAATTTGGCTGTCCAAAGATTATCTATCAAATAAAAGTCAAGGGTTCTACGAAAGCATCTATAGTTCCTTCTAAGTAGACCTCAATGTCTTTTTCCTGCAATACACTTGCCGTAAGCTAGAGGATAAAGGGCAGGAGCTGAGAACCCTAGTTTCATACCGTTCTCCCACTCAAGTATTTCGCTGAGATACCATGTTGAGTGTGTCCATCTTCCCTACCACCACAGTTTTTCTGAGTTTGACAAACCCATAACCAGAGCGATTGGCCGTCAGATGATAGCAATCCATCTCTACTTGGATTTAGGATATTCTCAAAATTCTCTAAGCAATCCACCCTCAACCTACTTCGATCAAGCAAAGTACTATCGCATCGTAAGGTAGTTGTCGATTCCCTTTACTTCTTCTTGGAGCCCCTGAAAGTAGACACCCCTTTTAGAAGGAGTACACGGTCAATATCAGTGACTGGAAGCTTGCAGAACTGGTCAAAAAGTTAGAAAGTGGTTTACTTATTTTGCAATAATTTATATATTACTGTCCAAGAACCGCTCTGTTTTTTGCATTGGCGCTTGACTATCCCCTTCAGATAGACACTCCAAATGTGGGCGGGGTGGGTGGTCGGTTAACGAAGTCTAAAGTATAGATTACTCCCCCATTCAATTATATCTTGCTGGGCCATTACCATCTGTGTAGTGAGTTGCACTTTGATTGAGCACGGTGACTCGATTTCGTGGAAATAAATGAGTTTTATTATTTAGTAGAGGAATTTATGTCGGTCGAGGATGCTGGTGAATTCTTACTCCTCCAGCCCCACCTCCTATAACTAACAGTTTGGCTTCTATTCAACAATTACCTGGCCGTTTTGCACGTCGTCAACTTCCCGGGTGACAAGCTGAGTGTGAAACAGCGTTTTGGGGGAAGCAATATGTCTATATGCGCTGTCCGAACGATTTTATCCTATGTGAATTTCGACGAGCGAAGATAAGATTCCGCGTTCTTTCAACGCACGACCGCCGGTCTCCATTGCAATCACAGGTATCTTAACATAATGCGTGGTCCCCTTCTTGCAGATTTACCAAAACGTGTCAAAAGAATTTGGGTTAGTCTCTCAGATGACTCGCTCCCGTCCTCCAGGAAAACGGTACAACCATCTCTAACCAAACATCCCGGGTCGGATTCTTTCGCGACAACTTATCCACCTCTCTAGCCAAGATAGTGCTGCATACGTCAGTATTCCAAAAACGTCGCCAGTTAACTGATGGCAACCGAATTGGCCACCTTCAGAAGCGGTACACAATTCATTTCCCTTACTTCGTTGAGCGATTTGGGTTAATGTCTTGTTTCGTTTGCAATTTGCTCAACTGATCCCGGCGATATCCAATACTTGATGATTTGACTCTTAGGTGAGTGTGAGGTAGAATTTCCGTTAGCTATGTTAAATGAAATTGGTCCAAAGGTATCTTTATAATTTTCTATAAAATGGCTAGCATGATTAGCTTTTCTCATGCCTGGAAAAAACCACTGCCCTTTGCTGGTTAACATCCAATTTATACAATCTCTCGCGTATGTATGTTGATGGAGCAAATGGTAAATATTAGCTAAGCTTATTTCCTGTGCAGCATATGCCATCTGTCTCTTGCGCAGTGCGGCTTCCGTAAGTTCCACTCAAAGTTGGATGCCCTTCTCTTGTTAAAGAGTGCTAATGGCCAGGCTTTCCATACAAGTAACATTTTAGTAGGATTCTTTTTTATTCATGAAGGCATATGATACTAGGTGCGTGTTGGAATAAGGGGAATATTTCGCCACGAGGAACGAGGAGCCACAATAGATTGAAGAATTCCAAGTCTGATCGTGGGAGAATTCATCGTCTTCGGGCGATAAAGCACACGCTTGGACACCGAGAGTGAGGAGAAATTGCCGTGTCCCCCCATCCCCCCTTGAGCGATATCAAACCCCCCGATTGGTGTCGCCCTTCCCACGGCTATCTCTGATAAGGAGAAATCCTTCCGGGACCTGAGGCAAAGCACTTCCGGTTAGACCACATATAAACCCAGTCTCCAGCCGTGCCAAATTCAGTATAGGCTCGCCGCGTAGTACAAGACACTTCACCCTCTCGACTCGACTCCGTTCCGTTCACTCGCGAGAACTAGAAAGAACTACAAGGAAAATAAGTACCCTAGAAGACCTTACGGTCCATACAAGGAGGGTACTTTTGGCGCAATCTTCGAAAGTGTCCGTTGGCAACCTCGAAGATCACTCGCGAGGATCTTAACGGCGAATTCGCAAGACTTTATCTAGTCTTAACTTGAACTGGTCAACAGATTCACTGTTGACAACTTCCGTCGGAAGTGCGTTCCAACTACCGCAGATACTGTAAGTGAAGAATTTCCCACACAGATCACGGTGGTATCGCTTCAGTTCAAGTTTGAAGCTGTGATTGCGCGTTCTGCTCTCACTGAGTGTGAAGATATCCCGGTAGTCAACATTGTCGAACCCTCGAAGTATTTTGAAACTTCGATGAGCTGACCACGCAGTCTACGGGTTTCCAGCGAGAACATATCTAATTCCCTTAATCTATCTTCATAACTTTTATGTCTGATAGAGGGAATCAGTTTGGTTGCCCTGGCTTGCACGCGTTCCAACCTTGCGATATCCTTTCTAAACGAAGGACTCCAAAATTGTACGGCATACTCCAGGTGCGGCCGAACGAGGGAGTTGTACAGACAAAGTACTATCTCCTTGTTACGGTATCCAAACTGGCGCTTTATGTAGCCTAACATCCTTTGGGCTTTCTTCTCTGCCTCGATGCACTGTTTCGAGAACTTGAGGTCGCTAGTGATAGTTACACCCAAGTCCTTCTCAGTGTCACTCGATTCAAGAGCAGTGCCCTTAAGGATATACTGAGATTGGGGGTTTCTGCGGCCGATATGCATCACTTTGCATTTGTTCACGTTAAAAGGCATTTGCCACGTGTCCGACCACTCCCCAATCTTCCCAAGATCTTCCTGCAGGCGGGCAGTATTTCCATCCTTTGCAACGTTCATACCAAGCTTGGTATCGTCGGCAAATTTGGAAATCTTGGCAACCATGTCACCGTCCATGTCGTTGACGGTAAGAAGGAAAGCAAAAGCACCCCGCCCCCTCGGTTTGTCTACGATCTCGTTTCGGTGCGAATACTCCCTCAGATGTCATTCTCGAGGTTAAACTTACGATTGTAATCCAACGTGTAATCACCGATTATACCCGTCCCCGAATTCCTTAACTCCATAACTGTCATCGCGAGTATCTATGTTATTTGTGCGATAAATCTTATTTATATGTATATTGCATTTGTGTGTTTAAATAGTAAAGATAATTTTGTTGTTCACCTTTCTCTACCCAGAACCAGTAGGCGACCATAAGTAAACCTAACGGCCAACTGCACTTTCTTTATTGAATTAATTTGCACGCATTCGTTAAAGAATCTACCTTCTCCCCTTCTCGCCTGGTGATTAGCCTCCAGTTAAGACGTCGGATCTGACCTTGCTTTCCTCTCCTTATAATAAGGTGATTTTTGCCAGGCTCAAGTATTGTGTGTTCCCCGATCTCACTTACACCTCATTTTAAAGACCGCCCATGCTAGCCTATTTGCCGGTCACTTTGGTCACACTAAGACCGCTCAGAGGATTTTTAAATATTTTATTGGCCCGGTGCGACAGATGAAGTTCAAACTACGGTCCATCTTGCGACAACTGTCAAAAGACGGCCACCAAAGGACGCGTTAAGCACGCGCCTATACAGAAGGGGCCCATTATAACATTACTCTTCTCCCAAGTGGCAATCGGCCCGATTCCCCTTTTCCGTCTAGCGAGGGCCACCGTTTTGTTCTTATCCTCGTTGATTTTGCCACTCGGTTCCCCGAGACTGTCCCGCTCAAAAAGATAGACAGCATCTCCTGTGCTGAGGCCCTTGTTGCTATCTTTTCGCAAGGTAGTTTGCCCAAGGAGGTATTGTCAGATCGGGGCCGACAATTAACATCCGAATTAATGGAATATGTCGGCAAAATCTTAATGGTAAAAACATTGTTTACCACCCCTCACAAACCCGCGGGAAACGGGATTCGCGAGAGGCTAAATGGTACTATCAAATCAATCCTAAAGAATTTGTATGCAGAGCAGCCCCATGAGTGGCATCGTTATTTGCTTGTGGCTCTGTTCGCTTTTAAGGAAATCCCTCATCCCTCCTTAGGATTTGCCCCGTTTGAGCTTCTGTACAGCAGGAATGTTCGAGGCCCCATGAGCATTCTGAAAGAACTTTTTACCAACCAGGATTTGGACCAAGAAATACAATCCTCGTATGCCTACCTTCTATACCTTCGGCAAAGGTTGGAAAAGTGCGCGGAGATTGCATATTAAAACGCTGATACAAACCTGGACAAGTATAAGTCCTATTTTGACTGCAAGTATAAGGAACGGAAGCGCAAGCTCTGAGAGTTTTTCTTATCATTGCTCTCCACCGATAATCCTAATCCTAATCTCGACAGGAAAAAATCTGTTTCACGTTAATTGTCACTTTGCCATTGACACTATAAACTATCTTGGATTCCACGTCGGAAGGAATCAATTGGCACTCCAGAAGGACAAAATCCGTGCCATTGTGGACATGCCACTGCCCACCTTGAAGAAGCAGCTAAGGTCGTTATTAGGCTCGGCTTCTTTCTACCGTAGGTTCGTTCAGAATTTTTCCTCCCTCTCTTCCCCCTTTTGCGACCTGCTGAAAAGAAGTTCCCTGAGCTCCTTGTCTGGACCCCGCCGTCCGTCGACTTTTTTAATCATCTTAAAGTAAAACTGGCTTCAGCCCCTCTTCTCCGACTACCCAACCCACAAAAGAATTTCGGGATAAGAAATGACGCTAGTAATGTAGGACTAGGATGCGTCCTCATACAGTATGGTGATAACGACGAGAGTTTTCCTACTGCGTACGCGAGTAGAAAGTTGCTTCCACGAGAGGGAAATTATGCCGTTATAGATCTTGAAGCCCTCGCCATAATTTGGAGCATATTCAAGTTTAAAATGGTTCTTATGGCTAAAGAGTTGTCATTGAAACGGACTAAAAACCGCTCTCCTACTTGCGGAACATAAAAGGGAATAATGGAAGGCTTATGCGATGGAGTCTGTTCCTACACGAGTTCCAGTTTAAGATTATACACATCAATAGTTCTTAAAATTGTATGGCGGATAGACTGAGTAGGAACCCTCTCGACTCTTCTCCGAGCTAATTAAGTAGCCATTGTCTTGTATTTTATGATTGATTTTTTCGTGTATGTTCTGTATTTATTTATTTTTGTAATCCTATTTGCTCGGAAATTAGAATTTATGTACCCCTTCGCTTTGCCTGATTCTTGTAATTTACTTTTGTAATATATATTTCATTTTCTTTTATCTACTCTTGTCTTGGTTGTAAATAGCCCCGTATCGCTATTATTTTGAGGTGCTAGAGCCTCCACTTAAAATTCATTTAACCCATTGTGATCATTGTAAAAAAATACAATGTCTTTTGTTTGATATCATTTATTGTGTGTTTGTTTTGTATAATTATTGAAATGGATACACTAATTTTAATTTAGACTGGAGTTCGATTCATTCTCAAGAACTCTACCATTATTTGATCCCCCTTTCTTTTCTCTTAAGTCGAAAGTTTTGAGATATGTCAAACTCCCTTCGTTATCTTCCCTGAAGTTCCATGTTGCGAAGGGAGGAGATGTTGGAATAAGGGAATATTTCGCCACGAGAACCCAGGAGCCCAGTTAAGTTAAAGAATGTTAAATCTGATCGTGGGAAAATTCATCTACTTCCGGCGATAAAGCAGACGCTTGGAGCATCGAGAGCGATGAGAAGTTGCCGCGTCCCCCCTCGAGCGATATCAAAAATCCCGCTTGGAGTCGTCCGTCCCACGGCTGTTTCTGATAAGGAGAAACACTTCCGGTGCCTGAGGCAAAGCGCTTCTGGTTGGGCCACATATAAACCTGGTCTCCAGCCGTTCCAAATTCAGTATAGGCTCGCCGCGTAGTACGAGACACTTCATCTTCTCGACTCGATTCCGTTGCGTTCACTCGCGAGTACGAAAGCAAGAAGCCCGCCCCGAAGGAAGTTAGCCCCAGTCCATCGGTTATTCTTCGGTTTGTCTACGATCTCGTTTCGGTGCGAATACTCCCCCAGACGTCATTCTCGAGGTTAAACTTACGATTGTAATCCACCTGTGCAATCCCCGATCCCCTCGTCGACTTCCAAGGCCTCAAAGCCTAAAACGAAGCCTACTACATCTTGTGGGCTCTCGTGAGTCAATTCGTCTCCCGAATTCCTTAACTCCATAACTGTCATCGCGAATATCTATGTCATTTGTGCGATAAATCTTATTAATATGTATATTGTATTTGTGTGTAAATAGTAAAGATATTTTGGTTTTTCACCTTTCTCTACCCAGAACCAGTAGGCGACCCATAAGTAAACCTAACGGCCAACTGCACTTTCTTTATTGAATTAATTTGCACGCATTCGTTTAAGAATCTACCTTCTCCCCTCCTCGTTTGGTGATTAGCCTTCAGCTAAGGTCCAGGATCTGATCTGTCTGAGTTCGTACGAGATTATCGATTCCAACCTTGGGTGATGGTGGCCCTTTTTGAGACCGTAGGTCAACATGGAGATGTCTCGCAGATATATATTCATAGCACCACTCACTTAGCCATGAGCATTAATAATATGACCGTAGTGTTGACATTTGATGTTCTCTACACGCTCTCCCTAGACGACTTTTGCGTTCTTTTTGGCGTTGCTCAGTTTCCTACCCTGTAGCGTCGACATTAGCTGGTTCTGAACCGAGTTTCTCTTTAGGCCGAAACGAGGGGTTTTGGACGGGTTTCGCCGCTCTCATCGGCATAACTTCGACCCGATCATGATCCTAAATGGGACACGCCTGGTTGTGGTGGATTTGAACCGATTATTTTGTCTAGTATTCGAACTACACCTCAACTGGGAGGCTCATATTCTGAGACTTAGAGTGTCTTGTACCTGCGCTATTAACATTATTCGCTCTGTAATGTTCAGAAAGTAGGGAGATGAAACGGTTCCACTTCTGCTTTTCTACCGCACATTTGTTGGGTCAGAGCTCGAATATAGATGCCATATTTAATTTTCCACACCCGAGTGTCAATTGCAGAAGATAAATTTAATCCCGCACACCGGTCTCAGCGTGGCGACTCGTGCCTCCATCACATCCACTATTGTGATGCTCCTTTTTGATGCAGAAGAGTTGCCACGCTCTTTTGGCCGTACACAGTGCACTAGTCCTTGTATGAGAGGATTTAGCGTCTGCACCAGTCGTCAACAGCTCTTATTTTATCTGCGGTAAATCTCGAAGGTGCATATGCCCATGAGAGAGGCCAATTTTGCCCTAAACCTTTCAGTTTCAAGCCGAGGAAACTCATCGAAAGTTGGGGTAACTTTCGTGCAGTTGATCCTGGTAGTTATTTCCAAGATGCCTTTATAACATCATGAGTCTTGGGGTCATAGTTTGGTAGGAGTTCTGTTTGTAACTCATGATACAGTTTCATTGTTAAACTGAAGCCTTTCAACCCACATGTTAGCCATGAGCAGAATGAGGGGATTAAAATACGTAAAAGACCCCGCCCCACCCCACCACTCACATCATTCTATTTTTATTGTCTCTTCAGAAGTATTGGAGAATAAATTATACATCGCAACATTTGGAGCACAACATATATAAGTACATTGTGTGAACTTCGACAAAACAAAATCTCCTTAGAAAAATTTCAATCATGGTTAATGTTAGGACAAAGAGCGACCAAATTTAGCGAAGAGAAGTAAACGAAAGTGAGTGATAAAATCAGGAAAAAGAAATACAGGAAACTTAGGAGATCTTGACAAATATAACAAAAGAAGCCCCTTTTCAATTACACTACCAGATAAGTTAATGAATTTGAGGATAAATCGGTGTTATTCTTTCCAGAACTGCCCCAACAAAACGAGGTTCGAACGAATAACCTTCGACGATAAGGAAATTGAAGGTCAGGATAGCAAAAGACATCTAGATAACAGACGATAAAGGAGGCGCAAGATACAAAATTATTTTTATAAAATAAACTGAAATTAAAACGGAGTTTATGAAACGTCTCATAGAAAAGCGTAGAAGATAGAATAAAATATAGTAAAAATAGTACTGAAAAAGAATAAATTGGATTAAAGTCCCTCATTAAAATCACCAGCAAAGGAAGGAATTGACATAAATATACGAGTAAAGTATTAAAATAAGAAAGCTAAAACAAGCTTGGCTTGTTGAAGGGGTGGACCAGTTAGAGGAATTAAAGATATGTCGATTATACATAATCCAGGTAGCGAAAAACGGAGACTACTAGGGTCTCTTGAGACCAAAGGGCGCCCTGCTTAGTGAACCTACCTCTTCATTCAAGGCCGAACCTACTTTAAATCAAAAAGATAAAAATCACAAATTATTATTGAAGACTTAGAGCAATTTTATACAATATTTTGACCACGAGGAAAATATCCTGTGAGGAAGATTAGATATGAATTCACATGATAAAGTTGTAAGAAATCCTTGCTGAACCCTCTTTCACTTTGTCTACAAATTGTCACAAAAGAAAATGTTCAAACGATAGCTGTGACACGGTCCGCACAAAAGTCTGTGTAAATGGTTGGGAAGAAAGAGATAATGCCAAAAGCTAGGGAAAGCAATAATTGGACTAGTATAATAGAGTCTTCCTGCAACATTACAGCTCTTAACAGAGAGTTCCGGGAAGAGGCTTGTGCAAAAGCCACAAGTGCTTAAAACGTTTGAACCTCTCTTTTTGTGAGTATTTGTAGATAGGAAAATGCACCTCAAAGCCTCAATGACATTGAAAAGAGTCTAAATAAACTGAATCCGTCCTCTATCAGTCCTCTTTCATGGACTCCAGAAAATGCTCGTTAGTGTAGCATAAAATGTACTTTAAAGATCAATTATACCACCACAACAATCCCCAATAACTCAATATTAGTGAAGGGGATTAAACCTCAGTTTCTTTGGTAGAGTTCTTCTTGGAGACCGGTTTCAAAGACGCAACTTCATGCTCCGTCATGAGTAATGCCAAAAAGAGGTCTTGTTAGACACTCATCTAAATACAGTCAATATCTTTCTTAGAGAATTTTGCCCTTCTATACCTTTATAGATCTTAGCTATATCATTCTCTTGGATGCAGTGAGAGAATAAAGGTCAAAGTATTCATCTTTACAGAAAAGATTATTCCAAATAACGTAAAGGAAATGAAAGACAGAAATGGCAACCAAATATCCAATAGATTCGATCTCAAACTGAAAATATTTATTACCCATTTTTAAAAAAGAAAAATATAATAAAATTATATAAAGTTAAGATGTAATTTTATGAAGATTATTAAAAAACGGTCTTTATAATAACATATTTATTCTTTATGTTGTCAATCTGGCGACTGCCTCCAATGTCAGAAGTCGCTGAGATTAATTTAGCCTATTATTAAATGGCTACATAAAAACAAAACACAAAAAATAACAAAACAATTCACCTACGAGACAAAAACAAACAAACGAAAAATAAACCAAAGTCACAAACAACAAAGAAGAAGAAGGAGGCATGATCCAGATCATGCACGCAATAGTAAGAGTCAAATAAAAAGGAAGAGGCCAACATCCTCCAAAAAGTCCACAAGTCAATGTACCTGAACCCGTCCTGAGTACAAGGGACAAGCGGTAGCGGACCCGCTCGTCCCGGTACCGGGATGAACGGAGATCGCCCTGACTGGGACATTCAACAAGAATGTGCCGAACAGTCTGGGGGACAACGCAGTCTTCACAGTATGGCGCAGGTGAGCGCTCCATCAAATGACGGTGCGGCCCGCGAGTGTGTCCGATTCGGAGACGACAGAAAGCGACCTGAAGCCGTCGTAGCATTGGAGGGTAGGTCCATGAGAACAGGTGCGTCGCAATGGCGCTGAACATTAAGTTCCCCTCGACCGTCTCCTATCTTCTATTAAACATTGCAAATGGGTTTGTTTTCGGGGCTTAGGTTATGGAACAGATGAAAATAAACTGGATCCCTAAGAAGGGCTTCGCAGTGAAGAGAAAACTCCTTTTAAAAGGGGTTTCTTGTAAGTAGAGAGTAGTGTGCAGTGGATTAAAATACTCTAAACCAATAAGAAAATTAAGTAAATATGTAGACGAGCGGCCCGGCCGATAAGATGTACTATTTCGTCCGTGTTCCAAAATGTTTCACGTTTTTGGAGTACATTTATAGGGGATGGCTCGTGTGTGTGTGGGGGGGGGTTAAACACGATGCGTGGACCGCACTACGATGATCCTGAGTTTCATTAAATTGGGGGGGTCTGGGGGGCACAGCCCCCCAGTATATAATCCTAATTTGTATAATGTTCTGACGTTTACAGAGGTTAATGCTTTAACTACATCATGTCAGCGCCTTTAATCGTTTTGCGAATTATAATAGGAGTTGTGGGTAGGGTATGACGTCAGAAATGACACGGGTGAACGATAATATTTACACAAAAATATTTTTTTTCCGGCCGGGCCGCTCGTCTACATGTTTACCGAATATTAAATATATAAAGTTTGTGTGAGAGTTATGAGAGAAAACTGACATAGCCAGAGAGAATTGCTATCAGTGACATACTAACACTTTTTATTAATTTTACACTATTCCTTTTATTTTGTTTTTCCTTTTTACTTCATTAATCTTTTGGTAACACTTCAGATTCGGGGCGCACGATAGGTGGCGTTGTTAGTCGGCTACAATTTTGGTCTATAGCATATCTCTTATGACGTCAGACGGTAGCGTCAGATGTGAACAATATCGGCGTAATATTTTTTTGTATATGAGTATATACTGGGGGGCTGCGCCCCCCAGACCCCCCCCCCAATTGATTGAAACTCAGGATCATCGCAGGGTGGTCCCCCTGCAGTGATATCTCCCCCACGAGCAGTCCCTTTGAATTTACTGGGGGTTTTTTCTCGCCAACAGCTTTTTACTGGCAGAAGAACCTAACCTAATAACAAACAATTCTTACTTTTATAGGTTTCTTGATTAGTTTATGCGCCTCTAAATAATCGCAATCATACAAAGTAAATCCGAATTCGAATAACAAAGAAGCACATGGAGAGCACGAAAACACAATAACGAAAGAAAAACATTTGCTAAGCGGGTCCTATTTATAACCTACCATGTTGCCAGTAAGAAGTTGTTATCGTTCGCAGTAAACAAAAAATACGAAAACAAAACAAAAACAATAAAAGACATCAAGAAACCTTACCTAACTTAGAAAAAAAAACTATAAACGAGCAGAGCGCAGATATTTAGTAAATAATAAACTAAAAGTTACAAATCCCCAAAAGAACAAAAAAATATAACGCAGTGATTGTCACATCTGACGCTACCGTCTGACGTCATAAAGATATGCTGTAGCCCAAAATTGTAGCCGACTAACAGCGCCATCTACCGTGCGCCTCGAATCTGAAGTATTACCAATCTTTTAACTATTTATATATTTTATATACAGTGTAAATGTGTTGTCGCAGGTTAAAGTAGAATAAAAATGTCCTATGAACGTAAATTGAACTATATTTCTGAAAATAAATGTCTCTCCGCCAAAAGATTTCTTTTTGTTTAAGAATGGAAGAAAACATGACATTTTAAAGGATAACATTTTAAAAATGAAAGTGTAATTACCAGGAAATTACCTACATTAATACAGTCCTACCCAGCAAATGAGAGATGGTATTTAGCTATTCAGGTCTTATGCTTTTTTTCCGCATAGTATTTGCCAATAATTGAACACATGAAAAAAGGGTTTTGTATTTGTGCACCGAGCCCCTTGACACCTTCCAGAGCTTTTAACATAAAAAAAGAGCAGAACAACACCTCTTTTCACTCTCCTTAGGTTTATGGGGTAAGCAGTGTACCTTTGTTGTGATTTTCCTGTTACGTGAGGCTGTAGGTGGAGAAATTCACCTATTTATAGGGGTGTCGTCAGGTTTAAAGGTGGTTTATCTATTAGGGAAGTGGAGATAAAAGTTACCCGGTAGTCACAATGGCGAGTATATTGAAGAGTCCTCGTTGCTATTGCGCACGACAGGTGGTGAGGTCTTTTGGCAACTGGGCTTAATTTATAGCCCCGTCGAATTGTTTCTTACTCCTTAATAATTCTTCACGAGGGTTATGAATCAGGCTGGCCTTACCGAAGGTTACCCAGTAATCGGGGTAAAGGACTTCGAAAAAGTCGTATCAAAAATATAATTTTATTCTTACACTGGCCTATTAAAAGGGCAGGTGACACGTCACGAGTACTTTGCCGTCAATAAGTAGGCTTTCTATTCTACGCGAAGTATTGGATTCAAAGTCGACAGAACTTAGGCGAATTAAATGGATTCCGTAACGTTACCAAAGGAGTAAACGGTGTTATCGAATAATCATTCTCTTTCTCTGATTGTCTTTCGGACTTGTCGAAATAATAAATGTCTGGCTATATGTGTGTTCGTTTCCTAAGCGCCGTGACCTAGACTTGTCCGTGGGAGCGAGCCCCAGTGGTCTGGTTCGTTAATTTCCACCCCTAGGGCAGAGCTCCTGTGTGTGTATTATATATCTACATATTTTTAATAGTTTTATCTTTATTGGAGGAATCGCTTGTTACAGATGTTAAAATTTCACTTGGTCAAAGTCTGTATTTGCTCAGTTGCTTTATAGCCTCCCGTTTTCTGATAAATCTTTCACAGGACGCGAATGTTTGTTTATGTGTGACCTCATATGGACTCAGGTGTCCGACCTGATATCTGCTTTCCGCGTTCATATTTTGTGTGTTATCGCGCGCGACTCTACCGACCGCTTGCCTCATCTCAATTTATACAAATTAACATGTATTTCCATTTCTTTATTCTCTTTACAAATTAATTTATACAAATTAACATAGATATTTTCATCTCCTTATTCTCACATTAGACATTGCAGTAATCGGATTATGTAATAGGTAGGATACTGGCACCAAATTGCAGGATTGAATAGGCCCAGCGAAAACCTCCACAAAATGGACGCGCGGTGATCTTATTAAATCCTAGCATACTCCACTCATTTAAAATAAATGTCTAAAATTGGAATAAGAAATTAAGAATGTATAGATTAATTTGCATCTATGAATTTGAATACAAAAATAAGGAATGTAATATATTTGTTAATATATATATATATATATATATATATATATATATATATATATATATATATATATATATATGAGGAATTAAACCACATTCTCCGAAGACAATTTAATTCAGAACAGTTTCGGTGTATCTCACACCCTTTTTCAACTGACACTGGATAGAAAATATAAGAAAAGTGCTTACAAACATAATACACGGTCAGGCCATGATTTTGATACCTTTTTTAATAATTTGAATAATTTGCATGTCTCCATCAAATTTAAATATGAATGGGAATATGATAATAGATTACCCTTTTTAGATGTCCTCATTAATAAAGATCACCATGAATTAAAACTTGACGTTTATAGGAAACCAACCCACTCGAATGCCTATATACATTATTCTTCGTTTCACGATAATACTGTTAAAAAATCGGTAATTTCTAACCTTTTCCTTAGAGCATACAAAATATGTCATCCTTCCTATTTAGATGAAAAAATTGTCATTATCAGGACCATTTTTTCTAATTTGTATTACCCCGATTGGTTCATATCGTCTGCCCCTTTTGCAGCTAGGAAAACATTCTATGGTAATAAGCCTTCCCGCACTAATGACTTCAACAAATGTATAACATTGCCATTTAATAATAAATTAAATAGTTTAAAGGACATATTTGGAAAAGCGGGTATTAATCTAGCCTTTAAATATAATAATTCCTTGAACCAATTGATGATTGCCAGGAAACCCAAAGAACATCATAACATAACAGTATATGCAATACCATGCAATGATTGCCATAAAGTTTATATAGGGGAAACGGGGAGAAATCTAGACAAGAGATTGTATGAACACAAAAGAGATATTAGAGTGGGCAGCGAAAGCAGTGGAATATTTTGTCATGTTAGAGACTCGAATCATTTGATCGATTTCAATGGAAGTAAAATGGTATTTAAATCGGCTAACTATGTTAAGAGAAGAATCGTAGAATCGAGCTTGATATCGTCAGTTCCTAATTTAAATCTATCTGAGGGTCAATTTTCTTTTAATCCTGTAATACGAAAGCAAATAAACAAAATAGTAAAATGTCAGCCCTTCAATATGTTTAGGCCTGACCCCCCCCCCCCCCTGATTAGCCACAAGTAGGGGATTGGGGAAAAAAGAGGGGATCTTTCACGACCTGACCGTGTGTTATGTTTGTAAGCACTTTCCTTATATTTTCTATCCAGTGTCAGTTGAAAAAGGATGTGAGATACACCAAAACTGTTCTGAATTAAATTGTCTTCGGAGAATGTGGTTTAATTCCTCATCTTTTCTTGCGATATTGCATTAATTTTCATCATATATATATATATATATATATATATAGAAGGCAAGCGACCGTTAGAAGTGAGCCCGGGACAACTAATGTACGAAGGCGCGAAAGGTCGAAATGACCTGTGTCAATAAGACAAACGCGTAAACAAACATTTCACGTTCACGTCTCGGAATATATTTATCGAAAGACAGAGGTCTACGAAACACCTGAGTAAACATACCCGGTAGCCAAAAGAAATTGTATCGCAGAGCTGTGACAAGCGCATCCTGTTATATTGATAAACTTGGGATATGCAATTTTTTGACTTACACAGCTTTCATTAGCTCCGCCTTTGGGGTGGAGAATGATGAGTCTAGGCCACGCCCTCTAGGAAATAAGCAAATATATATAGTCAGAGCAGCTGAGTTATCATGATTATTGTTTTGTCAAGATTACTAGATTACAGTAGTTAAGATTATCTCGTTACATTTTAAGCTCACCAAGTTTTGTCGCTTCCAAATTTAATACTTCGGGTTGAATATATATATAGACTGTTACTCGCTCGCAAAGTAACTTCGTGACGTGACGCTTTCCCCGTTATAGGCCAATATTAGAATAAAGTATATTTTTCAACGTCCTTCTTTACCTCTATTACCCTGAAACCTTCGGTAATCCCAGCCAAAATAAGATCACAGTGAAGAATTCATCTTTGGAATCAGATACTTAATTCCCCTTCACCATATACTGGTCCACCCTATAAACCGGTACCAAGGGATCCCGCTATAAATTGGTAATTCATCCTCAACCCACCTATAACATATTATTTCTGTATTTACATATAAGGCAATTTGTTAGGCTTTGATAAATCCACCGAGCGTGCTTTTGTCGAGTTTCTCGCTGGGCCTATTATATCCTGCAATTTGATGCCAGTAGCCTACCTATTATATAACACGTGCACCACAAGGGACTGACTCCAAAGGGTAAGGAGTTCTCTTCTTTCTTGATTGTAGGCTGGATAATAGTGATCCGAGATTTCCTCAGGGGTAATGAAATCTTGGAGCTGGATTCAGTATTCTTTATTCAAGGCTTCATCTTAAGGCACTTCACAATTTCGCTTCTATGTGAACGGCCCGCACACACACGGCGATATTTAACAGATTACAATGTGAATTCATTTTCTACATTCGGTATGAATTCAAATAATGTTACATTTATACACTCTACTTTATTTTACAATGTTTCACATTATTATTGAATCTCACAATTATTGGATTATTATAGATAAGCAATTTAATAAGATTTAATAATTTTCCTTTAACATATTTCTTTGATCGAATTGGGCTAAATTAGAGCGTTTCAAAACATAACAATAAGAGCTTTGGGGGTTTTAATTTATAGTAAATGGATTTGTTTTTAAATATAGATATCTTAATATTAACGGAAACAAAACATAGTCATTATATTTATTGGTTTTCTATAGATTAAAGTTATTTGGTGTTTGTTTTCAATGTTTAATTAGCGGACATGGCGGCATCTAGAGATCTCCATTCAATGGCTGCCAAATGCCACCATTTCTCTCCTTTTATCCTCAACCCACAATTTCACTTTTCAAACATCGATTAAATCCGATTTATATTAAACATATAGAAGAAATGGGATTGTAATTGTTACCTACAGTCTTTGGTAAATATGTAGACGAGCGGCCCGGCCGATAAGATGTACTATTTCGTCCGTGTTCCAAAATGTTTCACGTTTTTGAAGTACATTTAAGGGGACCGCTCGGGAGGGAAGGGGGTAAACACGATGCGTGGACCACACTGCGATGATCCTGAGTTTCATTAAATTGGGGGGTAGAATAATGTTCTGACGTTTACATATGTGAATGCTCTAACTACATCATGTCAGCGCCTTTAATCGTTTTGCGAATTTAGGGGTGGGGGTGGGGTCTGACGTCAGAAATGACTGATTTGAATTTTTATTTTGTTTTTCACTTAATAGCTTTTTATTATCCTCATTTGGAGTCATTTTTATCTGTCAATATATTTGTCCCCATTTTACTATTTTTATTACTTTTTTATACATTTAAATCTAATTAGCTAGATCGTTTAAAGGAACTACTTTTTCTTTTAGCTGTTTGGCTATAATACAGACGTTTATTACGCAGTTTCAAAATGGTATCGGTTTTCGAAGTGTGTCCGTCGTCTAGTTCCGAATTATTAACTCTAGTTTCTGATAGAGAAAAATTTGTAACCTTTTTGGACGTTCATAATTTAGTTAAAATTAAAATCGATCGCGAGGTTGCGTCCGGGCATTAGATATTACCCCTCATTTTTAATTTAGATGTTCTAAAACTAAACGTGACTATAATTTACTTAACATTAAAATCGATTGCGAGGTTTGTGCCTGGGCATTAGATATTACCCCTCATTTTTAATTTAGATGTTCTGAAACTAAACTTGACTTAAGTGAGCGCCACTTTTTTAAAAAAATCAGCCTTGAATTGCACGTCCCATTAAGTTAAGGTTAAACTATGGGGGGAGGGGGGCTATATTTATATTTTTTCTTTCTCTGACTGAAGTTGCCCCTTGAAACATTTGCCTTCCCTTTATCTGACTCTTGGTATTCTTGATGATTCCTACTTCTTTAAGTTGGCTGAGTTAGTTCTTGATCTTCGTAATTCCTTCTTGATGTATCTTCATAATAACTTGCATTTATATTGATGTGATGATTCCTTCTCTTGATGACGTGATGATTTCTTGAGAAGAGATGAGTTAGCCCTTGAAGTCATTTTCCTTGAGTTCCGTTTTCTTCTGGAGGCGATCCATTTATCTTGAGTTGTCCTTAAAGCGTTTTTCGTGGTCTCCGTTTTCTTCGAGGATTTTCTCCGTAAAAATTTTGGACTTGGGGATCGATCGCGGGTCTTTTGAATCCAGAGGCCAGCACTCTGCCGTCACGCTACGGCGAAGTCCGCTCTGACTTGGTAATTTAATGGGCTATTTATATTCTTGCTTTTTGGAAGGAAGTTTTTCTCATATACATCTTAGCACCCCTACACAGGTCCCTTTCTAGAACACGGAGCGAATTTGAGGATTGGGGAGAGACTAGTATTGGATTTCTTAATCGAGGATTACTAGTAGCTCTCCCTCCCCGACCTCCGAGTCTGCGGGATGAGTAGAGTTGATTCAGTGGGATTGAGGAGAGCGTCGCGAAGTCTCTTAATCAATGAGTAATATAGCATTTCCTTCACGGATCTCCTGAAGTTCCCTGCATCACATTTTCTTAATCTCTAGTAGGAGAGCAGGTGCAGTTGTAACGAAGATCAGAAGATTGTTCGACCTTTTTGAGGGTCACCAATTATGGGGGGGGAGGCTATATTTATATTTTTTCTTTCTCTGACTGAAGTTGCCCCTTGAAACATTTGCCTTCCCTTTATCTGACTCTTGGTATTCTTGATGATTCCTACTTCTTTAAGTTGGCTGAGTTAGTTCTTGATCTTCGTAATTCCTTCTTGATGTATCTTCATAATAACTTGCATTTATCTTGATGTGATGATTCCTTCTCTTGATGACGTGAGGATTTCTTGAGATGAGATGAGTTAGCCCTTGAAGTCATTTTCCTTGAGTTCCGTTTTCTTCTGGGGGCGATCCATTTATCTTGAGTTGTCCTTAAAGCGTTTTTCGTGGTCTCCGTTTTCTTCGAGGATTTTCTCCGTAAAAATTTTGGACTTGGGGATCGATCGTGGGTCTTTTGAATCCAGAGGCCAGCACTCTGCCGTCACGCTACGGCGAAGTCCGTTCTGACTTGGTAATTTAATGGGCTATTTATATTCTCGCTTTTTGGAAGGAAGTTTTTCTCTTATACATCTTCGCACCCCTACAAAACCAAAAACTTTGATTGATTGGTTTAGTTTCTGCCGAGATGTCGCTATTCACTATTGTTAACAAAATAGGCTTTCCTCATTCGCTATTTCAGAAGTATGCCCACTTCAATAAAGTAAGTAAACAGCGTTTTTCGTTTGGTTATTTTCGGGCATTTTGGTTAAAAAAAATGGCCTAAGTAAACAGCGTTTTCCGTTTGTTTACTTTCGGGCATTTTTTTATAACAAAAATGGCGGCAGCTATAATTCGATAAGGACTCAAACGCGCATGAATATTCCGATACGGGTGAACGATAATATTTACACAAAATTTTTTTTCGCCCGGGCCGCTCGTCTACATATTTACCCAGTCTTTTAAATAGATTTTATAATTACTGAACCAAAATTATTATATTCCAGTCTTTTGTTGCTTTTTAAGATGGGTTTAAAGTTTGTTAAATCAACGGAAAGAAAAATGACTTAGTAAATCTTAAACATATAAAAAGTTAATAAGGAAAATGACAATTTCTTTTAAATAGCCTAACTAATCTGTTTACTCTATAACGTTAGGATATATTTAAATTATAATGTTGCAGGGTTTTTACTATTATAGATATACCTAACTACTTTTTGAAGCCAACCATTGAAATTCAGGAGAAACAATGGTTCTTGGCTTCAGAGCTTTTGCTCCCAAGCAACTTTGCATGAGTTTCTCTTTAAGAGAGTTGGCAGTATCATTTTTGCTCTCGTTTGTAATTTGTAGGGTTTTTTAATTTGTTGTGTCGTTATCTCGGTTGAACACATACCACCAGCTTAGTAAAACAACCAAAAAATCCGTTAATTTGACCACTGTCCATTCGGACGTTTCCCAAAAGTTAAGTGATACAATTCGGGACAGGGTTCTTTTTAGAACTCACCCATTCGGATTCCCTTGAATCGAATGATATATGTTGGGGTTCAACGTGTGAACCCGTTATAGGTTTTCCTAAGACTTCAAAGTGCTCATTTTTTTAAGTGTCTTATTTCATCCTACGATGTGGTTCCTACACCACTACAGATTCATTACTCTCTTTAAGAATCTCTTTTGGTAATTTTGAATAAGACTAAGATGTTTAGGGCTACTAAATCACATCATACTTCTTCGTATCGTTGTAATAGTTAACTGTAATATTTTGATGGATAATACGATGTATCAGCACACATAAGGTCACGAAAAGTCAATATTTCAACCCAATTCTGCAACGCAAGAATCCTTGAACGCCGCCATCTTTAAGACTGCCCCAGTTACGCTCGCTCGTTTGGAGAGAGTGAATCAAGGGAGCTTCTTTATAAGGTTAATAATAATTAATTTCTAGTTACCAAGCCACAATGTAGAAGGTTAGGGCTAAGTTGGTTATTTAGATGTTTACTTCCGCTAATTCTACAGATTAACGGCAAAAAATCGTCAAAAGCGTTTTCTGTTTTCTTGACATTTTTCAACCGAAAACAAGGAAAAAAATCTTCGTCATTTCGAATTTGCGCTAAGCCCCTTCTTTTAAGGTTCCATGTCAAAGATGATCGGGTTGCCTCCTTTGACATTTTTGCTCACGAGTGCAAAGAAGCAGGTGTGAACGCAGCAGAGCGCACTGCGAGGAGGAGACTTTTCGACAAAGGCCTAAAGTCAATAGGAGCTGCAAAGAAGCATCATCAGACCAGGAAAAACCTTGTATATAGGCTCCACTTTTGTAAGAAATATAAAAAATGGAAAGTTCAAGACTGGGACAAAGTGATATACTCTGATGAAGCTCCATTCCGTTTGTTTGGGGCTTCTAGAAGATCCCTCGTTTGGAGGCGAAAAGGAAAGTGCTTTTACAAGTCATGTGTCGATGAAGCATCCTGACACTCTCCATGTTTGGGGCTGCTTCTCATCTATGGGAGTTGGGGCACAAACAATTTTACCCAAGAACATTGAAATGAACTCAAAATGATACCAAAACTAGCTTCATCAGCACCTTTTCCCAACAGTTTAGGACCAATTTGTGGATGGTAACTTTATTTTTCAGCATGATGGCGCACTTTGTTACAAATCAAAATCAATAACAAAGCTCTTGGATCAAAAAAACATGGATCTTTTACGACAATGGCCTCAGAATTTGTTAGATTCTAACCAATAGAGAATTTGTGGGCGATAATCAAACTGGCGGTTAATAAACAGAAGCTATTCAATTTTGAGCAGCTGTGGGTGCCTATTGAACAAAAATGGAGCAATAATAGTCAAGATATCATTAGAAATTAGGTTTCTAGCATGCCAAAACGAATTGAAGCAGTCCTGAAAAACAAGGAAGATCATTGTAAATATTGACTCCGCGCATCAATTTAATGTATTTATAAATAAAACGGGTCTGAGCTCAAAATAGGAAACAAACATACTAAAACAAAATGCAAACAATATGTGGTTAGATAAAGGCAATAGTAAGTATGGGGAAATCAATAACGCGAGGATAAAACAGACGACAGTTCGGTTACACAGCGTCAACAGCTACGTGGCATGTGGGCCGATGCTTTACCCCGCCCCCCTCCCCTTTGCCTCGCTAGCACAACAATCCTCGATATCCCTCGCCAGGAAACTTAGAATCGGCAGATTTCGTAGCCCGTTGGTATAAACAAAGGAGGGTGGTAGAGCTTTTCAAATAAAAATCTATGAACAGGCCCACTGTCCCCTCCTATTTTTTATGTTTAGTTTCGCCAAATAGACGAAATTTCATTCTCTCCGACGAAAACCATGAGACCATTAGGGCTAAGGGAGACCACTCTGAAAAGTGATGCCCCTAGGAGAGAGGCTTAAACATGGTCATTCACCCCCTCCCTTCCCCCAGGAGATAAGTGAGGTATATATACGTCGATCTGGAGAAAAGAAGGAATCGAGTTAGTGATAGTGAGAAGATGAAGACCGGCGTCAGTCCGGGCTTTAAAGTGGAACCGAGCGGGTGTTAAGAAGTTTTCATCCCGAGGCTGTTCCGTTTGTTCACATCGAAGAGTAGACCATCGGTATAGAGAATCACTCTCATACCCCTCTCGTCAGAGAAACCCCCTATCTCAGTTTTCAAATAAAACCATAGATATTCCTTACCATTGAGGAATACCCAAAGTGAAATCCCACTCGCGGGTTTACACCCATCTTACGTCATAAACCGACCTATCAGCGACGAGCTCATATGTTAAGATAAGGTAATGTTTTGTCTGTATGGCATATAAGTCGGCGGTTCTGTTTATTTCTTGTCTTACGGACGGTCTGGCTCTGAACGCTTAAGCTTGTCCACCAGTGAGAAATTGTAGAAAAGCAAAACTTTCCTTTACCTTTCTTATCCGCGAGAGCCGAGTCCACCGAAAGCAGCAATCCGGGATCCTAAAAAGATATTTTTTACTATTATCTCATCTGGCGACTGCCTTCTAGGGCATAAGTCGCCGTACTCAAGCTAGCCTGTATCTAGGCTATATTAAAAGCCAAATTGAAAAACGAAAAAAACAACAAAACAAAACAAAAAATACAAAAATACAAACAAAAAGCAAAAAAACAAACGAATTGAAAAAATATAGAACGAGCTCCATCGTCGGAGGAAGGCCCGCCCTCCCCCGCCGAAGAAGATCGCGATCCATATTTGAATATTAAATAACGGGGAGAAGGCCGGCCTCCACCAAAAAGTCTAAATGTCCACAGGTCGCTGTGCACGAACTCGTCCCGAGCACAAGGGACAGGCGGTAGCGACGCCGCCCATCTCGGTAGTGGGACAGGTAACGTCGCGAAAATCACCCAGACTGGGACATTCGACAAGAATTTGTCGAGCAGTCTGGGGGACGACGCAGTCGTTACAATAGGGCGCAGGCGAGCGCTCCATCAAATGGCGATGCGTCACATGAGTGTGCCCGATTCCTAGACGACAGAAAGCGACCTGAAGCCGTCGCGGCATTGGGGGATAGGTCCATGGGAACAGTCGCGGCGCAATGGCACGCAACTTTAAGTTTCCTTCGGCCGTCTCCCATCTTCTTTGCCAGGCAGCCCGAAGAGCTGCACGTATTCCTGTCATGTAGTCGGTGTGAGGAAGAGCGAAACGCTGGTGCGGTCGCAGAGTCCTCGCGGACTCTTTGGCGCCCTCATCGGCGCGCTCATTCCCCGCAATTCCTACATGTCCAGGAACCCAGCACAAGATAATCTCGACATCCGTCCGGCTTGTCAAAAGATCCTTAAAAGAGATATCATTTACTTTGGTTAGTAATAAAACGAATAAATAAGGGAGTAAGCTCCCCCTCCCCATTGTTTCCCTCCTGAAATTCAAATGTACCCATGAACAGAGTTAATGCATCATAATCTTCGGTCTCGTTATGCCGAATTACGAGGTTAGGGTATAAATAGAGGAACCGGATGGAGCTGGATATAAAGGAGGAGGAAAACAACGATGGAACCCGTCTCACCTCTCTCCCGCCAGGAGATGGCGATGACAAAGAGGTTCCCCATAAGGACTCTCCCAGGACAAACAGCACTTTCTAACAGCAAGGTGTGCGAAGTGCTATTCGCAGGACTAAAGCTGGCTCTGATCAAACTAATCGAAGTCGGAACCAGATACATTGTTTTATGTTCGGAGTACAAGGACGTAGATGCCATTCTCTCTGGTAACAGAAAACGGTCAATAAAGGACATCGGTCTTGAGAAAAGACCCCTCTCCCCTAGTTGACGGCCAACATAAGCATAATGTGCAGAAATGTCGAAAGTTGGGTGGGAAAACATACTCCGGCCGAACTTAAATAGGAGATCTACAAGCAAAACAACTTGACCAAAATCAAAGAGATGGCACAAAAAGCGAAGAACGAAGCCATCTTGCGTTCAAAATGCGCATACTGCCGCAAAACATTGAACTAGAAACCTTCCACAACATATAAATGTTGCTTGTATGTTACAAGCTGGAGGACCAAGCATCGACAAACTACCCGAACAAAGAGAAATTCTTATGCAGTGAATGCGGTGGGAAGGCCACCGGTGGAAAGAATGCGACTTACCATTAACTTCCCCATGAGGAAACAAATAATCGATGGGAATAGAAGAAGAAATGAGAAACGCAAACTTTCAAACTTACGCAAGTGCGGCGAAAAAAGCCAAAAGAGCAATGACCAGTTCTTATACATAGCCGAGGGAATAAATGCGAAAATCATTCAATGCGTAATACAAGCGCATATAGCCAACATAGTTGCCCAAGCGCGTATGAAGAAATACTCAACTCCCTACTCCGAAAAAACAATTATCCCGTAATGAAGATCCCTTAAGAACCCGGATCTTTGAAAATGTGTGTCATGGAACTAAAGAACAATTTTATTTCCATCCAATTCTCACAAACAACCACAAAACAAGTAGAATAATTGTGGAAAACGAGGACGACGAAGAACTACTTTCGGAGGAGGATAGCGCCGGGATCAGAGGAAGCAGCAACTAATTCAGGAAGGGAAACGAGGCCAACGAAAAGTAAATCGAAGATCCCAGCCCAACATGAACAGAGAATAACGAAGTAGATAATGAAAAATAAAATGGGAATAGAGAACAAACCAATCTCAAACAAGCCACAGAGAAAGAAAAGCATAGGTAAAAAACTGCCTAATTTAGTATGCAAATAAATAACTTGAGTTTCTAAGTATTAAAACCAATGGATGGCTCGGAAAAATAGTGCAATTTCGCAACATATTCCGCATTCTCGATACAGATTTTATACTCATCTCCAAACAGTGTTAACGCAGATGGTGAAGAAATTCAAATCTGGAAGTACGATGTAGTGAGAGTAAATCACGCCAAAGAAAGCTACGACGGAGCGGCCATAGAAATAAAAAGGAATTACAGATTGGAAGAGTTGGATATAGCAATAATGGTCGAGGTGAACCTAGGCAAAATGGTGATTGCTACTGGTTACCAACCCCAAAAGCGTAACTATTTTCCAATCCAGTCACTTATGACCGAATTCAACAGGAGGTTACCCACGTTTTAGGTGACCTAAATGCAAGGTGCTTAGAGTCCGGTTATCAGAAATCTAATGTGGTAGATAGGGGCCTTAACAGACTACTTGACAGACTATTTGACAGAAACATCGTCCAACGCCTCAGTTCCGAGAGCTCCACTTGCATCCATGAAAAGGGAGCCAACAAACCAAATATATGGTTGGCAAATTTCCTCTTCTCGTGCAACTACTATATGAAACCAATCCAAATCCCTTGCAGTGACCATCTCGGGATATATATGACCATAAATAGAAACCCGATACAGATACTGTCGTGGCATAAAGCCGATGTGTACGTACGTTTGTTCAGTACGTAAATAACTTCGTTCCTTTTTTCTCTAAGAGTTCTATAATTCTACTTTATTTAATATTTTGCTTTGATTCTTTAATCAGGGAAGATATATATTGCCATGTGCAGCGTTTCGAGGATTTAGTTAAACAACTCGAACAAAAAATAAAATCTAAAAAATTTTTTAAATCTACAACGAGTATACAAAAAAGATCTAAATTAAAATTACTACTTTAAAAATGAATATTACGCGATGGTTGACTCGCAAGTTCACTTTAGTACTAACATTAATTGACACACATAATTAAATAGCACTCCTTTTACCTTTAAAAATAAGCGACGTCGGACGAGCAACGACCTTGACCGTGAATCTTATGGCGGAGGGGAGGGATTCGAGGTTCGGCGAGGGTTTGTGAAATCGGTTACACAGCTGATCGTTTGGCTGTGTTAAACTTCGATGAAAGTGAGGAGGCTCGGAGCGACAGATATTGTCACTGACTAGGACGCTCAGTGGTTCTCGAGGTGAGGGGAAGGATGGCGCTTGGCACGGTATCTTAATCTGACGATTTAAGCAACGGGACCGTGGAGGTATGCTTATTCCAATCTTCGGGTTACTCTTGTGGTGCTTCTCGATAACGAGCGATGACCAAAAAGTGAATCCTTTTACGGGTGGGGAAGGAGGACTTCACTTTGGGAATTCCTCAATGGTTAGAGATATCTTTGGTTTTATTAGAAAACTGAGATAGGGGGTTTCTCTTCCGAGAGATGTATGGGAGTGATTCTCTATACAGATGGTCTACTCTTCGTTGTGACTAACGGGAACTGCCTCGGGATGAATTTCTTCTTAACTTCCCCGCTCGGTTTTGTTTTAATGCCGGGCCCTAACGCCGGTCTTCGTCTTCTCGATGGCTAACTCGATCTCCCGTCTATTCTCCAGCTAGCAGTATATATACCTTCTTTAGCCACAGGGGGAAGGAGAAGGGGGGGATGAGTGCCTATGTTTAAGCCTCTCTCCCTGAGCATCACTTTTCAGAGGGTAGTTCCTTAGCCCTAAAGGCATCTTCTGGTTTTCGTCGCAGCTCCTGTAATTTTGTCTATTTGACGAAACTCGATCTCAACTCTTAGAGGAAACCGTGAGCCTGTTTATACACTTTTATTCTAACGGCTCTCCTACCCTCGCTTGTTTATGCAAACGGACTACGAAATCTGTTGATTCTGACTTTCTTGGCGATGAATATCGAGTCTGGTTGCCAGCGGGTCAATAGGGGAGAAGGGGGGGGGGGGTTAAAGTATCGGCCTACACGCCGGCTAGCTTCTTGACGGTGGGGTAACCGAAACTGTGCATCTGGTTTTATCGTGTGATATCGATTTCCCCACAGATACCATCACCGCAGAGAAAGAACTAAAATAGGGCGGACTGGAAAAATACGAGCTGATGCTTCAAAAAGAGTTCGTCGATCAAGCCATAGCCAAATAATTCTGGCAAAGGATTAAAAGAGTAAAATGATCACATCCAAGGAAGAAAATGGAAATACGGAATGCAGAACGAGAGATAAAAAAAATTGAGGAATTTGAAATATAAGCAATATTTAGAGAGCACTTGGAGAATATTTTTAAAATCAGCGAGGAAGAGAATGATGACATTGAAATAGAATTTGAACATTAAATAATAGAGAAGCTAAGTACCTTAATTGAAAAGATGCACCCGTACCATCAAGGGGAACAGCGAGAAGACTGCAATGAGGATGGAATCAAATTAAAGCAAAAAGCGCCGGACCATTCAGGCCTAAACAAATTAAACTACACAAGGCATTACAATGCATCCTAGACGGGATGTTAAACATCTTCAATGCCTATATAAACACACGGTATTTCCCTAATGAATATAAAACAGCTAAAATGATATCCAAAGCTGAACAGGGAAAGTCCCCGGCGAGTAAAGAAAGCTACCGCCCAATTTTCATTCTGGAATTTGGAGGTAAGATATTCGAGAAGATGCTCAATAGGAGATTCGTCCAACACTTGGAGGACAACTCAGTATTGAGAGAAAACCAAAATGGCTTCAGAAAACGACGAGGCGCGGAGATGACAATCCGCATAATAACCGAGAAGATTGCCAGAGCCAAAAGAGACGGGAACTATGTGGACAATGTAGGCAGAGACGTATCAAAGGCGTTTGATAACGTGTGGCAGCGAAGTCTGCACTACAAAATCTTGCAGTTTTATAAAGTGTGGCAGCGAAGATTACACTACAAAATCTTGCAACTGGGATTAAACAATAAATTAGAAAAAAAATCCTCTTTGTTTACGCTTTGCAGAGGTAAGCGTATATCAGTATAGGGGTAGACTAATGGGCCGACATTTTACCTTCGAACCATGTTACCCCAGAGGGATATCTTGCCCTATCCTGTATTTGATATACACAGCAGATGTTCCAGTGTCTAGCAATCCCGCTAGCCTCAACATACGGTTAGCTGAAGATTTGAGTCAATTCATTTAATATCCGTATATGAATGCGGCCATGCGAGATCGAATAAGCCGCCGGAGAAATTCTAGATTTAAGTCTCTTTGAACCAAAGATGTAACAAAGACTCAGGCTGAGAAGGCTATTAGTTTGACCTCCAGGCTCCTTGCTTCTCTTTGAAAATCTGACGCATTTTGTCTTTTCCCCACATCTCTCTTTCACTATCCATACCTTTTTCCTCTTCACGCATAAGCCCTTACACTAATTGAATTGAATTCTTGTTTAATGCATTCACTCAGTCTGCTTGAAAAGTACTGGGTGCGTAGAGCTTACAACGGGTAAAGGAGGTTAAAACGTCAAACGAGAATTATTACTGAAGAAAGAAGAGATACATAAAAGCGTCCACTGAACTGATTGGAGATCCATCTCGTATTCAGTGGACTGGGTATATAACCTAAGGGAGAACCATGCCCTTAATCTTCTCTCATTTACAACGCTTTAAATTCGAATAATTTATCTGACTAAAGACAACATAACGCATGGTACCACAAAGCAAAGAACCACTAAAAAGTAGGGTATTATGAACCCCGGAAAGAAGCCCAAATAGGTGATGTGAGGAAGGGGTGTCCTTAGGACCAGGAGCCCGAAATTCTGTAGAGACGCCAAATAGCTTAGGCCTATATAGGTAGGGTGGTGGTGAACTGTTTAAATAGGTAGGTAGATACGGAACCATACGCTGTTAGGCAATTAGGGAACACCTGTACTGCCTTTCTTTACACCTTTTACCCGAGAAGACGAAAAACAACATAAGCGCCTGAAGGAACAAAGAAAAGAGCTCCTAGGCTCTTGGAAACAGGATGATAAGGGATAAACCCCTACTAGGGAAAGAAGGAACCCTAGAATGCCAACGGGTACCTCTACGAACCATCGATCACGAAAACAAGCCGAACAAATGAATAATCTGTGGAAATCTATAGTAACATCTGAAAGTGGCACTTCTCGAGATTATCGACATTCAAAGTGGCTCCATTGTAATCTGCAACGCGGAGAAAGATGTCGAAAGTTTGTGTCGCGTGAAGGGATCGAACCACTAAAGAAAATTGGATTGGTACCAAAGATTTTTCCTCAAATACCAAGATCCTTCCTCAAATATCAAGATCCTTCCTCAAGTAAGAGCAAACAGGAGCGGAATCAGCCGGAAAGTAGATATATGGGTGGGATCACACGACGAGGAAGAAAGGAAAAAGGAGATAGAATCAAAATCAACGAGATTATTCAATTTGGACACCACATAAACGTGTTCAAAACTTCGTGTGCAACGACGGAAATGGCTTAAAAAATAACTAACGAGGGACACTTATGTTCAACATGAGGATCTCCCCTGAACATATGGAACGTTAGAAGCATATAAACATCCAAATACGCTTCGGGTATTATTCGATGGAAGGGGGTGTAAAGGGGAAACAAAAAAATGCATAAACTGCAATGGGCCACACAGAACCATGGCCATGTCATGCCCAAAAAGAGAAGAAATAATGGAAAGGAAGGAAACGGAATAAAAAAAATGTAAAGAAAAGAAAAGCAACGTATGCGGTATTGGGAAAAACAGCGAAATAAAAGAAGTTAACGAAGCCCAGACCCATCGAAGAGTACCAGAGGGAAAATCCGCGGAAATCTGACGTGTATCCAATTCATGAATATTGGGAAGCCAGGAAGGAACTACATTAAATAAAATGTTTGAGAAGAACGGAAAGGAGAAAATGCGGTACTCAGAGAACCTCCTTTCATCCGAAATCCTGAAATTAAGCATCGTCCCAAGAATAAAAACGAGGAAGAAACAAGATGCAACGAAGAAAGTAACAACTAAAAACTCATGGAGGCGTCAGACATCAACCTGAAAATATGTGTCAACGAGACAATCCCACTAAAAAGAGGGAATAGGCGAAGTGACGTAATAAATGGACTCAAAGAAGGTAAATGCGAATGGGCCTTTACAGGTAAGACAGGATAAGAGGACGGGAAAGAGGCAGAAAACTCTAATTCCAGGACAAGATACGTATCTATCCTGGAGACTGCGCCACTCTTCGCCACGGAACCTTCAAACATAAGAGATGTGGCAAGTTCAAGCGTACAACAGAGGCCAGCGAAAGATCCACCTGACAAAGCACTAAGGAAACCGAAGACTTCATCCTAATTCAACAATGTTAACTGAAAGGAGGAAAAAGCCCAGTTTACTGCAGGTAGACAGACACAAGGCTGGATCAGTAAAATTACAACACTCGGTAATATATTCGTAGAGACCAATACAGGTATTATATTAATATCTGATCACGGATTGAATCCAGTACAAAGACCAATGAAACTGTTTAATTGCAACGCCATTAACGCTACCCCTTCAGGTGGGCAACACGACTGGGTGGTCATAGCAATCAGAAGAGACCTAAAATGCCTTGAAGTCAACAACCTGGATGAGACATTGTTGACTGCAAAGATTGAAACAGAAATGATGCCAATGATAGTTGCCACATACTACCAAATGCCAATTCTCGGCAGGGTCACCCTACTATAGTTAGGCGGGTGACCTCAATGCCACCTGCAGAGCAAACGGCTACCACACACCGAACCAAAGAGAAGCTAATTTAGACATGAGTTTAGAAAGGAATATTTTCATGAGAATAGGACTGAACTTTTCAACATATGTCGGAGGCATTTAGTGCCGGCTCTAGATATCGGCAATTCCGGCAGTTGCCCGGGACGTGTCATTTGCTTAGGGACGCCACCAAGGATCTTCCAAAAGAGAAAAAAGTGAAAATAATAAATAAAATACTTTTTCAATCCGACGTTTTTCGGATGGAAGAAAAGTTCATCCATGTCTCAAGACAGAATAAATTCTTTAGCAATTTTGTCTATAGAAAATGAAATTACAAAGAATAGAAATATAGAAAGTGCCATGAAACGATTTGCTGATCTACGAGTAAATGCTCGGAAAAAAATGTTTCAGGTACGCTAATTGTTCATACTGTCCACAATTCAGGTTGAGAAAAACAATATTATTGTTCAAAACCACCTCAGGTAATAAACTTATTTCCATTATTCTATATTTTTAGTCTTCTATTTGCGAATCTTTTATAATTATAATTGAAAATGGCGCCGAACATCTGCTTGCCCAGGGCGCCAGCAACCATAGGACCCGCCCTACAGGCATTGCTGCTAAGAAGCCTGATGTCACTTTAAGCAGCTACAACATGTCACTTAAAATGCATACGCACCTAATCAACATTGCATGTAGTAACCATGTTGGAACATTACTGTTCATGAATCAATATTCAATACAGGTAGAAGAGCCAGAGAGGAAAGAGTACAGAAGTGTTAACTGGGAAGGTTACAAAGAAGAACTCCGCAACTTCATCCTTAATGATCGCTCAGACGCAAATCTAGAAGAAATCGACGGGGAAAATCTAGAATTAACATGAATGATCAACGCGGCGGACGAAAGAAACACCTCGAGGACGCGATTCTGTTCTCTTTTCCACCCTCAGTGGACGGAAGAAATGAAGAGAAAAAAGCGAGAACCGAGCGGTTTCCACGATCAATTAAAGCTCATCGGACCAACAAAAGAAAGCTTTAATGCACCCAGAAGGCGGAGGGAAGAACTAAGGTATCTCATAGAAGATCAACACGGTCATATATGGGAGAGTCTTATAGGAAATAATTCAATGTAAATAGAGGACCTAAAGAAAACGGGGGATTAATAAACAAATTCAAAGGCAGGACACCCAAGAATGAAAATAACAATTAAAAAGGAATGAAGTGGGAAAATCAAGACGACACGACCACAGAAGAACTATTATGTGCTCACCTAAATCTGCATTGTCCATAACACCAAAGGAGAATGAAAACTTCACTGTAGAGATTGACGAAGTGAGCCATCCTTACTTGAGAGAAAACAGCGCCAAGATAACCCGACCCTCAACAATAGAGCGCAGAGGGAATACATTCCGGGTACAGTGGCTTATATAACAACACAAGTAATCAAAGGTGTAATGAATTTTTTCAAGCCAAAAGGCCAAGCCACACATGTATAACTAGAATAAATATTACAAAAGCACCGGAAAACATACGCGTGCCTAACCGGTTACTTCTCAGATGGCTAGAAACTAGCCAAAATGATTTTTGCTTCGAAACCAGGTAAACCACTGAGTCACCTCAAAAGTTTCAGGCCTATATCCCTATTGAAGTTAATTGGCAAAGGTTTCGAAAAAATCCTCAATCCAAGACTGAAAGAATATCTCGAAGAATATAACATTTATAATGATTACCATTTCGGATTCAGAGGAGGCAGAGACACCACGATGGCACTTGATATAATAACAGAAAAAATACCCATTGTAAAAATAGAGAAACCTACATCGATCTGGTCTTGAGAGATGTAGATAAAGCATTTGACAAAGTCTGGGTTAGAAACAGACAATAGAAAATCTCAAATCAAAAGATCAAGAGCAATCCGGAGGTGATTGTCTGCGATTACATCCTATGCAGAAACATATACGTGGTGATTAATGATTATGCAGGACCAGAATTCGAACTGGAAGTTGGACTTCCACAGGAGGGCTCTATCAGCTTAACGCTGTATTCATTCTATACAGCGGATCTGCCGCCACCATAAATGTCTGATTGTTTGAGCATCGAGTTTATGGGTATCTTAAGATAGATCGTCTTTACACCATGCAAGAAAAAAGGCTTTGTGGCTAGGACTACAGCATTAGAAATCACTAATATCAACTATTTCGAAAGGGACTGGAAGATAAGAGCTAATAGGAGGAAATTACGATAATCCTAATCTACAGAATCAAAGTTCCAGATATTTAAGCTGAAGAACAGAACTGCAGATATCAAAGTTTCAGATATTTAGGTTGAAGAACAGAACTGCAGATATCACACAGAGGGCAAAGTCTTGAGATTATAAATAACAACAAAAACCTCGAAACAAACTGAAAGGAAGAATAAGGTAACACCAATACTAAAACTAATATAGAGCTTAAAGTTTAATTATGACGAGAAAAAGGAAAATATATATGGCACTTGGAATGGAGGTTCTTCTGCCCGATCCCATTGCAACAACAGCGAATCTAAAAGGTGTAACACGCGGAGACGAGGACATCGAAGTGGGGCAGAGTCTGCATCAAGAGACGAGAATAAAAGTGCTCAATATCAACACCAAGGAAAGAGCGGAGAAAATAGAGAGGAAAATAGAAGAACTAACAATTGCAGAGCACAACACAACGATCAGAGGAGAAAACCCCTTTATACACCCCCCCAAAGCAGAAGACATCAGCTGACAATTGAGGAAAGACCCTCGTTTTCTTAAGTGAACTTTATCCAAAAGGACCGAAGGAAAGAAGACCGACAGAGACATATAGCCAACCATTAACATAAAGAACCGATAATGTCTACCTAACAGGAATACCGGAATAAGACAACCGAATTAAACAAAACTACCACAAAATGAACACAAACAGACCCAAAATGAAGAGAAAAACAAAAGAACAAAAGTGAAATATTACTCTGAGGAAGCTCCAGAGGAAAGAAAAGAAAAACCTCGTCACAGATCTCGTTTCTCTTATCCTCCATTTGTGGTCGACGACATTCATCTCTTTACATATCCATTCTTAATAGGCTAGCAATGTTTATCTAAGCCTTTACATCCCTTTTAAGTTCCTTTCGCTCCATACATTCCTATAAATTGCCACACCTTTTGTTTTAATTAACATTTCTTTTATATTCCTCTTCTTTATTTATATTAATTAAACTTGTTTTATAAGCACTTGATTTATTGCTTTACATATCTTTGATATTCCTTTCGATTCTTTTTTTATTCCTAAGCCAGGAATGAAATAAAGAGAACCATTGAATAAGACTTTGGAATTGTTATAGAACATAACACATCGTCAATCATTTAAAGAAGGATTCAAAAAGACAACGAAAAGACTTGGAATTATTCCGAGATTTGCGCTTCCTAAAGCCCCGAGCGACGAGCCATCCATATGTGGTGAGTGGCCAGAGGGATGGGGCATCCCTTAGCAGCGAGTGGCCCTGGAGATGGGCCATCCTTAGCCGGCTCTATACAAGCTTGGCCAAAGGCCTCGTGTCCGGCCAAGTCCGCCGCCGAGGTGATGAGGGTGGCGAAGAGGCCAAAGACACCGAGCGCCAACGCCCACACCTCCCAGAAGAAGAGGATCCTCCAAACATAAATGAGGGAAGGACTCCCCCCCCCCTCACTAGCCCCAGTGAACATATTACGTCCCCAGCCGCCCCATCTCCTAAATTTAGGGTGATCATGATGAGTCTCCAAGTAGTGTCCGCTTTACAGTCTTCAGGGCGACATACCTTTGACACTGCCACTAAATTCACCACTGCGAGAACATATCCTCACTCACTTGATTGCCAATGTGTCCTCGTTGGTTAGGAATCTTAGCTATCATTTTTTTAACTTTTATGTTTTGATCACCTCTTTTTTAAAAAGAGGGGGCGGGGAGACGTTGGTAGTGTGCAGGTTTGACTGAAAAACGGTAAAATCTGACTCAAAAAAAGGTCTAAGATGACTCAAAATAGGTGCAGGCTGGACTAAAAAAAAATATGTTCAGTCGTGACTCAAAATAGGTAGAGGTTGGACTAAAATAGGTGCAATCCTGAATCAAAATTGGTGTATGCTGGACTTAGAAAGAGGTGCAGGCCAAACTCAATATAGGGCCAGGTCTGCCTCAAAATAGGTTCTGGCTGGACTATAGAAATGGGTTCAGGCCTGAATCAAAATAGGTGTAAGCTGGACATAGGAATAGGTGTAGGTCTAACTCAAGGTAGGTGCAGGCCTCACTCAATATAGGAGCAGACTGGACTCAAAATAAACTATAGTTCAAAACTATAAAACCCTAGTGTTTTACTCTCTTTTTTTAAAAATTATTGAACAAATTTGAAGAAAGGTTTTTTATAAGAAAGGAAGGAAATTGAAAAAGGCCTATTCAATATTCAGATTTATTGAAATCACTCAAACGCCTCCTCCACTATTCTGACGCTTGAAATAATTAAGATTTTGTACACTTTCGTCTCTCAAGTAATACTTGTAACCATCAAGGCCGATCTAAGTTCTAACTTTAATCATCAGGGAACAAAATCTCAGACCATTCATCATCCCACGTTGGATGGAGGCGAGCAAACTCCAATCTAGCGCCTTTGTGGGAACAAGACAATAGCGATCCAAGATCATTCTTCGCCCAGCGCATACAGACGTTGTCACCTCTGCTGACCCCTTGATTTGGGGAACTGAAGAACATCGTCACTTTTTAGCAGCTTTGAGAATTGCTCTTTTCTCACATTTTGGGGGTAACTTTTGGCCGTCCACCAGCATGAACTTTATCATCACTTCATTAATTCTATAATTTAACAAGGGGATTTTTATTTAGTACATATTTGAATAATAATTTCATCTTAGTTTGGTTATGACTTATGTTATTTATCAAAGTTATTTCTAATAATTCTTTTCTAATATCAAAAAACAAAATGGTGAAGTTCAGAAATTTTGTGAATTTTGTAAAACCCAAAGAATTACAGATGGTGAAGTTCAGAAAATTCATTTTTACATATCTTCTTCTATAACTATATTTTAGCAACGTGATATTTTGAAAGGGGGAAAATTTAGTTTAGAGTTCCGTTTTAAAATTATTATAATTGGCAAAGTTCAGAAAATTTCTAAAAATTTAACCATGGCTGCTTTTTTTTAGATTTTAATCTTAGTAGCGAAGCCATTGCCTGGTTGTAACTAGAAGGATTCTTTAAAAAAAATGTCTACTGAAGTTCTGCTTCGCCCAATAGTTTCAGCAGTCTCGCGGTTGCTCACTCCTTCACCTTTCGCTGCAATTACCTTCTCCTGCTCAACGTCGAAGAGTCTCGCTGGTTTATGAATGTTATCCCGATCTTTATGTATCAATATTACAGTAAATGATTTAAGTAAACCCGGAGACCCCCTCACCACTCAAGAATAAACTTAGTGGCCCTAGAGTTTTGAAGTCATGATGTGCTAGACAAGAGTAAAAATTCTTAATATTTCATAAATTAATGAAAAGATGACATTTTACTTCAGGATATTTATTAAATACCCAAGAAGACAATAGCAGGCACCCCGGTGGCATTTTAAGGAGGATTCAATCCTTAACTAAATTGTGGCTTTTTAGTTTTTAACTTAAGTTTAGGTTCAAGTTGGACTCAAAAAATAGGTGCAGACTGGAGTCAAAATAGGTGCAGGTTGGACTGAATAAAGGTGCAGGGCTGACTCAAAATTGGTCCAGGCTATAGTTAAAATAGGTACAGTCTATAGTTAAAATATTTAGTTACAGGCTATAGTAAAAATAGGCACAGGCTCTGCTCAAATTAAATTTAGACTGGACTCAAAATAGATGCAGGCTGGACTCAAAATTTGACCGAATGGAGAGAAGCCAGAATAAATCGATCTTAATTAATTCAAATGGTCCTCCTCTTCCGAGATAAAAGCAAGGGAATGATTGAGACAAATGGGGGAAATATTTGTCCTCAATGCACCTATTTCGTAATTCTCTCGATCTGATTACATTGGCACCGCCCCCCCCCCTTCAAATTCCTGGTCTTCTCAAAGGAGATTCACCCCGCCATCTTACCTATAGGAGGCACCCGACTCCGTTTTACGAATTGCAAGCATTATGTAGCAGAGGGTTGGCAAAATCAGCGTTAGGAGACTCCCTGAAAGTCCACCGGGGAAATTCAGACTTGCTTCGAATCGAGGCATTGCCTCTGTTACAAGGATCACAAGCATCATGACCAGGGCTCTTGTAACAAGGAGCCGTAGTCATGATGCTTGTGATCCTTCATGTTGGTTAAGAGAAAGTTCATAATTGACATTTCTAAAAAGAGGTCAATTAAAAGTATCTTAATTTTGACTTCTACAAAAGGAAGGCAGAAGAAATCGGGACGAATCCTATGTAAGAGTGATTTAAAAAAACAATGAAGGCAATCCTTTACCGAGAAGACAGAAGAAATAAGGCCAGGGGAAAAAAGTTTGAAATTCCTGGCCGGGACACGAACCCGGAGCTGCTGATTGCCTGTCTGACGCTCTACCATTAAGCTACCAAGCACAGTGACTCTTCCTCGCCCAAAGCGTTACCCCATCAAACCCAGTATCTCCCTAAGCTAGGAACCTCCAAGGAATTTTTTATACCGCATCTCCTTACCCGCTCACAATTTAAAGGCTCATCTCTCATGTCACAAAGAAAGAAAGAGCAAATACCAGTTCTGCGGGTGACAACCACCACCATCACCACCACCACCACCACAGGGCTTTCGTTATATTTATTTCCTGCCTTTCAAAACCATTTTGAAGAGAGAAAGAAAGGTGCAGAAGCCTTGTATTGGAGACTATGTAACGATATAGTGCAAGAGAAAGAGAAATTGGACGTGAATCAGTAATGAGACAAGAAACAGGAGGTTTTTTATACACATATATACACATAACCATACCATGACCCCCACCCACACCCATGCACACAGACATCCACATATCCATCCATATATACATATATGCGCCTGATTTGCTTTCGGATCGACGTCTCGTTTGAGTCAAATCTAAAACAGCATCACTACCGCACCGTTAGCACAGCTGTCCTCTTCGGATTAGTTCGTGTTTGTGGCATAATACAGTTATAGCATCGAAGCAGTCATAATAATCCCGCGAAACGCAAGCACCGTTGTATCACAAACATCAGAAATATCATCCATTTTGAACTGAAGAAAGAAGGGAACCTTTCCTTGTTGCAATGGTAGGTCGACAGATTTAGTTAAACTAATCAAACCCAACCCCCACCTAAATCAACCAACACCCCCCCTCCCCCACAACCACAATAAGGCATATAGGTAGAAGAGGTACTACAGGATTTGGTTGTCTAAAACGCGTGCGTCCGTCTTATTCAAGACTACCATAAAAAGAAAGCTTAAGACAGGTTCGTTTTACAAGTGAATTATTTGTATTAAACCGATTTTAAGATTCCTAATTTAGCTCCTAATCGATGGCGCGTCTCTTGTCTTACGCCAGTGATGAAGATATTCGAAGGTTTTCGTCTCAATGAAGGAAACTTTTTTCCTTTCAACTTTTGTTGACGGTCTAGTTTTAATTAGTTAGTAAAGAAATTTGTGCTTTACTCTAAAAAATGATGACAAAAAAGGTTTGAAGTACTTTTTTGCTCTTTATCATTTTAAAGTTTTATCGAAAATTTTAATGTTTTGTTTATTTATTTAATTTTAAACTAAGCAATACTCGCCTCAAGAGTTTTTGGTTTGCTTAACTTTATGTAATCGGCTTTTTGCAGGATTGCACAAATCCACTGCAAATTTTACTCCGCTCATTTAACTTGGGTACCAAGTATTTAGCGTCCCTGATGCGATGGGATTGGAACTAATTGATAATTATTAAAGATGTGAAGAAGTTATTATTAGCTCCACAAAAAAATATAACTAGTCTAACGTGGGAAAAATAAGAAATTTGATGGAATGATAGAAAATACTTTAGTTTAAGGGCGAAAATAAATATATATATATATATATATACTCGTATATATATATATATATATATATATATATATATATATATATATATATATATATATATATATATATATATATATATATATATATATATATATATATCCATATATATATATGGTTATTTTTCGGTTTATGCCCGCCCTCGAATTTCGTGGGCGCTTTAAAAAAATACGCAAATACTATATAGTGAATATTCAACTCATTTGATTATTATATATTTCCCTCACTTTTAAGTTGTGTTATCACTCATTGCACTTGATTCTTTCCTTTATCATTGATGTCGTTTGTCCACTTTCTAAAATTTTGAAGGTTTAGAGGTTGATTGTGTGCATCCTGGAGGATTCGAGGACGAAAATCGCTCTTTCCAGCAGGAGTCGCTCCACTTCCTCTCGGGTGCACGGGCCCCTCCTCATACGTCCACTTGTTTACTCCTTGGGGTAGTAGCTTTTCTTCTTTTCTTTCGGTAGTTGAAATCCATCAGTAAAAGAGTACTTTGCTCTTCACGAGAGTCATTTGATGGGTAATTTTCTAAACATTCGATATCATATAGGGTGTGGCCTACTAGGCTTTTCTTGGAAAGACTAGGTCACATTAACTAGTAGTACACCCTGTATATATAATTAAATAATCTTTTAATTAAATATATAATTAGAAAGCTATAAATAAATAAACTTAAAAAAGGTTGTGCGGGATAACGTAATACTATTCGTAGAACGTCTGGCCCTTTTGCACGCCGACCGCTTCCATGGTGCTGAGCCGAGTGTAAAACGGCCCTCAAACAGAAGCGTTATGCCTACATGCGCTTTAAGTACCGCCCTAACGATTTCACCGTTGGTGAATTTCGTCGGACAGACCTATATGTCTTCAATTAACGGGACCCCTCTTGTCAAAAGGATGCGAGGCGAATTCTCGCAGGATCCTCTTCCAATTCTCCAGGATAATTGGACCGTAATATCTAACCACGCAGCCGTGGCAGAGTCATTCGTGGTCGCTTTTTCCGCGTTTTCTAGCCGGGATGCTGTTCCGACAGGATTCCCCACCAGTCATAATATCACTGAGGGAGAGAATGCTACATCCACAGGTTTACATTGAGTAAGTCGCGTTCTGGTCTCGCTTCGTGCGCGGACACCGCCCCTGGTCCCGGCGATGTCCCGTATGCCATCCTCCAACACCAAGCTGAGCGAGGCGTTTGTGTTAAATTTGTTCAATAGGATCTGGGTAGAGGACATCTTCCTTGAATCCTGGTGAATAGCAACTATGCTCGCTTTTCGCAAACCGCCGGGAAGATCCCTCTACCCCTGAGGGTTTCTACCATATCTCTCTACCCTCCTGCGTATGCAAGTTGATGGAGAGATTGGTATGCGTTAGATTTAACCTTTTTCATAGACAGCAGAGGCCACCTGTCTTCTGCACAGTGCGGCTCCGCAAGTTCCACTCCACGTCGCATGTTCTGCTTCGAGTGAAAAATGCCGTCTGCGAGGCCTTCCTTCGTAGACAGAACTAAGCCCGGCGTTTTTCTATCGGGAAGAAGCTTGAAATGTCGCATTGAACCCAAGGGTAAGGACACTGATGGCCACCGAAATGCCTTCTTTCCTCTTTATCCCAATGCAGTTTGGCATGCTACTCACCCGCCCCCCTGAGGTTTGTGACCGGTCATTGGCTGTTTAAGCTCCCGTTTTAGGATACATGAAACCTTGCGGGGATGACCATTGAAGGCACTTCATTAGGTTGTGATGGTTCCTGAGGTGACCCATGGTATACATTAATGAATAACATACCTTAACAAGGTCAGGAGAAAATGGAAGTGGGTGACTGACGTATTCAAAGTCCTAGGTCAGGAAACAGGCAAATGAGCCTTCAACGGGAAGACAGAAGAGGATGGAGATGTTGTTGATTAATTACTCTTCAATGAGACAAGAAGGATCAGCCCTGGCGATTGCGTTACATTACACCGTAACACATTCAAAGACGCGGAATGTAGAAGTTATAAGGGTGGTGGTGGCGACCAAACCAAGAGGTCAACTAAACAAACACTGAAGGGCAACTGAAACGATGCATAGCAGCCAATGACGCACTATTCCCCTGGAGAAGGTGGGGATGAGCTGTTATTTTACAGTAAACGTGACAACGTTAAAAGGTCACGACCCAGTTCACAAAAAGCAAAATATATCCGAAAAATGAAACTAAACCCAAAGATGACCAGATCTCCTCCTATGGAAAACTTACCTGGAAGACGCCAATTTCGGCGGAGAAGACTCTCAATCAAGCCCGAGCCAATGAACATCCGAGAAAGATACCAAGAAGTGATAAACGAGGAAGCGTTCTCTCGTGGAGTGCCACAACGGGAGCCCCCAAATGAACACAACTCGGGTATACAGATTCGATACACACAGACAGAAAAAAACACTCGAATAAACACGAAAAAGATACTCAGGCTAAAAGCCCAATGCACATCCTCAAGATAACGACATGAATGTAACATGGTTTAAATGAATATGGAGATGAGACGGAAATTCCATGCCAAAAAAGATCGCAATAATAATAATTGATAATAATAGAAAAGTAAGGCAGTAGCCTTATCAGCACCAGGGTGTTGAACGTCACGGAAAGAAGAATGTCCATAGCAGGGGTAAAAAAGACCCTAAGGCTGCGAAGATGCGCTCCTAGGTGAGGATTCGGTCAAAATGAGACCAAGTAAATGGTGCGGAAGGCAGGTGACCTCCGCTGTCCAGAAAAAAAGACGCCTCTCGGAAGCCTTCCCAATCGGCATGGCCCAAGTCCCAGGTGAGAGACATGGTTGTGTGAGGGCGAGGATGAACGGCAGGCAAGACAATAGGGAAGCGGTCACTCCCGAAGAGGTCATCGAGGGCTGACCAACGCAAATCAGTGAAACTATCCGGGAAAGAGAAAGAAAGAGAGAGAGGGGTCAACCCAACTAAAGGAATCCTTCTGGAGATGATAAAAGGTAAAATCGCCGGTGTTTAAAAGGCAGAGAAAGTCAGATAATAAAAAGGATTCTAAAACACGACCTTTGGTATTACAAGTAACGTCTCCCCAATAAGGCTGAAGGGGATTAAAATCCCAGAAGAATAAAAACGATCGCGGGGGGGAACTAATCTTCAGGTTCTAAAAGGGGTTTAAAGGTTTAAGGTAAGGAACCAGTGGGTCGCCGTCCAATCCAAGTGGATCCTAAATGGCAGCGCAAATAGATCGAGGCAAATTAGTTATAAAAGAGGAAGAAGACAACTATAGGATAAAATTAAAGAATGAGTGTTTAAAAGATTCCTCTGCCAAGATGAATCGAAGACGGGTGTGTTGAGGAATAGTTAAAAGGGTCGGGGGAACAGGACCACCAGAGTGGCGAAATGAGGGCATTCTAGTAGAAGGTGGGCAACCGATTGGGCTCCACCACAAAAAAAGGCAGCGAGGGCTGATTTAACTATCAGCCGAAACAAGATGACCGTAGGTAAGTCTTGTGTGGCCGATGCAAACTCGGCCAAGGGCCACCTCTAAGGACTGTAGTCTCTGAAGGCTCGAAGGGAAAGAGCGAACGGACCTTTTGATTTTATGTAATTTAAATGATGAAAACCCATCCCATTCCTTCTGCCACAAATGAAAAATATATTTTCTTATCGAAGGAAAGAAATCTAGAAAAGGCAGAGCAGTGTTTGCCGGGGACACAGAATAGGCTGAGCGAGCCAGCTGATCAGCCCTCTCTTTGCCTAGGACCCCTACATGCCCCAGGACGCAACAAAATATAATTCTAAATCGGGACGCATTTTGGACCAGCCAGTTACAGTTTTCTGTGACTATTAGATGGGAAGCATTAGAAAACCGAATTGAGTGGAAAACACTCCTTGACTCAGAGAAAATGACCAACTCGTTAAAAGGTAAAATTTGGATCAGTCTAAAAACTAAAAGAATGGCTGAAAGTTCAGCGGTAAAAATAGAAGCTGCTGCCAGAGGCAACGAGAAAGTTAAAAACTCTCATGAGTAGGTGACTGCGGCACACACGCCATTGTCTGACTTGAAACCATCCGTATATATCGGGCAGTATTGTATGTGTGAGGTCGGATGGTGTAGGAACAGGCTCTTAACAGAACGGCTTGTAAAGGCTTCACAAGCTAGTACAAACTGTGGGAAGGGCAAGGACTCTTAGATCACCCAGGTTGGAGAGATGATATATCCGGACGTTCAAGGGGCGAAGTATAGAGGGCAACCTATCGAATGCCGCTGTTGACTTGGCAGCAAACAGGCATCTGAAGACCTCTGAAACAGGGGCCTGCTGTATAGATCTGGAGTCGATGATAGATAGGGCAAAGGTACCCCGACTCTCACAGTATAGGCTGTTGACAGGAGAAGTGCGAATGGCTCTACTCGTGAGACGAACTCCGAGGTTGCGAATGTGGTTCAGAATTTTAAGGGGTGAGGGGGAGCCGAAGAGTAAATTTGACATCCATTGTCCAATTTGGATTAGAGGAGTGCAGGGTATAAATTCCAGTGTTTGACGATCACTGCTCCACGAAGTGGGGGAGAGGACATTCACAATGTTTAGAGCCCTATTTTGTATGAGGCCATTTGGCGACTGTCCATTTGGATATAACTCGCCGAACTAACGACAGCCTAGTACTAGGTAGAAAAAACAACAAGTACAAAAAAGGAAATGGCAAGAAGCAGGAATCACGATACGGCTTCTGAGGGAGGTACGCGTCTCCCCGGGGCAGGATCGTGCGACCTACAAAAAAACAACAAAAGGAGGAGGAGGCCAGCCTCCTACAAGAAGTCATAAAGTCCACAAGTCAGTGTGATCGAACTCGTCCCGAGTACAAGGGACAAGCAGTAGCGACCCCGCTCGTCCCGGTTCCGGGACAGGTAACGTGCGCGAAGATCACCCAGAATGGGTCATTCAACAAGAATGTGCTAAACGGTCTGTGGGAAAACGCAGTCTTCACAGTAGGGCGCTCCATCAAATGGCAGTGCGTCCCGCGATTGTGTCCAATTCTGAGACGATAGAAAGCAACCTGAAACCCTCCGGCATTGGGGGGGTAGGTCCAGGGGAACATTCGCGGCGCAATGGCACGCAACTTTAGGTCGATCTCGTCGTCTCCCATCTTCGTTGCGAAGCAGCACGGAGAGCCATGTAATCGGTTTGAGGAAGAGCGAAACGCTGGTCTGATCGCCCAGTCCTCGCGGACTTTGTGGTGCCATCATTCCCCGCAATTCCTGCATGTTCAGGAACCCAGCAGATGATAATCCTAACATCCGCTAGGCTCGCCAAAACCGTGTCATCGGGATATCACGAACCAGGGGATGTGGAGATTCCAATCCCATGAGATACCTAAAGCGCTTTGTGAGTCGCTATAGATCACAATCCAGTCTCCGAACCGGGCACGTCGCGTAATCTCCCGTACCGAGTGGTGTATTGCCACCAGCACGGCCGTGAAGACCGAGGCAGTGCCTGGCAGAGCCCCGCTGACTTCAAACAGAGGGGATACGGCGTGGAAGCCGACTCCCTCTTCGGACTTGGAGCCATCCGTATACACTGGCACGGTTCCAGCGTGACACTTGGTGTGCTCCAAAAAGGTCGAACGCAATACTCCCGGCGCTGTAGAAGATTTGGGAGCAGGCATGGCGACAGATGATCAAAGGTGGTAACCTCCAGAGGGGCGTCCTGGGCAGAACTAGGGGCCGGAGAGCTATACCCACCTCTCGATGGAGTTTCCTGGCGCTAAATCCGAATGGCTTAGGGTATGATTAGAGTCTGTTGGCCGCATAGGCACCGTCGAGATCAGCTGCGAGTGCAGTGAGAGCTGTCGGCAACTAGGGTTTGTGCCGGGCTCTCGGATACATGCGAAGTATGCACTGTGTAGAGCGCAGGCGAGTGGCATCTTCCCAGCGTGGACAAGTAGGCTCTTGATGGGAGAAGTGCGGAAGGCACCAGTCGCCAGGCAAAGGCCAGTGTGGTGGATCGAGTCCAACTTCTGCAATTGACGCTCGCCTGCGGATGCATAAACCTCGCAACCGTCTCGAGCTTAGAACAAAGGATCGATCACCACCCCAAGCGCTCATCTTCACGGAACGAAAAATATCCATGGCGCGGGTGCAAGAGACCTTAAGTCTGCGAATATGAGCCTCCCAGGTAAGGCGTCGGTCAAATACAAGACCAAGGAAACGGTGCGATTCAACCACTTCCAGGCGTACCTCATTAAGAAACAAGTCTGGGTCAGGGTGGAGCCGTGGATAGCGGCAGAAGTATACCACCTTAGTCTTGGCCATGAAAACCGAAGCCTGTGCAGTTCGACGTAAAGAGAGACGCGGTTTAATGCCTGTTGGAGCAGACGCTCCAGAGTTGGCATCTGGGCCACACCAAAAGAGATCGAAAGGTCGTCCACGTAGAGCGTAGCGTGAACATCTTCCAGCAGTACCGAGGTGATGACATTGATGCTCAGGGCAAAGAGTGTGACACTGAGGACACTTCCCTGCGGGACACCCTCTTCCTGCTCCATGGGCCGGAGAGGGCTCCCCACCCCCCCACCTGTACATGGAATCGATGATCTCGCAAGAATTCAGATCCAAAGATTGTGGGAGGCGTCCCCTTGCCCCCATCATGTGAAGAGTTTCCATGATACTGTATCGCCATGCGGTATCATAGGTTTTTTCAGATCGGAAAACACCGTGGCGTAGTACTGTCTACGAAGGAAGGCATCATAGAAGGCATTTTCCAGTCGGAGCAGAGCATCCGACGTGTATTGGAACTTGCGGGAGCCGCACTATGCAGAAGACAGATGGCCTCCGCTGTCCAGAAAAAAGGCTAATCTAAAATTTACCAATTTCTCCACTTGCACACGCAGAAGGTTAGAGAAATTAGGCAGATAAATGATTCGCCAGGAATCTGGCAGGTTACCCTCTACCCAGATATTGTTGAAAAAATCTAACAGAAAGGCCATGCCTCGCTCACCCAGGTGTCGAAGCATGGCGTATGGGACATCATTCCGACCATGGGCGGTGTCCGAGCTCGAAGCTAGAGCGGAACGCAACTCGCTCAGAATAAACTTGTCGTTGAAGGGTTCTCCGCCTCTAGAGGTAAAGTCCAGCTGGCGGCCTTCCGCAACATCAGGACGCGCATTGAATGTTGCCGGAGCAGCATTCGGGCTAGAGAAAGCGGTAGCAATGGATTTCGCCAAGGACTTGGGGTCCGAGATTGCAACCCCATTTTCCTGGAGAACTTGTCCCGAATCCTTTTGACTCTCTTCCACACCTCTGCTAGAGGGGTATTCCCTTTACGTGAAGACAGGTACGTTCGCCAAGAAGAGCGGGAGGCGTGCTTTAAAATATACCGGAACCTAGCCCTAGCTCGACGAAATTCAGCGACAGTGAAATCATCGTTCGGGCGGCGCTTATAGTGCATGTAGGCATAATGCTTCTGTTTGAGGGCCGTCTCACATCCCGTTGGCCACGACCCAAGTGGTCTGAATGCAAAACGGCTAGACCTTTTTCGAATAGTAGTCAGGCCCACGGCGATGAGGTTGCCAGAGAAGAACTCAAAGGTCTCATCAACCGACCTAAACTCATCGATTGAGATAGAGAATTCAGTCATTTCCTGAAATGCGGACACACTACCGAGAACCAACGGGGCAGGCTCTCCGGCGGCAGCGGCTAAGAAAATGATATTTGAATGGAAAAGTGGTCACTAGTATGGAGGTCATCGAACACCCCCAACCTAAATCAGGCTGTTCATCCGGAGAGCACAAACATAGATCGAGGCAAGAAAATGAAGCGGTTCTCGGGCAGTGATGCGCAATCTCATTCACATTTAGGACACCTATCTCCAGCTCGTCGATCAGATCGGCAAGGACTTGACCCCGGGGATTGATAGAGTAGTAGATGGGGTGTCTACCGTTTAGATCTCTGAGCCCGAGAAAAGGCATCGGCAACCGTGCTACGACGCGGCGGAAGTCCTCCGCGTCGAAGTCGGTTGGCCGGTGGAGTGTACACGGAAATAACAGTATACTTCATATCAAGGTAAGGCTGCACAGTTACTGCCTGAAAGGAGATATCTAAAGCAAAGAGAAGAACGGTGACATCCTGCTGGGTCTAAATCGCACATCCTCCTGCCTGGCCACCTTCCCATGATGGTAGGGCATATTCCATTGAGGAAATATGCCCTCCAGGCCTAGCTCAGAGGATATGCGGGGACCATCTTCGAAGACAAAATCCTCACAGGAATGGCCATACGCTTTCCGGAGGCAGAACTCAAGGCGCTGTGGCCTTCGATGACTTATCGGGGGAATTGGACTCTCCATGCGAGTCTTTTGCTCAGTCAGCCTCGAAACCTTTGGTGAGCGAGGCGGCTTCGGAGGCAGGGGGCCCTCTTTTGGAGGACCCACCCCGCAAGATGGCCTCACGACCAATTTCAGAGGTCTTGCCTCATGTGAGTCTAGCGGCTCGGTGGAGAAGAATGGCCGTTTCGCCATACGGGAAAAGATCTCGCTGGGGGAAGGGAGGGGAGCCCTGGTTTTAGCCAGGGGTGGGTGTGAACTCTTTGTGCCGCCAGCTCTACTAGGGGAGCACCCGGGGTTGGTGGAGCCCGCAGAATGGTTCCAAATGGGCGCGGAAACGACCGTGCTCATAGGCTTGGAGGGGCCAGGAGCAGAGGGTATCTTTGTTAGCATTGAGGCATATGATGTGCAAGGCAGCGTTGGGCGAGGCATGACCAAGTCTTTAGCCTCGCAAAATAAGAGACGATCCTGTTCCTGAAAGGTCAGGATTTCATTCTCAAGGAGATACGCACCACATTGCTTCGAAGAGCTGGGTGCGGCTTACTTGCTTAGGGAAGTCCATCGAGGTCGATGATGACAGATGTCCCCAGAGCGGCTACTGGAACTTCAGGAATCGAAGACAGATTTCGAAAAAGATGTTAGGAAAGAGATGACACTTCAACCATGATATCACTCCTGCCTTTGAACACACCCGGTGGGGTTCACCACTGCGGGACTCAAGTCATTCCATAACCTAAAACGCATCCACTTTTGCAATTGGGGTCCAGATGAGGAACTCAAGACCAGGGAGCGGGCATAATCTAAATCTGGGTCTACAGCGTTAACCTCTTTTTAGGAGCCAATCTGGTGACTGCATAAAAGGGCAAAACTCACCGTATTAAGATCAATGCCAACCAACTACTAGGCTAGATAACAAAACAAAAAAAATAACAATATGGAAATAACGATAAAAAAGGACAAAAGCTAAAAAAAACGACAAAAAAAGGCAACAAGAAGCGCGCTCAACCCAGCGCAACAAGAATGTGCCGAACAGTCTTGGGGACGCAGTCGTTGCAATAAGGCACAGGCGAGCGCTCCATCAAAGGACAGTGCGGTCAAATCGGAGATGTCAGAAAGCAACCTGAAGCCGTCGCGGCATTGGGGCTAGGTCCATGGGAACAGTCATGACGCAATGACACTTAACTTTAAGTTCCCCTCGACCGTCCCCGGAAAGCTGCCCGTATTCCTGCCATGTAATCGGTGTGAGGAAGAGGAACAGGCTGGTCGGGTCGCCAACTCCTCGTAGATTCTTTGGAGCGTCCATTCCCCGCAATTCCTACATGTCCCGGTAATTGGTGTGAGGAAGAGCAAAACGCTGGTCTGGTCGCCCAGTCCTCGCGGAGTATTTGGTGCCCTCATTCCGAGATTATTCTTTATTTATTATTAAAATTAATAAAGTGGTTCGTACTTCCAGTTATCACTTCAGGATCGATCTCTAAGAACGCTTTTCTTATTTTTACTCTATTGAATGAATATAAAGGGGAGTTCTCTCTTTAATATACTAAATACTGCACCCCAACTCATTCAAGGATAATTTAAACACTTCACCATAATAGAACTTTACTCTACATTAATCAACTGAAACAAAATTAATATATACACGGACAAAATGCAACTTAAAAATTGTTCTTAAGTCCCGTTACCGACACTCGGTTTCTGGTTTTTTAAAGGAGAACAATTTACTTTAAAAACGATTCGTTTTAAGGTATACAAATAATCTACGTTAAACGCACGGGCCATGAAAAATATAATTGATTACTCACATAAGGTAGTGGGGTTTACCCAGAAAATCCAAACGAAATACCTCCATACGAATAATTTCAGGAGAGGTGTCGTGACTGTAGTTTATTTGCTTTTCAATAGAGGGCGTTACTTCGAACTAGGGGTGGACGAGTGACGTCACGCGGAATTTCGAGTGGGCCGAGGAGAAGGAACCAAGACTAAACACCGATTGAAGAGGGGATGCGTCGGGCGTTTATGACCTTGAAAAGGTTTTCTCAGGCAAGGCTTGAAGATGGCTGTATGATTTTCTAGCAATTTTGTTTCGCGGGTAGATCTTCTCTTTTGGGTGAGAAATCTATCTAGTCTGGGGTGTCAAACTCAGATAGGGTAAGATCACTTGACGATCTTTGATGATCGAACTGTGCCGACGGTACTTGGAGGTAAGATGACTTGACGATCTTTGATAATCGAACTGTGCCGATTATACTTGGTGCAATCTGGCATTGCCCAGGGAAAATGAAAGTCCTTCTTAACTTGCTGGGGATTTCTATTCCGGCAAGTTCTTATCTATGTCGCGACGAAACGAGAAATGTCCTCTTTTTCTCCTGACGAACGTTTTATACTAGAATTACTCCCGCGGGGTAATGGGAGGGGTAGGGGGATAGCAAGGGGAGACCCGAGGGTGCCTTGTTTTTTGGGAATCTGTTATTTCTCTTCCTAGACATTTTGAACTTAGGTAAACTCGATCTCATGTCGAATCGACAGAAGTGGGTATTAATTTAGCCGTGCTTGGCGCCGTGTAGCTCTGGGAGAGCGTAATACGAGATCGACAGTTTGAATTTTTGTCTGTTTGTTTATAAATACACCCTCGGAGGGTAAACCTTTTGAGCAGAGGTCAGGCATAACTGTCTCCTAAATTTACCATTTTTATCGTACTTGTATATTACCGGAGACTGGGTAGAGTGGCTTAGAGAAACCTAGGTGAGTTTTGTTTTGCTTTCATTGTTTTTCTTCGCCATGAGCAAGACCTCGATATATATATATATATATATATATATATATATATATATATATATATATATATATATATATATATATATACACTCGGACCTTCTTAAGTGCCTCGGTTAGCTCGTAAAACTCTACACTCGCAATTCCTACATGTCCAGGAAACAAGCAGAAGATAATCTCGCCATCCGCCTGGCTCGCCAAAACCGTGGCGTAACGGATATCGCGAACCAGGGGATGCGGAGATTCAAATGCCTCGAGAGCACTAAAGGTGCTCTATTAGTGTCTATAAATCACAATCCGGTCTCCGAACCTGGCACGTCGCGTTATCTCCAGTACCGATCGGTGTATTGAAACCTGCTCGGCTATGAAGACGGACACAGCGCCTAGCAGAGCTGCGATAACTTCAAAGAGAGGGGAGATGGCATGGAAACCGAGTCCTTCTTGGGACTTGGAGCCATGCGTATACACTGGCTGGTTTCAGGGAGAAGAGGCCTGGCGACAAATACTCAAAGATGGTACTCTCCAGGGTAACGTCATTGCAGAAACAGGGGCACCACCGCAACAAGGTAAGAGAACTGTCGCGGTGAGCCTCTGGAAACACCTTGAGCGTGAAGGGGCTGGTGCCCTTGACGACACTAAATCTACTCTCTCTCTCTCTCTCACACACACATACCACCTGATATATGCCCTAATAAGCAATAGTACATCGATAATACCGTCTACACTATTATAAAGTTACGGAGAAGGGATAGATAATCCTGATTTGATGAACTTAGTCTTCTTAAAGCCCAAAGTTTAAGGGTTTAAGGAAAATAAGGAAGCAACCGCCCAATCCTAATGGATTCTCAATGTTAGCAATAGTAAAACGGGGTCGCCCGAAAAAGGTCACAAAGGGCGTACAAAACACCCAATAAAAGCGGGGAAATGCAAAGGACTAAAAGAAAATCACATTACACACAGACACACATTTAAATTACAGTCACACAACACAGTCTATAAACAAGGGCAGCTGGGGCAATAAACAAATGACACGTGCCAGCCACACGGGAGGAAACAAGACAAAAGATAAAACAATAAATAAAGATAAAAATCAAAATACAACTTACAAAAGGGATAAAACACCACTTCGCGATAAAAATGTAAGGAGGGAGGACTATCAAAGGGAGTCCTCTGCTAAAAGAAAGCGAAGTCGAGCAGGGGGGACGACGCCAGAAATGGTAAAGAAGCAAGAATTTCGAAGGAAAGAAGGCGGGGACAAATCACTAAGATGTGAGCCACAAACAACTCGCTATCACAAAAGGGACAACCAGGGCTAACTCGGCTCCACCGAAAAATAAATAGCCATGGGTGAGTAGCGTGTGCCCAATTCACAACATCCAAAGACAGGAGTCGCTGAGAGCTAACGGACCAGGGACAGACAGAACGTTTAATAAGAGACAGCTTGGAAGGGGGAAAACGAATCCCACTCTCTCTGCCACAAAAGAAAGATATACGCCCTGACTACGTAGTAGGAGTCCCTAAATGGCAGAAGGGCGGTATTCGGGGGTTCAAGGGGGGCCGATCGGCCTCCTCTTTGCCCGGAACCCAAACATGAGCCGGAGCCCAACATAACGCCACCCTGTAACGGGAGGCATTTTTAAACAGCCAGGAACGAATCCGTAAAACCACATGGTGGGTATCGGATGTAAAAGAACGACCCGCCTCCAAATCAGGCTAGAAATCGTTAAAAACCATAAAATCCGAAGATTTGAGGGATAAAATCAAATTGAAAGCCAAAAGAATGGCCGCCAACTAGGCGGTAAAAACGGGTGCTACAAGAGGGAGAGCGGACCGAAGGAACTCCGTAGAGGACACCGCAGCCGCCCCAACACCGAAGTCCGACTTCGAGCAAGCAGTATAAATGGAATGCTGGTGGACATGAGAACATGCATGATTAAGAAACAGGCACTTTAATAGACCGGGGTGAGATGATCATTTCTCGAAAAGTCAGAAAGCTGTACAGACCTCTGGACGGGGAACGCCCCAACACGGAGACAGAGGGAATGGGAGGGTCAACACCCCGGGAACACCTAAGGAGGTGAAATGGATCTCAATCCGGAGCCCCAGAGGCTGGGATAGCGATGGCCGCCGATCAAAAGATGCTGAATAGGACAGGGCAAAAGGGCACTCATAGACTGTGGAGGAAGGGTAATGCTGAACACGAAACTGGGATCGTAGGCACACCTACAGCCAGTGATATCGCAAGGGAAGCACGCCACCCTCCATAAAGAGGCTAAGAATATCCGAGGTGCGGAAGGATCCATTACTAAGACGGGACCCAAGCAAACGAACAGAGTCAAGTATCTTCAAGGCTGAAGGAGACGCTGAAGAGTACACCTGGCAACCGTAGGGCAGCCGGGATTGAACCAGCGTTGACTAAAGCGACCACAAGGTGCGCCTATCACTACCCCAGGTGTTGTGGGATAAAACGCGAAGCAAATATATAGACTTTAAACAGGAGGCTATCAAGCGACGCAAATGGGACACGCAAGTGAGCTTGCTATCAAGCGTTAAACACAAGAACTTAAAAACGGGGACATACTCAATCGCCGTGCCATCTAAAAAGAGGGGAGGGGGAACAAGGACCCCACGATCACAATAAAAATGCATGGCCTTCGTTTTGGTGACCAAAAAATGGAAACTCTTGGAGACAGAACGACCCAACACGGTATCAGTTGCCAGCTGTAATCGACGGGTAGCAGAAGACAAGCGAGGAGATGAACAAAACAACGCCAAGTCATCCACGAAGAGAGAGGCCTAAACCTATACTGGAGGAGTGGACACCAGACTATTAATAGAAAAGGCGAAATATGTCACACTTAAAACACCCTTGTGGAACACCGTCCTCTTGCACCCGCAAGCCTGAGAAAGCATCCCAACAAGGACCTTAAAATTAGAGGAGGATAAAAATTCTTTAATAAAAACCGGTAAAAAGCCCCTCATACCCCAATCATATAACTGACGTAAAATACCATACCTCCAAGTGAAGTCGTAGGCCTTCTGATGCCTAGAGAAAAAAGCCCGTAAAACGAAGTCTTTCAAAAGCACTACGACCGCTGCGAAAACCGCACTGAAATGGAGAGAGGAGCGAGTTGTACTCCAAAAAACCAAGTGAGGCCAACTTGATTCATCCTCTCAAATAAGTTAATGAGGCAGCTCGTAAGATTAATTGAGTAGTAGTGACTGGGGTCCAAACCGTCCTTACCGGGCTTGAGAAATGATACAACAACCCCCACACGCCAGTAAGGGGGACGGATAGACCCCTTTGCCCCAAAGCAGGTTGTAAAGGTCAACCAAAAATAACTCGGAGTGGGGATGGAGACGACGGAGAAAGTCCGTTTGAGCATGATAAGAAGTAAAATCGCTAGAATTTAAAAGTCAAAGGTAATCGGATAATAAGAGGGACTCAAGCACACCTCCCGGTTGGTTACGGGTGGTATCGCCCCGAGACTGGTGGCGAGCTTTGAAATCACCAAGTAATAAAATCGGGGTACACAGAACAGTTAAAAGCTTGGAGATAGAAAACAGCCTGCAAGGTAGTACGAAGGGGGAGTGGCGCAAAGAATAGCGAAGAGGAAATTAAAAGAGAAGCACCACCATGGGACACGCCCCCAGCAGGGGGGATGGAATTAAACACCCGAAAGTGCCAAAGCATCGGAAAGGGACGAGACCCAAGCTTATTTTCATGCAAACAGACCACCAATGGCCAACGATAGAAAACAAGAGCTAGAGTTCCTCCCAATTGGGCACAACCCCTTGACAATTCCACTGTAAGAGGACAGACATTACTGTCGTCTCGACGCCAACGTCGGGATTCTAGTGACGGAAACCGTCGATGGTTCCCGACCACTAGGAGACTTAAGAGGGAACAAGGGGCAGATCGCCGTGAGTCAGGGATTTACCCAGCACAGACTTGGCAGCGTGAACGACGGGAGGTGATATCTGAGAGCCAGCCCGAACCGTCAACGTGGACGGCTCATAGCTCCGAGAGAAAGGACGAGAACTAAGATGCGAAGAAGATCGAACATAAGACGAAATATGGACAGAGGATGAGGAGGAAACAGGGTCAGAGGGTAAATAGGGAATTGGGTCAGATGAAGAGGAAGGAACAGGGTCAGAGGGTGAGGAGGGAACAGGGTTAATAGGAGATGAAGAAATAGGAGCGGAGAGCAAAGAAGGGATTTGGTGTAGGAGGCAGAGAAGACCAAAGTGCGGTAGGAGGCAAATAAGTCGGAACTGGAATAGCAGGCAAGGAAGGCCAAACAGGAGTAGGAGGTAAGGGAGACGACTGAATAGTCAGCAAGTAAGAATGAACCGGGGTAGGGGGCAAGCAAAACTGAACCGGGTGAATCTCTGCCCTCACAATGACATCAGCGATGCCAACGGGAGAGGGCAGCGAAGACCGGGAAGAAGAAGACATTAAAACGAAGAGCGCCCCAAAAACCGACTCAGGGACCAAACAAGCCTCATCAGAGGCAGCGCGCTTGGGCTTCGAATGGGGTGAGGAGGAAACCTTCCGTTTGCGTTGAGGCAAATGAACGGAAGAAACAGCGGGAGCAGACGCTCGGAGGAACTGCCAGATATCCTCCAGCGTCTCAGCGCGGGCGGTCAGTCTCACGGTCCGAGACAGAGGGAAGAACATAATAAAAGAACATAGGCAAAGGAAAGGGCGCAACGGAAGAACCATGAAGAGAAGACAAGGGACGACCGGGAAGAGGACGCCGGAAACCCGCCTCCCGAAAAACGTCAGAGAAGAGACTGCCGTTCGGGGCGAGCTGCCCCGCACCCTACGACGATCCTCACGGAAGTCCTGCCTGAGGGAATCCCGAAGCGTCAAGACCTCCTCAAAAAGAAATACGGGACAAGAAGGCGAAGCCGTGCTATGGGAACCTCCACAATTGGCGCAACATTCATGATTCCCACAAGAGGAGCCATGATACGCTAATGCAGAGGCCACACAGCGACGAGCCTGCTTACAATTGCTGCTCATATGGCAAAACTAGTGGTAATTAAAACAACGTCTGGGGAGCTCGACATAACGGGACATAACCAGCACGAACAAACTGGGGCAGATCCTGACGCTCAAAGCCGACGATGAGCGTACTCGTAGGAACCTTAGCGGGACCAACAAAATCAGATACCCTATAAACGTCCGTAACCTCTTGAGACGAAAGTTAACACTTCAGTCTCGAGACATCATACTGCAGTAATTCGTTGGAGCGGGGCGCACCACAGCGGGACTCAAACTGCTCATTCAAAACAAACACGTCCAATTTAGAAAGTGGAGACCCGGAACTAGAATTCAGCACCAGAAAACGAGGATAATCCAGATCAGGATCTATTTCTTCTGCCAAGGTTTCTAACAAACGCGGAAAAGACGACTTACTGACAGGCGTAATACGAGATTATTACCCATATGAAGTAAAGTAAAAAAGGGGGTGCGAACTCGTGCAGCGCAGTCACTGTCTACCTTCGCGACACCTACTCGGAGCGTCAGCCAAACAGGAGGGTAAGCCCGTCGACCCTTGACCCAACCTTCGTTTTAAAAATGGCCGGCCAGCCTCGGAAATTTACCGGTTAGGAAAGCAAAGACCCTCAAGAGTTCTGTCAGACACCCACCAATAAACACAGGCAAGACCGAGCCATGGGGTCGCGCCCCCTGACAGACAGCTCTGATACACCGAGATCGCCAAACAAACGAAAGACGGAAGGACGATACAGGGTGAAAGAGAATTGGTGCAAAAGACGTGGGAGGAGTTAGCGGAAGGAGAAAAAGAATGTCAAGCTGGGGTCGGACGGGCCGCTGAGTCACGTCAGCATGGCAGCTAGAAAACTAAATCGACGTCCCCCTTACCGGGTTAAAGCCCTAATCTAAATGGGTTTCTTAAAAGGATATGGCGTGGATTTGACTTGCCATTTTGAGACCAAGATGATGCCAGGAAAAGAAAATGATGCCATAGTTTTTAAAGAAGATCCCGTCGAGTTTATCTATATCATCAGGTTATTTGTTTGCGAAGGAAATTTAGTAATTGTATATTTTTTTTCTTGTATGTGGGGAATGAAGACTACCCATATCGTCTACCGCCGAGTGTCCTAAAGGAAGGCTAAACTCAGATAGGGGCCCCCCTCTTTAGAAGCCGCACACCATAATTTTAGCTCCTGCGAGCTATATAACAAAAGCCGGTAATGAGCAGGGAGTTCGTAGAAACCACTATTCATTCCGGTAAAAGGGGTGATGATGTGCACCAGCTCCATCTTTTAGGAAAGTGTATTGAATGGCATGCTTGTGTACGTAATGTCATCATTTGTATGTTAGGGTTAATATTTTTATCAAAAATTCTTAGAACCCCTCATAATGTTCTCTTTCGTCAACTCTGCGGCTGCTTTTCAAAACCTCTTTAACAAAGGCATTACTTTACTTTTGGCCCGCTTGCCATCCCCGGAGAATGCGACCAAAACCAAAAAGTCAAATGAAATGGACTTGCGCAGCATCCTTCTGTTTGCGCGCTATCTCACACTCGGCTGACCAATACGAAAGTGCTAGATATATTCATCCATGGTGTAATAGTTCAGGGGGCGCTTGTGGTGCAATGAGACATCTTGCTTCTCTTTTAAGGTGTTTTTTTCATTTACCTTTTCTTTAGGGTGTTTAGCTGTGGATAGGACATATTTCCCAATGTCAAACATTCACCTGCTTTAGAGATTCCATCCGAGTGCTCTTTTCAAGATTCCAGCTGTTCCCTTAAGAGCAATTGTTCGGATTTCTCTTGCACTTGGTTCGCCAGGTATAGTTGCGAGATATTTTTTAAAGTTATTTTACCTGAGCACAGTGACTCCTATAATAACAGGAATGATTGTGATCTGTCTGAGGTTCCAGTTTCTCTTCACATTATACATGAGGCCTTGGTACTTGGTCACATTTTGCCTTCGGGATCTGTTCAGGCCGCCGTCATTGGGGACACTAACCTCAACCAGGGTTGCCACCCTCTCTGTCTGGTTTCATATTACGATGTCCGATTTGACAGCTGCGTTTACTTAGGTAGGTGGCTGTGGGGATTACATGGACGTAATGAATCGTGTAAGTCTCATTCCCTACAGTTCTCTCAGGTAGATGTTCTCAAGAGTTGCTGCTACATTGGATGTTCAGTTTTTTTTACAGATGGTCCAGTGGAGGTACTTGCACACGCCTTCGTGTCGCGTTATGCAGTAGCCGTCCCCCAAGAGAACCTTGCAACTTTATGTCAAGTGGTTCCCACTCTTCACTTTAGTGTGGCAGAACCTACACCAGTGTGGATTCTTGAATCTGCCACAAGATTGTCCTTTCTCTGATCCTGATAGGGGCAAAATTGCATTTAGAAGGCTGCTCGCCTGTGTGAGTATATAAATGCCTTTTAAGTAGATCTTTCCTTGCAGCCTGATAAGAGCAAAGTTCGCATTTTAAAGGCTTCTCGCCAGTGTGACTATATGGATGGTTTTTAAGTAGATCTTTCCTTGCAGCCTGATACGGGCAAAGGCTGCATTTGAACGGCTTCTCGCATGTGTGAGTATATGAATGTTTTTTAAGACGATATTTCGTTGAGGCCTGATAAGAGCAAAGTTCGCATTTGAAAGGCTTCTCGCTAGTGTGACTATATGAATGGTTTTTAAGTAGATCTTTTCTTGCAGCCTGATACGGGCAAAGGCTGCATTTGAACGGCTTCTCGCATGTGAAGGTGTATGAATGTTTTTTAAGCTGACATTTCGTTGCGGCCTGACAAGGGCAAAGACTGTATTTGAAAGGCTTCTCGCCAGTATGAGTATATGAATGTATCTTAATATCTTGTTTTCTGGCAGCCTGATAAGAACAAAGGTCGCATTTGAAAGGTTTCTTACTAGTGTGAGTATATGAATGCCTTTTAAGGTTACTTTTTGTTGCAGCCTGATAATGGCAAAGATCGCATTTGAAAGGTTTCTCACCACTGTGATTATATGAATGTCTTTCAAGCTGAGCTTTCGTTGCAGACTGATAGGGGCAAAGGCCGCATTTGAAAGGCATCTCGCCAGCGTGAGTATATGAATGTATCTTAATATCTTGTTTTTTAGTAGCCTGATAAGTACAAAGGTCGCATTTGAAAGGCTTCTCACTAGTGTGAGTATATGAATGGCTTTTAAGCTTACCTTTTGTTGCAGCCTGATAATAGCAAAGGTCGCATTTGAAAGGTTTCTCGCCAGTGTGATTATATGAATGTCTTTCAAGCAGAGCTTTCGTTGCAGACTGATAGGGGCAAAGGTCGCATTTGAAAGGCTTCTCGCCAGTGTGGGTTCTTAAATGTATTATTAAAGTTCCCCTATGTGCAGTCTGATAAGGACAGGAACAGCATTTATAGATTTTCTTATTCATTCTCGAATGATGCAGCGCATGTGAATTTGTGTGTGTCGACTGGGAAGTTATCGAGGTATTTTCGGTGCATTTTCCTGGTCTTTTAGATCTTGAATATACAGTAGTCCAATATGGGTCATATTCGAGGGCTCGAGTAGGCAATTTCATCTCCTGAAAAAGAAAGTGATTTTATAATTTCTCGTTCACAATCTTTCTGGTGTACCGGAGAGCATTTCTGCAAAAGAAAGAAAGGGTAGTGACCCCACCAATCCCAAATTTATTCTTTAGGGCTCCGAGCTGATTATGATCTTAAAAACAAAAAATGATCTTACATCTTGACTCATTCTGTATAAGATACCCAGGAATTTCTTGGGCAATAGGATAAGAGCCGAAAGAACGATGGGATTCCTAAAGTTCTAGAATCATTATAAATAATCAAATTGTGGAAAGTAAAAATAAGGCGTAAATTTAAAATAATGTGATGATTCAACAGTTAAATAGAGGATATCCTAGTAGGGCGGGTCATACTTTGGGGCAACCATATATTTTCATTAAATCCTTTAATGAGGGGTACTTACATGATTGATTTTCCGGTGTAGGTTTTTAAAAAGAAGTTTATTTTGTTATACAATTGCTCCTACATACATCAATTTCCATTTAAATAAAAGTAAATTTTTCCCTTTAGTCACGAGCTTATGTAACCTATTTTTATTTAATCCAAGTACACACAAACACAAAGTAACCTCAAATTTACATGTTTATTGAGTGAGAAAAGTGTATGAAAAGCTCCACATATATCTGCATGGGTCACTTTGGGTCATATTCAAAATTTAAACTTCACCAGAGCACACAAATCTTGCTTTGACTCATTCCTAGACATCAGACTGCCTTTCTTGGCAGTCCTCTTAGAAAGTAAAGGGAAAGAGTGCCGCAGGTGAAAGGCAGTCAACCAAGGGAGACTCCAGAGAAGGGGGTGAGGGAGAGTCCCCGACACCCGTAGGCAAAGGAGAGAAGTAAGCCTCCTCTCCTGTTAAAGTTTTGGAGGGTCCCCTGGGAAAGCACAGGAGGGGGGGGGGGGGACCTCCATTAATTTGGTGGAGCTGCCCGAGGGCGGTTCCGTCGATTTTACAGGGAGAAGTAGAGGGAGATTAATTTTTTAGTCTTGATCATTGGGCATGGTGACCCTATTTATTCAACGGGATGCTTGCTCTGATAACCCCACGCAGTAGCCCGCTCTGCGAGGGGTGAATACGGAGCCGGCAGAACCGGCTGCCGCCATTTGAGGTCACTCCTCCCGCCTCCTAGTAGCCTTGCAGCCCATCGACATGGTGACTCTACTTTGGGCACAGCGTAAAATGGATAGAGATTGAAAGGAGAGAAATAAAGGGCAAGTGGGGAAGGTTTGGATCGGGATAAAGCAGGTTGTTAAAAATCTACCACCCCAGATAGGAGCTCAGGGGTGAGGTAATGTTGCCCACCCCCTCCTCAGCCCCGATCCGGCATAGTTGAGTGAGAGGAAGCTGGTCGGTATCTATCCTGTGAAATTAGAGGCCGCCCAGAGAAAGTTGAAGGAGAGGCTGTAGGGAAAGTGAGGAAGTAGGATATAAACGCAGGCTGTCTGAAAGAAGAAGAGGCTAAGTTGGGGCCGGAGGGGGCGGTGAGTACCGTCAGTACGGCGGCAAGGATGGCAAATCACCACGCCCCTTACGGGAATGTGTTGATAAGGAATAAAAAGAAAGGCTAAGCACAGGCTAAAAAACAACAATAGCTAAAAAAAAGAAAGCATAAAAGTAACAGGAATGAAGCGCCTCCGGCGTCGAGGGAGTGCCTGCCTCCCCCGGCACAGGAGCATCATGCAAACCACAACAAAGAGTCAAATAAAGTGGAGGAGGCCGGCCTCCTCCAAAAAGTCGTATAGGCCACAATTCCGTGTGCACACACCAGTTCCGAGCATAAAGGGGCAAGCGGTAGCGACCCCGCTTAGGTAGCGTAGCGATCACACAGACAGAACTATTTAACATGAATGTGCCGAACAGTCTGGGGAACAACGCAGTCGTCGCAAAAGGGCACAGGTGAGCGCTCCATCAAATGACGATGCGTCCCAGACGATAGAAAGCAGCATGACGCTGTCGTGGAAATGTGGCTAGGTCCATGGGAACAGTCGCGGCTCAATGGCACTTAACTTTAAGTTCCCCTCGACCGTCTCCCATCTTCTTTGCAAAGCAGCCCGGAAAGCTGCCCGTATTCCTGCCATGTAATCGGTGTGACGAAGAGGAACATGCTGGTCGGGTCGCCAACTCATCGTAGATTGTTTGGAGCGTTCATTCCCCGCAATTCCTACATGTCCAAGAACCCAGCAGAAGAAAATCTCGAATTCAGCCCGGCTCGCCAAAACCGTGGCGTCACGGATATCGCGAATGAGGGAATGTGAAAGTTCCAATGCCTCGAGAGCACTCGGATCGCTTTGTGAGTTGCTATAAATTACAATCTCGTCCCAGAACCGGGAAGGTCACGTTATCTAATGTACCAAGCGGTGTATTGCAACCAGCTCCGATTCAAGACAGACTCACCGCCTGGTAGAGCCCCAGTGATTTCAAACAGAGGGGATATGGCGTGGAAACTGACCACCTCTTAGGGCTTGGAGCCCTAAAAGGCCGAACGCAATACCCACGCCGCTGTAGAAGTTTTAGGAGCAGAGGCGTGGCGGCAAATACTGAGGAGTAGTACCCTCCAGGGTGGCGTCCTGAGCAAAACCAGGGGCGCCACTGGCCCGAGAGCTATACCTAGCACTCAAAGGAGTTTCCTAGCCCTAAACGCAAAGGGCTTAAGGTATGACTGGCGTCTCTCTTCGGCATGGCACCGTCTAGATCAGCTGCGGATGCAGTGAGAGGAGCTGTCGGCGACTGAAAGAGGCACCGGGATGGCGCATAAGGCGAGTGATCCACTGTGCACGGCGTAGAGCGAGGGGTATCTCCCCAGCATCGATGAGTAGGCTCTCAATGGGGAACGTGCCGAAGGCTCCGGTCAGCAGGCAAAGATCGGAGAGGTGGAATGAATCCACCTTCCGCGATACACGCTCGACTGCGGATGCATAATTCTCGCATCCGTAGTCGAGTTTCGAATGAACAAAGGATCGATAAAAAAGTAAGGCAGTTTCCCTATCAGCGCCCCCGATGAACGTCACACGGAGCGATGAAGATGCATGGCACAGGTACGAGAGACCCTAAGGCTGCGAATATGGGCATCGTATGTGAGGCGTCGATCAAATACAAAACCAAGGAAACGGTGCGAGACCATCACATCGATGGAAGCTTCATTTAGAAATGTCTGGGTAAGGGTGGAGCCATAGATGGCTGCATAATTGCACCACCTTACTCTTGGCCAAGGAAAACCGAGGCCTATGCGCTTCGGCATAGCGAGAGACGCAGTTCAATGCCGATTGGAGTCGATGTTCCAGAGTTGGGATCTGGGCCGCGCCAATGGAGATCGAACATTCGTTCACGTAGAGCGTAGCGAGAACATCTTCCAGCAGTACTGAGGTGATGCCGTTGATGCTCAGTGCAAAGAGTGAGATATTGTGGGTGTCTCTGCGGGACACTCTCTTCCTGATCCATTGGGCGGGAGAACGCTAGTCCCACCTATAAGTGGAATCGACGATCTCGCAAAAAATCAGATATAAAGATTGTGAGGGGGCCCTTGCCCGTATCGTGTCGAGAGTCTACATGATACTGTAACGACATGAGGTATCGCAGGACTTCTCCAGATCCAAAAAAGAACTGGTGTAGTGCTGTCTACGAGGAAAGCCCTCGCAGATGGAATTTTTCAATAGGAACAGAGAATCCGACATGGAGGGGAACTTGCGGAAGCTGCAAAGGCAGAAATTAGATGATAACCGTTGTGAGGTCAAAATGGTAATATAACATTTAAACAATTTATCCATCAGCTTGCACACGCAGGAGTTTAGAGATTAGGCAGAAACTGGCCGGGTAGAGCGATCTCTCTCCGGTTTGCAAAAACGCGAGCAGAGTAGCGATTTGCAAGGAGTCTGTGATGATACCTGCACTCGATGTAAACTTGTCGTTGAAGAGTTCTCCAACTCTGGAGATAAACTCCAGTCGGCGGCCTTCCGCGACATCGTGACGCGCATTGAATGCTGGCAGAGCGTCATCCTGGCTAGAGAATGGGGAGAAAGCCACGAAAACGCCGTCCGAGATTGCAAGCACATATTCTTGGAGAACGGGAGGAGGGTCCTGCGAGAACTTGCCCCGAATCCTTTTAACTCGGCTCAACACCTGGGCTAGAGGGGTCTTCCCATTAAGTGAAGACACGTACGCTCGCCAAGAAGAGCAGCAGGCGTGCTACGAAATATACCGGAACCTAGCCCTAGCCCGACGAAATTCAACGACAGTGAAATCGTTCGGGCGGCGCTTATTGCGCATGTAGGCCTAGCACTTCTGCTTGAGGGCCGTCTCACACTCTGCTGACCACCAAGGGAGTGTTCAACGTGATAAACGGCCAGACGTTTTAATAATAGTAGTCAGGCCCGCGGCGATGAGGTTGCCGGAGAAGAAATCAACGGCCTCATCTACCGAACTAAACTCCTCAAATAAGATAGAGAATTCATTCATTTCCTGAAGTGCAGGCTACGGCGCCCGCGCCAAGCACCATCGATGTGGGCTCTCAGGCGGCAGCGCCCTAGAAAATGAGATTTGAATGGGAAAGTGATAACTACCATGGAGGACATCATTCACCCCTCAATCAAAATCAAGCTGCGGGTCAGGAGAGCATAGAGATAGATCAAGGCAAGAAAATAAAGCGGTTCTCGGGCAGTGATGCGTAAACTCCCCATTTAAGACACCTATCTTAAGCTCTTCGATCAGATCGGAGAGGACTTGTCCCCTGGGATTTATTGAGTAGTCTCCCTAGAGGGGATGTCTGCCATTCAGATCTCCAAACAAGAGAAAGGGCCTCGGCAACCGTTCCACGACGTGGCGGAAGTGCCCCGCGTCGAAGTCAGCAGACGGTGGAATATACGCAGAAAAAAACAGTATACCTCCTATCCAGGTGAAGCTGCACAGCTACTGCCTGAAAGGAGGTATCTAAAGTGAAAAGAAGAATGGAGACATCATGCCGGGTGTAAACCGCGCATCTCCCAGCCCGGCCCCCGTCCCGTGGTGGTGGGGTCGCAAAACCCTTATACGCCGGGAGGGTGAGCAGATGGCACGCGCCTGGCATGGTTTGCAGAAAAATAGCTAACGGAGAATGGGACGCGACGAGACGAGCATCCGCAGCTCCTCCCAGTTGGCCCGGAGTCCACGGCAATTCCATTGAAGGAATATGCCCTCCAGGCCTAGCTTCGAGGAGACGCGGGGGCCCTCTTCGAACAGAAGACCATTACGGAAATGGCCGTACGCTTCCCGGAGGCAGAACCCTGGGCGCTGTTGGCCGGACAATGCGCTGAAGGCGCTGTCGCCTTCGAGGTCTTAGTGGGGGAGGTTGGGCCGTCTTTTCGAGGATCCACCGTCTCCGAGCCACTCAGCCCACCAATAGGCGTGGGTGAAGGAGCGCAAGCTCCTTTGAGGTGGGCCTCCTTTCCGAGGACATCTTTAAGAACCCCGGAAGATGACCTGGCGACCAACTTCAAGAGTGTTGCCTCCTGTGAGTCTAACGACTCGGTCCAGGCACGTGGCCGTTTCGCTTTACAGGAAACGGTCACGCTGGGGGAAGAGGAGGAGGGAGCCCTGGTTTTAGCCGGGGCTGGGTGTGAATCCTTTGTGCCGCCAGCTTTACCAAAGTTGCGCCCAGGTTAAGTAGAGCACGCAGAAGGGCTCCGAATAGGCGCGGAAACAACGTTGGCCTGGATGGGCCAGGAGCAGAGGGTGTTTTTCTTAGCATTGAGGCGTAAAACGTCCCAGGCAGAGCCGGGCGCCCCAGGACCAAGTCCTTAGCCTCGCGGAATGAGAGACGATCCTGGGCCTGAACGGCCAGGATTTCTTTCTCAAGGAGATATGCACCACATTGCTTCGAAGAAGCGGGGTGTGGCTCTCCGCAAATGACACACTTGGCCACCGATGATTTGGACTTATCGTGTGCGACCTTGGAGCAATTTACACAGACTTCGGGTGACCCCGACTTTGCACTTTCTATATGAACGATTCGTATGACAGAAACGGTGACAGTAATCGCACCTCCACGGCAGTGGTACGAATGGCTTCACGCGGTAGCGGTACCAACCAGCACGCACCAACTCAGGGAGCTTGTCATAGTCGAACGTGACGAAGAGTGTAGGGGTGGGTTTCGAGGCCCTTCCCTGTTTTCTCAACACACGCTTGACCTTAACCGCCCCATGGTCGGTCAGCTCTAGAGTGACATCTTGCTTGTAGTAGTCCACGAGTTCCCTCGCATAAACTAGTCCTTTCACAAAGTTCATGGTAGAGTGCGGCGTCACACTCACCGGGGTGCCATCAAGTGTCCGGAGAGCACTTATAATGGCCGCCTCGGAGGGATCCTCCGCATTCGCCAGAAGGCTCCCATTCGAGAAACGGGTCACCTTCGGCTCTCTACGAATTATACCAGTTAAGCTCTCCTCTGATGGATCATGTTGCCCTTGGCCAACATGCTGCCATCACTGGAGCGAATAACTAAGAAGCGTTTGAAGCCAGCGGGCTCGAAAACGCCAGGTAATCTCTGAATGAGAGGCCCAAACGTAATAGAGGCTCCGCTCTGCACATTTTTGGTCTCATTTTGAGATTCCCTGCCCAGGCAGGCACCGGGGACGAACGTGCCGATCTTGGCTTGGTCGCGTTCAAGGATGGTAACGGCCTTGTCCGATCCCGCGGCCCCCGTGGAGGGAGAAGAGCCCCGAGTCTTCTTTGTCTTTTTTTTTATTAGATTTTTTCTTTTTTAGGAGAGGAGGGCGAGGAATGGCCCCGCTTCTCCTCACCCCCAGCAGGAGCCGCTAGGCAAGATGGTCCGGCCTCTGCAAGGTACTTCGCTGAGATGGTGAAGGTCCAGGCAGTCCTGGGGGCACCGGCTGGAGGGAGGAGGAGATCCCTCCCCTCCTTGTGCTGTCTTAACAACCCAACCCTTCTGGCGAGGGCCCTGCACAGGAGCAGACTCGGGCTCGGTGTTTGAAGCTGAGCCCCTATCTGCCCCCAAGGAAGGCGCAAACTTTTGAGGCTAGGGTGCGTCAGAGAGCATGTCTATCTCAGGGGGGCCTCCATTTGGCCATCCCCCCCCCCCATGACATCAGAGGTCATGTCAATCTCACCATGTTCTTTTGGGAGGCATAGGCCTTCACCCCCGCTAGATTTAATATTTGGGCCAGCAGGTCTTTAGAGGGAAGCAGCACATGGGTCCTTTTTTCCCTCTCCCCCCTAAGGGGGTTTGCCCTACCCAAGCTGCTTAAATTGGGAGTGGCCAGTTATGGGCTGCCTGCTGACTTTCCTGGCAGTCCCCTGTGAAAGCAAAGGCGGGACTGCCAAATTTGACATGGAGTCACGTGGTGATTCCAAGGAAGAGGGTGAGGGGGAGCCCCCTGCACCCGTAAGCACTGGAGAGGAGTAAGCCTCCTCTCTGGTTATTGTTATGGAGGGTCCCCTGGGAAACCACAGGAGGAGTGACTTCCATTTCTTCTCTGGAGCTGCCTGAGGGCGGCTCCGTCGTTCTTAAAGGGGAAATGGGGAGAGATTTTGTGTGAAAGTTTTCATCATTGGGCATGGTGACCCTTTTTTTATGGGATGCAAACGCTAATCACCCCCCACAGTGGCTCGCTCTGCAAAGGTTGAGTACAGGCCTGGCAGAGACAGGTGCCGCCATTTCGGACCACACTTCCCGCCTGGTGGCTTGGCAGTCCCTCAGCATGGCGGCTCTACCTTGGACTCGCCGTAAAATGGATACTGTTTGAAAATAGAAAGGAAGAGGAAGTGAGGAAGATGTGGGTGGGGATAAAGCAGGTTATTAAAAACCCACCATCACAAAATGGACCTCAGGAATGAGGGATCATTGTCCCCTCCCCCCTCAGCCCCGATCTGGGATAGTTGGCTGAGAAGAAATTAGAGGCTGACCAGAGAAAGATGTGGGAGAGGTTGTACGATAAGCAAGGAAACAGGGGGTAAACACAAGTGTTCCGAAGGAAGGAGAAGAGGCTAAGCTGGGCTCGGACGGGGTGTTGAGTCCCGTCAGCACGGCGGTCAGGATGGCAAATCGCCGCGCCCCTTAGGGGGGTGACCCATCCAGTATGGGTAGCTCTCTCCCCCAATGACAAGCGCAATAGGAAACTTGGATTCTCCCCTTCCCCCTAACATGGCTCATCAGATCTTCTAGACACATAATCCCTCCCACCACATGAAAGCAGCTCCCGTTAGTGGGATCGTTAAGTGCAGAACACCCATCAAGTCTCGGAACTCTAAGGAATTTCAAGGAGTAAGCGAGCCTGCCTCCTTTTCCTTCAATAAGTGGATAGAACAATTTACTTTTCCCATTTTCTATATAACCCATAGTCCACTAAACCAAAGATGCAGATTAACCACCATGACTGGCCAAGGTCTTCATGAAGAGTTCCCAATATAAACTCCTTAGCATGGGCAGCAGCGTCTCAGGTCAGCAGCCCCATAGCTCGACTTGGTTGCCTTTTAATTGACATTTGGTAGATTTTTCTCAAAGCCTTTGCAGGTACTATAAACTTCCATCGAAATTAGTCTTTCACTGCATTAAAACTTGTAAAAATAAATTTAGTATTAAATTTTAAAGTGGGCAAAATTACCTTTACTTGAAGAGAGTTTTCTAGGGCCATTTCAGTAGAGGATTTGGGGCTCAAGTTTTCCTCTTGCAAATCGAGTCTCTCTTCATCAAGGAGAGGAATTTCATCTTCCAGGGGTTCTTCTTTAATCTCCTCTTTCATTAAAATCTCATAAAATCGCTCCTAAAGTTAAAGACAAAGTCAATTTTATTCAAATGCCCAACAACAAATATTTTTATTTATATAAAATGGAGGAAAAAGAAGGACCAAAGGGCTAGCCAGGCCCCTTATATTCATGTTTGCCCCCCCAGGCCCTACTAGTAGAAAAAGACTGAATGAGCTCTCCACACATTTTTAATGTTTTCTCTGCAATCTTTTTTGCCAAAAGTTTCTTAAGAGGTTTAACAGAAAAACAACTACATCGAGGGAACAAAAGTTTGACAGCATTGACAGCCATCACATCCAATTGGTTACCTATTGCACTCATTGTTTTTATCTCTTACTCTGACAGTAAACATGTTAGGAGACTCTCAATGAGTCCTACTGAGGCCTGCCACTGCCTCCAGGACTACAATGTGAGATTGAAAATTTGCTCTGGCTCCAAGCTGATGCTGGCTGTCTCATCGACAAACGCCCCTGTCTATCCTGGTGGTCATTGACCAAGTCATCCTCCCTTAGCTCTTTCCATCTCTTAATACATGCTGAAGAGTATGAACAGCACTCTTAACCATGTCACAACAAACATCTCAGGCAATAACAAAAGATAGAATATTTTACTTTCCAATCAACAAGGATTTGAAAAATTAGGAATTAATAATTTAAATCTTTTGCATTTGTACATGCAATCTTTTAAATCTTTTAAATTTAAATGTATAGACCCAGAGACTACCATCATGACAACTTAAGCATGTAGCGTCCACATATTTTCCCCAATGCTTTATTTAGGAACTTTTTTTTAAATACTCTCAGGTATAGGAGCATTCCTTGCATTTGGAAATAATTTATAAATGTGAGATTTTTCTTTAGAAATACACACAGATCTTATCTCTAGAGTTCCAATCTTAAATTTATCAAGACTCAGTAACCTGGTGTGGAATGCAAGGTAGCTACTATTGCTACCATGCATACAAATAGAATGCAAAGAAAAAAATTTACCTCTTTGTGTGATCCAAATTGGCTCACACTAAATACTTCTTGACTTCCTAATCCATCTTGTTTTCCATCAAAATACTCATCTTTGATCTTTTTGGCTGGGCTATCTACACAATCATCCTGATAAATAATTTAATTATCTCATTTAAAATGATTCAATTATAATTATTAGAATTATGCTGATAATGGTTAAAAATAAAACAAATGGAAACAATGAATAACTATAGGCAATTTTAGTGTTGTATCTTCTCTCACCTTTTTATCATCAAAATTGCCACCAAGTGGATCTTCACAAAATTTGTGATTTATTCCTTTAATCTCTCCAGATGCATTCTGTAAAAGTTAAAAAGATACTCCAACACTTTATGATAAATTTGATAATTTCACAAAGCTCATTATATAGGAATTGTATTAATAATCAAGCAGGATGTATAAAAAAGGTGATACATTCCGCTCAAAATGTTAATTTGGTGATGGGAACAATGGCTTAGGGGTCTCTTGACATCAGGGATACATTCCCTGAGCCATTTGAATACAAGCACAAACAATCATATAAAATATCCTAATTATCATTATTTTTTTCAAAGGTCTTCATCTGATGACAGCTACCAAGAGCATAGATAACTAGAATAACCCTTTTAGAATTCAGGTCAAATCAGCCCACCCTGCAAATGCCTTCCAAATTACCTTGACTTGAGTAACAAATTGATTCCAAATCAAGATTTTTTTACAGGTCTCTCTGATGACTACACAAGCAAATATTCTCTGCTAGCAGGGCAAAGTAGTGTCCCCTCAGCCACAGAGTGATGCACTCAACACAAAAACTCAAATAAAAAGGATGGAGTATAAAGGAAAGTGGCAACTATGCCACTCTGCCTGGTACTGGTGGCATGTGTGAATTATCCTCCAGACTTGGCTACTCAACAAGAATATGTTAAAACAGTCATCGAAGTAAAGCAGAGGGGAATGCTCCGTCAAATAGCGGTGCATAGCGCGAGTAAGCCCAATCAGAAGATAACAGACATTGAATTGAAGTTGCAGAGGCAATGGGAGGTAGGTCCATGGGAACAGTCATGGCAAGATTGCATGAAAGTTTAATCTCCCATATTCTTTAAAGGCAGCCCAGAGGGCTGACCGCATCCTAACCATGTAGGCAATGTGAGGGAGATAAAAATGCTGGTCTGGTAATGCAGTCCTTGCTGAATCTTTGATGCCCTCATTCCATGCAATCTTCACTTGTCCAGGAACCAAGTAGAAAATAATCCCAACCTCTGCCCAATTTGGGGCATCATGGATACCCTCAAACCAAGGTGTTTGGAGAGTATAGTGCCCAGATAGCACCAAGGAAATTTGCAAGTCATTATATATCACAATCTGGTCCCTGAACCTAGCACAATGTGTTCTTTGTACAAGGTATATATTGCAACCAGCTCAGCTGTGAAGATAGACACAGTGGGGATAGGGCATGGAAGCTGGCCTCATCTTGGGACTTGTAGCCATCCATGTATACTGGCAAGCTCCAGCATGAAGTGTGCTCCCAAAAGGTCTAATGCAATAATTCTGAAGCTCTTTTAAGCTTGGGCAGATTGTGTATCGAGAGTCAAAGGTTGTATCATTCAAGATGATGTCCTGGGCAGAACCAGAGAGAACACAGGGCTTAGGGGTAAACTAAGCTTTTGGAGTTTCCTAGCCTGAAATCCAAAAGGCTTAGGGTATAACTTGACTCTCTTGAGGCTATAGGAATAATCAATATCAGTCACAGATGGGATGAGAGCTGTTAGCAGTGGAGGAAGTTGTCAGGACTGTGAATACAACCTCATAATGAACAGTGCAGCACAAGTAGCATCTTCCTGGCATTGATAAGCAAGCTGTCCAAAGGGAACGTGCAGATGGAAAGTGGTGTGGTGGATCGCATTTATCTTTCACAATTCATGCAAACAAAGCAATGATAAAACAAAGCATTAGCCCTGACGGCACCTGAGTGATAAATGTCCTAGAATGTAGATTATAAAGGATACAGATACATGAGGACCTGAAGCTGTCAATAGAGGCATCAAAAGTGAGGCAGTGGTTGAAAATAAGATTAAGGAAAGGTAGGAATCCAACACTTCCAGGAAAACCCTGTTTAGGAAGAAGCCAGGGTGAGGGTGGAGCCAAGCATTGTAGCAGAAGTGCACTACCTGATGCTGGGGCAAAGAAACCTATGCACTTCTGCTTAAGTTACCCTCAGCCACCTCCTACCTAGGTTGAAGCTACACTGCTACCGCCTAAGAGGAGGAATCTAAAGCAAAGATAAGAGCTGCGACATCATGTTTGGTGTAAATGGCACTTTTTTCTGCACAGCCCTTATAGTGTGGAAGTGGGGTCGCAAAAGTCTTATACATCAGGAGGGTTGGTAAGAGGTACATGCCCAGCATGGTCTCCTGCATAAAGATAGCCAAGGGAAAATGGGAGATGAATATCCACAGCTCTTCTCAGAGTCTGCAGCAATTTCATTGAAGGAATATGCCCTCCACACTTAGCTCTGAGATATGGGGTCCCTCTTTGAACAAAAGACCCCCACAGTAATGGCTGTACGCTTGCCAGAAGCAGAACAATATACTGACGCTTTGGAGGACTTATGGGGGAGGTTGGGCTCACCATGAAAGTCTTTTCTTCTCTCCACCTTGAAAGCTTACAGGGCAAAGTCCTTAACCTCGTAAAATGATACACAATCCTTCACTTGATTGACAAAAATGCGGGGGGGGCTCTGTAATTGATATACTTGGACATACACAATTTGGATTTATAATGTATGGCCTTGGAGAAAGTTACACAGACTTTGGGTAACCTTAACATTGCATCTCTAAACAAGCAATTTGTATCGCCAAAGTGGTGGCAGTAGTGGCACCTCTGTGAAAGTGTCACAAGTGCCTTCACGTGGTAGTGATACCAACTGGTATGTACTGACTGACTAAGGAAGACTATCAGTCGAATGGTGTAAGAGTGGGTCTCAAGGCCCCTCAGTCTTTTCTCATCACATGTTCGACGTTGACCACTCCTTGTTCAGCCATCTTCTAGTCCATGATTCCCTTGTGTAAATCACACCTTTCATGAAGTTCATAGGAGAGTATGGTGTCACACTGACCAGCATGCCATGAAGTATCTGAAGGGCACTAATCATGGCTGCCTTGGAGGGATCCAACACATTTAGCAGACCCTCCCATCTGAGAAACAGGTCACCTTCTGCACTTTAGCAAAAAGGCTAGCTAGTGCTCTCCTCTGATTGATCAGTGAGATCAGAGGAGCAAATAACCAGAAAACATTTGAAGTCAGCAGGCTCAAAAATACCAAGTAGTCTCTGAATGATGGGCTGGCATAATTGAGGCTCCACTCAGTGCAGAGAGCTAGTCTTTTTCTTATTTCCTTGCTTTTTAGGAGAGGAGGGTGGGGAATGAACCCACTTCTCTCCACCACCACAAGGAGCCCTTAGGCCAGATGGACCAGCCTCAGTAAGATCCTTCTTTGAAGTAGAGAAGATCTTGGCTGTCAAAGGGGTTTCAGCCTGGAAAGGAAATTACTCCTCTCATTGTGAGTCTTCAGTAGCCCAAGCTGTCTGAGGGGAAGCTTGTAAGAAGGTGGACTCGGGTATAGTGCTCAATCCCATGGAAGATCGTGCTGTGGCTGGGTCGCTTTCGGGGCCATGTCCATCTCAGGGGGCCCTCCATGTTGACCCCTACCCAAAAACATCATGGATCCCATTTGAGGTTCCCTTTTTCTTATCAATAGCTGGTGAACCAACATCCATCGGGAAAGAGAGAAGAGGCAGCTACTGACCACTTGTAAACTGGACATCCATGATTGCAGGATATTAAAGGGTAGGGACAAATAAGCCCTGCTATCTCTTGCCTCCCTAAGGGGCTTGGCTCAATATGGGCACTACCACCATGAGTGGTCAATTTTGGGCTACATCTTGCTATTTTGGCAGTCCTCTGTGAAAGTAAGGAAAGCTCTGCTGCTGTAAAAGAGATGGAATTGCCCAAGGACGCCTCTAAAGAAAAGGGCAAGGGGCAGTCCACCTCACCCATAGGATGAGGTGGGATTGACCCCTGGGAAAGCACAGAGGGGGACCTCATTTTTTTATTTGGCACAGACTAGTAGTGGCTCTGATGATATTAAAGGGGGTAAAGGGTTTTTCAGGAACTTTCAACACCACTGCCTATGATGACAAACACTGACCCCAATAACGGAATGGCACTACTAGGCACCTTTGATTGGCCCTGGCCACCATCACTGGGTGGGGTAGTACACACCTTCTCTGCCACTCTTTGGGAAAACTTGGACCAAATCCTACATGTGGTATGGTAGGTAGGTTGGCATGAGGGATCCAGCTTGGCGATAGACTTCTGAGTGGTTAGGGTAACCAAGCCTAACATCTTGTTGTAAGAGTTCGGTTCTTCATTGAGACAAGCGGCATCTCATGATCAAGAAGGTCCATGGGCAGGAGAAGAGGTCAATGAAGGGGGTAGAGAAAAGGAGATTGTAAAGGAACAACAGAAGGGCAGAGACAAGATGTGGTAGAGTTGGTACACAGAGGGAGATTAGGGGTTAGCAAAGGATGAAAGAGAGGCTAAGATAGGGGCGGATGGGGAGCTGAGTCGCATCAGCAAGGCAGCCAGAGAAACATATTGCCGTGGCCCTTACAGTGGTTTCTCCTTCAGATGTCAGTGGTAACAGGGTGTTTTGCCCTGAGCTACACCACCCATCTTCTTGCAGCTTCACCTTGTCTCATCAAAGAGTTCAAGTTAACCCAGTGATGGAGCCTTCCCTATTTTCAGTTAGGCCACTATGATATGAAGTTTGTCTGGATACCACATGTAATGGTATAGACAGTAGCCCCTCCAGCAGGGACTCAAACCAGTAGGGTGAGCTGGTCCTCCAAGTTTCAGTTGTAATAGAGAAAGGGTTGAAGGGATAATAAAAAAAAGAGGCACTGAGAAAAAGCTCACCAGCTTCAAGTCAACCCAGTGAATGGACACCAGTATTTAGAATTAGGCAAGCACAACAGACAGCTCCTTTAGCTACCAAGTGCATCAAGCTAAACAGGGTACCTCCTTGAGTGGTCCACATCAATATTTCAAGGTCTCTTTCACACAATCCAAAAATAAAAAAAAGAGGCACCAAAAAAACTAAATTGGATATTAGCCCTGCAAGGTTTCCTTCTTTATAAATTATCTGCTGCATTTAATGCAATTGGCTGAGTGAATTGATGGCAGAACATACAGCATACTAAAGAGAAAACCCAATTTCACAATAAAGATAACTAAACTCATAAAACTAAGGAATGAATAATCAGCATTACCTAATTATACAAAATACCTGAAAGATCTCAATTAACTCACCTTTTTATTATCCTTCATTTCATCACTAAATAAATACTTTTCATTATTAATGTTTATTTCCTGTTTCTTTCAAGATTTCTATCTGAATATTGTATATAGTGACTTAAAGTTTCTGGTGGATGAATTTATTTCATATACCAAACTCTTCAGAAGCTTTAATTTATTTTTTTTTTAACTTTGCTGTCTTTTAAAATAAAGTTGGGGAGAGAGAGGAAAATGAGTCTGATACAACGATCATGGAGTGCAATGACCCATCGGAGACACTCAAAATAATGTCTATCTGACCAAGGCCCATATGGTCTAATGATATGACAGACCACTTCCAATTAGAGTAAAGTTAAGTATCATTAGGCATGGTTATTTGCTATATGGAGTCTCGATTCAGGTCAACTCAGTAGCTGCAATAAGCTAGGGTGACCTCAAGATGAGTTCAATGTAAGAACTAAATGGCTTCTGTGAGATAGTCTGCTGAAGTTTAAGAAACAATTCTCCTAAAATAAAGAGCACATTAGCCTCAAGATATTTTTGGCTACACTTATAATTTATAAGATATCAATCAATGACTTGCCTGTTTATTAAAGATCAAAAGTCAAGTTATGTAGTCTGGGTCAGAGTAGAGTGGCATAGATGTAATAAGTTCTCTAGGTATGGGTGGGTTTTCCTTATACCAATGGTCTTAGTCTTATACATAGGCAGAATGGGTTATTGAGCTATATTATTGATGAAGATCTACATATTGTATTTGCAAAAGAATCATGGGTAATTAAATTAAAAATTTTTGAAGTAGACCTAAAGAAAATTTCCCAGAAGAAAAGGGCATACCAGAGATTAGAGAAAGTATTTTTGACAATTTAAATCATTATAGGTCAACCAGAAATGAGCTAAATTAGATTATTAAGAAGAGTAAAAGGGCAGAAGAAATTAATTTAGCTCAAAATAGCTCAAAAGATCCAAGAAAATTCTTTAGCTATTATAGAATTAATGATAAATCTAACAGTGATAAAATAGGGCCTATTAGATATGAAGGGGTTTTGAAAGAATCTGATGAGAAAATAGATGTTCTTAATGATCATTTTCCTTCAGTATTTACACAAGAGAATCCAAATAGATTAATTGATGATAATTCTAGGTCGAGGGAAGAAATGTTGAATATAATTAATGAAAACAGGGAAGTATTAAAGGGCTTATATTGGAGTCAAATAGTAGTAGGGCATCTGGCTTAGACAACATTCACTCTAGGTTACTCAAAGAGGATGTAGATAGTATTGCATTAGCTCTAGAAAAGATATATACTAGATCACTAGAGTTTGGAGAATACCTAATGATTGCAAATTAGCAAATATAGTGCCAATATTTTAAAGGGAAGTAAAGAGGACCCAAGTAACTTTAGACCAGTAAATATAACTTCTATAGTTAGTAAAATTCTTGAGGATTTAGTTAAGAAGGGAATTTCAGGCCATCTAGAGAGTGGTAAGTTAATAAATGATGCTCAGCATGACTTGAAAAAAGGGAGATTGTGTTTAACAAATTTACTGGAGTTTATGAATTATGTAACTAAACAATTAGATAAGGGAGAGAAAGTTAATGTAATTTACTTAGATATTAGCAAAGCTTTTGATAAGGTTCCACATAGGAAACTAGTTCATAAATTTAAAATACATGGGATATGTGGTAAAGTTTTGAATTGGATAGCTGAATGGCTGAAAGATAGGAAACAGAGAGTTGTGCTGAATGGGGTGAGGTCACAGTGGAGGGAGGTTATCAGTGCCGTACATCAGGGATCAGTTCTAGGTCCATAATTATTCATAGTTTATATAAATAATCTTGGGGAGGCTGTAAATAGCAAAGTGACAATATTTGCTGATCACACTAAATTGGCAGCTCTAGTCAAAGAAGTTGAGGGTAGCTTTAAAGTGCAGAGTGACTTAAATAAGTTATTAGCTCACGCACATAAGTGGCACATGACTTTTAACCTTAAAAAATGCAAAGTTATTAACATGGGAAGGGATAATAAGGAATTTAACTATGAAATGGATGGGCATTGGCTGAATTTGGTTGAAGATGAGAAGGACTTAGATGTAGAAGTAGATAGGTCACTGAAGTTTTTGAAGCAGTGTTTTAAGGCAATAAATAGAGCAAATAGGGTGCTAGTATACATTAAGAGGAATGTTAGTTACAAGAGTAGAGAACTTATCCTTAAACTCATCAACTCTTATGTCAGGCCACATTTAGGGTACTGTATTTAAGCATGGTCAGTCGATTCTCACCGTTGAATAGTGTGGATATGTTACAGTCTTTCAAAGGTCAAAGGTATTCACTATAGCTTGGCTAATTAAACGGTCATCTGCTTACACAATCTTCCTTATACGCTATTTTTCTTGCATACACATACTAATATTTGCCCCTACTGCATTGTATGAACCATTCTCTGCCCGGAAGACCTAGGCGTTTAGCCTTGGTCACTGTGTGGATATTCCAATGAACATTTTGCAAACTCCAAAGGCTAATCGTGGCCCTAGCCCATCCTCTTCTCCACTGTATCCTCACTGAGGTTATTGCCTCAATGTTGATAGGGAAACACAACCCGACTACGTTATTTACCCACCAACTCAGCCATGGCCTCCTCAATATGATTCTAACTCACAAAATGGAGTCCTAATAAAACCCATCAAGGGTAAATCCATTTTCATCCATCTCCTTAAGGTTACATCCACCCTCAATGCCTCAACATTCCACAAGCTCATCAAAGAGGGCTCATGTCGAATCCTAGGCAAAGGTTCTGCTCTGAGAATACAACTTAGTGATATGAAGAAACTTAAAGTTGAGTTAGAAGAGATGTCCACTCTTGGTGAATGGTCATTTAAGTGCTGGCGTCCTGAGGATGCTACTCTAGGTAGATATAAATACGGCAGAATTTCCAGTCTCCCAGTCTCCCTTAGAGAAGAAGAGCCAAGAGAGAATCTTCAACTCTTTACCAAGAAACTTAAGGGGTCTCACTGGCTGCCCTGCTGACAAGTTCAAGGCCAAACTGGATGCCTTCTTGGGGACAGTCTCTGATGATCCACCAGTTCCATGGTATACAGCTCTCTGCACAGCAGCCTCAAACTCTGTACTGGACCAGCTAAACCTACAGTGTAGGGATAATGTAACCGGAAGCAGTGGTGGACCACCACGATTGAGAGGAGGTTACCTCAAGACGGATCTAAGTTACAACTAAGTAAGGATCTTTGATGTCAACAGCCCTGCCAGCCTGCTTGAAATTTCCAGATTGTCAGCCCACCCTGATGACACTACCTACTCAGGGAAATCTTAAATTTGAAGGTTGTATTCCTGAGAGAATGGTACTAAGATTTACCTTATATAAAGTTATTTAGCCATTACTTTGCACAACTCCCGTTCGAACCTTGTTATTGGAGATTTCAATTCCCCCCACATTCAGTGGGACCCAACTACAACCATAAGCCGTCTAAGGCCATGCCCTTTTTCAGGCCCAACTCTCATCAACCCATCTGGTGCAGAGCCCCAGGCCTTTGCACCAGAGTAGATCCTGCAAGGGATTCAGCCGCTACACTGTATTGGTAGGGGATCCTTCACATCCTCAGTGGTCTGCGCCAGCCAATACATGGGTGGTGACCATTTAAATCTCCCTCCCTAGTCAATCTGCCCTAGGTGGAAGCTAAATAAAGATAGATGAATCAAATTCTAATACACACTTCAGCAACCCACTAAAAATCTAGCCTCATCACAAGAAAAAGCCAGCTGGCTCAAGGAATCCCTTCATTCAGCCAGGGAAAAGGTATTCTTCTGTACTACCAGACACTTTAATGGCTGTCCCCATTGTCCATAGTGGGCAGAAGAGTGCACATCAGCTATCTTTCTCAGATGACTGCCTTTTTCAAGATAGAGGCATTTGCCCTCTCAAAGAAATCAAATTGAATTTCACAAACAGGAAGCCAACTGCCAAAGAATCATACTCCATTCCAAAACAGAATCTTGGCATAAATTATGTAGCTCTCTTTCCTTTTAGACACCTTCTACCAAAGCCTGGAACTTTTTCTGATGCACGATTCCACCACCCCTACCCCACTCTTATCCTCTCTGCATAGGCGGCTCACCATTTAGGAATGAACTGAATAAGGCTGAAGCATTTGCCACAGAATACAGCAATCTATACAGCAATGTTTCATAATCAGATACCAAGTCAATCTTCTTAAAGACTCGATGTTTGATACAGCAGATAACCCACTTGCTTTCCCCTTTCAACCCAAAGAATTGCTTAATGCACTTCCATCCATAATGAAAGGTAAAGCTCCGGGCCTTGACATCATCCCTCTTGTAGCGGGCTGAAAATCTAGACTAACCCCCAATCAATCCAACCCACTTTCCTATTCACACACAAAAATATAGCTAAATTTTGTTTATACCCACAATCAAAAAATAAACAAATCCTATTAATTGATCCTAAGAAACATTAAAAAAAAAAATCAACAGCCCCAAAAAAGATACGGACTATAACAGTCAATATATAGTTTACAAAAGAAAAGAGAAGGCCTCACGTGGTACAAAGAAGGTGGAGGAAGGGGGAAGCATTCAGCCACCTACCACTCGAGCGAGCAAAATGCCTATGTCTTCCAAAGACTTGGTGCTTCTGCACTTGATGAAATATAAGTGATCTTATCACTCTTGGGTGGCTATTCTAAGCGCTCTTTCATTAACAATACTAATAGGGCTCTTCGTTAAATTTACTTAAGACATAGTAATATTTTGTTTGCTATATAAAGATATGCTAGACTAAATCCTTTCCAGAATATGGCGCCTGGAAAAAACAAAAAACATGGTAGTTTATTTATACACAAAATAACCAAAAAACAAAACAAGCCCATTCCCATTAACACACACACATTCTTACAGAAGGAGGGATAGTGTATTGGGAAAAAGGGTGGGAGAATGGCCCCTTATACACACACTCACATTCGCTCCACCACACCCCTCCTTCCTTAAGCCATTCGACCACAGTCACTCACAATACACACTAAATCCTTACTCACAGTACCTTTTATACTCAATCACACCCTTCTGCACCCATTCACACTCGTCTACTGGTCCCTGGCTACGCGTAGCCAGGGACCATGCTCTTAGCCCTCATTACCAGTTCTCCCATCTCACAACAGAACTCTTTGAAACTCTTCCGTTCAGAACCTTCACTCTTCATACCCCCATTCATCAGCTCCTCACTCACAGCTCTCATCCAACAGGCATACCAGAAACCCCTTTGACTGATTTCCACCAGAAACCTGAAATATCAGCCACTTCATCATTCACTACATCAAACTCACCCCTACTATTACCATTCACAAAACTCGAAAAATCAGCCACACTAGGTTCCTTCTGCCTAAACACACTATCATTCATACTGTTCCCAAAACCAGAAAAATCAGGCACAGGCAGCTCACCCACTCGTCTACTTATACCAGCCAAATCACTCACCTTTTACGCAAAAACTCAATCTCCCTTTCAAGATCCCCCATACCAGAAAGACTCTGCTCAGACTTACTTTCATTCTTCCTTTCACTCTTCTTTCCCAGACAGATCCATACTATCACACGCCTTCTCATCATCAGGCACCCTATTTCTCTCTTTGCACAATTGATACACCGGATGGCTCACCAGGTAGTCAGGAGGTTCTCTCGATCTCCTTAACTGACTCTGATGAGCCCGCACTCTCTCAGTCATACCATCATTCAAACTCTCCAAGACATACATCACTTCATTTTCCCAAACTCTCACAACTCTATAAGGTCCATCAAACTTCTCACTCATCTTTGACACATTCAACCTACCCTTCACTTCTTTCACCTTCAATACTTTCGCACCTAATTCAAATGGACGGAACTTTTCATGTGCCTCACGACATACACTCTGCTCACTTTCACTCAAACAAAACCTATCTTTCACTCGCCTTTCAAAATTCATCGCAAACTGACATGGGGACATTCCAGTTGCACTATGCACAGTCGAATTATACACCCACAACACTCTCACCACTGTCATACTCATCATTCTCAACATCTCACACAAGGTTCTTATAGTACGTTCAGCCAATCCATTTGAAGACGGTACATACGGAGTTGTTCTCACATGCTCCACACCATTCTCTCTCAACATTTGTTCAAACACTTCTCCTACAAATTCAGGCCCATTATCACTCAGACATCTTCTAGGCTTCCATACACACACAGGAAAAAACAACTGCTCAACCAAACGTGCAGCAGTCACACTCATTTTATCTCGCACAGGCGCTGCATACACAAACTTACTTTTATGATCAACCATAACAACCATACCAACATTCCCAGCACTTGTATGCGGCAAAGACACACAATCAATCACTAACAATTCAAACGGTTCTTTCGCATCAATTTTCAACATCGGTGGTTTCACTTGCACACCTTGCACCTTTTGCTTCTGACACCTTCCCACATAGTCGCTACATCATTCACAACAGTTCTCAGAAATGGATGGAACACACGCTCCTTCATACACTCCCACAGCTTAAACTTACCCATATGCCCATAATTATCATGCACAACCTTCACCAGACCAATCATACCAACCAAGGACATCACAGGTACATACATATCATCACCACCCTTCACATGCCTCACAAAATATACAACATCCATACAAACAACAAAATCCTTAGCATACCTTTTAAAATCACTTAAACACTCTGGCCATTCATTCAAATCAACACGCATCATTACACACCTCTTCAACTCACTAACAAAAGGACACATCTCTTGCATCTCTAGAATATCATCATCACTTAAAATCTCATTCTCATCATTCATGACCAATTCAATCATACCGCAAAACTTGACAACATTCTTTGCACAATTATTCAACCTCATCACCTCACATTGGCCTTTCATAAGAAAACCCTTATCAGCATCCAAAGACAAATCATTCAATCTCATAAAGTCTACACCAAGCAAGAAACAACACGGCATTTGCTCATCTTTCAGAATCACAAATTCATGTTTCACATTCACACCATTACCCAAACTCACTTTCAGACTAATGTGTTCCCATCCATTTCCTAATCCACTTATCCGTAACTTCACAGGGTTATGCTCCCAACATCTAAACTCATCATACTTACTCAGAATCCTCTCATTCACTAAAGACACTTGCGCTCCAGTATCAATCAACCACAGAAGAACCTTTCACCAACTTTCACTCTCGCTTCCATCATATCAGGTCCACCATGTTCGCAATACACAGAAGGAACAAGCACACCAACATCAGCACTGATATCCATACTGTCATCAACTCCCATATCATAACTCACCACACACTCATCTTCATCCAGACAATCATTCTTCTCTCTCATATATGAGCATTTTTCAATCACCCAATTGTAGTACACACCGCTCAAACATTGCAGATGTACCACATTAGGATTCAAACCCTTCATCTTCTCATCCTTATACACAATCGGCCTCTCACCACCAAACTGCACATAAACAATCACTCCATACAAACGACTCACTACAATCAACACTTCCTGAAATGGTGGGACCCCTTGCATACACATCGCTCAATTCTTTCATGAAGTTCCGCACCTTTGCCATACCAATGCTTTCAGCTTCCTACATACTTCACTCATTACCTCCTTCCTTAAGTCATCCACACTATCGGGCACTCTCACATCTACTCCATCACTCTTCAAATCTTGTAAACTATTCCATACACTCTCGAACAAGGAATCACCACCACCATTACTCTCTTTTCCATTCATAATCCCTTTCGGCAAATACTCAGGATCACTAACTCCACACACATTTTCATCATTCGTAGCAGGATACCTTGACATCAAATCAGCCACTCCATTCCATTCACCAGGCACATACTCAATCACATAGTCAAAGTCACTCAAATGTTCCAAAGTCCTTGCAATCCTACTATCAGCCCACTTCATACGCTGCAGATACACAAGAGGTTGATGATCTGTTATGATCACAAACCTCAAACCATACAAAAATGGATGCAACACTTTCAAACAATATCTTATCGCAGCCAACTCTCGTTCCACAGTCGAATACTTTCGCTCGGCCGCATTCATAGCCTTGGATACATACCCAATTATTGGCCTGACATTCTCTCCATTCAAACGCTGCTCTTGCATCAGAAAACCTCCCATACAATACCCACTCGCATTTGTATACAATTCAAGCATTTTAGCATTCACACTATAATCTGGGTAAGCCAATTCAACATCTTCAGCCGCTGCCTCTTTTAGTCTCTCATACACCTCATTCATCTTATCATTCCAGCTGAGAACCGTACTACCTTTCTTGCCCATCCACTCAGTCAGAGGCTTACTCACACCAGAACAATCACGTATAAACTTTCGCAACCGTACTACCTTTCTTGCCCATCCACTCAGTCACAGGCTTACTCACACCAGAACAATCACGTATAAACTTTCGCTAGAACTCAATCAAACCCCAAAATAACTTTAGTTGCTTCACAGTCACCGGTTTCCGAAACATTCGCACCTTCTCAACATACTTCGGCAACTTTCGTAACCCATTCTCACTCACCATATGCCCAAGGAATTCCACTTCTTTCGCAAACCATTCACACTTTGCCACTTTCACCTTCACACCAACACTCTCCAACGTTCTCAACACATCATTCACCAATCTCATATGCTCCTCAAAAGTCTCAGACATAATCAAAATATCATCTATAAACGCAATCACATTCTTACTCGCAAACTGCTCAACACAACATTCATTGCCCGCTGGAAGGCTCCGGGAGCATTAGCCAACCCAAAGCTGAGGTTCCGGAACTGGTAATGCCTCTTTGTGGAAGAGAAGGCAGTTACTGGCCGGCTCTCCTCAGCAATAGGCATCTGGTAATACCCCCGTACCAGATCCAGCTTCGTAAACCACTCCATCCCATGCATACTATACACACACTCAGATACCACACACATCGGAAACAATTCTTTCACAGTCTTTTCATTCACCTTTAGATAATCCACACACAGATGCAATCTTCCATCCGGCTTACATACAGGCACAATTGGACTATTCCATGCACTCTCGCTCTCTTCAATCACCTCCAATTGCTCTAATTCTACACACTGCTCCTCAATCTCATCAGCAACTGGACGTGGGAAATGCCTCGGTCGCTGATAGATTGGGGAGTCCTCCTTCAGGACAATCTTGAATTCTGGAAGTTTTGCAACCCTGAAATCCAGATCACCCTTACTGAGGGCTCCCTTTCGTTAAAATATCATTCGATACACATCCTCCCTTGACAGTGGAGAGGTGACCCAGTACATCTCCGACTTGGATACCCCTCACCTGACCTTTCACCCTGGGGTCCACCTGCACACATACAAACGGATCATTCATTCTCATCAAGCCATCAAACACACAAGTAACACGCCTTACCTTATAACACGCATCCTTTCCATCCAATATCACAGTGTTCTCACCCACATTCAAACTAACATCCTTACTCCAACTCACTCTAACAAACACCCTTTCACCCTTCACAAGCCTTACATTCTCCATAGCAGTCACCTCAATACCAGTAAACACACTACTCAAAATGCTACCATCTTTCCCTACATACAACTTATACACCCCATTTTTACCAATCTTTCTCTCAATCTGATCACTCGCAGGTTGCACAACCATACAATTCATTTTCATAAAATCATAACCCAAAATCACACCATACTCACTACTTTCCTTATCAATCACAGAGAATTCACATTCATTCATCAACATACCATGCATTCGAACAGGCACTCTCCTACTACCAATACCTACCAAACTATCCTTACACTCAGACAGGAGGGCTTTCTCACTAACCTTGCCATATACATCTTTATACACCAAGCTCACCTTGCATCCAGAATCTATTAAAGCCAAACACTCAATTCCATTCAATTCCACCTTCACACTCAGACACTCATACTTCCTACCAGACAGCACTTTCACACTAGACAGACTTACCAACACATTACTCACACTCATGCACCCAGAGGATACTTCACCAGGTACCCTCTTGCAATTCAGTTTCCCGCTTCAGACTTTCCATTCACACCTTGTGCTCTCAGTCTAATCCAACACTTTTCATTTGAATGTCCTTCCATCGCACAATAGCTACATACATTCCTCTGCTCATGACACATCCTTGCATAATGACCAGCCTTTCCACAATTACCACTAGCATACTTCACACTCCCCCCAGCAGTTGCTCCACCATTCAACCTCGGACAATCTTTCTTCAAATGGCCTATTTCTTTACACTCGAAGCACTCTTTCACACTTTCCTGGCAATCCTTTATCATATGCCCTTTCTTACCACACCCAAAACATGCACCAGACGTCCACCTACATTCTGCCAACATATGACCTTTCCTTCCACACCGACAACATTCCACAATCTTTATCCCACTATTCGGTCTCTCGTTTGCTGGGACATACCTCGGTTTCTCTCTCATATATCCGTTCCCATGCTTGAAATTCATCTGTCCCCTTCCATTCGACCACCCTCCATTTGCCCATCCATTCTGCTGCCCAGGAAGTTTGACACCACTCCAGCTGGCGCAGCCTTCAGGGCATCCCTGTAGCTGACAAACTGCTGGGGTGGATGAAAGCTCCTGGGCTTCTTACCCCCAACAATCACACTGTACCATCCATCCTCTTCTAGATTGCTTTCATCATCAAATCGTCCATCTTCCAACAGCTCCAACACATCCTCTCACATCAACCGTTCACCTGTCATTCTCATTCTCTCCTTTCTCTTTCCACTCAGCCATTCACTCACCTTTTGCGGGATCGTGTCCAAAAACTTCCTCATGAGTGGTTTACATTCATTTACATCATCATCACCATACCTCTTTCTCGCCATACTCTCAAGCCTATGTGCATACATGTTCACACTTTCACTCTTCCCCATTCAAGCCTTCTCAAATTCATTCACCCTTTTATACTTCACACACTCTTTCATTCATTTCACCTGCCCAATCAATCTCTCCTTCACCACATCGTACCTCGGTTCCCCCACACTTGTAATCACACGGAAAAACTCCAATACTTTTTCCACCAAACATTTCCCCAAAACATTCATCCAGTATCCCTTATTCTCCGGGTACTTGAGCTTACAATATCGCTCAAATTCCCCGAAGAATTCTTCCACACTTTTCCCACCATGTAACCTAAACCTATCTATCTTTGGCACTTTCCTTATCAAAATACCCTTTCCCACATTCACTTCACTCTCACTTGAGCTGCCTTCACTCTCACTCATATCAATCATACCATCACTCACTCCTTCATCCGAGTACAATGAGTACACACTCTTGCCTCTTACCTTCCTATCCTTCCCCTTTGCACCACTCTTCCTTCTTCTCTTGCGTTCAACTCTCTTCCATTCTCCGTCCTTCCTATCACTCATAATCACCCTATCCTTTCTAGACTCGCACACACTCCCATTGATCTCATTAGTCTTATTGTAGTAGTTTGGTTGTCCGCCTCCCCTCCCCTATGTCTAATCTCTTTCTTCTTTTGCAGAATGTGTGTGTGTGTGGATCGTGTGATCACCGTCTTTGCTTTGTGTGGGGGAGGGGGGACTCGATGGGTCTCTATCGTGCTCCCCCATTCATCTCCTGTTTTCTTTTTAGGCGGATTCTTTCAGCAAATATTTTAAAAAGAGAAATAGTTTAGAAGTCATTAGTTGTGACTGAAGAAGGAAGAACCGCGTAGACGGAGGATAGGTGAGTGAAGATTGTGTGAGAGTGGATATGGTTGAATGAGTTAGGAGTAAAGATGTTTGAGTGTGGCAGTGAATACGTGACTGAATGTGCCTTCTCTTTTCCAGTTCTGTGGTACCGATTGTCGCCGAGATCTGGCTTAAGGAGACAGCTGAAGCTAATCCTGACCCTCGCAAGTGCGCCTACCTTTTGGGGCAATTTTCTAAAGTGTGGACCTTGGAGAGCACCTCCCAGTCTCCAGGGAGTAATTGAAGATGCGCCCAACTGACTGTGACACAGCAGTTGGGACCAACAAGCATCCCAGCTACCTGAAATCCTTCGCTTTGGCGAGCCTGGGGCCCCTCAGAATTCCGCAGAAAGTGAGCCACCTCCCACTTTCTCCAACACATCTCACTCCATTAGTTAGATAAGGGTGCACCCATCTTTCGCGATATCTTGGTTTTATTATTCGTTTGCGTGGCCAAGATCTTATGTAAGGCTAACTGTATATATATATATATATATATATATATATATATATATATATATATATATATATAGGTAATGTATTTTGGTTTAGGTTGAGGGTTATTTATATTTTAGGTTGATTATTTTGGATTGTATTATTTTGCTAGAATTACGGTTTCTAAATTAAATTTAGAAAATACTCTCTCTCCTCAATACCCTCTCCCTGAACCACCGAGCGGACCTTGTCAGGGCGGCGGGAATCTTTGGCTGGGGAATCGCGATCCCGCCGCTACATTATCCCCTTCAGTCGGAGCAGGGCTCAAGGTCGAGGGTCCTGGGGCCGGTCCTGACCCCTTCATCATGTCATACAAGTCCTGCATCCGTTGGTCAGTCTGATCCCGTCGGTCTCCCATTTCCTTCTTCATCCTATCAGTCTTTTCATTCATCCCTTTCATTTCATTCTTCATTCCTTCAACCATTTCCCGCAATACTTCACACTCCTCTTCTTTCTTCAACTCCAGTCTCAATCAAACTACTTCTTCATTCAAAGTTCCAGCAACAGCCATTGTTCCCAAGTTAGTAAAAAGATAGGAGGAGGAAAAAATCAATCAAACTACTTGTCACGCTAATTGGGTATGGACCGCAATCCAATCCCGGCACACTCCCGGTTTCAAAGTCTCATGTTCCTATTTGGGCGCCAAATGTAGCGGGCTGAAAATCTAGACTAACCCCCAATCGATCCAACCCGCTTCCTACACTAATCCGGACGTGAGAAATCAAAGAAGAATGAAACGGATTGTATATACAGTCCCTTTACTTACAAAAAAATGTACAATGATGATTACAATGGAAAGGGGTGATATATTAGAGATCTCTTTCCTATTCACACACAAAAATATAGCTAAATTTCATTTATACCCGCAATAAAAAAAACAAAACCAAATCCTACTTACAAATCCTATTAAGAAACATTAAAAAAATCAACAGCCCCAAAAAAGATCTGGACTATAACAGTCAATATATAGTTTACAAAAAAAAAGAGAAGGCCTCACGTGGTACAAAGAGGGTAGGGGGGACATCCAGCTACCTAGCACTCGAGCAAGCAAAATGCCTATGTCTTCCAAACACTTGGTGCTTCTGCACTTGATCGAAGATAAGTGATCTTATCACTCTTGCGTGGCTATTCTAAGCCCTCTTTCATTAACAATACTAATAGGGCTCTTCGTTAAATTTACCTCAAGACAAAGTAATATTTTGTTTGCTATATAAAGATATGCTAGACTAAATCCTGTCCAGAATATGGCGCCTGGAAAAAACAAAGAAAATGGTAATTTATTTATACATAAAATAACCAAAAAACAAAACAAACCCATTCCCATTAACACACACACATTCTTACAGAAGGAGGGAGAGTGTATTGGGAAAAAGGGTGGGAGAATGGTCTCTTATACACACACTCACATTCGCTCCACCACACCAGGACTTCCTAAGTCACCGACCTATTTAAACTTCTTACTAGAACTTTTGAATGACACTTGGACACTAGGCCAGTTTCTCTTTCTTTGGAAACTTGCACTTATTCTTCTAATCCTTAAGAAAGGAAAAGCTTCATCAGAAGCATCCTCTTACAGACCAATTAGCCTCCTCTCATGTTGTGGTTGAGTGAATGTGAGAGTATTTGTAGGACCATTCTCCCACCCCTTTTCCAATAGCATCTCCTTCCCTCTGTAAGAATGTGTGTGTGAATGGAGAGATGTTTTTTTTTATATAGATTTATGATGGATTTCATGTTTTGTTTAACATGTTTTTTTTCTTCTCCAGGATGTAGTTTTTATATATCAGTCTATTGCAAACAAAGAGCTACTCAAATATTCTGTTAGAGTGTACTTGACTTGTAATAATCTTTTAATAAGGGTGGTTGAGATTATAAGATTTACAATATTGAAATAGAATATACCTTGTACACCAAGAAGTTATTGTGAGTCCCATAGTACATTGAGGGCTTTGAAAGCCTCAAGATGTGACCAGATCGCATTATACCTAGCTCAGAGGCGGGAGGGGGTTTTTTTTCCAACAAAGATTTTGTGGTACCACATGAGTCCTTTTCTTTTTTTGTTTGTTCATTTAGCATTTTTTGTTGTAATCGCAAATAGTTTTTGTTGTTCAATTTTACATAATTGTTTTTTTTTTCTAATTGGTAGTATCCGAACGGATGTTTTTCTTAAATATAAGTCTAATTGAGTGCATTGTATATTTTTTGATTGATAGTATTCATAAGATAGAATTAATTATTTTGTATATATATTATTAGCGTATTGTATATAAATATATTTACCTCCCTCCCTCTATATTTTTTGTAAGTAAAGGACTGTACATACAATCCTTTTCATTTCTCCCTTGATTTCTCAAATCAGAATTAGTGTAGGAAGCGGGTTGGATTGATTGAGATTAGAGTATAGATTTTGGGCCTGCTACAATGTACCAGCAAGCTAATAGAAAAAAATGGCCGAAAAGCACCTATCTTGGTGGTTAGAATCCCACCACTGTTTATATCCAAACCAATATGGCTTTCTATCAGGCCACAACACAATAGATGCACCTATGCATCTTGAACACTGCCTTGAGGGAATGGGAAGTGACGGAGGTTGTTTCCTTTGACATGTCAAATGCATTTGACACAATGAATCATGAGGCTTTGCTCTATAAATTATCCTCTTTGGGAATTCGTGGAACACCTCTCTATACAGTCGTAAAAGGTCAGTTGTCGAGTTCCCCGAGGCTCTCTTTCCACTAAGCCCCCTCCTCTTCACAATATATATATACCAGACTTGCTGGTTGTGTCCACACAACACCAGTAGTATATGCAGACGAAGTCTCCATTATCTGTACGGACCCAATGCCTCAGCTGGTCCACCACAGACTCCAAGGAGCAGTCATTGAATTCACTGCATGGGCTAAAAGCTGGAACCTACACTTGAACACTTCAAAATGCAAATCAATGTTGTTCACCCATTAATGTATAGGACTCCTTCCTCTCTTATGCATCTCAGGGACAACTATTGAGTGGGTGCTCTCTCACAAATTCCTTGGACTATAGCTGGATGGCCCAACCCTAATTTGGAACATCTACATCAACGATCTATGAGAAAACTGTTTCAATGATCTTGCCCTGATGCATCATATTGCTGAGTGAAGTTGAGTGCATATCGGGAAACACTTTTTCAATTTTATACATCCTATATACAAAGCAAACTGGACTATGGCTTAACAGTATATAGTCCTGAAAACAAATCTCTACTTTCTAAACTAAACCCAACCCATCATAGCACAATCAGAATTGCCCTAGGACCTTTTTAGCTCTTTCCCAACTTCACCCCTTTATGTAGAAAGTGGCATCCTGCCTCTAAAATACATGAGAAAATATTTACTAGGAAAATGGCTCTATCAGTTAATACACCTCCCATGAGAGCACCATCTAGCCAAAATCTTATTCACCTATTCATCATTCTAACCATGGCTAACCACCTCCCATTACAATCACCACTCCCAGCAAACCCACCCTCCATTCCTCCTGGATATCACTATCCTCAGCAATATTACTCTCCCTCCCCTGCTAATGGACAAAACATTACCCTCCTCCAATAATAAGGTTAATCTTGAGCATTCTGGAAAATGTTACCACAATATTGTGGTGGCAGAATTATATGCCTTGTATCAATCCCTCTTCATCTCATACTCACCCACAATTTTTCCATGACGTCCTCCTTGAGTTCTTTAACCATCCCCTATGGTAGGTTAAGCTACAATGGATACCAGCCCACTCGGCTATTATCAGAAATGAAGAGGCAGACAGAGTGGCAAATCATGCTCAATCCACTCCAGTATCAAGAACATTTGCCCTCTCTCCAGCCACAGGCACCTCCCTCTGGAAGTCGCATATCAGAGCTGCATGGAAGGAAGACCTCTGCCAGCAGCACTTTGGATCACCTAGATCCATCCTATATGATGATACTGGTCCTATGCCCTGGTCTAGCTAGGTTCTCAAATCATCACCTTGACTCACCCCTAGTCTGTTTAAGAATTGGCCTCTCTGGTCTGTCTGTCCACCTATTCCATCTCGGTCTTTCTTTTTCTCCAGACTGTCCATGATGCACAATCAACCATAAACTATACTACACTTGATACTAGAATGTCCACCACACTATTCTCACTGAATACTCCTCTGCAAAAACTTCAGAGAAATTGGTGTGTCAGGGTTGACACTCCCAGTCATTCTAAATGGAGTTGGCTACCTTTCCCCAATCCGCCAAGCAATTTCACACAGACTCCAGTCCTTTCAAACCAAAACTGGTCAGCTACAGTGAATATAACCTATCTCCTCTCTTATATACTAACATGGCCAATTTCTTTTCAGATTGCTGAGTTACCCAGCAACCACAGTCCTCTGACCTATCCCCTTTAATCCCTAGGGCATAGAAATTAAACAGGCATTGACAATTTCCAGGGCCCATAGTGCTTACCTTGGCACTCTCTGGCCCTCACTTTACCAAATTACAAGCATAGTAACCACATTTTAGACATGATATCCACCTGCTAGAGTCAGTACAAAGGAGGACCACAAAAATAATACCTTCCCTGAAGCACCTTGAATATGAAGATAGAGGGTACTAAATATGTTCTCATTCGAAAGAAGATGTGAGGGGAGATATGATTGAGCTTTTTAAAATCTCTTTTAGGATGGATAAGTTGGATTTTAGTTGAGTTGGAAGGTAGTAATTGGACTAGGGGTCAGCACTTACAGAGGTGCCAGTTGGATGTTAGAAAATATTTTTTCACCAATAGAGTGGTAGATTACTGGAATAGTTTGCCACCTGAGACATTAGACAGTCCTAAGTTGAACATTTTCAAATGCAGATTAGATCATTATATGGGGAGGGAAGGTTAACTTTCAGGAGGAGGGGGGGGGGTATACTGGACTTATTCCTATGGATGGAGTTTTTTATAATTGTATATTATGATTGAGTTGGATTTTGACGAACCTTGATGATGTTTTTTGTTTTTAACATATTTTTGTGGATGCAGGATCTGACAGAATGCTATGGTTTGATTAAATTGTATATTGTAAATGCATGATCTGACACAATCTTATGGATGCATTTTGTGGGTGGGTTTTGAAAGATATGGATGACTTCCAGGTGCACCACATTTAGACACAAGTCTGGGTCAGGGTGGAGCCATGGATGGCAGCAGAAGTGTACCACCTTAGTCTTGGACAAGGAAAACCGAAGCCTGTGCGCTTCGGCGTAACAAGAGACGATGTACAATGCCTGTTGGAGTCGATGTTCCAGAGTTGGCATCTGGGCCATGCCAAAAGATATCGAAAGGTCATCCACATAGAGTGTAGTGAGAACATCAACTGGCAGCACCGAGGTGATGCCATTGATGCTCAGGGAAAAGACTGTGACATTGAGGACACTTCCCTGCGGGACAACCCTCTTCCTGCTCCACCCACCTGTATGCGGAATCAACGATCTTGCAAGAATTCAGATATAAAGATTAGAGGGCATGCAAGAAGGAAGGCTTCACAGACAGAATTTTCAGGTAAGAGCAGAGAATTTGACATAGAGTGAAACTTGCAGAAAATAGCACTGTAGAGACGGCCTCTGCTGTCCAGAAAAGAGGGTATTCTAACATTTACCTATTTCTCCATCAACCTGCGCATGCCGGAGGTTAGAGAGATTGGGCGGAAACCGCTTGGGGTAGAGTGATCTCCCTCCGGTTTGCGAAAAGCTTGTGTCGAAGCATGGTGTACGGGACATCGTCTGCACCATAGGCGGTGTCTGTGGACGAATAGAGAGCGAAGCGCAACTCACTCAGAGTAAACATCTCATTGAAGGGTTCTCCGCCTCTGGAGGTAAAGTCCGGTCGGCGGCATTCAGCAACATCTGAATGTGAATTGAAAGCTGGTAGAGCAGCATTTCAGTTAGAGAATGCGGAGAAAGTGGTCACAAAGTATTCCGCCATGGATGCGGGGTCAGAGATTGCGGTCCCATTCTCCTCTGATGATGGGAGGGGGGTCCTGCAAGAACTTGCTCCGAATCCTCTCGACTCACTTCTACACCTCTACTAGAAGGTTCTTCCTGTTACGTGATGACACGTATGCCTGCTAAGAAGATCGGCGGGCGTGCTTCAAAATATACCGGAACCTATTCCTAGTCTGACGAAATTCAGCGACAGTGAAATCGTTCGTGCGGCGCTTATAGAGCATGTAGGCATAACATTTGGCCGACCACCACGAGAGTGGTCTGCGTGCAAAACTGCCAGACCTTCTAGGAATAGTAGTTAGGCTTGCGGCGATGAGGTTGATGAAGAATAACTCAAAGAACTTATCAACCGACCTAAACTCCCCAACTGAGATAGAGAAATCAGTCATTTCCTGTGCATCCTGAGAGCACAAAGATAGATCGGGACAGGAAAATGAAGCGGTTCTCGGGCAGTGATGCATCAACTACTCTTCCACATTTAGGACACTCGTCTCCAGCTCATCGATCAGTAGTATCCTCAGAGGGAGGGCCTACCGTTTAGATTTCCGAGCAAAAGAAAGGGCCTCGGCAACCGTGCCACAGCAAAGCGGAAGTCCCCCATGTTGAAGTCTGCTGATGGTGGAATGTATGCTAAAATAACAGTATACTTCCCATCAAGGTGCAGCTGCACAGCTACAGCTTGAAAGGAGGTATCTAAATCGAAGAAAAGAATGGAGATATCATGCCAGGTGTAAATCGCACATCCTCCAATGGTAGTCGGGTTGCAGAACTCCTCTCAGTTGGCCTGAAACCCCGTCAATTACATTCCACTTAAAATCAACTTTGCAGATGGGTGAGTTGATGGATAAGTTGATACACGTATAAGTATTAGTTGGTGCATGGAAGGAAGTTGGGCTACCATTATTGAGGACACTTAGGTTTGAGGTGCTAGCAATCTTTTCAAACATATTTCCTCTTGTATTATTAGCTGTATCGCCCCATAAGTGATGTCTGGCATTCATGTCACATAACATAAAAAAACATAACATAATTACACGGATGACAAAAGCCACAAGGGCCTATCAAAGGTCATCCGCCTCCGTCAAAACCCACCCACAAAAAGCACCATCACCAGGGGAAGACAAAATCAAAGTCCCCCACAATATAATATAACGGATGACAAAAGCCACAAGGGCTCATCATAGGTCATCCGAGTCAAGCGGCCTCTTTTTCAAGGCACCCAAACTCCCAGGAAAACTACATCCAGAGGATTGCATCCAGAAACAAGGGTATCACCAATCAAGGCTTGTCAAGAACTAAATCATGCAGCTATAGATATATACAAACAATATTAATATATACAAAACTTAGGAACCATCACAACCTTCCCTTCCCATAAACTCATCCAACCTACTCTTAAATACATTTAGATTTGGACTACCTACTACCCTCTGCGGCAATTTGTTCCAGAAGTCTACCACTCTATTGGTGAAAAAATATTTTCTTAAATCTAACCTACACCCTTGCTTTTTAATTTTCAAGTGGTGACCTCTAGTCCGATTTCCATCATCTAACTCCAAAAACTTGCTAACATCCAATTTATCTATCCCGGAAAAAATTTTAAACAGCTTAATCATATCCCCTCTCACACACCTCCTTTCGAACGAGAACATATTTAATACCCTCAGTCTATCTTCATATTCAAGGTGCCTCAGGGAAGGAATAATCTTTGTTGCCTGTATACAGTACTCTAGATGTGGCCTAACATAAGAGTTATAGAGTTTAAGAATAACCTCCTTACTTTTGTAACTGACATTTCTCTTAATAAAACCCAGCACTCTATTTGCCCTAGACAAGGACAAGGAATGGGGATGGAAGCTGTGAGAAGAGGTTGAGTATATTACCTTCTGTTATACAATCATCTGGAGGTAAGTATAGAGCATGTTGAGTAGTTTTTGGTGGTATGTACCCTAAAGGCCACTGCCTGCAGTGGTGTATTGAGTGGTACTACCATCTGTGGGAAGGAGTTTTGGATGAAAAGGGCCACTCCTCCAGTGGGCCCCATAGATTTATAATATCCTGAGCAGTTTGGGAGTTGGTGGGCGGACCTACATCCTAGTATTAACTCCTGTAGTGCTATGCATGTGGGATTGGTTTCACTCAACATTTTATTGAGTTCCTCCCATTTTGCCTAAATTCCTTGACAGTTCAAATGAATGAAAGATAATTTGCTCATTGTCTTTTCAAAGTAATTAGTTTACTTTTGTCTTTTGAGTTTTCTATGGTTGGGGGTATGATGGGCTTTATTTTTGGTTTTGCATGGCTTCCTTGGTGGCGGTTTTCTTTATTTCTTTCAGTTTTATTCCTGGTGCTTTAGTGGTAGTAGTTCACTTTGAGTATGGCAGTATTCTTTTTAAGGTTGATGGTTGGTTTGCGGCAGTGCTTGTTTTGCTTGGGAACTTCGATTTCCTTGGTGGTGGTAGAGGAGGTGACAGTTCTGGTAGACTCTCCTGATGAGCCTCAGGGATGCTTTGGTTCTTTCCTGTGTCCATTGCTAGGTGTTCAAAGGTTTTATGGGTGGAGATTGCACTTGCCATAAGGTTGTCTAATTCCTTGCTGATGTTTATGGTGGCTTCTCCCTCCACCAGTTCAGAGATCAGCTTCTCAGCAGTTTTTATTTTGTGTTGACTTGGTGAGCTTGTGACTACTTCCATCATACATGTGTTTGGTGCCCCACTTTTATTATGCACTGGTGTAGGTGGTAAATCTACTAGAAGCGAATGTATATCCATGAGTGGGACTGTGTACTCAATTTCAATGCTATCATTTTCATGAGGCTTCCTCCTCCTGTCTAAAACTAGGACATGGTATATTCTGTCTCGGTTAGATTTTCTTGGGGTTCTTTAGGGCTAGCTAAGTGACATTTTAATCTAAGGTGCTTGAGATGAAGAAGAGGGCAGGAGGGGTCTCTTATTTTGACTTGGCGATGATCTGGATGTCGAAGATTGGCTGGGCAGTGTTCCAGGTGGGGTGCAATATTCTGCTCCTCTAGGTTGGCTAGTGGGTGTATTCTTGGGGCTATACCTGGTGTTGGTGGCTGGTTATCGGTATTGATAGCTGTGACAGTTGGTTGTGCAATCTCTTGGGTGGTTGGGGATTGATGCACTAGTGAATTAGATAGCAGGTGGGGTCTAAATGAGGCGAGAGAAAGGGGTATGTGAAGAAGGTGTGGGTGGAGATGAAGCAGGTTGTTAACTGCCCACCACCCCAAACAGGAGCTCAGGGGTGAGAGATCATTGTTCCTTTCCCCCTCAGCTCCAATCCGGGATGGAGGGGTGAGAGGAAGCTGGTCAGTGTATATATACCCTGTGAAATTAGAGGCTGACCAGAGAGAGTTGTAGGGAAAGTGAGGAAGTAGGGTAGAAACACACACTGTCTGAAAGAAGGAGAAGAGAGTAAGCTGGGGCCGGACACAGTGCTGAGTCCAGTCAGCAGGGTGGCTAGCAAGGCAAATTGTGGGACCCTTACAGGAAGGCCTGTGTGAAGAGTTGGAATTATTTTTGTAGATGTATGGAATGGCTTTTGGAGAAATAAGGATATTGTATGCATTGGATGGACTCCATCTAAGCCAGGCTGGGGTTGATGTGTTGTGACAGGTCTTTGCAGGTAAGAAAATAGTTACTGATAGTGGTCAGGGAAATACAAGAGCACAGGGAGGGGCAGCAAAAAGGAAAGAGCGGAAGGTATACATTCTAAATGAGGTTCTTTAGGAATAGGAGAGCGGAATTGTCTTTATATAAATGCTAGTAGTCTCAGAAATAAGAAAGATAAATTATTTAGTTATATTATCAATAAATATATAGATATATGTGTAATAAAATCAAGAGTTAATGAAAATCAATTTAATGACAATGTGAGAGAACTTGAACAACAGGTTTATGAAATGCACATCAGTCATAGGAGAGATAGGACTGGTGGTGGGTTGATTATATTAGAAATAGCATTTCTCCAAATCTAAATAATTTTATAAAGTAAGAAGTTGAGTCACTAAATTGGCAGCGGTAGTCAAAGAAGTTGATGGTAGCTTTAAAGTGCAGAGTGACTTAAATAAGTTATTAGCTTGGGTTCATAAGTGGCAGATAACATTTAAACTTAAAAAATGCAAAGTTCTTAACATGGGAATAGGGAATTTAGCTATGAAATGGATGGGTATTGTCTGAATTCATTTGAGGATGAGGAGTTACGTGTAGTAGTAGATAGGTCACTGAAGTTTTCAAATGAGTGTATTGAGGCAAAAAATAGAGCAAATAGAGTGCTAAGGATAGATTAAGAGTAATGTTAGCTACAAGAGTAAAGGGGTTATACCCAAACTCTATAGTTCCTATGTCAGGTCACATATACAATACTGTATAAAAGCATAGTCACCCCAATTTAGACATGATATTAACCTACTAGGGTCAGTACAAAGGAGGGCAACAAAAATAATATTTTCCCTGAAGCACCTTGAATATGAAGATAAACTGAGTATGTCCTCATTTGAAAGAAGATGTGTGAGGGAAGATATGATTGAGCTTTTTAAAATCCGTTCTTGGATGGATAAGTTAGATTTTGGCAAGTTATTTATGTTGGAAGGTAGTAATAGGACTAGAGGTCACCACTTTAAAATTAAAAACAGAGGTGTAGGTTGGATGTTAGAAAATATTTTTCACCAACACTGGTAGATTACTTAAATAATTTGCCATCTGAGAGAGTAGCCATTCCAAAATTTGAATGTTTTTAAAAGCAGATTAGATGTTTATATGGGAAGGACGGGGGAGGGGGTGTATTCTGGACTCATTCCTGTGGATGCAGTTTGAATTATTGTAAATAATGGGTGATTAAGATTTTGACGAGTCTTGAAGATACTTTTTTGTTTTTGACACATTTCTTTGGATGGTTTAAGTTCTATATCATAGATGCAAGATCTGACACAATTCTATGTTAAGAGGCTAGAGAGCTTAGAACTCATTGGAGGTGCCTCTTTTTTATAGTCATCGTCTAAAGCTATCTTAAAAACCTACTTATTGATTCAAAATAAACCACCTTGGCAGGCAAAGAATTCCAAGCTTTAATAATACCAATGTCAAAATTCTTTCATCTCCCAAGCGTATTGTCATGGAAGGCTTGAAGATAAACAGAGTATGTTCTAGCAATATTCTCATAGCCATGTGTGATATTAAAAACTTCTATTAGATAACCTCTTCTCCTCCTTTTTTCCAATGTGGTAAGGTTAAGCTTTTTCAGCCTTTGTTCATAGGAAAGTTCTCTAAGTTCAGGAACAAGTTTGGTAGCACATCGTTGTACATTTTCTAATACCTCTATATCTTTCTTAAGTTGCAGGGGCCAAACCTGAACATAATATTCATGAGAACGAACAAGACCAGGATAAACTGAAATGAAATGTCTTTATTCATAAACTTAAAAGTGTCGCTTATTCATCCTACCATAGAATTGGTTGTAGCAGCAAGCCTAGCAATATGAGTAGCAGATTTCCAGTGGGGAGGAGGGGGGGGACAAAACTCCCAAATCTTTCTCTTGAATTGTTTCTTCAAGAAGGATATTATTCATATAATAATCAAACTTGGGATTTTCTTTTCCAATGTGCATGACCTTACATTTCTTTTCATTGAACTCAAGCAGCTATTTCTGACTCCAGGCCTGGAGTCTCAGGTCATCTTGTAAGATATCACAATCCAACTAAACAATTCTAATTTGGAATCATCAGTAAATAGGCCACCATTAGAGGATATACCATCAAGCAAGTCATTTATGAAAATGAGAAAAAGCAGGTGCCCAAGGACACTTCCTTGAGGGACACAACTCCATATAGGGAGGGAATCTGAAACAACTCCTTTAACAACAACTTGTTGTGATATATCTGTTGGAAAAACTTCAATCCATTTAAGTAATTTCCCAGAGATACCACATGCTTTTACTTTACCCAATAATCTCTTATGTGGAACCGTATCAAAGGCCTTCCTACAGTCCTAGTAAATAACATCAACTGGATCTTTATTATCTATAGCATCATGAATTTCCTAAAAATATTCAAACCATTGGGTTAAACAAGATCTATTGTACCTAAAGCCATGCTGCAAATTGCTTAAAATATTACATATTTTTATCTCTAAGAATTCTTTGAAGAACCTTACAAACGACTTCAGTGAAACTTATTGGTCAGTAATTTAATGGGTCTTTCTTTGGGCCTTTCTTATATATTGGAGACACATGGACAATCTTCCAAACTTCTGGGATTCTGCTTTCATCCAACAAACTTCTAAAAAGTATATACAAAGGTAAGGCTAAGTTTTGTGCACACTCTTTCAAAACTTTTGGATAAATACAATCAGGACCAGGTGCTGAATTTTCTTTGAGGTTGCATAATATCACATAAATAACTGTAAAATCACTATCCTCAAGGAAAGCACCCTCAAAATTATAATCAACTTGAGGTACTGCACTGTCAGCTTCCCTAATAAAGACTGATTGAAAAGTTAAATTAATAGTCTTGGCTGTATCCTTAAGGGCTTCAGAAAGTGTTCCATCTGACTTCATGACATTGGCAATAATTTCTTTGATCAAAGTTTTGCTTCTTAAGATATCATAGAAAACCTTAGTATCACCTCTTTTCACATTTTCAGATATCTTTTGCTCATATTTCATTTGAGCTAGACTGACAGCAAATCTTAGTAAGGAAGTTTCAAATCTTCTGTGGCAGGAGATTGAAAGGGCATGTAGAAGTAAGCATGTGTGTATAATGGGCGATTTTAATTACAGAAATATAGACTGGGAAGCTCTTGTGGGTGATCAGGAGGCTGAGGAATTTTTGAATGTTGTCCAAGATAATTTTCTGAGACAGATTATTAACGAACCCACTAGAGGTAATAATATACTGGATTTAGTTCTGACAAATAGGGAAGAAGTTATTAAGGATACTGAGATTGGAGGAAATTTGGGTAATAGTGACCATTGTGAAATTAGATTCAAGATGAAATGGAATGGTATTGATAGTAGCATGAACAATGTTAAAATTCCTGACTTTAGAAGAGCAAATTATAATGGGCTAAGGACTTACCTGGAGTCAGTTGTACAGAAACCAGGCAATGTCTAATTACAGACCAGTAAGTTTGACATCAGTGGTAGGGAAAATGATGGAATCTATTATAGCAAGGAATATTAGAGATCACTTGGATAAGCATAAGTTGATAAAAGAATCACAGCATGGCTTTAGTAAGGGTAAATCATGTCTGACTAATTTACTGTCTTTTTATAGTAAGGTGTATGAAGCAGCAGATAATGATGAAAACTATGATATTTTATACTTGGACTTTAGTAAGGCTTTTGATCGAGTACCACACTTACGGCTTCTGAGCAAAGTTAAAGCACATGGGATCGATGGCAGTATATTTAGGTGGATTGAGTCATGGCTTGGTGACAGACTGCAAAGAGTTAGTATAGATGGAGTTAAATCTGAGTGGGGGTGTGTTAGCAGTGGAGTTCCACAAGGATCTGTTTTGGGTCCCTTGCTATTCTTAATTTATATTAATGATCTTGACATAGGTATAAGTAGTGACCTGAGTAAATTTGCTGATGATACTAAGCTAGGTAGGGCCATTAGGGCTGATTCTGATGCTGTTGTAATGCAGGAGGAATTGACCATTCTGTCCAATTGGGCCGACAAATGGCAAATGAAGTTTAACATAGACAAATATAGTGTACTTAGTATAGGTAGAAATAATCCATTGAATAGTTATAAATTAAATGGGAGAATTTTAGGGAGGACCGATTGTGAGAGGGACCTGGGTATTTTGGTAAGTTCAGACCTTCGTCCTAGAATGCAATGCCTAAATGCTAAGAATAAAGCTAATAGGATATTGGGATTCATTAGGAGGAGTGTAAGCAATAAGAGTGCTGAAGTCATTCTAAAACTGTATCTGGCGCTAGTTAGGCCTCATCTAGACTATGCAGTACAATTTTGGTCACCATATTATAGGAAGGATATTGATTTGCTTGAGTCTGTGCAGAGAAGGATGACAAAGATGATTGGTGGGCTAAGGAACTCACCTTATGGTGAAAGGCTCAGAAAACTAAATCTACATACATTGGAAAGGAGAAGAGTCAGAGGGGAATTGATTGAAGTCTTCAAATGGGTAAAAGGATATAATAAAGGGGATCTGGGTAAGGTTCTTATGCTTAGTGAACATGACAGAACACGTAGCAATGGGTTTAAGCTTGATAAGTATAAGTTTAGGAAGGAGATTGGGAGGAATTGGTTTACAAATCGTGTGGTAGATGAATGGAATAGGTTCACTAGACATGTGATAGAAGCCTCCTCTCTGGGTAGTTTTAAGAATAGATTAGATAAATATATGGATGAAGCTGCTAGATGGGACTGAATTTTTTTATGTACATATGTATATATTTTTCTAAGGAGTGGGGAGATTATATTTTGCGGTTGCCTGAATGGACATAATCCTCTGGATGCATTTTATGTATATTGTAGATTAGATCTGACGAACTCCTGTAAAGGGTGACAATGTTGATGACTTTTCTCTGGTAAGAAATCTTTTGTGTGTTGACTGGAACAGGAGCTGCCAAGTGTAGGCCATAAATGGTCTTTTGCAGTCTCCTTCTTTTCTTATGTTCTTATGTTCTCATCTACGCTTCCCTCTCATTAGGACTCCCAGAAGTATCTTCTTCCCCCCCCCCCCCTCCCTCCAATTCACCTCGCGCTTAAAGGAAAAGAGAGCTTGTGTTGCCTCAATCGTAATTAATATTTCTGTTCGAGTTACCGTTAATTTTTGCTCCTCCCGATTAACTCTGTCATATCATAAATTGTCTTAATCCATTTCCTCCTTTTTGTATATATTGCCCAATTTATTATATATTTTAGAATTATATTTGGGGGTCTTGTTCTTTATATATCCTTTGAACTGCAACTTGGCAAGCCATTAGATAAATCCCGGTAAACTGTAAATCACACTCGGTATTAATACCCCCAGAGCATATCGCAGGCGGCCTCGGGTCGGCTATCTGCACGTGCCCTTGCATCGAGCGAGTCTTCACAGGCAGACCTCGACACATTATTTTGTTTACAATCTGAATGACAACATTCATTACATCTGTGTCCTTCCCATATAGGGGCTAGGGGGTTGAGGGCATAATAAGCCCTCACTCCTGGGCTCCGGTTTGGGGTGGTACTCTTTTAACAACCTACTTCTTTCCAATCCTCACCTTCCTCACTTCCCCTTTCTTTTTCCTTTCAACCTCTTACCATTTTACGCCGTACCCAAAGTGGAGCCTCCATGCCGATGGGAGGACAGGCCACTAGGCGTGAGGAGTGGCCATAAATGGCGGCAGCTGGCTCTGCCGCCCCCGTCCTTACCTCTTGCAGAATGGGATAGTTCGTTAGGTGATGAGCGTTTGCATCCCGTGGTTATTATAGGGTCACCCCATGCCCAAGGATGAATTCAAAAACTCCCTTACCTTCCCCTCGACCATCGTCGGAGCCGTTCTCGGGTAGATCCACTTAAAACATAGAGGTTTCCACCTGTGTTTTCGTAGGGTACCCTCCACAACTCTTCAACCGGAGAGGAAGCTAACTCCTCTCCATTACCTATGGGTGTAGAGGACTCCTCCTCACGCCTTTATCTGGAGGTGCCTTTGAGTACCTCGCTCTCCAGTGGCCCCCCTTTACTTTCTAAGGGGACTGCCAAGAAAGGCAGGCGTCCCATAATTGGCCACTCTCGGTGGGAGACAAACGATGGGCCAATCCCCTTAGGGATAGGAGGGGAGATAGGGACGTAAGCCTCTTACCTCCAAATACCCGAGGGTTAGAACTTTGAGTTTAGAGTGGGTCACCGTACGTGCCCACCCTATCTTTCCTGACAAAATAGTTTATGACCAATGAGACTTGTGATGTTCTGAAGAGGATGGCCATATGGAGTTTCCCCTGAGATGGACATGGTCCCTGAGGCAACCCAGCCCAAGACGGTACGACCTTCCATGGAGGACGAACCTGTACTCGATGAAATGTCCTCCTCAGACGACTGGGATCTCCAAGACTGTACAAGGAGAGGAGGGATTTCCTTTCACAGGTGGTGTCCTTGTGAAAGCAAGACCTTCTTCACCTCGGAGAAGGATCTTGTTGAGGGCGGTCCATCTGGCTTAGGGGCTCACGCAAACGGATGGGAGAAGCGGCTTCAATCCCCGCGCTGCTGTTTGGTTAAGCGACCAAGCTAAGATCGGTCCGTCCGCCCTGTGGCTTTCGATTACCTCGGTGCCCCTCATCCAGAGGTTACCTGGCATTTTCGAGCACTCTGGTTTCAATCGTTTTCTCGTTATTCGCTCCAGTGATAGCAGCAGGTTGGCTAAGGGCAACATGATCCTTCAGAGGAGAGCTCTAGCTAGTGTGCTTGGTAGAGATCCGAATGTGACCCGTTTCTTGTAAGGGTGAGTTTTAGCGGATGCATCGATTTCCTACTAGGTGGCCATGATTAGTGCACTTCGGACACTTCATGGCACGTGTGACGTTGCACTCTACCATAAACTTCGTGAAAGGAATAGTTTATACGAGGGATATCGTGGACTACTCCATAGATGAAATCACCTTAGAGCTGGCTTCTTCTTCCCTTATTCAGTTCTGAAACATATCCACTAAACCGGATTTTTGCACTCTTTCCGATGGTACTAATTTGGTGGCTTTCGTTTTCAGCCCCCCCTCCACCAAAATAAGATTATTTGTTGAATATTCGAAGGCAGAGGGTGTTTCTTTAAATTTCAGTCTGCAAATACTGTATCCTTCAATAGTAGTGAGGTACCAACGTTGGTACTTCCTCTCTGTTTATATAGCACAGGTATCCTTTAAAGGGGCTTATGTAATACTAATGCGCATTAAATCGCTCACATGGCTCGTCCACGTTTTGGGTCCAGATAAAATTGCGATTTGTCCTGAAGGAAGGGGGGGGGGGCAGTAACTATTATTTGTATGTAAATAAAAATACACAACGAAAGCCAACTTCTATTGTTGCCTTCGACCTTTCTAGAGCAAACTCTGTCACGCTTGAACCGTGCATCATTTTATCTTCCAAAACTCCTCGCTGTTTGATATCCATATTTAACTATTTAGCTTCAAGCAAATTAGATAGACCACTACATTATATTCATCTAAATTATAATTGCTTTCCTTGCGAACAGTTCAACCTTTTTGACATATTATTAATACCCCTATGTTAAATGTGGTACTTCAATTTATTGATTTTATAAAATATATAATGAATAAATGTATTAGGTTGAGGAATAAGTTCTTGCGGTTTTTTAATGTTGTGTTGATTTAAGTTTTGTTGACGTGATTTGTGCACATATTAAGAAACAATAATAAACAATGAGAGCAAAATTTGAAAAGGTTAGGCTACGTCTCTTAACAGCGTAGACTATTAGGCTTTTGCTTAGGCTACGTCTTGAAGTTAAGTAATAAGTGATTGCGGTTTATTTAAAAGTTGTGTTCAATTAATATTTGTTCTGTACCCTCAAAATGGAATGTCAAGTGAAAGAGCGGCGCATTTTCGACACTTGTTATTCATTTTCAATCGAGACGGGAACAATGCAAACGCAGCCAAACCTCGTTGCGATATTTGTGCTGTGTACGGAGAAAATGCTTTATCAGAAAGGACAGCTCAATGGTGGTTTTCACGTTCCAAAAACGGTCATTTCAATCTTAATGACGAAGAACGTTCTGGTCGCCCCATGAAGAGCGATTGAACGACCTTCTTCATGAAAATCCTCGTCAATCGACTACAGAATTGGCTGTACAATTGGCGTGTGATCAGAAAACTGTAGTGAATCACCTTCATTCGATGGAAAAGGTAAAAAACTAGGTGCATTGGTTCCGCACGCTATGAGCGAAAGCAACAAACTTCAACGCTCCACGATTGCCGCAGGTTTGCTTGCTCGTCACAAGGCTACTCGTGGATATAAGGACAGATTTCTTCACCGCATCATCACTGGCAACGAAAACATGAACTATCGAAGTCAATGTCTTAGCTCCAATAAAAAAACACTTCCACAATTAAAGCAAGGACTTCATCCACGGACGACGATGATGTGTGTATGGTGGGATTGTGAAGGCATCTTCTTTATGAGCTCCTTGCGAACAACGAGATTGTCAATTCAGAACTCTCTGTTTAACAATTTTATCGACTCGCTGAAGATGTTCGTAAAAAGCGACCTCATCGACGTTATGGAGTCCTTCTGCAACACGACAATGCTCGTCCTTACATTGCCAATATGACAAAAGACGCCATCCAAACGCTTAATTGGGAAATCCTGCCGCATCCTTCATATTCGCCAGACTTGGCTCCATCAGATTTCTATCTATTCCGATCGCTCTCTAACAATTTTTGCAGCGTTCCGTTCAATACTAATGTGGAATTAAGAACCTGATTAAACGAATTTTTCGAGTCAAAATCCAGAGATTTTTATTGCAGAGGCATCGAAAAACTAGTTCAACGATGCGAAGAAGTCGTAAATAACAACGGAGAATACATTATTGATTAAATTGCATATTATTATCAATTAAAAATGAAGTTTTTTCTAAAATTGTTAATGGTAATGACTAGATTTTATAAAATCGCAAGAACTTATTCCTCAACCCAGTATCTAAATTCCTTTATTACCATTTGATATTTATGCCTTTGTCAGGCTTACATATAACTAGTTATATGTATATATATAACTAGTTATATGTATTCCTGACATAAACGGTATGTCGACGATTGCTTTGTCTTCTTCAGAGAAAAAGAGAATGTCATTCAGTTCCATAATCATTTTAACAGTCAACATCCAAACATAAACTTCACTGTTAAACATGAGTCCAATGACAAATTTTCATTATTGGAAGTACACATTACCCCCATTAATAGTTATCTATCCACCCTCACACTACTCTCCACTAATTTCTTCAGCTTTACTTTCCTTAATTTCATGTTTCTTCCATTTCTTGTAGACTTTTCCAAGCCTACAAAATATGCTCTAACTGGGCTTTGTTCCACCAAGAACTCATTTACCTCAGAAAGTTTTGTCCATTTAATTTGTTTCCTTCCCAAGTTCTTCACAAACTTCCCAAACGATTTTTAGATCAATTATAAAATAGCTCAAGTGGCAACATTAAGCCTGAGAAAATGGCTCTTTATTTTAAATACCTTACAGTGGGCCTATTACATCCAAATTGGCAAATGAATTACAGTCGGCGTTAGTTAAGATACCCTCAATGTCAGTTTCACTTAATTCTCATCCACACTCTAACTATTAACACTTCTCTCAACCATAAAGAAAAACTCTCCAAAATGCTTCGTTCGGTCCTCATCTGTTTACCAATTCTTGTGTGCAGGCTGCCATGCTTGCCATGTGGATTAAACCACTCTCCAACTCACATTGAGGATTGGTAGGCATCGAGGTTTCTCCCACTATACCAGCACACCATTTACTACGCCTGAATTTTCTTCTATTCGAAACCATTCCATGTCTTGCAATTCAAAGATTTCAGACACGGAATTCTCTATTTTGGATTCGTGTCCAAATAGTTGCGATCTGGATATTTTGGAGTCTTTATATATTTCCAAACTCACTCCTAAACTCAACTGCCAGCAGTCTTCAACTCCCTTACTAATATTTATTTCAATATTTATTCTAATCTTTGTAAAATTGACGATGGACGAAAGGTTTAGATATCCCTATTAAATGCCCTAATTCGTCGTGCTATATATATATATATATATATATATATATATATATATATATATATATATATACATATATATATATATATATATATATATATATATATATATATATGATTACAGGACTAAATAACATCATCTTAATGAGTGTACAGAAAGCAGAACGAGTGCGTTAAAGAATTTTGGACAACTGAAAATTACAGAGCGCCTAGAGAAAAGAATCAGCGACATACTCGCAATTCGTTTGCATTAGGATGATTAACTACTTGCACTTGCTAATCTCTTGCATTAAGTTGATCTCCTATAAACTATTCTCTTGCATTGAGTTGATTACATAAATGCCATTTCTCTTGTATGAATTTGATTACATACTTCTCATTCTCTTGCATAAATTTGAGTATAAATTTGACATTCTTTTGCACTGGATTGAATACCTACTAGCATTCTCTTGTATGCTGTGATTACATACTTGCTATTCCTTTACATTGGGGTGATTACCTACATACTATTCTTTTGCATGTAGCAATAAAATACCTGCCATTTTCTTCGATTAGGTGGATTACATGCTTGCCATTCTATTGCATTCAGTTGAACACCTACGTACTATTCTCTTGCATTGGTTTAATTACATAGTTGCCATTCCCTTGCATTGTGTTGACTGCATACTCGCCGTTCTCTTGCCTTGATTTTATTACATATTTGCCATTCTCTTGCATTGGTTTAATAAGATCCTTGCCATTCTTTTGCATAAGTTTGATTACATACTAGCCATTTTCTTGCATTATGATGATTACATACTTGCCATCTTTAGTTGAAGAAGTACCGTTTTAAGAGTCGCAAAACGCTTCATTTGTCTTTGAAAAACACCAAAATCAGCGACTCAGAAACAGTTAAAATCTACAGTCAATTTTTGCCTCTAAGAACAACATATAAATAACAGAGGGACGAAACTATAACCAGCAGACTACCACAAACCCTCGACTGAAAATCATCACTGGTAGAGGCCGGACCAAGAAGTAAAACGACCATCTTTAGATGTTATGTTAGCGAACAACCGAACCGAGAACCATATTCCTACCACTAAAAGAACCTAACATGTCCCACAGTAGACTTGTGGAGAAAGCAGTGAAGTTGGAGGAAGTGCAAATGTGATATTCAGGCTGAAGGGAAAACTCCCCCTGTTGAGGCTGGAAGAGAACACAGCCCCCCAGATGTCAGATGCAGCAATGGGGCAGACGCTATAAATGAGAAGTTTTGGGGTTAGACAACGGACCTCGACACATGGGAAATCGGAGGAAATGGTGGAGGGGGGTTAAAAAACTACCCACCTCCCCCGGAGAAAACAGGCTAGGGGCTGATATAACCGCTATCGTCCGCGACCAAGGTCAGGATGCGACTAGCCTACAAATTTAGTTACCGGCCAAGAAAATTAGGCGGAAGAGAAAATCCCCCTCGAATTTAAGTTTGTGAAACTGTAATAAAAATACCCGAAAATATTATTATTAATATGATTAGTTTTCTCATTCTTCTTATTCATTTTTAATAACAATATTTGTTAAAATTGAGGGATTTGAGGCCTAGCGAGGTCCCAAAAAGCCTGAAACGGCCATAAAGGCAATGTCCTTGAGACACGGAGAAGGCAAGATCTAAAGCAAGACCTTGAAACCTCTGAGGTTGGGACACTCTTAGAAGGGAAACTTAGGACAAGTACAGCAAAAACAAAAGAAACAAAAGTAATCCACGCAAATTACCCCCCTCCCCAACACAGACTCAATTCAATAATAAATAGTGGAGGGAAGATCGAGTTCCTGAAGGATCGAATTCCTGGTTGCGTAAGGAGTGAGAAATCCTATTGATTGGGTCACTCTTGGTAACGACTCAAAACACATTTACAAAATTGTGATATTAGCCACAGTTTGCGTGATGAATCGTTCTTCAAAATTACCCCTTTCATAGGCATGAAATATTATTTGCTCTTAATCATCGTCTCGGAAATCGTGGCAAACCCATTATTACTGTTTCATCTACCGACGCTTGTCCAATCGATTCGGACTAAGTAAAGTTGCAAAGGTCTTTCAAACATTTCACACTGCACATACAAGTTGATCGATCCGTTTTGGCAATTAGCTTTGGTAAATTATAGAGACGAATGTGGCGTTCCATTAGTAACCACACCAACAGCTAATAAACAAAGAAGGTTCGGAGGTGTGTGGAACCGAACCGCATCATTTATCGAGGCCAGTTTTCCGCCAGCACAAGTCAATAGTCATGTCCTCAAAGAGTGGAATAATGTGCGATAGTTACATTTGATTCATCTTAAGACCCAACATTTCTGATAAATTAGTTGTTGTTACGTAAAAGAAAGAGTCGAAAACCAACGAGGCGGTCTCCACCAGAATGTGTGTGAGGATAGATCTGGGAAGAAAGTGGCTAAGAAATTATTCAGGAGGCACAGATCAACCTACGCGTGTTGGAGCCTCTTAGGGTATTTAATCCAACAGATGTTACCTGCAGCAGGGTTGTAAGTGGTACCCCTAAAACATCCCTTGTTGAAATGTTGTTCAAAAAAGGAAAAATGTTTAAAAGAGTTCTTAAAAATCCCACTGAAAATTCAATGAGTCCAGAGTTGAGAGCTCAAATTCTCTTGGACTTTAAGATATTCAAATGGATTTTGAATCTACAATTAAGTTCTGGCGATAGACTTGCACAAAGTAGACTTAGTCTTAGGGAAGTTACTCTCTTCCAATGATAAATACATGCGGGAACATGGAAACACTACAAGTAAGATAGATTTTGATTAATGAACAACAATTTTATTTGTAGTGGAGGCGGGAGAGAGAGAGAGAATGAGAGAAAGAGAGAGGGGGGAATAGGAGAGATTGAAAGAGAGAGTAAAAGAGAGAGAGAGAGAGAGAGAGGGGGGGGGGTAGGGGGCATCTGCAGCTGGAATTCAAACAGTCGTCTTTTATCTCATTTCCTTCGTTCTATACTTTAGGAGGATTGCACCACCAGTCCCTTCGTAATCGCGGACGAAATTTGCCGAAAGTGTAATGAAGTTTACATAAAGATCAATATGTGAGCAAACACATAGGCACCAGGGTAGACGATTATCACTAAGATGGGGTACCCGTTTCGGGGCAGGTCAATGTTATTTTCTTTTTTTAAATGCCATCGGTTGCTCCAAACAAGCCCTGAAATCTCATCGCAAATCGAACCCTGTACTTGGGTATGGAATTCCAATAGGCAAACGACAGGTCTCTTACCCACTTAAGGAAAATAATAATAATAACAAGATGGGCAGCTTCGCCACTCTTTCCAGGAAGAGCTTTCGCTTCGCATGCAGACCGGTCTGTGGCTTACGACGTATCCAGCTCTGGCAAGGGTTTTTTGGTCTAAAAAAAAATAAAAGGTTTCCAGTACTTATCTCCTAATAATTTACTCTTGGTCTATCTCTTTAATATCAATTATTATTTTTCTAGGCCTAAAGGACAGAAAACCTGCTCTAATAATTTCATTTTAGAGGGCGTCTCCACCCTCTAAAGCCTTCGAAAATACCAAAAGATATAAAAGAGCCTCAATTTCAATGCAATTTCTGAACTTTATCATTTGTAATTCATTTCTTTTAAAAACATCCAAAATCATTCGATAATAATATTTAATTTTTCTAAACTTTCTAAGAAATTCCAACTCTTGGCCATAAATACATATATCCATATCCCGAAATTTGCTCACTTGTGGATACGAACTTTTTTTAAAAAAGAAAAATAATTCTACATAAATTCCCGACTTAAATTTTAGTGTAATGAAGGTTTATTTGAGGATACGTTATTTCCCGTGTAGGTCGGAGGCTAAGGCAGCTCGGAGGCTTCTCTCATACGAACATTGGCAATTTATTATCAAGTTTCAAAGAAAGTTTATAATTTACGGACAAAAAAGCTAAGGTTTGATAAAAACTCTTGTGTCACTTTATAAATCACAGCAACAGCCAATTTACCCGATGCACCCTGGTTGTGGTTTGTCTCTCGTAAACACCAGGAGCATCTGTGAACCGAGTTTAATTCTGGTACTCGAAAAAGAGGTCACTAAGTCAGTAGTGTTATCAGTGTCCTTGTTTCTTACTTTCTAGTCATTATTACTGAGCTTTCCATGGGTACTTTCGTTTCTGTATCTTTGTTTCTTTACCTTCATTTTACTTATTGAGGATCTCTTGATTGATCTTTTCCCTCAGTCTTTATATGTCTTTACTGATCCCTTTTGAAATTCCCGTTGAAAACATTGTGAATAATTAGGAAAAGACCCACAACGCTTTTGTACAAATGTCAAAGATAATTTAGTAGCAAATAATGAATCTTGAATCTAATTCTAGCCTTGTTTCTCATTTCTTTCAGGCATAATTTCCTTTTTCAATTGCCACATCATTCACTAAAACAGGTGAACTTTACTGAAAATGGAGAAATTCTTTCTAAACATCTGTTTGGTAAAAGTTGTCTTTGTTATTAGTGAAATCAGTTTGATTCCCGACGGATACTGCACGTCGTCTGACCGGGTCTCCTCCTACGTGTCTGTCGGAAGAAACACGAGACTATCATGTGCCATTAACTGCTGGTTGCAGGGGTGTTTTTCTGTCAAGTTCAAAGGTATGTGGATCAAGAATCTTTCATCAGAAATAGAACCCCATTTTTAGAATATTTATTTTGATTATAATCAAATTTACCTCAAATTAGATCAGGACCAACATCAAAATCTCCCTCGACCTCCTCTATTGGTTACCTCATTTTACCGGCGTCCGCGATTCGGCCTTTGATCCTTTTCAGCTTAACTTAGATTAGTTCATCCTAGCCAAGTTTCATTATCAAGGATCTTTTGACTTTCTGACAAGTCAAAACCCTCTCACACTTTCCATAACACACTCTGCCTTTAGTCATTTCACACAGAGCTTAGCCAAAGGAAACCTCGTTATAAAAACTATTCACCAAATTGGTAAACATCTACACAAACAAGGTAATTCATTTTTACCTCCTTATTTTTCCATTATTTATTAGACAAAAACAATTACTGCACTACTCTAATAAAGTCTTACTTTTCCATACTGGAACGATCGATACCTAAACATTCAGCTCTACTTAACCAGGTTCTTCAAGCATCACCTAATACTTCAATTCTGATATTTTCCTCACCAGGCGATTTCAATTCTTCATTTCTTTACGACCCAACTGGTGAGCGCCCTCTGTATACACCACAAACCAATCACTTTCACATCCAGCTTCGGATATAAAACCTCTCCTTTATCTAAGGATATAAATTTGGTCAACAGACGGAGAATGCCGATTGGGAGGAATTGGCACAGTTGCTTATCGGGGGAACGAGGCAACATTCCGTCCCTTCCAAGCCAAAGTTTCAACGGAAGATGTCGCTTACCAAAAACCAGCAAAGAGGTCGGTAATCCTTCATAAACCCAAATCTTCTTTCAGATTCATTCCATTCAAAATAATCTCCTCAGTTACATAAATCTGTGTTTTGAGTGGCGTAGTATTAGTGTGTGACAGAATATTCAAAAACCTCTTAGCAGAAAGTGATTATTAGGGTGTAGTGCAAAAACATTCTCTCAAACAGCTCCTAATTACAAGAAATAAGTTACTCACAATCATCCGAGGATGACAAAAAACCCACTTATTTCACACATCCATGCTGAAAACAACCTTTTACCAACCAAAGTATACATAGACATCATAGTAACTCAACAGTTCTCAGAGAAAAAACTCAGCGACCAAAGTCACCTGCTCTCACTTATTCTCATTTAGGACCTTACGACCTTCAAAACGTTCAATAATTCCTGGACTAACCTTGGGAGGACATTATCAATTATATTTGGAATGAGAATGTAAAACAACATAAAGGTTTCAAATTTTGTTAGAATCGGCCAAAGTTACAATGTTATTACCAAAAAAAAAAGGATAAACGGGGACTGACAGACAGACGGACCGACCGACCGACATAGTTGGATATAGACTCGTACACGACTAAAAAGATATCCCCATCACACTAATTTCAAGCTAGGCTCAAAAAAATACCCCACTCTCCCACAAATGACACCTTAATAAAATATGTCCACACAATCCAAACTCGCGAACAACGAGCAACTACCACAAATCCACTTCTCAGATAAATCCCTGAACACAAAACAAAGAGTACTCCTATGTAAACACCATGCTGAGCAACCACCATAAATCCACTCCTCAGAGAAATCCCTCCACACAAAACAAAGAGTACTCCTATTTAAACACCATGCTGAGCACTCACCCAGACTACAACAATACAAACACAGAATAAAAGTCGTGCAAACACCAACATTTACTCGGTGCCATCGAGCTCCAGAAGACAGAATTCACCTTCTCCTCGATTGCCCTAATCTCACATCTATAGACCCACCCAGGAGACGTTGTGGGGTTCCTGGAGCCTCCCGCCCCACTTTTAATAAGATGAGGATTTTAAGGTTAATACTAATTATTTATCGCTCTTAAATTCCTTTGGATCTCGCTGGAATCGAACCCCAAACCTTCATTTCCTAAAAAACCTTCTCAATTTCTTAATCCATTTGCATTAATTTAATTGTTCAAAATCCAACCCTATCTCCTCCTTGAATGGACAGGACACGAATCTGTACAAGTCCTGTCTTTGTCCACAAGACTTGACTCCTTTCCTTTGTTTCTCCCCTTTGTCTTTGCTTGAAGGGTTGCTTAAATAATACTTCCTGGAGTTCTGTCATAACAATTCGCACCTTTTCTCAATCCACCAACTTCCAACAATCTCCATTCTCTCTCTCTTAATTTTGGGTACACCCATAATGGAGGGCTTAGATAGAGATTGACATTCTACGATTGAATAAAACCAGTTGATTTTGGTTTCAAAGACCACTTAATTAATACTGATGCCCGCAGGTGAAGTTTTACATCAGAACGGCCCGAGGGCAAATTAGGGAAGCCCTGCTATCCTTGGGCTACCTAGCACCAGGATAAGGTAATAATAGTTGATCACCCACCCTAGTTATTAGGGGACCCGCCTATCTCTCCTTCTCTATATCATATACCCGCCTACCCATTTCCACTCCATAAGGGGCGCGGCGATTTGCCTTCTTCCCTGCCGTACTGAGGGGCCTCAGCGCCCCGTCCGGTCCCAGCTTAGCCTCTTCTTCTTTCTGACATCTTGTCTTCCGACCCTACTTCTCCAATTTCCCTAAATCCTCTCAGACATCTTTTTCTGGTTGGCCTCTAATTTCACATGGTAGACACCAACCACCTTCCTCTCACCCAACCATCCCGGATCGGGGCTGGGGGAGGGAGGGGACAACGTTTCCTCACCCCTGAGCTCCGGTGAGGGAACGTTGCCTCCTTTCCCAGATAAGCAACTGTGCCAATTCCTCCCAAACGGCATTCTCCGTCTGTTGGGAAAATATATATCTTTAGATAAATGAAAGGTTTCATATCCGAAGCTGAATGTGGATGTGAGTGGAAATCGGAAATGAATGAAATACCCAAACTGGGGGGTGGAGTGTTTTGTGTACGTCCGAGTAGGAGAAGCGAACAAAAAGGGCTCATGAATAGCGGAAGGTTACCCAGAGTTGAAACGTTTATTCTAATTATCTCGATGTCAATATAATCAAGACTGACCCTAAATGTGAAAGTGATTGGTTCGGGGTGTATACAGAGGGCGATCACCAGTTCTGTCGTAAAGAAATTAAGGAATTGAAAATCGCAAAGTAAGGAAACTATTAGTGGTAAAGTATTAGGTAATGGTTGAAGAACCTGATAGAGTAGAGCTGAATGTTTAGTTGGAAATTATGATAGTATGAGGGAGTAGATGTGTATTAGAGTAGTGCAATATTTATCTTTGTCTACCAAAGTAATGGAAGAAATAGGGAGGTAAAAAGGAATTTCCCTGTTTGTCTAGATGTTTAAAAATTTGGTGAATGGTTTTTATAGCGAAGTTTCGTTTGGCTAAGCTTTGTGTAAAATGACTGAAGGCCAGAGATGGGTATGGAAAGTGTGAGAGGGTTTTGACGTGTCAAAAACTCTAAAGATCAAATTTTGCCCCACCATAGGTTTTTGAAGTGATCCTTGGTAACAAAACTTGGATGTTGGATACGATGCGGATGCTCGTAAGGATAATCTAATCAAAGTTAAGCTGAAAAGGATCAAAGGCCGAATCCCAGACACCGGTAAAATGAGGTAAGCAATCCAAGCTATCGAGGGAGATTTGGATGTAGGTCCTGATCTAATTTGAGGTAAATTTGATTATAATCAAAATAAATAGTTTAAAAATGGGGTTCTATTTCTGATGAAAGATTTTTGATCCACATACCTTTGAACTCGGCACAAAAACACCTCTGCAACCAGCAGTTAATGGCATATGTTAATAGTTTGGTGTTTCTTCCTACAGACACGTACGAAGAGACCCGGTCAGAGGATGTGCAGTATCCGTCGAGAATCTAACTTGTTTCACTAATAACAAAGACAACTTTTTACCAAGAAGAGAAAACAGATGTTTAGAAAGAATTTCTTCATTTTTAGTAAAGTTCACCTGTTTGAGTGAATGATGTGGCAATTGAAAAAGGAAATTATGCCTGAAAGAAATGAAAAACAAGGCTAGAATTAGATTCAAGATTCATTATTTGAAACTAAATTAACTTTCACATTTGTTCGAAAGCGTTGTGGGTCTTTTTCTAATTATTCACAATGTTTTCAACAGGAATTTCCAAAAGGATCAGAAAATAACATAAAAAAAGAAGGGAAAAGGTCAATCAAGAGATCTTCAATAAGTAAAATGAAGGTAATGAAACAAAGACACAGAAAGGAAAGTAAACAAATTAAAGAACACGAAGGCAATTATAACACTGGGGACCGGTGGACAGATTTAACTTTCCTGACCTCTTCAACGAGTACCAGAACTAATCTCGGTTCACAGATGCCCCTGGTGTTCACGAGAGACAAACCACAACCAGGGTGCACCGGATAAATTGGCTGTTGCTTTTTTTTAAAAAGTGACCTAAAAAGTTTTTATTAAAGCTTGGTTTTGTAGTCCGTAAATTATAAATTTTCCTTGAAATTAAATTGATGACAAACCACCAATGTTTGAGTGAAAGAAGCCTCCGAGCTGCCTTAGCCTCCGACCTACATGGTAAATAACGGTAAATCAACCTACATTACACCAAAATTTAACTCGGGAATTTATGGGGGATTATTTTTCTTTTTTAAAAAAAAGTTCGTATCCACAAGTGAGCAAATTTCGGGATATGAATATATGTATTTATGGCCTAAGAGTTGAAATTTCTTAGAAAGTTTAGAAAAATTAAATATTATTATCGAATGATTTGGATGTTTTTAAAAGAAATGAATTACAAATGATAAAGTTCAGAAATTGCATTAAAATTGAGACTCTTTTATATCTTTTGGTATTTTCGAAGGCTTTATGAGAGTTATTTCCAAAATGGATGTAAAAATTTAGTCTTTAGCAGGAAGTAAAAGCTACTGGCACTTTAAAACGAGAAAAGCAAAGTGAAATTATGGGAGCAAGTTTAGATGATAAAAAAGAGTTGTGAATTGTTTTCTACCTATTCAAAAATAAATCCGATAGAAGTGTTTTTTCTCTCCTTTAGGCCTAGAAAAATAATCATCGATGTGAAAAAAGAGATAGACCAAGAGTAAATTATTAGGAAATAAGTACTGGAAACCTTTTATTTTTTTTAGACCAAAAAACCCTTGCCAGAGCTGGATACGTCGTAAACCACAGACCGGTCTGCATGCGAAGCGAAAGCTCTTCCTGGAAAGAGTGGCGAAGCCGCCCATCTTGTTATTATTATTATTATCCTTAGGTGGGTAAGAGACCTCTCGCTTGCCTATTGGAATTCCATACCCAAGTACAAGGTTCGATTTGCGAGGAAATTTCAGAGCTTGTTTGGAGCAACCGATTGAAAAAAAGAAAATAACATTGATCTGCCCTGAAACGGGTACCCCACCTTAGTGAAAACCGTCTGCCCTGGTGCCTTTGTGTTTGCTGATATTTTGATCTTTATGTAAACTTCATTACACTTTCGGCAAATTTCGTCCGCGATTACGAAGGGACTGGTGGTGCAATCCTCCTAAAATATAGAACAAAGGGAGTGAGATAAAAGACGACTGCTGCATTTCCTTGTTCAGACCTTCCCTCCTCCCTCTCTCTTTCTCTCATTCTCGTACTCTTCCGCCTCCACTACAAATCAAATTGTTGTTCATTAATTAAAATCAATCTTACCCGTAGTGTTTCCATGTTCCTGCATGTATTGATCATTAAAAGAGAGTAACTTGCCTAAGACTAAGTCTATTTTGTGCAAGTCTATCGCCGGAACTTAATTGTGGATTCCAAATCCATTTGAATTCCTTAAAATCCAAGGGAATTTGAGCTCTCAACTCATTGGATTTTCAATGGGATTTTTAAGAACTCTTTTAAACATTTTTCCTTTTTTGAGCGACACAAATTTTGGATTTGGGTTTCGAACAAAATTTCACCAAGGGGTGTTTTAGGGGTACCACTTGCAATCCTGCTGCAGGTAACATATAGGGGATTAAATGCTCTAAAAAGCTCCAACACGCGTAGGTGGATCTGTGCCTCCTGAATAATTTTTTAACCACTTTCTTCCCAGATCTATCCTCACACACATTCTGGTGTTGACGCCCTCGTTGGTTATCGACTCTTTCTTTTACGTAACAGAAACGAATTCAACAGAAACGTTAAGTCTTAAGATGAATTAAATGTAGCGATCGCACTTTATTCCACTCTTTGGGAACACGACTATTGACTTGAGCTGGCGGAAAACTGGCCTCGATAAATGAGGCGGTTCCAACCACCTCCGAACCCTCTTTGTTACTTCTCTGTTGATGTGGCCGCTAAGACAACGACTAAATTGTCGCTGTAATTTTACGAAGTTAATTACCACAATGATTGATCACCTGTCAGTGCGGAGCGAAATGTTTGAAAGATTTTTACAATTTAATTCGTCTGGGTCGATTGGACAGGCGCCAAGGTATATTGAAAAGTAATAAGTTTTCCACGAGTTTTGTGACGATGAAGAAGATAAAATATTAATATTTTATATCAAGAATATTACGAATTTTTTGATGTGTTTTGAGTCGTTACCAAGAGTGACCCAACCAATAGGATTTCTCACTATTTACGTAACCAGGAATTAGATCCTTTAGGAACTCGATCCTCCCTCCACTATTTATTTTGGATTGAATCTGTGGGTGAGGGGGTAATTTGCATGGATTGCTTTTGTTTATGCTGTACTCATCCTAAGTTACCCTTCTAATAGGGTCCCAACCTCAGAGGGTTCAAAGGCTCGCTTTAGATCTTGCCCTTTCCGGGTCTCAAGGACATTGCCTTTTATGGCCGTTTCTGGCATAGCGGGGCCTTGCTAGGCTTAACTTCACTTAGTTTTTAACAAATATTTTTATTAGAAATTAAGAATAAGAAGAAGGAGGAGGAGGAGAAGGGTTAATAATATTAATAATAATAATAATGATATTTGGGGGTATTTTTACTACATAGTTTCACAAACCTAAATACGAGTGATTTCTTTTTACACATGAAGGCATCGTGTGTATGATGAGAGATATGTGAAGTATGTTGGGAAATTAGAAGAATTGAAAATGTGTGGAAGATATCTTGACGCACTTCCATAAGAGTGCAGTGTGGACCGGAAGGCACGGGAGCTTCTAAATGTAACCTGCAACATGGCTGTCCTTGCTACACCTGGAGGAACCACTTCAAGATAGCCAAGATAAGATTCTCATGAGCGAAGATGATGAAAAAAACACTCTTGCTAAACGCATTACTCCTTTATCGATACTTCTGTTCATCTGATACTTCATCAGAGGCCGTAGCAAATCATTCAGCACATCTGAGTATTTGGAGACATAAAAGAAAATTCAACGCTAGCAATCAAGTAAAGGAAAATGTCTTTCCTCCATTCCTGAGTTAATCTCGAAACCAGAAGCGATCACTAATATTAAGATCACTTTTCCTCTTTCATGTCCACCTATTTCTTGCCAAGCTCTCAAACATTGGCTAACTCGAACTTTGTCGTGGTATAACATTATATTATATCAATACCACATTATATCTATGGAGGGAGGGACCGATAACTTCAAGGCGAACCGACAAAAGGGACGGAACGCCACGAGTTCCGACCGGCGAAACAACTAGATAAGAGTGCAACGAGGTCAGGTATATTATGGGCAATGGCAAAGCTCGAGGTTATTTAAAGAGGTTTGTACAAAAATATAATTTTATTTACATAAAAATAATTAGAGAAAAGATGGGCAAAAATTACATCAGAGAATAAAGGGGAAAATTACATCAGGTGAACGAAGGGGGGGGGGGGAATTGTAGTTATGAATCAGACTATGGAGTTAAAACTTAAGGTGTTACGGGAGGATACTATTAAAATGGGGGAATTAACGCAAATGGGTAACTTGAGGAGGAGAGGGGTTGGCTTACAGAAGATTCCGGGTGAGACGTCAGGGTAAGGCTTCACGGATGTCTTCTGCACGTGAGACGAGGCCGCTCGAAGCTTCTGAGCGGGATGTTAAAGTGATGACGGTTCTCCAAAAAAGGGGGAAGGGAGGTAACGTCCGGTCCAGTGGAGAGGATTTCAACCACCCGAAAACGAGGGGCGAATGAAGAGGGCTTCGACAGGAGTTAACGAGAGAAGTCGGAAAAATCACTTGGTAGCGATTGTTAAATGGAATTACCTCACTGGCTGGGGCTAATTCCAATACACACAAATAGTTCAGCTGTCCCTTTGCTTTGTTGTTAGCACCTGACCTGGAACTAGGGGAATTTTCTTGGGATCCGGGCGAGACTTCTCAACTCTGTATCTCCATATGGGAGTCGAGCACTATTTATGTCCGAGGCTCTCCCGGGAGAGGGAGGGGGTAGGGGGAAACAGCTCTACTCTCGAATGGCCTCGAATTCTCTTGCAGAGGCTATTCTAACCCTTGTAAAGGCGAATCGTGGTGGACGCAATTTAAGCCTAACCGAGCCTTCTACAGCGCATGGAGGTTCCGTTCTAAACAGTAGATTCCACGTGGAATTCCCTCACAAACGTGATGCACAACTAGTCAAGTGATGTTTTTGCATTAGAAATGAAGAATCTCCTCTAGCAGCTCTTTTCTGGACGTCGTGATGCAGCCAACGCAATCTCGTTTGAGTCTTGAGACTAATTTTATGATGGTCTTCTTCCACAAAAAGACGCTTCCTACCTCGATTGCAGAACAGAGAGGGTTAAGGAGAATTGTGCGCACTACCGGTCTCCAGCATAACAAGGAGTCTATTAGGACTGTCGTTCACACTTTTTAACCTCAAATAACTTTGCCTTTTTTCACGCAATCATTTTTTAAAAACTTTCTCTTCGTCCGACCTGCCCTTGGTGCTTTTGGTTTTCACTTTAATTTTTATTCTGGTGTTTTTTAGCTCCCCACAGAATTGAGGGTGGCGAATAGCGTAGAATGTGACCCCTAGACTGTGAATCGCCTCCCTCCACCACAGAAATTCCAGTTGGGTAAAATATTTTATTGGTACACTAGATTTTGGTATTTTGTTCGCTAGTTTTGGACAGTTTTGTATATACATAGGTATATTGGTGAATGATGCACTTAATGTTTAAAGAGTTGAGGGATAAATAACTTAGGAATTGAGGGCGAAAAGGACCATGAAAGTTTAAATATTGGGATTGTATTCCACCATGTTTTTTAGGACTTACTTAATGGCAAATTCCAACAGTGATGTTTTAGGACTTGAAGGCAACGGAGGTCCTTGATATTGAAATTGAAGGTCGCTATCGATGTTTAAGACGTGAAGTCGATTGCCGTCCTTGATATTGAAATTGAAGGTCGCTATCGATGTTTAAGACGTGAAGTCGATTGCCGCCCTTGATGTTTCAAGCACCGATAAACACCATCGATGTTTTAAGACATGGAGTCGATTGTCGCCCTTGATGTTTCAAGCGCCGATGAACGCCTTCGATGTTTTAACATTAAGGGCGAATGAAGAATTGAGGGTGAATGGTAACCTTGATGTTTTGAGGGCGAATGTCGCCATCTATGTTTGAATACTTTAAGGCGAGTGCCGCCCTTGATGCTTGTAATAATTTTCTTGTGGTTAGGAAGGTTACAGCTAACGACCACTTGCAGCCCCGTAATGGTGACAATGGTAACTTCAGGCTCTATGTAGTGGTACGGAGAAGAGATGCAAATCATATTGTATCGTCATCGCCATCCACCCCTTTTCCTTGCCTTCCCTTTCCGTTGCAGCCTTCTTGTTCCCTTCCCATCTCACCCTTTCCTTTTCCGTTCACCCTAACTATTTCCATTCCCTTCCCATCCCGTCAAACACACTCCCTTTCCCTCCCATCACGATCATTCATTATCTCCCCCTGTCTTATCCATTCCCTTCTCCTCTCGTCCTACCCATTTCCTCCAATTTCGATCCCACCGTTTCCCTTCCCTTCCCGTCCCAACTATTCCTTTAGCCTCCCATCCCAGTCTTTTCCTTCCTCCCTTTCCCTTCACCTCCAATCCCACAAATTCGCTTCCGCTGCCTTCCCACCCATTCCCTTCACGTCCCGTCCCACCCACTCCCTTCCCTTCCCCTCCCACCATTTTCCCCTTCCCTTCCCGCCCCACCCTCCATAACTTGGCAGCTCATGAGTCTGGCGTCTTCTTTATATAATCAGTCGCATCAAAGTCCAGAAATGATACCTGGCTGCGCCTCTGGAAAGGGCCCGAGGTAGGTGAAACTTACAAAGACGTCAAGGGAACAGTCCACAAAGTCCAGAGTAATGCCCAATCGAGATAAAAGGGCGGGTCAGGTGAGGTGGGCTTTACGGATCTAAAAAAAAGAAATACCCATAGCGAGAATAAGGAAGAAAAATACCCTCTAAGCGTCCTGACCAAAGGAAGACGGGGATAGATAACGATGGCGAACTGAGGGAAGTCGGCTGGGGGAAGGTCGGGAAAGAGGACTGGGCATGAAATGAGAGCCACCATTCTCTCCACGCTCTTGCAATGGCAAAGGAGGAAGTGATGGATCAGTACGTGGTGTTAGAGGAAGCATTGGGTCACATCTTGATTCCACAAAAATAGGGGCTAAAATAAATGACTTAAAGTACACTTATCGATTTAATAGAGCTTAATCTATCTAAAGTGACTTGGAGTCGATGCGAGGAACCTGGAGCCCTGAATATTGTAGTCTGATCTTATGTCTACATAAATAAGAGCTAGAAGAATCCGAGGAGGGATTCGCAATAGAGACTAAATGGCACAAGGTGACTCGGAGACATCAGACGAGGCAATAACGTCCTACAGCAGATAGCTTAGTATTTTATTGCCTAAATAAACGGTAAACTTAGGCAGGTAATAAAGATAAAGAATTGGACTCTACAATAATGGTTGGAAATGAGAAGAGGCTCTCTTGAAGAGAGCCATTCAAAATAAATTATTCGTGTTTGTTCACACAACAAACAGAGCCATGTTCCTAATCAGGAAACTTAGATAATTAAAGCATTTCAAATCCTAAATATATAAATACTTTTGAAAAATATCAAAATTTGTAATAAAAGAGTGAAAATTGTAAAGATTTATTGATTTTTTATCTTATAAGATAAAGTATTTAATCGGTAACTCATCCAAAAAGCGATATAAATTGATAGAGGAAAAAAGAATAAAAAGGTAAAGACAAAAAGAGAAAAACACAGAGTGAGAAAGAGATTAAAAAAGATGTGTAGTTCATTTTTTACAGTATGGGAATCAAACTTTGCCCCACTTCGCATTTCACTCTCCGAACGCCTAAAAAGAAGAACAGCGACAGACAATTCGAAAAAAATGGCTCCTATTCGAACAGAAATACTCACTTTATGGAATGAAATAATTTTAATGGAGTCACTTTTATACCGTTGGAAAGGCCTCATGATTCCCTGTTCAACTGCATAAGAATAATTGTAATCCGATGAGTATTTCTTTTTTTAGTAATGGGTGGGAGAGGCAAGAATCATTTTTCCGCCAGTTTAAGCAATAATATCTCCGTGAATGATGGAGATGGACACATCAATCTTATATAATAAACCTTTAAGATAATTACATTGTGCATCTAAGGATATTTAATGTTTACCATTAATTAATTGGTGCAAGGGGCGAAGAAGGGATCATTTTTGTCCGACCCCGTCGCGGTGAAGCAACACTATCTCTATAAAGAGCAAATTGGCAACCACATCAATAAAACCATCACGTACGAGATTAAAATCCTTATCCCTTCCTCTATTGAATAGACCAATAAGTATTTTCTCTGTTTTTATTTTAAAAAAATTATGATTTTACCAAGAGAAAAAAGTTAAGGGGCTCACACCGTGTATAACTCTGGATGGGGCGATATTACTTTCGTTATCCGAAGGAGAATTTCCGATCAGAAATACTCTGTTCCTAAATTCACAGGACATCAAATTAACTTCTAAGGATGGAGCGAATTTTTTACTTCGGTTCCAAAAGTATTTAATGGTGGGTAAAAGATGAGTCCATTACTCGAGTGGTCTATTTGAAATCCCGTGCTAATTGGCCTGGCATTAAGATCAATTTTAACAATATCAATTGAAGCGATGTGTATAGACCCGAGGGTCCCGTGACTGCCTTTGATGAAATTCTTCTTTCCATAAGTGAGAGAAGGACTCCACGTGAATCTCTTCGGAGTCGTCGTACCGACAAGGCCTGGTTCAATGACGACTGCCGATTGGCCCAACGGAATAAGCAGGCTGCATTTTGCCAGTGGTCTCGTTTGCGCCCCCAAGAATCTTGGAACTCCTACTTACACCTCAGGTCACACACACAGTGTACTCAGAGTAAGGCTCAAAGAGCCTAAAATGAAGTCCACCATTCTTCACCGATAAAGGAGGAAGGACATTCTGAAGATGATCGCAGAGATCGAAAGTTCAGCAATTAAAGTCAAGTTTGGTTTTTAACAAACACGTTTCATTTAAAAAAGAGATCAACGTAGAAGTTGTTTACCATCTGCAAGATGAACTAAAAAGATAATAAGAACAATAGAAAACCAAAGAAAATTAATAAAGGCGAAATATATATATATATATATATATATATATATATATATATATATATATGCTCTGTTGAAGTAGACAGCAGTAGCAGCGTTATTGATTTTAACTCGGAATAAAATGTCTTTTGCGAATGTTTTTTCTCGTTTACAAAACCCAAACAAAGAAAATTGCTGTGGATTTCAACATGGCTTCTTATCTAATTATATATATATATATATATATATATAAATATATATATATATATATATATATATATATATATATATATATATATATATATATATAATTATGTTGTTAATAAACAACATTATGAAATTCTGGCCAGAGAATTTCCACCAAAAATTAATTTTCCAAATTTTACTCTTATGTTAGACAAAAATATTTCACAATTTATACATTATAATATGTACACTCTTTAGACCATTGTCTTCCCTATGTTGTTTCTCATCATAATTTATGTCACTTAATGAGAGATCTACTGCAGCACTTGTTTTCACTCTTTTTTATGTAGGTTCTTTAGAATTTGAAGTTGATGAAAGACCTCTTTTGTGTTGAGAAGTCAAGGGAGGTTCCCTGCCTTATTTAGTCCTTCAGCTATATCAGTTTGAATCCGTAGTAGGCTCATTGACCTATTTGTCGAGTATGAGGGAGTTACTTGTAGTGCCTACGATATAATAACCATCCATTCGTTGCTGCCATCTTTATCGAATATTGAATGATGGGCATATAACATATTTTGCTTCTTACTTTATGTAATACAAAGAGAAGAAAGAACATGTCATACAAAACCACACACCCCGTAAACTTGTTATATTGGTGGACCATCTGAGGTCAATCCAGTTCTATGTAAACTTTTTCTTTTGACGAACACCTCTTTACTTTGAAACCAAAGTTGAGTCTACAAAGGTTGGTGCAAGATGCACAGAGCTATTCTTGTACCATTTTACCATAACAATACCTGAAGATGCATCGACTCCAAACATATAAATTGCTCCCATTTTCTTTTAGTTCTTTTTCTGCTGAGAAAAGTTTTTAAGCTCCTGCCATCCTATTTTGCCTAACTGTCCATACAGAGTGAATGCCTCTACTTCTTAGTTCTTTAGAAGTATAAATTTTAAAGTTGGGAATCATCTCAGATACTTTGCATCTAGTAAACACTTTATACCCCTTGTAATTTCTTCTGGGGAGAAGATATTGGTTGAGAGCCGAAGCTGAATTTGAAGGAATCATTTATTCATCTCCTGAGTTGAATTGTTCAAGTTCGATAATTTTACATTTTCCAATTCTTGAAACGATCACACAGGCCTTTGTAGAGTTTATCGCTCTTTTGGGAATTGAGGTCAGACATATTTGAATTATCGTTAAATACAATTGGTTTTGATATTCTTCAAATCTTTGTTGTTACCTCTAATTCAGCTAGTTCGTCAGTTCCTCGTTCCCTTTCGTCTTCAATGTCAGTATCTCCATCTTTAACAATATCATAAAATATATTTGGTGGAAGGTCACAATTTTCTGACTGTGGTAAAATTCTAGTTCTCTTTGGGCCATAAAAAGTTGAACACTCCATCGAATACCATTAAAATATATGAAACCAAGAAAATGGGGTAAACCTTGGAATGTATACATAAAAATATGCACAGATAAGTTTTACATTCCATACTTTCTATAATTGTTATATAACTCATATATATTATATAATAATAATATAAAAAATAGTACAGTAAAATATTTGACAAAATACACTCTCTATAATACATAATGTTGTTCAAGAAGAACCTTTGGGAGAAGTACTTCTATTTAGAAAAAAATAGATACACCTAATACACTATATTCTTCACTTTTGCGTTCCTACTAACATAAAAATCATTTAAATGATAATTAAATATAATAATTCAAAAAACCATTACTGGCCTGTGATATGACGTGAAGCAAATCAAAGTGAGATGGGATGAAGTAATCACTTTGGTGTGGATTTGTCTCTCACGTTGGCTCAAATATTTGTGCAAAAATAATCATTTGGCAGAAGACTTCTGAGTTCTGTCTTAAGTTGTCAACTGCTAATTTTGAAGGATATTTTGAAAAAGAATTAATGTAGAAAGAGTACACAATGATTTCTTTCGTTGATAATAAAGAAAATATCTAAATTACTCTCATGTAATATTAATGATTATGTCTAGAGAGAAGTGCTAAAAAAAAAAATAATTTATTACAGCCAACTTGCGATCTTTATGATGTGATTTTAGTTATTTTTGTTGTTTTTGTATTTATTAATAAAATACTTGGTAATTGTGCTGGATCATTGCCTCTTGATGAGTTTTATTCCAACATAATTTGTGTTGTAACAATATTTTGGAGGTAATTGATAAGATTGTCGGTGGGTAAGATTTTCTGTCTGCTTCCCCTGGAACCCCTAAAAATGGCGTTTTCCTTCATTACCGTTGTTTTCTAATTGGCCTCATTCGTTTTGATACATAAAAAGTAGTGTTTTCATGAGTTAGGTCCCGGTCTAACTACTAAGTTAGCTATTAACTAATTAAAACTAAAATAACCGAACTTAACCATAGGTTATTTTAAATAGGATCAACTCCTCAGTTCAGGGATGGGCAATAATTTAAAGGAGCGGACCACATCGAAGCTTACGAGTACGTAGAGCTTTGCGGACCGCACTTAAACAGTTATTAGCAAATTTCGGATACATAGAAGTTAAATGCAATTATTAACCCAAAACGGTGGAAAGATGATCAAAACAATCGATTTTATCTCTGTCCATTCCCTAATTCTGTCTGGACAGAATTTCCGTGGTCCTGCAGAAATCCAGACTCTACTAAAACCTTAAGAATCAAAAATAAAAGAAGGGGCAGATGTAAACTAAAATGCAATAGTAAGACTATTTTATGGTCACGGCTGCTCATAGAATTCGTGAGGCCCTGAGCGATAAAATCCTTGAAGAAGCCTCGTTATCAAGAATGCAAAAGAGATCCATGAACGCACGGTTGCAATGTACACCGACCCTGCCCCTTCCTATGCAACCATTGCTCGCTGGAATAGAGAGTTCTGCCATGGTCGTGAGTCCCTTAAAGATGACCCCCGTCCAGGACGCCCATCAGACGTGACCAACGGAACAATGTGGCCCGTGTGGAGAGGATGATCCTCGAAAATCGACGGGTGAAGGTCGAAGAAATAAAGCGAGACCTTGGAATATCACATGGAAGTGTTATCAACATCATCCACGCCCCATGATCGACTTCGACGTCGTCAAAGTCCACAAGGCCAGAGTTGCAAAAGCTGCCCTGCGCGAGTGCGGATTCCAGTTGCTCAACCATCTCCCCTATGCCCAGATCTGGCCCTTAGCGACTACTTTTTGCACTACGCGGACGCCGCTTCGGGACGACGAAGACGTCCAGCTCACCGTCCAGGAGTGGATTGAACAGCTGTCGGAAGATTTCTGGTTGTCGGGAATTCGAAGCCTCTGAGATAAGTGGCGCAAGTACATTGGAGTCGAGGGGAGTTATATTGATAAATAATAAAACACTTTTCCTCATATCTCGTTTCCTTATATCCGAATTGCAAAACCTATTGAACGCCCCTCGTAGATCCACTCAAAATAAATCACGCGTACACGTTGCGGATGAAGTCCTTCATCATGTTGGATCACACACGGTTGGCCTCACCCTCGACATGCACTCACTCACTCTTGTCGAAGGAATTGAGGTCATCTGACCGCAGCAGCCAAAAGTCCTGCAACCAGAAATTCCTGTTCCACCCGATCAATCTTGCACGGCATCGGCCTTGAGGTCCGGGAAACCGTCTTACTGGTCAAAGACTCGGTCATCTTTCTACCCTAGACATTCGTGGCCAGGATTTCAAGGTCGCGGTGAGCATGTAACCAACCGCGAACTTCACCGGTGGCATGTTCTCGTTATTCCATGCCCCGAAGCCCAGCATCTTCAGGGAGGACGACGGTTGCTTGGCCGTGAACGCATCGCGGACCTTCTCATCAATGTAATCAATATTTGATCTCTTTTTTCCATTTAATGGTAATGAGTACAGACAATCCTCGGTCACAGAGTTACGATGTGTAAAAATGCAATAAAACCGTCAAAGCTTTCCTCCATATTGAAACATTTTCTTCCTTGATTGAATTCCAAAACTAATCGATGGGCACCTCATTCTGCTTGATCTTTTAGCGACAATCAGTAGATCTAAAAGCAAGCTCCTTCTGCTTGATCTATAAGCGACAATCAGTAGATCTCGTAGCCAGCTCCTTCTGCTTGATCTATAAGCGAAAATCAGTAGATCTCGTAGCCAGCTCCTTCTGCTTGATCTATAAGCGACAATCAGTAGATCCGGTAGCCAGCTCCTTCTGCTTGATCAATAAGCGACAATCAGTAGATCCGGTAGCCAGCTCCTTCTGCTTGATCTATTAGTGAAAATAGGTAGATATAGTAGCCAGCTCCTTCTGCTTCATCTATAAGCGACCATCAGTAGATCAGGTAGCCAGCTACTTCTGCTTGATCTATAAGCGACAATCATTAGATCCGGTAGCCAGCTCTTTCTGCTTGTTTCTATAAGCGACAATCAGTAGATCCGGTAGCCAGCTCCTTCTGCTTGATCTATAAGCGACAATAAGTAGATCTAATAACCAGCTACTTCTGCTTGATCTTTAAGCGACAATCAGTAGATCTAGTAGCCAGCTCCTTCTTCTTGATCTATAAGCGAAAATCAGTAGATCTGGTAGCTAGCTCCTTCTGCTGGATCTACAGGGTGTTCGGAAAGTCACTGTGCACTTTTCTAATAATTTTTTTATATTTCAGATTTCGACCCAAAACCATTTATGTTAATTGGTATGTAAGTGCAACGGATAGCGGTGTTTAGAAACAAAATAAGAAGGGTCTAAGCCTGTATTGATGCCAAAGGGGGTCATTTTCAACATAATTTATAATTGTCCTTCATATTTACCTCCTGTATTCTATATTGAAACATTTATGTTAATAAATATGTAAGTGCACAGTGACTTTCAGAACACCTTGTTTTAAGCGACAATCAGTAGATCTGTTGCCAGCTCCTTCTGCTTCGTCTTAAGGAGACAATCTTTACATATGGTAGCCATCTCCTTCTGCTTGATCTTTAGGCGACAATCTGTAGATATGGCAGCCAGCTCCTTCTGCTTGATCTATAAGCGACAATAAGTAGATCTGGTAGCCAGCTCCTTTGGCTTAAGCTTTAGGAAACAATCTTTAGATATGGTAGCCATCTCCTTCTGCTTGATCTTTAGGCGACAATCTATAGATATGGCAGCCAGCTCCTTCTGCTTGATCAATAAGTGAGAGGCAGTAAATCTCGTAGCCTAGCTCCTTCTGCTTAATCTTTAGGAGACAATTTTTAGATATGGTAGCCCGTTCCTTCTGCTTGATCTATAAGCGACAGTCAGTAGATCTGGTAGCCAGCTCCCTCTGCTTGATCTATAAGCGACAGTCAGTAGATCTGCTAGACAGCTCCTTCTGCTTGATCTATAAGCGACAATCAGTAGATATGGTAGGCATCTCCTTCTGCTTAATCTGTAGGCGACAATATGTAGATATGGCAGCCAGTTCTTTCTGCTTGATCTTTAAGCGACAATCAGTAGATCTGGCAGCCAGCTCCTTCTGCTTGATCTATAAGCGACAATCAGTAGATTTGGTAGCTAGCTCCTTTTGCTTGATCTATAAGCGAAAATCATTAGATCTAGTATCCAGCTCCTTCTGCTTGATCTATAAGCGACAATCAGTAGATCTGGTAGCCAGCTCCTTCTACTTGATCTTTAAGCGACAATCAGTAGAGATGGTAACCAGCTCTTTCCCATGTGTTAACGAAAGGCCAACTTCATCATTTGAAATATCAATGAAAGGGTTGTGAATCTCATCGTCTTGCTCGGTCGGTGTTGATTTATGGGAAGTAATAATTCTCTTTACCTTCCAGAATCGCTAAATGATCCCCTATTAAAGGAATGATGTAAATCGCTGGAAGGCCTTTTCTAACTAAAAGGAACATTTCCAAACAGCCTTTTTTTCTCTGGAATGCTTTAATTTTGTCGGTAGATAATCTTCATTTCCAAGGGGCCTGGACTCGTTCAGTCTATTGAAGTGTTGAAACAATCGGTTAGATAACTCAACTTCAAAGACCAAAATTCACTTTTTATAATTCCACAAAATTTTATTTTACTTTCTTTCCGAAATTTGGCAATAGTTCTTGACGTAGTTCAAGCACACAGCAGAGTACCTTACCTCGTTATAACCATCTCACTTCGGTATGAAAAAGTATGTGCGTGGTTGTGAATCCATGTTTTCACAAAGTACCTCAAATATACGAGCTTTTACCTGCCGAGACTGTATGGAATTTACCATTTCGACCACTTGATCAAAAACTCCTTCCAATGTAGTACGCAGTCTTTTTGCCATCAGGATCTCTCCTTTTCAGAATCAGGGAGATGTTATAATTTTGGGATGCTCTTCCATTACAAACGACGCAAGACCTTTCATAAAACCCATCTTTGATGGAGCTACATCAGTACAAACCCTGACACACGACTTCCAGGATAAATTCCATTTCTCAAAATGATTATTTAAAATATCTTCACCTTTAATAGTGGTAAGCAATTCTTTGCAACAAAAATACTAATTTACTATTTTATCTCCAAATAAAGCGAATAGGAAAGGGCGAGTAGTAGCGCTTTGTTGGTTATGTCGGTTGATTCATCATCTTGGAGTACAAAGTAAGAATCCTGAAGTTTATTACAGCGAACATTTTCTTCATTATCGTTTTACATTTCCAAAATATGAACGCGATTAATTGATAATGGAATTTTCCTTATCTGTTTCTCTGCATCTCCTAAAATAGTGGTCACACTCTTTTTTGCAATCGGACCAAACGATAGATTCAGCGAGAGTCTGTTCCCTTTATTTTTACGGCTCTCATTTCCGATATTTCTTCAGAAGCAATTGGGGATCTTTCAGGTACCGTTGCTCTTCCTTTGAAAGCAACTGCTCGCTTTGTTTGTTGCCTAAGTCATCTTTGGAAATAAGGTACGTATTTTTCTTGAATACTGTAATGTGATGTTTGAAAATGCTGACTTAATTTAGTAGGAAGCATCGATTCGTTTGTCCTTTTTCCTCCACAAACCAAACCCAATGGCTGAGGCTGATTTTGATCTCGAGTCCAAAAGTGAAAGCAGAAATTAAATAACTTTTGCGATTGAATCTACTCTTATTTTTCTCGGCTGGACGCTTTCTTTTCCTTCAAATAATTCCATTACTAGTTCTTCACTGGTAACTTTATTACTTTAAAATCTCTTACTTGAATATGTAGAGAAGAAAACACTAGAAAATATAATTGAATCTTGAACGAGAACTTCAAAGTAGCAGCAGTTGTGTCTCTACTGACTGACTGACTGACTGACTGACTGACCAGAATCGCAGAAGATCTTACAAAAGAAAAAGAAATCTTTGTCTCGATTTATGAACCCACTTTGACCCGTTATCCACCATAGGGTGAAGTCATTAACCTGGGTTCGATCCCGGTAAGAGCGGATACAAATGTCAGCGCACGTCTGGCTACCACTTGGTGGACGCGTTGTACTCAGCCCTGTACTGAAGAGTTTGGAGAGTTTACTGTCTCAGATGGCAAACTATTCCAATAATCGACCACTATTGGTGAAAAACTATTTTCTAACCTCCAACCTGCCCCTCTGTTTTTTAACTTTCAAGTGGTGACTCCTAGTCCTATTACTACCATCCAATTCAAATCACTTGCTAAAATGCAACTTATCCATCCCAGAACAGATTTTAAAAAGCTCAATCATATCTCCCCTCACACATCTTTGCACAAATGAGAACATATTTAGTACCCTCAGTCTATCTTCATATTCAAGGTGCTTCAGGGAAAGTATTATTTTTGTTGCATTCCTTTGTACTGACTCTAGCATGTTGAAGTCATGTCTAAAATGTGGTGACCATGCTTGTATAAAATACTTTAAATGTGGCCTAATATACGAGTTGTAGAGTTTAAGGATAACCTCTTTATTCTTGTAGCTAACATTCTTCTTAATGTATCCTAGCACCCTCTTTGATCTATGTTTTCCCTCAATACACTGTTTTGAAAACTTCAGTGACCTATGTACTACTACGCCTAAGTTACTCTCATCCTCAACTGAATTCAACCAATGCCTATCCATTTCATAGCTAAATTCCCTATTATCCCCTCCCTAGTTAAAGTTAAAGTCATCTGCCCCTTCTGAGCCCAAGCTAATAACTTATTTAAGTCACTCTCCTCTTTAAAGCTACCCTCCACTTCTTTGAATACAGCTGCCAATTTAGTGTCATCAGCTAAAATTAAAACTTCGTTATTTACAGCCTCCCCTATGACCATATAAATAAGCTATGAATAATAAAGGGCCCAGAATGGATCCCTGAGGCATGCCACTGATAGCGTCTGTCCAGTGTGACCTCACCCCATTCAGCACAACTCTCGTTTCCTATCTTTCATCTATTCAGCTATCCAATTCAAAACTTTACCACATATCCCATACATAGTCTCGTATGTGGAACCTTATCAAAGATTTGGCTAAAATCTAAATAGATTACATCAACATTCTCTTCCTTATCTAATTGTTTAGTAACATAATCCATAAAATCCTGTAAATTAGTTAAACACAATCTACCTCTTCTTAACTATCTTCAAGAATTTTACAAACTATAGAAGTTAAGCTTACTGGTCTAAACTTATTTGGGTCCTCTTTACTTCCCATTTTAAAAATTCGCACTATATTTGCTAATTTCTAATCATTAGGTATTTCTTCAAACTCTAGTGATCTAGTATATATCTTCTCAAGAGCTACTACAATATATCTACACCTTCTTTGAGTAATTTAGAATGAATGTTTTCTGGGCCAGATGACTTACTAGCATGGCCCTATTTTATCACTGTTTGATTTGTTATTAATTCTATAATAGCTAAAGATTTTTCTTGGATCTTTATTATTATTTTGAGCTAAATTAATTTCCGCCGTCCTTTTGCTCTTCTTAATAATCTTATTTAGCTCATTTCTGGTTGGACTATAATGATTTAAATTGTTAAAAGTACTTTCTATAATCTCTGGTATGTCCTTTTCTCTTTAGAGATTTTCCTAGTTATCTCATAATTCGATCACAATGGCTTCCTACATTTCTTCCTAATGACCTTCATTGGAATACACTGCTCCTGAACTACGTTTAATATAGTCTTAAAAGTGTCCCACATCTCATAAATATTCTTCCCCTTGAATTTTATATATCACCTAATGTGATTTAGCAAGTTGCATAGTTTATCATAATCGCCCCTATAAAAATTTGGAGTTTTCGTGGAGTTTGTTGACGTTCTACATTTCACTATACCCAAGTTAAAATGAACTATCTGATAATAACTATTTTCCAATTCTTCCCTGACCGTCAATTCCTAAACCAAGTGAGCAACATTTGAAATAACCAGATCTAATATATTGGCACCCCTTATTGGCTTATTAACAAATTGAGTTAAAATATTATTCTCAAAGCATTCTATAAACTTACATTTTTTTTTTTAAAGGGGCTATCTGGCGACTGCCCACTTGGGCATAAGTCGCCGCAAATAAACAGCCCAGTTCTAGGCTACTTTAAAATAAAATTTTTAACAGAAACATCGATAAAAAGGGATAACAATCAGGGAGCAAGCTCGGGCGTCGGGAAGAAGGTCCCCCTCCCCCCGGCGCAGGAGCCTTAGACCTACAAAAAAACAAAAAACAAACAACAATAACAAAAAACAACAAGTTAAATACAAGGGAGAAGGCCGGCCTCCCCCCAAAAGTCTATCAGTCCAACAGTCATGGTGCACGCACTCGACTAGAGTGCAAGGGACAGGCGGTAGCGACCTCGCCCATCTCGGTACTGGGACAGGTAACGTGCGCGAAGATCACCCAGACTGGGACATTGGACAAGAAGGTGCCAAACAGTCTGGGGGACGACGCAGTCGTCACAATAGGGCGCTGGCAAGCGCTCCATCAAATAGCGATGCGTCACACGAGTGTGTCCGATTCGGAGACGACAGAAAGCGACCTGAAGCCGTCGCGGCATTTGACGATAGGTCCATGGGAACAGTGGTGGCGCAATGGCACGCAACTTTAGGTTCCCTTCAACCGTCTCCCATCTTCTTTGCCAAGCAGTCCGAAGAGCTGCCCGTATTCCTGCCATGTAGTCGGTGTGAGGAAGAGCAAAACGCTGGTCAGGTCGCAGAATCCTCGCGGACTCTTTAGCGCCTTAATCGGCGTGCTCCTTTCCCGCAATTCCTACATGTCCAGGAACCCAGCAGAAGATAATCTCGACATCTGCCCGGCTCGCTATAACCGTGGCGTCACAGATATCGCGAACCAGGGGATGCGGGGATTCTAATGCCCCGAGAGTAAAGGGCGCTTTATGAGCCGCTATAGATCACAATCCGGTCTTTGAACCAGGCACGTCGCGTAAACTCCCGCACCGAGTGGTGTATTGCCACTAGCTCGGCCGTGAAGACAGACGCAGCGCCTCGCAGAGCCCCGCTGACTTCAAACAGAGGGGATACAGCGTGGAAGACGACCCCCTCTTGGGACTTAGAACCATCCGTATACACAGGCACGGTTCCAGCGTGACACGAGGTGTGCTCCAGAAAGGTTGAACGCAATACTCCCCGCGCCGTACAAGCTTTGGGAGCAGAGGCGTGGCGACAAATAGCCAAATGTGGTACCCTCCAGGGTGGCGTCCTGAGCAAAACCAGGGGCGCCACCGGCCCGAGAGTGATATCTACCTTTTGAAGGAGTTTCCTGGCCCTAAACCCAAAGGGCTTAGGGTATGACCGGCAGCTCTCGGCGGTATAGGCACCATCGAGATAAGCTGCGGATGCAGTGAGAGCTGTTGGCGCCTGAGGATGTCGCCGGGCTCGCGCGTACAGGCGAGTGATGCACTGCACGTGGTGCAGAGCGAGTGGCATCTTCCCAGCATCGCCTAACAGGCTCTCAATGGGGTAAGTGCGGAAGGCACCGGTCGCAAGGCGAAGGCCGGTGTGGTGGATCGAATCCACCTTCCGCAATAAAAGCTCGGCTCCGGATACATAAAACTCGCATCCGTAGTCGAGCTTCGAACGAACAAAGGATCGATAAAATGTAGGGCAGTAGCGCTATTAGCGCCCCAAGCGCTGAACGTCACGGAACGCAAAATGTCCATGGCACCGGTACAAGAGATCCTAAAGCTGCGTCTCACCCTTCCCCAGTTGTTCAGAAGAGAACAACGTAGAACAGCCATTGTTCGTTTGAGCCCGTTCACCAAGAAACGGTTCTCACCCTTCCCCTGTTGTTCAGAAAAAGAACAAGGTTAGAACAGCCATTGTTCGTTCGAGCACCCTTGACAAGAAACGGTTCTCATCCTCCCCCTGTTGTTCAGAAGAGAACAACGTAGAACAGCCATTGTAATTCAAGCCATTCATCGAGAAACGGTTCTCATTCCCAAAAACGCCACGTCGGGATTATTTTATTCCCCCCTCTTCGGCTGGAACTCGCCAGGGGACTGAAAATTTCTTCACGTCGCCTTCTCTGCACAACAAGTATAAATTACGTAAGCCAAACGTTACCTTTGAGTATTTAACCCTTTTGTCAATTCTATCCGGTGCTTTAAATGGTTTAGCGAACCATCCCATCTCTTTAACTTTATATTTGTTTTACCTTTTTGAATCTTTTAATCTTCGGATTAGCTCGATTCCACACGACCCTTTCCATTCTCTGTTTATGTCAATATTTTCTGTTTTGTGTGTTGTTGATAGTTATTATTAATAAAACTCTATTTTATTAATGATAGCAATATTATTATCCTTGAGCTCAGTTCCACTTCTTAAGCATATCGAAGATACATAATATCGGCCAGCTAGACATCCACGCACTCTAAAGATAATTAAAGAAGTTCCCTCAACGAATAATTATATATGGTATATCGTCGAGAGTCCCTTCTACGACATATATATACATACTATTTAAATTTGGTATCAGATGTGTAAGGTTTAACGCTATATCTTTGCAAACACTGGTCTCTGTCGAGTAAAGGATAGTGTTATTCGTTATAATAATAGAGTATAATAGTTCCCTTTTGTTCAACTATTGCTATCCCCTTTTTTTGAACTTAAGAAGCTGGAGTAGCTCAAGGAACTGTTATAATAATTTGTTTGTGTTTTTTTGTGTGATTTTAGTCCGCGGTTATTTAGATCGAGAAACCAAGTACGAATAGGTCAGTGCCCATATTTAGGTAGGCTAATTCTATAGAGGCATAATTCTTGTTGCAAGGAATTTTAGTTGGTTGACTATTGCGACTCCAAGTGCAAAGATGACTCAGTTCGAAATCTTTAAAGCGCAAGGAGAGTCCTTAAGACTTTCCGGAAAAGAACTAATTGAGTACGTTCAAGAGGAGCAAAGAAAAGAGCGAGAAGAAAAAGAAAAAGAAGAAGAAAGAGTAAGAGAAATCCAACGAGAAGAAAGAGAAAGAAAAATCCAACGAGAAGAAAGAGAAATCCAACGAGAGGAAAGAGAAAGAGAAATCCAACGAGAAGAAACAGAAAGAGAAATCCAACGAGAAGAAACAGAAAGAGAGGAACTGAATAGACAAGCTGAGCTTTACCATCAGATTGAATTAGCTCGTGTTGAAGCAGAGATACAGTCCGCCAGTTCCCGTTCCGAAGCCCCCCCCAATCTCTCACTAAAGCTCCCCAATTTCAAGGATGGAGAAAATTTCGGAGCATTTGTAGCCCAATTCGAAAGGATCCTTGAAATCAATAACATGGATCTGGAGGCTGAAGGTGTAGCCAGATTACTTCCCCTGTTAAATTGCAAATTGCGCGAAATTTTTATATCTTTACCATCTGAGTGTACAATTAACTACAGCACCTTAAAAGCTGAGTTATTGTCCGCTCATAATATGACTCCCGATTTTTACCGCCAAGAATTTCGAGGAGGTCGTATTAAACCCGGACAGACGTTCCGTCAATTTGGATACATTCTTCAGAGGAATTTTAAATTTTGGTTAGAATCCTCCAAGGTTGATCCGAACTACGAGTCCTTAACAGACTTCGTGTTGCGAGATCAATTTTTGGCGTCTCTCCCGACGGAGATCCGCGCGTTCGTCAAGGATCGTTGGTGCCAGACCTTTAAAGAATGTACCGAAGAAGCGGATGTCTATGCCGCAAGCCATAATTTATACCCAAAGAAGAATCGAACTTCTCACCAATCCCCATACAAGGAAAGAAGGAAGGATTCGCGCCCCTTCACAGGAAAGTCGACGAAGTTTCCAAGCCCCGTAAAACCCCAAAACTTCTTTCCCCAAAACCAACAACGGGACTCCAAACCTCCCGTTAAGATTTCTCCTCCATCTCTCTTCCCGAAGCGACCCATCATATGCTTCACCTGTGGTGTAGAAAACAACATGAGTTGGAATTGCCCCCCAAATTCTAGGCTTAAAAGCGGACCAGCCCACCAAGTTCACCAGATTAATACCACCCCGGCTCTCCGGTGGTGCAGACCCAAGCAGGAACTTCTCCCCCTCCGTCAGGCCACCAGGTAAATTTTATTTTTGATAAAAGTTCATCGGGAACTTTGAAATTTGAGGAAGGCAGCGTGAACGGCTGCCGAGTATCGACTCTCGTCAGGGAGACAGGATGTACGTGTTTCATCGTGTCCGACGAACTCCTCCTCCCAGTGGACCCTAACCACGAAAAATTTGCGGGGGTACATGACTCCCTTTGGCGGGCGAACCAATTCCCCGTCGTTAGATGTTACCTGCAGTGTCAATATTATGATGGCTGGGCTGAAGTCATTTCAGCACCCATACAATTCTGTTCCGTACTTATAAAACAGAGCCACCAAGTAAGTCCCGACCCTGTGTCTCAGGCCGCCCTTCCTCGAGGCCGAGCTAAGAAAGAAGCCAAAGAGCCCGTCCCCCTCAGAACCCCGATACCATCCGAATTCTCGGAGACTCTTAACCAGGACTTTAGGACGGCACAAAAGGAGTGTGAATTGCTATCACCCTTAGGTGATAAGGCCCAAGACAAGGACACGAAGACTGTCCGTGGACCCCAAGAAAAAAAGTACCCCCAATGCGCCCATAGAGATACCTTCGTAGCACTGGACGAAACATCGGCGCTTGAAGAAGATTACCCCGCGGAGTCCCTTAATGTAATACAGACAGTGTGCTTTCAACCTGATGCCGATTACCCTCCTCCTTTCCTACCAGGTGAGTCTTTTGAACCCTCTGACCTGAATATTGACGCGCAGGTGACACCACATCAAAAGAGTCAGCTACAAGAACTATTTGAATGGAGTCAACATTTAACCACCCTATTAGCTCTTTTCGAGCGACTGCGCGAAAATGGCCTCACCATTGGCCCCAGCAAATGCCATTTTGCCCACGAAACCATCAAATATTTGGGTTTCAAAATAGGACAAAGCAAGTTAGGTCCCAAAGAGAACAAGATTAAGGCAATCGCCAACTTGCCCCTCCCGATTACAAAGAAGCAATTAAGATCGTTCCTGGGATCAGCTTCTCACTATCAGCGATTTGTTCCGAATTTTGCTGCAATTCCGGCCCCCCTCACCCCCCTTCAAAAAAAGAATTCCCACGATCGTTTACGTTGGAAGGATGTCGCTATTTCCCATTTTAATCAGCTCAGGAGTAAGCTTATTTCTGCCCCCATTTTAAAGTTGCCCAACCCGGAAAAATCCTTTGGGATTAAGACCGACGCGTCTAACGAGGGCATTGGAGGTGTACTCCTTCAATACGAGGATGACGGAACGAGTCATCCAGTTGCATATGCTAGTCGTCAATTATTACCACGCGAAAAGAGATATGCCACTATAGAGAGGAAGCTCTATCAATTATCTGGGTTATAGACAAATTCAAAAGGTACTTGATAGGAAAAGAATTTCAGATAGGAACCGACCACCGTCCGTTAGCCTATATTAGGAATGTGCGACACTCCAACGGCCAAATCATGCACTGGAGTTTACTCTTGCAAGAGTATCAATTTAAAAATAAATTATATAAAAGGTTCCAATAACCAGGTCGCTGACGCACTCAGTAGGAATGTGTTACCGAATAGCGTAGAGTAATTGTATTCATAGGATTAGTATCTCCATGTAGGTATATACCGTCTTGTACGACTTAAATTAGATTCTCTTGTATTATAATTAGTTAATGTATATGTCTGAATTTTGTAACGCTCAATGTCTATTTTTTTTGTACGTATATATATTTGTACCTATTAATTTACGTATAAATTATTTTGTCCCGTATGTACTAATTTTATATCATTTCATTGTTCCATGCCCCTTTTTTTTATTAAGTTGTATTAAAGATAATTTTCTCTTGTAATCAGAAGATCAAAATAATCATATGTATTGAGGTAATTCTAGTTAGGTGCATGAAGGTACGGTTGGTACAAAAAAACGAGTTCCCCACAACGGAGCTCTATCGTTGTCCCTTCTCTCTTATTTTCGACGTGACAACTTACCCCGGAATGGAGGGGTGTGATAAAACGGGTTGAGGCCGCATTAATTTCAACCACTATCACATGTTATTTAAAACCACGATGCTGCCACGTGCATCTTCGCTTTGAAGCTTGGCGCCTTATCGCAGCCACCTGAGTCAATGTTTAAACAAGGAGGTTTATCTTCCCCCGTTCGCCCCCATACGCTCACCTCGCCAGATTGAGTTAGGCTTATGGGCAGATCAGGCATTGTTCCCAGCCTCGGCTGTGCATTCCCTCGAAGATCCCAATCCATTGTCCCCCACGCCAAGGGAGTGTCTTGACTATTTAGATGGAAACTTTACCACTAAGATCAGATTGGAGATCCAGATTTTCGTCGCGAAACATCACCACGACCCTCTCTCACCTTGTGCGCCAAGGGACCTCGACCTCAAGATTCACCATCACTTGTCCAGAAGAAGAACAATATCCCTTGAGTGCCAAGGTTCGAGCCTCTGTGACGCCGAGTCCGCAAAGGCTTTCCCCTGATTGTTCAGAAACAGAACAACGTTAGAACAGCCATTGTTAGTTCGAGCCCGTTGACAAGAAACGGTTCTCACCCCCCCCCCCCCCCCTACTGTTGTTCAGAAGAGAACAACGTAGAACAGCCATTGTCCGTTTGAGCCCGTTCGCCAAGAAACGGTTCTCACCCTTCCCCTGTTGTTCAGAAGAGAACAACGTAGAACAGCCATTGTTCGTTTGAGCCCGTTCGCCAAGAAACGGTTCTCACCCTTCCCCTGTTGTTCACAAAGAGAACAACGTTAGAACAGCCATTGTTCGTTCGAGCCCGTTGACAAGAAACGGTTCTCGTCCCCCCCCCCCCCCCCGTTGTTGTTCAGAAGAGAACAACGTAAAAAAGCCATTGTTCATTTGAGCCCGTTCGCCAAGAAACGGTTCTCACTCTTCCCCATTGTTGTTCAGAAGAGAACAACATTAGAACAGCCATTGTTCTTGAGCCCGTAGACAAGAGACGGTTCTCACCCCCCCTCTTGTTCAAAAGAGAACAACGTAGAACAGCCATTGTTCTTTAAGCCGTTCATCGAAAACGGTTCTCATTCCCAAGACGCCACGTCGAGATCATTTTATTCCCCCCTCTTCGGCCGGAACTCGCCAGCGGACTGAAAATTCCTTCCCGTTGCCTTCTCTGCACAACAAGTATAAATTACGTAAGCCGAACGTTACCTTTGAGTATTTAACCCTTTTGTCAATTCTATTCTGTGCTTTAAATGGTTTAGCAAACCATCCCATCTCTCTAACTCTATATTTGTTTTACCTTTTTAAATCTTTTAATCTTCGGATTAGCTCGATTCCACACGACCCTTTCCATTCTCTGTTTATGTCAATATTTTCCGTTTTGTGTGTTGTTGATAGTTATTATTAATAAAACTCTATTTTATTAATGATAGCAATATTATTATCCTTGAGCTCAGTTCCACTTCTTAAGCATATCGAAGATACATAATATCGGCCAGCCAGACATCCACGCACTCTAAAGATAATTAAAGAAGTTCCCTCAACGAATAGTTATATATGGTATATCGTCGAGAGTCCATTCTACGACACTGCGAATATGAACCTCCCAGGTTAGGCGTCAGTCGAATACGACCGAGGAAACGGTGAGATTAAACCACATCCAGGCGCTCCCCATTAAGAAACAAATCTGGGTCGGGGTGAAGCCGTCAATGGTGGCAGAAGTGTACCTCCTTAGTCTTGGCCAAAGAAAACCGAAACCTGTGCACTTCGGCATAGCGAGAGACGCGGTTTAATGCCTGTTGGAGTCGACGCTCCAGAGTTGGCATCTGGGCCGCGCCAAAAGAGATCGAAAGGTCGTCCACGTAGAGCGTAGCGAAAAAATCTTTCGGCAGCACCGAGGTGATGCCGTTGATGCTCAGGGCAAAGAGTGTGAGACTGAGGACCCTTCCCTGCAGGACACCCTCATTTTGCCTCTTTGGGCCGGAGAGGGCTCCTCCCACCCGTACGCGGAATCGACGATCTCGCAAAAATTCAGATATAAACATTGGGAGGCGTCCCCTTGCCCCCATCGTGTGGAGAGTTTCCATAATACCGTATCGCCATGCGGTATCATAAGCCTTCTCCAGATCGGAAAACACCGTGGCGTATTGCTGTCTTCGAAGGAAAGCCTCGCAAACGGCATTTTCCAGTCGGAGCAGAGCATCTGACGTGGAGTGGAACTTGCGGAAGCCGCACTGTGCAGAAGACAGATGGCCTCCGCTATCCAGGAAAAAGGCTAGTCTAACAGTTACCAATTTCTCCATCAACTTGCACACGCAAGAGGTTAGAGATATTGGGCGGAAACCGGTCGGAGTAGAAGGATCTCTCCCTGGTTTGCAAAAGGCGAGCACAGTAGCGATTCGCCAGGAATCTGGGAGAAGACCCTCCACCTAGATCCTGGTGAACAAATCTAACAGAAATGCCATGCCTCGCTCACCCAGGTGTCGAATCATAGCGTACGAGACATCGTCCGGACCATGGGCGGTGTCCGTGCACAAAGCGAGAGCGGAGCGAAACTCCCAGGAAACCTGTCATTGAAGGGTTCTCCGCCTCTGGAGGTAAAGTCCAGCCGGCGGCCTTCCGCGACATAACGACGTGCATTAAATGCTAGCAGAGCAGCATCCTGGTTAGAGAAGGCGGAAAAAGCGGTCGCGAAGGATTTCGCCACGGATGCGGGGTCCGAGATTGCGGTCCCATTCTCCTGGAGAACGGGATGGGGGTCCTGCGACAACTTGCCCCGAATCCTTTTGACTCGCCTCCCCCCCTCTGCTAAAGGGGTCTTCCCGTTAAGTGAAGACACGTATGCCCGCCAAGAAGAGTGGCATGTGTGCTTCGAAATATATCAGAACCTAGCCCTAGCCCGACGAAATTCAGCGACAGTGAAATCGTTCGTGCGGTGCTTATAGCGCATGTAGGTATAACACTTGCGTTTAAGGGCCGTCTCACACTCGGCCGACGACCATGCGAGTGGTCGGCGTGCAAAACAGCCTAGACGACTAGGAATAGTAGTCAGGCCACCGGCGATGACGATGCCGGAGAAGAACTGAACGGCCTCATGTACCGACCTAAACTCCTCGACTGAGATAGAAAATTCAGTCATTTCCTGAATTGTAGGCCACCGCGCCCGCGCTAAGCACCACCGAGGTGGGCTCTCAGGTGGCAGTTGCCCTGAGAATGATATTTGAATAGGAAAGTGATCACTACCATGGAGGTCATCGACCACCCCCCAATCAAAATCAGGCTGTGCATCCGAAGAGCCCAAAGATAGGTCAAGTCAAGAAAATGAAGCGGTTCTCGGACATTGATGCGTAAACTTATCCACGTTTTGGACACCCATCTCAAGCTCTTCGATCAGATCGGCAAGGACTTGTCCCCTGGGATTTATGGAGTAATCTCCCCAGAGAGGATGCAAGCCGTTAAAACTTCCAAGCAAGAGATAGGGCCTCGGCAACCGTGCCACGACGCGGCGGAAGTCCCCCGCGTCAAATATACGCAGAAATGATAGTATACTTCCTATCCAGGTACAGCTGCACAGCTACTGCCTTAAAGGAGAAATCTAAAGAGGAAGGAAGAACGGAGACATCATGTCGGGTGTAAACCGCGCATCCCCCAGCCCGGCCATCCTGCGGTGGTGGGGTCGCAAGACCCTTATGTATATCCTGGGAGGGCGGGCAGGAGGCACGCGCCTAGCATGGTCTCCTGCAAAAAGATAGTCAACGGCGAACGGGACGAGACAAGCCTCCGCAGCTCCTCCCAGTTGGCCCGGAGTCCACGGCAATTCCATTGAAGGAATATGCCCTCTAGGCCTAGCTTGGAGGAGATTGTGGGGCCCTCCTGGAACTGAAGACCCCTACGTGAATGGCCCTACACTTCCTTGGGGCAGAACCCCGAGCGCTGTTGGCCGGACAAAGCGCTAAAGGTGCTGTCGCCTACGAGGACTTATTGGGGGAAGTTGGGCTCGCCATGCGAGTCTTTTCCTCCCTCCGCCTTGAAACCTTAGGCGGGCGTTGCGGCATCGGAAGCGGGGGGCCCTCTTTTTGAGGAACAACCGTCTCCGAGCCACTCGCTCCACCTCGGGGCGTGGGCGAAGGAGCCGAAGCTCCTTTGTTGCAGTCTTCCTTTCGCGGGACAGCTTTAGGAACCACGGAAGATGGCCTAGCGTCCATCTTCAGGGGTGAGCCTCCTGTGAGTCTAACGACTCGGTGGAGGCGCGTGGTCCATTCGCCTCACGGGAAATAGTCACGCTGGGAGAAGAAGGGGGAGCCCTGGTTTTAGCCGGGGCTGGGTGAAAACATTTTTTGCCGCCAGCTTTACCAGACGAGTGCCCGGGTTGAGTAGAGCCCGCAGAAGGGCTCCGAATGGGCGCGGAAACAACCATGCTCTTTGGCCTGAATGGGTCAGGAGCAGAGGGTGACTTTCTAACTATTGAGGCATATGACGTCCCAGACAGAGCCGGGCGCTTCAGGACCAAGTTCTTAGCCTCGCGGAATAAGAGTCGATCCTGGCCCTGAACGGCCAGGATTTCTTTCTTGATGAAATATGCGCCACATTGCTTCGAAGAAGCGGGGTGCGGCTCTCTGCAATCGACACACTTGGCCACACACGATTTGGACTTATCGTGGGTGGCCTTGGAGCAATTTACCCAAACTTTGGGTGACCCTGACTTTGCACGTCTACAAGAACGATTCGTATGGCCGAAGCAGTGACAGTAATAGCACCGACACAGCAGTGACACGAATGCCTTCATGCGGTAGCGGTATCACCTGGCACGCACCGATTCAGGGAGTAGTCAACGAGTTTCCTCGCATAAACTACTCCTTTTACAAAGTTCATAGTAGAGTGCGGCGTCACACTCACCGGAGTGTCATGAAGTGTACGAAGAGCACTTATCTCGGCCGCCTCGGTGGGAAACGCCGCATTCGCCAGAAGGCTCATGTCCAAGAAACGGGTCACCTTCGGCTCTCTACCAATTGCACTAGCTAATCATCTCCTCTGATGAATCATGTTGCCCTTTGCCAACATGCTGTCATCAGTGGAGCGAATAACGAGAAAGCGTTTGAAGCCAGCGGGCTTGAAAACGCCAGATAACTTCTGAATGAGGGTCCCCGATGTCATCGAGACTCCGCCCTGTGCACTTTTAGTCTTAGTCAGGGGCTCCGCAACCAGGAGGGCAGAGGGGCCGGATGTGCCGAACTTGGCTTGGTCGCTTGCCAAAGTGGCAGCAGAAATATCCGTCCCTGTAGTCCCCGCGGATGGAGAGGAGCCCCAAGTCTTCTTAGTCTTTGTCTTTTTCGTCTTTTTCTTTTTTTGGAGAGGAGGGCGGGGAATGAACCCGCTTCTCACCTCCACCGATAGGAGCCCCTAGGCCAGATCTACCGGCCTCAGCCAGGTCCTTCCATCCGCGGGGACTACGGGGACAGATATTTCTGCTGCCACTTTGGCAAGCGACCAAGCCAAGTGTATCTTCCATAGGAAGATACACTGAACCAGTCACTTTGTAGCGGGCCGAAAATCTAGACTAACCCCAATCGATCCAACCCGCTTCCTACACTAATTCAGACTGAGAAATCTAAGAATGAAACGGATTGTATATACAGTCCCTTTACTTACAAAAAATACAATAATAATTACAAAATATGGGGTAAATATGCATACAACGAGCCTATTTATATATAAATAAAACAATCCTATCTTGGAATCGTACGAATCGAAAATATATATATAAATACTAAAGAACAATCCTATCTTAAAATCCTACCAGACGAAAATACAAAAGAAGAGACAACAAATACAAAAAGAAGAGACAACAAAAGGAGGAGTTATCTTACGTGGTACCACGGTTTACGATTTGCCGGCCCTCCGGTGGAAAATCTTGCCGGCAGTCACTCTTGGGACAAAAATTGGGTGTGTGCATCTTATGGGGCCTGGCGCCTCCGAGCTCAATTTTTTTCACGATCCAGTCACTTCTTTAGGCTATTAAAGCCCTCCGCAATGAACTACTATTAGAAGACTTATCAAATTTTATTTAAATTTCTTCAAAATGTTTCTATTCCAGTCACTCTTACAAAATGCAGGCAATGTTTATTTGTTTCCTAACTTGAGTGCTGTCTCAGAAAAATATTTAACATTTAGTAGCTGAAAAAGAAAAAAAACACCATTTTAATACAACATGAAATCAAATACATATGTAGAAAAGAAAATATAACAAAAAAACCCATTCCCATTCACACACACATTCTTACAGAGGAAGGGAGAATTGAAAATTTGAGGGAAAGGAGGTCTGAGGCTTAGCCCCCTTCGGAACCCAAAGAAACGACCAACCTGGATTGGGATTCAGTTACCAACGCGGGGGACATAACACCCTACCCTGCGATACCGCCCAAGACCACAGAGAGAGACTCTACCGTCTCTGTGAGATATCGAATTTAACTGTTAAATACCCAAAACCCAATAGAGGGGGTGGCACCCCAACTGGAGTCAGTTTATTCTGGTTTCAATCTTCATTGAGTCCGCCATGTCTTTATACCCTCTGAGGAGCCCAACCAGGTCCATACTCACCTATCATCCTTCCACCACATCCGAGTCATGTTCACGAAGTCGTCATCGGCGTGGCGGGGGTACTCCCAAAAAGAGAGAAAAGTAAAGGTAAAGCAATATGGTAATTAGCATGTCGCACCTCACACTATAACACACTAAATAGAAGTGCTCCACCACGAACGACCAACATACACTAATAAGCTTAGCCGCTACTCATTACACCGCCATCAGAAACATTATAAAACACAAACAGGCCACAAGCTCGTCTTTCGCTCACAGGAGGACGCACTAACATTTCACCCAAACGCAGCTGACACACTCGCCACTTAAACCTTCAAACAAAACTAGCTGACGGAATATTAAAAAGACACCAGATAAGCATTAAAAGGACCAACCCCCTATGGTTGGCCTTTACCACTAATGACCTCCGCACGCACCTCAGATAGAAGTATGGGGAGGAGGTCATCAAAGACCTGTACTTTAATCGTACTAAACATTGGGCAGTGATCACACTGCCCGATGAAAACAACAAAACACTGCTGCTAGACCAAGATATCAGGGTGTGCGGCACACTAACATACCCACACAACAACCAACACAATGACACCGGTGTTACAAAACCGGACACGTAACACGTACATGTCAAGCAGACCTTTTCTGCTCAAAGTGCAGTGTAGTGTGGTACCACTACACCACCTGCACAGCCACAAAGCCCCTCTGGTCCAATTGTGGCGGCAACCATATCCCAGTCAAACTAAAATGCCCTTACTTAAGTAAGGCCCGCCATGACGCCGTAGCGGCTGTATGGCGTCCACAACCAATCAACACAACCACACACTCCACACCTCCCCCCTTCCCTCACAGCAACATTCGCCGCAGCTGCCGTCGCAACGGTGTCCTCACCTCCCCCTGTTCCAGCCCAAACAAACCCAACCCCAGCAGCACCCCTAACTCACCCACATATCCCGTCATCCGCCCCCACCCTAGCACCTTACACCCAGAGACCTCCATTACTACCGACACCCACCCACACCACACACCCACTCCCACCCCACACCACACACCCACCCCAACTCCACATCACACAACAAACAAAACCACAAACTCGAAGCTGCACCTGGCCGCCTGGTTCTCAACGGTGGCAAAGGACATGTCGAGGAATGACCCTTGACTATACGCAAACATACTAAACACACTATTCGCCTCACACGGACTAGAGCAAATCACCTTTTCCGAAAAGGTGTTCACTCTAATCGACGAGCACACAAACAGGAGACATGCCCTCCTCCCCACTCCGGTCGGCACGCACACCTCTCCACCTGGACCCACCGGCACCCACCTTTACCACGCTCCCGTCTCTTTCCGCCCTACTGTTCCTGCACCTTCCTTACCTACCTCTCTGCCTAATGCTCCCACAAAGGAATTCTGAAGTTAGCCATCGTACAGGTACAACAAATAAAGTGGATAACAATAAAATATCACAACATAATGTAAAAGGGCAACAACCTATATTTCCTTCATGCTACAGGTGTGGTAAGGTAGTTAATTATCCAAATTACAGAACAAGATGTGCTGCTACTGACAAACAGCGTCATTGTTGTAGACGCAAAGGTCATTTTAGTAGTTTATGCAGGTTTCGTAGGGCAGAGCAAACCAATTCAGCTTCTGCTCTAAATAAACTGGAAGGCACAGACACTACTGAGAGGAATTTGTGTTTAACATCAATTCTGTCATTAACCATGAAAGTGGATTAATAGTAACAGTCATCATAAATGGTACACCAGTTGTCATGCAGGTAGATACAGCTGCTGATGTATCAGTGATCTCAGAACAAACAACACTCAGTATTTTAGGTCTATTTATTGAACCCTCTAACACAGTTCTCAAAGATTATAATTCACATTGTATTAAAATTGTGGGTTTGGCTAAAGTAAATGTACAGTTTACTTAACAAAGAGCATTAGGAATCTAGCTACAATAGCCAAACCATTTTGTCAAGTGCTCAACAAAATGTTGAGTGGAACTGCACTGAAGATGGCAAAAGGTCTTTCGAGAACATCAAAGCAGAAATAACTTCACCTAAATTTATGACACATTTCAGAATGGATATGCCAGTAAAACTTATTTGTGATGCCTCACAGGTAGGACTAAGCGCAGTGTTAGCTCCCGAAATGCCTGATGGTACATAAAAGCCAGTTCTTTATCCATCATAGTTGTTAAATAAAGCATAGAAGAATTATTCACAAATTGAAAAAGAAGGTCTTGCTCTTATATATGGTGCAAAGAAGTTTCACATATATTAGTCCGGTAGGAAATAATTCAAATTAGTAACAGATCACAAACTATTGCTATCCATTGTTGGTCGAAAAACAGGTTTACCAACTTTAGTAGTTCCACGATTGCATTGCTGGGCTATTGGACCCACAGCATACAATTACACATTGGATTATAAGTCTTCAAACAAGATAGACCTCGTTTGCCAGTATACAAAGCACCTGATAATCATGATGCTAGTACTCTGTTGATAGACAAAATATCCTACACTATCAAAGGTATCACAAAGACTAATTACTAGAAGAGACTCATTGCTAACAAGTGAAGATCGTAAGCCATTTGTTGTAGTATAATCAGAGCTCACTGTTGAACATAATTGTATATTGCGTGGATCCAGATTAGTTGTCCCCCAAATCATTTAGAGAACAGGTTCTAACAGAGTTACATATTGACCACCAAGGTATTGTCAGAGCAAAGGCAGTAGCCAGAAGCTTTATGTGGTAACCAGGAATAGATAGGAAATTTGAGTGATATATCAAACAATGTACATCATGTGTTATCTATCAGAATGATAAGAAACCAGCTCGATTTCATCCCTGAGAATATCCTAGATATACTTGACGGCGACTTCATATTGACTATGCTGTTCCTTTCCTAGGATATTCATATCTTATCATTGTAGATGCTTACAGCAAGTGGCCTGAAGTAATTCTATTGCAATCAACCACATCAGCCAGCGCAATTTGGGGCATTTATTTAAGTTTTTGCAGTATAGGGCTTGCCAGAACGTATTTTACCAGATACTATCTACAGTTTTTCTCTCAGGAGCTTAGATTTTTTTTAGAAGTAAATGGCATTCAGCAGATATAGTCAGCACCTTATCATCCCGCCATCAATGGGGAAGCTAAAGGATTTGCACAAACATTCAAGCAACATATGAAATGTAGAAATGCAAACTGTTCTAAGATATATGCTAGGATCAGTAAGTTATTGTTATCCTACAGGGTAACTCCGCATGCAACAATGGGCACGTCACGATCCCTTTTATTAATGGGGAGGAGGATCAAAACGAAGTTAGACTTGATATTACCAAATTTGATTGGTGAACAGCAAAGTAAAGCTGGAAACAGTTTAATGATCTTGGTGAAGTCAGAGAATTTAAACCATCATCCTCAGTTATGGTTAGATCAAACAAATGGGTATCAGGAACCATTGGAAGTCAAAGGTGTAATATGCACTATAATGTTAATATAAATGGATATGTAACAAAGATACCTATTGATCAGTTAGAGCCCTCTTAGACAGTTTAATCACAGACTATACCCATGGGACAAAACTCTTTTGCAAACATTGTAGTATACAACAATCAGTTCCTACCATTATTTGTGAACAGGCAATACAACCTACGATGGCTTCGAACCAAAGTCCTGTTACAAACAGAGTTCTTCCTGATAGGGTAACAATAGGATTTGCTCCTAAAAGATTTGATTTTTAAAGCAAAGTTGTCATGCCAGGGTCAGAGTTCATATTTTACTATGGAGTTTATTTTTGCATGTTTGTAAAATAAAGGGAGTGTACTCTCCTGTCATGAGGGGAAAGGAATGTTAAGTATTCAAGTATTCAATGTTTAAGTTACCCCTAAAATATATTCTTTTTTGTGAGCTTAAAGTTTCGAATGTCTATTACTTAAAGGATCCGATTATTTTCATTTATTGCTTCATCTATTGGTACTCATTCGTTTATTGTATTTTGTTTAATAAGCTCTCGAACACTCTCGTAATAAGCATGTAGCTTCTACACTCTGTATTATTTCATCCAAGAATTTGGCAAAGAGGCTGAAATAAATACGTGCATAAAATAATGGATAATATAAATCCATGCGTGACATAGATAACTACAAAAAACTGTATTCTTTACAGGTAAGCAGTATTTAGTGGTACTCAGAGACACCACACCTACGACTGGTTAAGAGATTAAGGGCGATAACAGTTAATCCTACAGCCCATGCTCTCGGCTCTTCAAGTTACGACAATCAACTTCACCTCACGCAGAATACATCCAAGTGTGGTGGTTCCAGTCAAGAATTGCATCCAGGTGAGATTCTCGGTTTATATCCACTTAGAAGTGAAGTGGCCAGTCTGCAACTCTTCCTCTCTTGCACTTCAAAGTGGCTAGAGTTTAAAAATCAAAGCCTGCTCTGTTGACCACCATAAGTACTACAACCTCTTGCACCCGAGATCCGTTGTAATAAGGTGGTCAACCAATTACTCACAAGAAAGGAGTTATTGGGGCAAAACCAATCTTCTCCCTGGTCTGGTCTGACCTGCAAACATTAATGGGCGTTGTGTATAGTTCCTAAAGTCTTTCGTCTGACAGAGCAGGAGGTTACTGGTCACGTCATTAGGCCTAGACAATGGGTTTAGTCGATAGAGGTACCTCATTGCGGTGTGGGAGATTAGAGTTGGTACAGAAAGACAGAAAATAGATGTTAGCAGAAGGAAGAGAGGCTAAGCTGGGAACGGATATGGCGCTAAATTGCGTGAGCAGGGCTGCCAAGTACACAATCCAGCCTGGCTCGTGAGGGACCAAGTCATAAATGACGCATAAATAGGTTGATGTGATATCAGTGGCGCGCAGTAAATGGAAGCAAGTGAAGCAATGCTTCCCCTATTTAAGAACAAAAGTAAAAGAAAATACACCCCGACAATTAATATGAGAGCAGAATCAATTTTATTCTTACATTTATGCTTTCCTATACTTGTATACGTCTCATGGTACCGTTCACTTTCAATTGAATGGGCATTAGACCCTGGTGAGTCTGACTTCATCATTTTCGTCGAGATTTCTACTCTTTTTCTCTTAATTTCAAGAATAGTTCTTTTTGGTGCTTTGGAATGAATAGCGCAAAAGATATTTTACTTTTCTTAGCAATAATATACAGACATTAGAGTTTTATGATTTTTAATACATACTCTTGTCCGATCCTCTGCCTCTCTTGCTACTTTCAAACGTCTCCTGAAAACTCATCTCTTCAGAATTGCCTTCTCTTCCATGTAAACTTTCTCTACACTCGCTACACAACCTGCGCTCTGGGAGTGCTAACAGCCCTGAAGGGTGCATTATAAATAACTATTATTATTATTATTATTCTTATCAAGATATTTCAACGCCGTGTTAGAATCAAGAACAAAAAATAAGTAATTTGTTTTGGGAAAAGGAAGCAAATTTAGCTTTGCAGTCATCTGCTTGCATCTGGCAACCCTGCCGGGTTGACAGAATCTAGGAACACATTGACGTAACTATTATTATGCTCTGAAGCTTAAACAATTTTTTAGGTTATATTTAAATACTGGTTTTAAGAAAGAAAGTAGCAAAATAGCAAAAAATCTAGTATGGTTAAGCTCTTAAATCTTAATATTTGCGGGATTCTGGCAGGCCTACTACCATAGTCATTCTTCGTATCTTTGAGATCAGTAGCCCTGAGGCGGTACTTAGATAAGTCTGGCCTATTGTGAATTCATTTTTTTAAAGTGATAATTCCCTTTTTAAACGAAATGGATGCCAATGAAGTTGGGAGAAAATGCGATCGCATTATTGCAAAATGATTAAAAATCAAGTTCAGTGCGATGACTTATAATGAAAGAGAAAATATTCTTAAAACAGGTAGGCCGGTTGCACTCGCAAATACAGTGTAGGCAATATGATAGAACACCTTGGCCAGCTGGTTGTACATACTTACAGGAGCTATTTTAAAATATAAATAAAGTTTAAAAAAATAACATTTAACTATTATAGTTAAATTTTATAGTTATTTTTAATGAACCCCAAATTTACTTCAATTAATATATTTATTTTCGTAAAACTTAAATTGCTTTCTCATCTTCAAAAGTCACTGCACGCCACTAGTGAGTATGTATCGTACATAGGGACATTCTGTACATAGCGATCACTTCATATTTATTATGAAGCCAAATCTCCTCTCTAATGCAGAAGACATGGGTCCAACAAAGATGTGGAGTAGTGAAGAGGAGTTCCTCCACCATCAAGGTGTTCTAAAATTCCGCACTACGCTTACACTAAGGTTGGGCGAGGTTTCACTTATGAGAACGTAACCCGAGATTTTGGAAAATATACCAACCAACACGGAAATTTCGAAGTTAACGACCAATGATAGATAAGATGAGTTGTGTGTGGACTAGATCCTGAGTCTAGACTATTCTGCCTCGGGATTTCTTGACTTTTCAGGTCTCTACCCTAGGTGCGTTAAAGAATGGTGTTCGCACTAGAACAGCGATGCACACCGGACAGTGTAACCTTGGGCCCCTGCTCCTAATTGAGCAACAAGTCTGCCACGACCTGAAGCTCTGTTGTAGCAAACCACAAACTTTTAGTTGGTTTAGCATCAAAGCCCGTCCCTTCCCCAAGGAGGGGCTTTGCACCCAAAAATTTGATCATGCACAGATGCCTTAATGAAAAAATGGGGGATATTAAGGAGAGATGCGCACACATCGGTTTTAGATCGCCCCCCAAAACAAGGATAGACAGAGTACACACCGCCTCGGTTCCCGCCCTTTCTGTTGTGGTCAAGCGATCTACTATAACTTCTCTTTGGGTTTAAAACCCGCCATTGTCCCCTGGGAATTGCCGGGACACCTCGTAGACCCAAGGTTCGTAACTTTCATCAGAGCCGGTTTGGCTTTTCTACACATCTTCCTATGTAGATCGAGGTTCCAGTCTCAGTGACCTCCGTGGCGGGACATAGGCCCTATGAGTCTCTCCTTGGTCATGATAACAAACTCTACAAAAGTGAATAATAAGGAAACAATGCCGAGATCAATGATGCAAAGGGGAAAGCTCCTTCTCCGCTAAAGAGTCTTGGAGTGACCCCCGAGAAATCACTCATTATACACACATGTTTACTTCTACATGTATGTTCTATCTTTTGCCACAAAGTACACAACGCTTCCGTGAGAATATTTGGTGGTCTTATAATAATCACATATATCCATAATGACTTTATTAGTATCTGTTTTAATTGTAGTGTTTTAATAACACTGGAGATTATCTCTTGTATAAATAATCGCCAAGCCCCCTACCAACTTCCTCCATTCAGGGGGTAGAATTTCACATCGTATCTTCTCTGCTTAAAGTCAACAGTACTCTACGAGATATAAGGCGTCGTAGCCGGTTCGGAGAAAGGATTCTGATTATATAGTGACTCACAAAGCGCCCTGCATGCTTTCTGAACCATAGAATATCCACACCCCCTAGTTCGCGGCAAACGTGACGCCATGTTGCAGAAAACTGTTTGAATATCGAGATTATCTTTTGCTGGGTTCCTGCACATGTGGATTTTACGAGGAATAAGCGCGCCGATTAGGGTGTGTGCTAAAGACTCCTCAAGGACTGTGTGACAGGACCACGGTTTCGCTAAGCCTCACACCGACTACACATCAGGATTTAGGGCAGTCCTTGGTGCTGATTAGTAAAAATATGAGAGACGGCAAAGGGGAACCTAAAGTTGCGTCAAATTGCGCCACGACTCTTTCCATGGAGCTAACCACCAATGCAGTGAAGGCTTCAGAAGACTTTCTGTCGTTCAATGTAAAAGGTGGACTCTATCCACCACCCTTGCCTTCTCTTGGCAGCCAATAACTTTCTCACGTACCCCATGAAGCGCCTACATGTCGAAGCTGCGGAGATCCCACTCCCTCTGCACCTTGCACAGAGCATTATGCGCCTGTACGCGCGAGCCCGGCGCCGCCATAAGTCGACAATGCCTGTCACTACATCCTCACTCATACCCTAAGCCCTTTAGGATTAGGTATAGGAAACTCCTTTAAGAGCTCGATGTAGCTATCAGGTCGGTGGTTCTGCCAAGGAGGCAACCCTGGAGGTTATCACTTTTCAGTATTTGTCACCTTGGGTCTACTCCAAAAGCTCACAGAGCGCTGGGAGTATTGCGTTCCAACTTTTTTGGAGCAAACTGCTTTTCACGCTGTATACAAATGGCGTAACTCGTCTGATCATTATTGGGTATGTAATTTGGCTGCTTATGGCGAGTGTAATTTATTGCCTTGTCGGTTGCCAGGTCAAATAAAAGTCTCGGGCTCCGCGTTTTGGTTTGTCATATTACAGATCTTCAGATCCTTCTCGTCTTGTCACCTACTAAAAGGACTTATCTGTTGGCAACTGCAGATGTTTGAGACCGACTAAGTGAGAGAGGCTGTAGCGTTCAACTGTGGCCACGTCCCGAACCTTGAGGCTGTAGCGGTAGGTATAAAGAATTAGTAATTGCATTAGGGTCTTCCTAAATTCTATCAAACCTTAAATAATAAGTTTTTATATTAAATTAAAAAATTACAATAATGTAATTTAAATGTTATAATTTAAAGGAATACATGTGAATGCATCTATACATATATACAAATCTTCGAAATATGGGGAGAAGATACCATTTAGAAGTAATGATAACCTAGCCTCTGTTGCTAAGCAACCACCAGTTTCACACAATGGCTGTCAGCCACTTAAGAAGCCAGGTGGCAGAAACATGGCTAGAGGAAATCTTCCTAAACATGCCATTATCTGAGAGTCTATCAGACTAACAACAAGTAAACATAAGAATTATTATCTTTATTCAACAACTGAATATATTTTTCCTCCAGTCGATTAAGAGGGACTTAGTGACAAAAGGACCCCTAATTTTTTGAGGATTGAACTCTCAAAAGGAAACATTTGTCAATGGAAGGTAAGCTTCATTATTAAGTCGAGTATTCTCCCATTTTTCTTGTATTTTTCAGACGTTTGTTCAGTTTTTGACTTGGTCTCTGGTAGCATTAAGGACTATAACACTATTTAGCCTATAACTTATAGAATAAAATACACGCCCTAATTAACCTTTAAACATAGATACATAGAGTCTCTGTTTTTGAACCAAAATTTGTGGAAGCAAACTTGCGTTCAACTCACTTAAAAATGAATACCCACTCATTTAAATAAGGCCAGAGATTCCGATCGAGCCGTTTCCTGTTAACCTTTAAATAACCTAAAACTGGCATGCGACAATGCCTCTGCCTCATTCCTTCATATGGCACTATTTGGTTTTCATCTCCGGATATCTTGGAGCAAAATTTACATCTTTAATTTACATTGTGTATTTTTGAGTAATGACGTGGCTGAGGGGAAGTTAAAGAGTTATGAAGCAGGAAAATACCTAAACATAGTTACAAACTGAAGAGTCGCGAAATGAGACTAACCCCTGAGTGACAGGCGTCGGGCGTCTGTCACATCGCTAAGACGAAGGGTAGCTTGGTCTGAACCCAAACACCGTTCGAATCCTACACCCATACAGCCTATGATGGCGCTTTATATAGCAAGTCATAAATGCGTATTTTGAGAATAAATCTATTGGACTTCCAATGCGCGATTAATTTCCTTTGGGTAAATTCATGTTGCATAATGCGCTCGAAGTCTTTGGGCAACCTTTGGGAGAGGTATTTCCTTGTTATTATCCTGTTTCGAACAATCTTTACGCAAGACTCCGTCAATACTTCCCTCAGGTGGACAAATACTTCATTGCATACTCTTTTATTAGCCTACACTATAATCCGAAATCTAGCACACAGTTCAACAATTGTTTCGTGTAAATATGATCACTATTTCTTAGTCATGGGGGTATGGGGTAGGGTGAAGATTACTGGAGTCTGAATCCTGCTCTCTTGCATATCCCGGGCAGAGCAAAGTATCCAGGCATTCCCAGCAGTTGCCCATCCGTGTGGAATGTCGATATACTGCTTGAGCCTTCGGTCACTGTTGAAGAAAGGACGATCAAATACTGGCGTCATTCCGGAAACATAAATTTGCCACGGGAAGATCTAGACCAACTCCCATTAGCTAAATTCTTACCACAGAGCGCGCTGTATAGCGGATGAGACGCTCGGGTTCCAGTGGGGCAATTGCTCGCTGGAGGACCCACTTCATAAACCTTGGCACCGTCGAAATTGGCATTTGTGCGATAGTTACAGAAGATCAGCGTTACGTACCAGGTCCCTTCCTTGTACATCGAAGCTCCGCAACCAACAAGCCGCGAATTCCACCACACCATTTGACTATAGTGCGCCCACGAATAATGGTAGCTGGAAAATTACAAAAACGCTCATCAATGATACCCGAAAATTCCGTCCAGCCTTGGACAATGAGAAATTAAATCAGTGAAAACCTTCTTCTGAAATCCGTCCAAGCTTTGAACGGGTGGTAGTTTGTGATAACTGTGAAGAAGATCAATTCAAGAAATTTCAAAAACGCAATCTGCTCACATATTTTGCATTAACTATTTCATATATAGCGTTTTTCATGATTATTCATTTTATAAGCCAAATTCTAAGTAGAAGATCAATTTATTTTGGAACTTCTACCATTACAAAATAGTTTGGTAGGAACAACTTGTATTCTCTCTCATGATAATTGGACTGTATTACAAGTTCACTGATTTAACTACCTACATGTAAGCTATACTTGCGATGAATAAAACGGGTTGAAATGCAAGGTTCAAGGAATAAAAAACTAAAGGACTTACACATAACTACCGGCATATTGAGGTGACATGAGATGGACTTCTTCGAGATAAAAGGATTCCACCATTTCTGTCCATTTAACTGCCATTTGTTGATGAGAATTATATTGTATGCCTATATTTTGGCCAACACCTTTCGTATCTAGCGTGAAAGATTAAAAGAAAAGATCATATCATTAAAATCATTGCACAGATTCAATATCTTTAGTCTTACTTTACAGCTATAATGGAATATATAATCTTATTTTCCCAATCTACGAAAAACCTTCTTAGTTTTGTAATTTTAGAAAATGTAATCACGTGTTTTCAAAGTAATCATCGTTCTTGAAATTCAGTATAGTTCCCAGCCCCTCTGACACAGCCAGTCACGAAATTGCAACATTCGAAAGCTTTCACGCGCCAATTCTGGGAATGTTGAATTTCTGCACTAAATTACCATCAGGCACAAAGCTTGCAATTCTCCTCCACTTATGCATATAACCACTCCAGTATTGGATGAAAATAGCTTTATAAAAATATGTTACGTAATAATAGAATAAATTTAAAAAAAAGACAGATCAGAAATGAATCTAAAATAAGTAATTTGGGGGAAAAATAAGTATTTTGCACCACTGTTATTAAATCGGTAGAAAAAAGGAGTTGACTTTGCTTATTTGCAGAGAGCAACAAATTCGCATCCATAGTTAATGCCTACATAGTTTCATCTAATATAGAGATTGCAAAAGAACCAAAATAATATTATGCTTCGATATTTAAAACCACTTATTGAAAAGAATTTACTGTAGAGGAGAAACTGGGGTAAAATTGTACCTCTGTTGAGTACTCTGCAAAGGCCGCAGTCATGGTCGTACACACACTGGTCCGCGGCTCTCTGAGCAATCGTGGCTAATTCCTCGTCCCACTTCTGTCAAAAAAACGTGGAATGAAAATAAACAAATACACTTCTTAAACACAATCTGCTTTAAGTTGATGGAATGACCATTTGCCCTTTACTGTATAGTTTTAACTATCGTTAGTTCTGACTACCGACCACACTTGTTAGGCTTTAGGCCTCATAAAAGAAATGGTAGATAAAACCAAGATCTAAGCTCGTTACTAGAATAAAATCTTTAAAACCAAGTCCTTCAACCTGAAAATAATTTTAAGTAGTTTAATTAAAAATTTCTTTAAAATAATATTACCATCAACATCATGTTTGCTGCACTTGGTTGGGGCCCGCCATTTCCCTGGGTCTCCTCGCCCTTGGCAACCTTATTCCTCAGCCTGTTGTGGGAATGCAAGATGGCGATCTTCTCATCACGGCTGGGTGGCTTACTTTGGAGGGCTTTGCCATGACAAGTTCTTCCATTTGTTGTGGTATGACACATTGTGTGGAAGCTGCAGCTCTGGCAGTAAGGAGTTTGCGCGTTCACTACCAGTAGTGCCCCAGCTAACCCCAGCAGCAAAAGAATTGTCATAGTAGTCATGGTACCTGTAAATAATCACCCATTTAAATTGGAATCTAATTAGTCTCGGTTTTATCTTGGCAGGTATGTCTTACTTTGTCTCTGGTAAATGGGCGGTGTTTTCCGTCATCTGGGAGAAGCATTAAGCCCAATTTAATGACTGGATTTTATACCAGAACGTGTTCGAGGGTTCGAATCCTCCTCTAATAACATTCTAACGAAATAGCCGTTTATTACTTTGGCTCAAATTTCCCTTAACATCAGAATAATTTTCAATCTCGAGTAAATTAAAAATTCTATTTGTAAATGATGATAACCAAATGTAAATACAATATTTACTTGTATCTTTTGTAGACCACTTTAGCGCAAATTGAATTTATCCATCAACTCAAGTTTACCCAAGTTGGCCTATTATAATTTTCAATCGAAGAATTATCTCATTATCCTGGTTCAATCTTTAAACAAGATTTCACTCATTCCTAGCTCGTGTCTAACTCAAGTTTTAATCTAATTCTTAACTTCGTATGTTAAAAATATTTATTTATCTCATTCGTGGATCACCTATTTATCCTCCAAGTTCTCATATTTACTTCATTAAATTACAAATATATAATAAATCTGATAATCCAAGTTCATTTATAGTTATTTCTATTACTCATTTTTTTTATATTTTTATATATATTTTTTTTTGTGAGGTGTTAATGAGTGAAGCAAATTCTAGTGCACGTTACCAATACTACTAAAAACGCTTACCAATCTGAGTTAGCTTCCACACAAAGTTCTCGTCAGGTTGTTCAGCTTCAGAATCTGAGTGGAAAGTGCGGGTTGTACACGAACTCACAGCTTTTATAGGGCTAGCTAGCTATTGGTTACAATACCTTTAAGGTAAATATGGCCTATTAATTTCCCGGTTTACTGCAAAAGAAATATTGATTTCTCATAATTTATCTACATCATGTTTCTCTTCAAAAATAGACGAATGGATACTAAATAAAGAAATGTTTGTTAGGCAATTTTTTAGGCTGCTGAGATTAATCAAGATACGCAGAAACACCAAATCACCATTCGCACCTGTCTCAAATGTTAGCATAAGAGCTCCGATCCATTCGTCCTCTTTTCATGCTGTCAGACTGAAATAAGTTTGAAAGGAGAATTTTCTAAGGAGAGATCTTTACACAAGATGGACCGAATAAAAATGTGCAGACGATACATTCTAATATACAAAACTAGTAATGCAAAATATATATTTTTAACCGAATAATGGTGGAATAATATTAAGATGTAACTATTAAATCTCCTTGTCAGTATAAGCTGTGATTAAGTGATGCAGGAAAAAGTTGGGAATGTTGTGGTGTAGCTGGTATCTTAGTGATGAAGCACCGAATCTTAATTCGGAGATTCAGGGTCGAGTACCATTTTGTGTTGGCTCTCTGCTCTACTTGACTTCTTCGAATGTCCACATGGGTTGGAAAAAAATAATAGAAATACCATGTTAATATCGAGATTATCGTCCTTGGCAACGATAAAAACTTCAATACTTTAAGGAATATCACTAGGGTGTCTCAAGATCATAGGAGACAAAATGAAATCTGTTTTCTTTTTCATTGCTCGTATTTTGATTCTGTTCACACATGCATAAGAAGAGTTCGTGTGAAATTACATGAAATTTGGAGAATATTTAGGAGTCGTGACAAACGGAGCAATTTTCTAATATCCTTCAAAAACAAAGAAAAAACCGGAAAGATCCCAGATTTTTAGAAAGAAACTTATAAGGAAACCAAAACAGACAGTTTTCATTGTTTCCATTCAGAAAGCCTTCTTTTTTAAGGGCCTCCTTTTTTTCCCGACCCACAAGTTTCCGATGGTGGTGGACTAACCTGAGAAGATACTTCTCCTGTGCATCCGACTTTGTGGACCCCAGGTAGCGCTAGACTAGGGCGATGCCCCGCTCCGCGGCATCGATGACCACTCGGAGGCCAAGTGCCTGTTTCCGAGCGTCCTTAAATCGGTCGTCTTCCTCCCAATACGCCGGGTCCTTTGCATGGAAGCCCTCGTCCGCGTCGAGTTTCTGAAAGAAGGACCATGTCTTCGAATTGATGAAGGACGAGAGGGAGGTAGACATCGTCATCTTTTTTCCCTGCAATCGCTTGATTTCCTTCTTCGAGGCGGGCTTGTCCAATGTGTTGACCATCTGATTCTTCTCCTCTACGTCAATCCTCGAGTCAAAGAAGGCCAGTCCCGCGTTTTCCTCGGAAACGTAATGAATAGGCTCGTCCTTCGCCACCAAGGCACAGATAGGAGATACGGAGTTGTTCATAGTCCTCTCTGGGATGGTTCTTAGACATCAGAGCCTCCTTCAGGAAGGCCAATGGGTCGTCCTTTAGCTTGCTGGCAGTGTCATTGGTGGCCAAGAACTCCACGAGGTCCTATGATGTTTCCACCGTCTCTCTCTGCAAGGAATCCATGATAAAGGACCATCGATCACGAAATCGTTTGAAGATTTCCTTGTCAGGACCAGAGGGAAAGCCGAGGTTGGCTTAGAAGACATCCTTGAGGATCACTTTCTGGACATGCAGGTGGAAGGCCAACCAAAGCAACCTTCATCCGAGTTCTTGTTCAATCCGAATGCAGGCACCTTGCATCATGTCAGTGTTAGAAGCCGTGGTGTCGAAACAGAAGGCGATGATCTTGTCCCTGACGCCAGCTTCGTCCCCCTCCTTCAGGACCACTGCAGAACCCCAAGAAGGAACTCTGAGTCATCTTCCTCTGTGAGGAGGACGGCGACACGGTCCTCCGTATCTCCAGAGAGGGACGGGAGGAGTTTTCAGTTCCAATGCAGGACAAACCTCTCGGGTATCTTCTGGTTTCATGGTATCACGAGCTTTTCGGCGGGTTGCTCTCTTCGCAATTCGTGCTCAATGGACCGTGCTGTTCGAGACCGACATATCTCACGGTCGATTCCAAGAGCTTGAGTGGTAGATGCGAACGTTGACGTTGCTCGCCGTACCGACAATTTCTCTCGATTCCAAGATCCTTCACGGAGATAGGTAGCAACTGTTTGATATGTTTCCTCGGGCTTAGGGATTTACGAGCCGGTGATGACGTCGTTGAAACAGGACTGCTACTGCTTTGCCTCGGGATTTCCGCCCTTTCAGTCAGGCTGACAATGTAGCTGTCTTCACGTTCTCGGAGCCGCTTGAGTCGATTTCCACGCTCGACCTGTTTCTCCACCTTCTTCGCTGTCACGAGGTCAATTCCAGCCATGTATGATTCCTTTCTATCTTCTCTCTGACTCCGTAGGGACTCCTTGTCCTCGTCATTCACGTCTGGCCGTTGGAGAGAGGAGGAGTGTGCGAGGTCGAGGATTTCTTGGAGGTCTCCCTTGAAAATCTTCTCATCCATACGATGTTTCGGCCTTTGTTCTTATTCTTCTTCAGGTCATTGTACGCCTTTATTAGCTTTGACAGCTTCGTGCCGACGTGCGTTACTGTAGTTTTTGGAATCCTGGCGCGCGACATGAAGGGGAGAACATTCTCCACTACGCCGTCCTGCTCCCTCTCGCCGTCTTCCCCATCTCCCGGTGGTGGTGGTAGTACCTGCTCATTCGATGGTAGCCAGGCTCCGGTGATCTCCTCGATTGGAGCCTTGTCGATCAGCCAAAGATTACTAGGGGCTCTTGTTGCCATGTTTATAACTTGAGGAAGAAAAAAAAGTGGAGAGTTAGAAAAATCATGAATTTCGAGTCACGTCACCTAAATGTTCACTTTGTGGGGACCCCTAAATATTCGCCTTAAATTTCAACGCAATTCTCTTTTACTCTGAGATAACCGGAATAACACACGAGTGTGCAACATTTCCAAACTTCGGCATTTTGGAACACCCTAATATACACACACAAGCTTCACATAGTATGTATGAGAGTTTTAATTCATTTCTGAAGCAGAATCTGTTACATCTCTCTCAAAGATGATGGTAGGTGAAATGGTTCCTTAATTGCTGCTCCCAAACAAACCAGAGACGTTCGATTAGGTTAAAATCTAATGATTGTGGGCGAAATCTAACTGTTTACATCATAGCACATCCATTTCTGCAAGATATTATATATTTTAGCCCGAGGTAATCGTCATATTAGAGTCTTAAAAGATGGCGCCGCAATCGGGAACCAGTTTTGTACCATTAGACAAATATGGTCACGAAGTATTCACAAAAAAACTCCTTGGAAGTAACGCTACTTTTCTGCGTTATCACATGACCAACATAATGCCATGGTGTAGCCACTTAGACCATTACACTATCCCTTCCATACTTGACTTTTTAGGTCGGACAATCGGGATCAAAGGATTCTTTGTGCATCCTCCATACATAAATTCCTCCTGAATAACCAAAATAAAAAATGAAGATGATTCATCAGTCAAGGTGGCATTCTTCCACTGGACCATTGTCCACTTATTGTGGTCTTTGCACCATTTTAGGCAGTTTTTTAACATTGATTAGGGAAACAAAAGGTTTGTCAATGACAGCTTTTGGTAAACAAAAATCAAAGGTATCCAGTACAAATCTCCTAATAATATATTCTTTGTTCAGGTTTTTTCAGATCGATGCTTATTTTCTCGGCCTAAAGGAAAGAAAAAAGCTTTGATTGAAATTCTTTGAAAATACGAAAAAAAACAATCCTCACCACTCCTCCCCATCTAAATTTTATTTAATAATCTCATTTTGGTTTCCTGCATTTTTTAGGGGCTAGTAGTTATTTCCTCCTACTAAAGATTAAAATTGAAAATCAATTTTAGAAAGAAATTGGATCAAACCTTCGAATATACGAAAACCACAACAAAAACACTCATGCCTTAGATTTAATAAATCTTCTGAGTTCATTTCTTGCAATTCTTTTTGTTTTAAGAAAAGACAAAACATTTAATAATCATATTTATTTGTTCTGCACTTGACCGTTTTTTTTTATATTCCTAAATTAAAATATACCCATAACGATAAAATAATGTCAAAACTTTTGACCATGACTATATCTATATCCCGAAACTTGTAACACCTCAAACGTAAAATTCAAGTTGTTACGAAAATTGTCTTCCTAACTTCTAGTGTAATAGATGTTAATGTATCGATAAACAGTGAACGGCGTTAGATAGCACACAAAGGAAAGTTTGAGTTGAGAAAAAGTTTACTGAAATTGAGGTTTGGAAAACATCTGAATATTAGAAAAGAGTTAGTTGCATCATGATGATTCGCGCTGGGTATCAACATGCCGAAAACATGACCGGTTCTCATTGCTCTGTAAAGGCTGTGAGGCGTGATCTGGCAACTGTAATGGAGACTACGAAACAGCTGTATAGCAGAAATAAATACAGCAGGAGTTATGACTGTGTTCGAACGCCGGAATTCATTAGACAACTGCAAGACAATGAGCTGGGAGACCCGAGCAAGTAAGTCCAGGCTTTGGCGAGAGAAATGGTTGTTAGAGTCACCATCATCAAGCTGGCCCTGAATAAGGACCTTCGCTAAAAGAGGCGTTGGGGAGAATTCTGGCAGCCAAGGCCAAGGAGAACCGCTTGACTAAAGCAAGTAAAATCATGAACAAGTTGAACCATCCTGGTGAGCCGGGTACGATGTGGTTCTTGTCAGATGGAAACAACTTCTGCAAGGACCTGTAAGGTAACACATACAACAGCTTGATTATGTCCATGCGACGTTCCACGTATCATGAAGACCAAGTTTCCCTAAACTGTGATGGTCTTTGGGTGACTTCAGTAAAGGTGACGCCATGTCGACTCGCATGTTTGAGTAGCGTCTTAGGCTCAATTCAGAAGGCCATGTGGGCTGCTGGATATTGTGGTCAATCCTCGCTGGAGAAGTTGCTGCTGGCAAGCCATACCTGCGGAAAGAGTTACAAGTAATAGTCGAAGAATTCCTAAGACTTTATCAGCTCCACTTTCTGGCCTCTTAGATCCCCCGATTGCAATTATTATGTGTGAATCGCAGTTGATAAATACACCAACACCTTTGCCTACCACCCCAAGGCTTAACTGGTGGCCAAGTTCAAGGAGGTGTTCAAAGATCTTCCCAAGGAAACTGCGAGGACGAATGCGCCAAGTTCAGGAGCCGTCTTAAGGCGGAAGCTGAGTGCGGCTACCTTGAGTAAACTGTTATCTCCCAGCCATAATTTAGTTGATTTAACAAACAAAATAAAATACATTTATTTCGGGCTTAGCTATTGCGTTTTTTTTCTTTTATTAAAACCATCTAAATTAGGCCGAACACCTTATTATATATGGATATATATATATATATATATATATATATATATATATATATATATATATATATATATATATATTCGTGTAGATGGGTAGCAGCGTTTCTTGGATGCAAATTTTTTTTAAGACCATGGTATATTTTACCTTGATCAATTTCCTTGGGCAACTTTCTCTTTTTCTTACTCTTTTTTAGTCTATTTTGTAGATGGTAGATCACTTGTCCTTTGTTTATCTCTCTTTTTAATAACTGCTTTTGGTAAAAACCAAACTTAAATTGCTGAGATTTCGATCTATTCGAACATCTTCGGTATTCTTACCTCCTTTACCGATGAAGTATGGTGGAGTCTGAATCGGGTTGAATGAAAAGATCAGATTTATTAAGAAAGAGTTACAATGAGTATTTTTACAAACATATGAGTAAAAAGTAATTAGTGGTGAAGAACACAAACACAAAAGGAGAGTAGAGAAGGGAAAGTTACATCGAAAGGTATGAAGAACGAAGCTCCAGGATCGGTGGAGGACACTCATCATTTTTACAATCTACAGAATTAATTTATATACAGACACGTTTGGAGTTTCTAATAATTTGTTTCTTTTTCTATAATCTTTAATTTAAAAGATTGATTATTTTCTTTTTCTATTCTATATATCACATTTTGAATTTCCAGGGTAATTTTACACGTTATCATCCTGACTTTGTTTTATTCGTAATTACTTTCTTTTATTTAACAATATTATATTATTTTATTTAGCAATATTATATTATTCTATCAAATTTACTTATCCTGGTTTGTTCAGTGTTTAACCTTTTACTCGATTCGTTATTTTTGGTTATGTGCTTAGCCACTTAATTTATCCCTTGTTAATTAATTATTCCCTAGTTATTTATTTATTCACTTATTAATTTGTTATGTGCTTAGTCACTTTATTTACCTTTAAATTCACTTATCACTTTTTACATTTTCTTTCACTTCTATTAGTTTTTTCGAGGTAGTTTGTAGTTTAATTGCCCCAATCCCATTTTTCTTTGTCCATTTCTAACTTTTTCAAAAGAGTTCTTCCTCACGTCACGGTAAGACGCAGGTGCGCTGAAAAGCGTGCTGTCCGCCAGCAGCGTTTTCTAGATTTCATTTACTGAGGATGGTCCATCGAAGATCCACTTCAGCTTCCCTTCACTGATTCCTTGGCGCAGTTTCGCCTCGTCTCCAACGGGAGGGTTGCGCGTCAAGAGGAGCTCGAAGTTCAGGACCCTAGCGTCGTAGAAGCATCATCTCTCCACGGGTATCACCTGTAACTTCTTCGGTTGTTTCCTCCTCTTTCAGTGTTTCCTCTTCTTTTTTCAATCTTCTTTTGTCTATCCTCTTTTGTTTGGAATTTTGTTTTCCTTTATTTCTTCTTTCTCAGACTCTTCCTCAGTAGTAGTGGTGGTTTCTTCTTCTGTTACGATTGTTTTCTTTTTTCCTTCGCTTTTCGGGATTCTTCCGCGGAGATGTATTCGATTGTTGTTCATCTTTTGGGGCTTCCTCTTCATTTTCTGAAATTTCTCTAGCAATATTTTCCTTTGGATCATCGGCGTTCATCTTCAGAAGATGGTTTAACTCCTCTGTAGAGTCGTCGTTTGAGTTTCACATTTTCTTGGCGTCGTCGCTGCCTCGAGGTATGCCCTTGACTTTGCCTTCTTTTCTTTTTTCACTTTTTCCTTTTTCTCCTGAATTTCTCCCTTCCTGATGGGGCATCTCATGGCCATAGCTTTGTGCTCTTCTTTGCAGTTTATGCATTGCGGTTTTTCAGCTCTGTATTCCTTCCACTCGTGCCCGAGTCTGGAGCAGTTGGAGCAGGCGATACTGGTCAGGGGGCAGTCTCTCGTGTTATGTTGTTCGACTGCGTCACACTTGAAGCAGCCGTTGATCGCGATAAATTCTTCTCCTTCAATTTGATCGGGTTAAACCCTATGGTAGAACCCTCTTAGTTCTTCGCTCCTCGTGCCATTTCAAAGTTGGCCAACACTCCTTTTACTATGTTCTGGGCATTGCCGAATTTCTCCCCCCTTGTTATTTCTGCCCATTTATGATTAACACTTCATTCTTCTTTTATTTATTCAGTGGAGTTGTCAGTAAAGAATAGGTCTAGTCGTCGCCTGATTATAGTGGGTCGAACCAATATCTCGTATGGTATTGTGGCTACCAGACCGATCCTCTTTAGGCTTTTCTTTGTTTCTTCGGAGACCAACTTTTCTACCTCCACCATGGTATTGCTGCGTACCCAGAGGACGTTTCAATTAACCGTAGTAGCGAAATGTTTATGAATCCAAAGATCGACTGTATTGCAATCACTCTCATCGGTTTGGTCCCCCCCCCTCTTGTGCTCGAAGGGGGACCCTTTTGTTTTCCTGTGGGGCTGACCCCATGGGCCCCCTTTGGGTACGAAGCTCTCCAACTTGCGGGATACGCTTATTCTTCTTATACATCAAAACTTCGCCTTACAATCGGTTAAAAAGGACTGGAGTTGGCTATGTGCGTGCCTGTGACTTTACTAACTCTTAACTTTCCCTCCTTTGCCACGACCAGACATGGTGAATTCGCACTATCAAAAGGTAAAGTACTTACCTTTCGTCTATTTCATAGGCCGGAGACATTTGATTTCTGTAATACAGTTTGATGTTACTTACTGCTTCCTGATTCCTTTTCCGTTTATCCGTATCTTTGAATTGCATACTTAAAAATTATTGAAGTTGTTTTTCAATCATGTTGTTGGGAAAACCGTTGTTCACTAGTGTTTGTTTTACGCGGGAGTATAGGAATCTGAGACTGAAATCCTGGTATGGAATGAGGTGAGAGAGAGAGCCATGTTAACAGTATTGATGCTGTGAGGTACCAGGCCAATAGCATAAGGAACGGAATCTTGGTGGTCAGAGACAAAGCCACAGGATTTGGCAGAGAAGGTTAAGTCAAGTCGTTTCCGCACTCGCACAGTGGTATGGCATGATATCCTCAACGAGGTAAACCGCGTGAGGAACGTCATGCAGTTTGTCAAGATGCAGCTTGATATGGCACTTGAACTGCTAATGAAGTCCAAATCCTCACTGACAAAATATAGAGACACTGGTTTTGCTGCAGCTCATGTCTCTGCTCAAGACATATCTGGCAGATGAATGTGGAGGCTGTGCTTAAAGCGAAGAGGCTTGGAAGTACAAGGAAACATTTTGCCTCTGAAGGCCCAGACGAGCCTATCAGAGATACCATGAAGATGATAGAAATTGACTTGTTTAATGTAGCTGTGGACATCACCGTTGAATCATAATAGGAAATGTCTTATACCTTGGCTAAATGAGAGCCTAATATGGACTGCTTTTTATTTTTAAATGGATGGTGAGGCACTTTCCAACCAATGGACGAGTTCTGCAGCACATTAAGCCCCAAGAATGGAAAAGATATTGATGGAAAGGAACTGGCTCTTGAAAGGAGCAGCCTGCCTAACCTGCCATCGGATAGCATGACTACACTGAGCTTCTCTCCTACATCCACACAAAGCTGCTCAATGAACTGTATCGTAACCCATGGATTTCTTTGTGAATTGTCTGACCTTAGCAGAGAGGTGTTTTTTGAATAGAGAGCTCATTAAGACCTACTTGAGGTCATCTAAGGGGCAGGATCGCCTCATCTGACCTGCATTCCCTTGCATCAAACAAGAGATTAGCAAGCAGCTATCATACGACGATATCATCGACGACTTTACTTCTAAAAATCCAGAAAACAGAAGTTTTAAAGACGGTAAAGTCATGAGTGTGTGAAGGCAGATATCTGTTACACGAGAGATAACAGCCACCACCTACTCCTAAATTATATTCTTTAGCAAGTTTATCATTTCCTAACATTTATAATAAACATTTTAAGAAAAATGCGGCATCTGTCTCATATAAGCGCATTTAGCTATTTTGGTGCACTGATGAATAAACGGTGAATTCTGTAGGTTAGCACTGCGTGTCACATTTACTGCAGGTGTCACATTTTCTGTAGGTGAAGACAGTGTGTCCAATTTACTGTAGGAGCCTCATTTCATATAGATGAGCCCAGCATGTCCAATATATTATTACTTTATGTAAGGACCATTTAATACACCAACTTTATTGTCTAGGATTTTAGCTGATTTAGGACAACTTTGATTTGATGAATCCCAAAATCACATTGATTTTGCTCAATCAGGTCAACTCTTTTGATTTTTAGCCAATTGGTATTTTTACCGGTTTTTTTAGATGTACGGATATTTTTTATTCATATGATGCAAAAATGTTTCTTATTTATTTAAATAAAATAAATTCGGAAGGATTTACATGCGGCAATTTTTGACTAACTGTTTTTTTTCTTTTGCAGGTGAATGAAGTGGATTCGACCAGATCATCTTGCAAAAATTAGCCCGATGTATTCTGGTACATCTCCGGCTAATGCACCGTTGTTCCTAACAGAAATCCAGTCACAAGTTGCATAAAAGTTGCTTATTTGGGTATGGAACTTGGTGACCAGAATAAAGCTTGGCTACCACACATGGTATGCCCAGACATGCACCGAGTATTCAATATACACTAACCAATTTTTGTAAAATTTAATTAATAAATTGTGATGGCAAACTATATTTTTGATCTTAAGTACTTATTTTGGATGTGAAATATTAGCGGAAATAAACCGGAAATGTTACATGAATGAAATCGATTTAGTTATAAGATCGGATATTTAAAAAATAGACTTGGCACAAAACGTGACCTAATCGGAGAAAACGGATGTCCTTTTCGGATTCAGCGATTTAAGTTGATTTCAGTTTATTTAAGTTAAGATGAAATTAGTACTCCGAGATCCTTCTCACTATCGGGAGACTAAAGTCCTTCTTTATTTAATTCCTAGACAATTTGGAGGATTCCTGCGCCTTGCATGCGTCGTTACACATTTGCTGGCACTGAACTCAAACAGCCATATTTAAATCCACTCTTGAGTCTACCTATGTTCTTTTGAATTAAATGAATATCTTGTATTGTAATATTGTTTTGTTTATACGATTGAGTTGGAAGACAATGATTAAGCTAATATGTATGTATATTGGTCTGTAGGTAGGTTATATGACGAGGAAAAAAGGGAAGTGCCGATGCAAAGGCCATACGTCTCAACTGAACTCAATGTGGGTGCAAAATTATAATAATAATAATTATAATAATAAGTCTTTTGCAAGGCGCTCTTCAAGGCCTGAGGCCTTCCCAGAGCACACGTTGTGCTGAGATGAGAATGGAAATTCAAGAGGGGCAGAAGGCAATTCTGAAAAGATGCGTTTTCAGGAGACGCTTAAATGTGGTAAGAGAGGAAGAAGACCTGATTTCAGCAGAAAGAGCATTCCACAACTTAGGGGCGCAGATTGAGAAGGAGCAGTCCCCCATTGAGCAGAGGGATGAACGAGGAATATTCAAAAGAGTTGCATGTGATGACCTAAGGGCCCGAGGGACATGACATGGCGAGAGGGCAGAAGAGAGGTAAGACGGGGCCTAGTTATTTAGGGCCTTAAACGTGAAGAGAAGTATCTTGAAGTGAGTACGGGATATGACAGGGAGCCAGTGCAGTTCGTGCAGCAAGGGTTTCGAGGGAGAGAAGCGAGGGCGACGGAGTAGAAGCCGGGCGGCATAGTTCTGTACAAGTTGAAGGGGGCGGAGAGAGGAGGATGGCAGATTCACAAGCAGAGAGTTACAGTAGTCAAGGCGTGAGGTGATGAAGGCATGAACAGCAGTCACAAGACTTTGGCGATCAAAGTGAGAGCAAATGAGAGAGAAGTTACGAAAGAAACATAGAGATGATTTGCTGACATTGCGGATATGAGGCTTAAAGGAGATATCCTCATCAAAAACAACACCCAAATTCCTATCGCAGTCAGAGAAAATGATAGTATTACCGCCCAGAGTAAGCGAGCGAAAAAGAGATTTAAATTTTTTGACAAGAGCAGGGGTGCCGACGAGGAGGACCTCAGTTTTGGAGTCATTAAGCTTGAGAAAGTTGGTAGAGAGCCAGTCAGAAATGGAGGAGTAGGCATCCAAGAGGTCAGTGATAGAGTACGCAAGAGACGTGGGGGATGAGGAAACAAAAATTTGAGTGTCATCAGCATAGAGGTGGAAGGATAAACCGATATTACGGAGAAGGGAACTAACAGGGAGGAGGTAGATACGAAATAGTAGAGGACCAAGGACAGAGCCTTGTGGCACTCCAAAGCGAATGGGGGTAGAGTCGAATGAAACGTCGTCAATCAAAACGGATTGGGTTCGAGACGAGAGGTAAGAGCGGAACCAGTCAAGCACGGTGCCTGATATGCCGAGGAAAGAGTGGAGACGATCAAGTAGGTCGGTATGGTCAATAGTATCAAAGGCAGAGGAGAGGTCGAGTAGATCGAGGATAGAGGCACAACCCCTGTCCTCGGCTTTTTTTAGGCAATTGGACACATTGAGAAGGGCGGTTTCTGCGGAGTGACCTGACTTGAAACCAGATTGATAGGTTTCATCAATGTTACAGGCCACCATGTGACTGTTGATGCGTGAAGCAACCACTCTCTCCATAACCTTAGAGAGGAAAGGAAGTTGCGAAATCGGGCGATAATTGGAAGGGTCAGTGGGGTACAGTTGAGGCTTTTTAAGAATCGGACGGATGTGGGCACGTTTGAAGGAAGAGGGAACAAGACCAGTTGCAAGTGAAGTGTTTAACAGGTGAAGAAGCGTTAGGAAGATAGCAGGCAGAATTTTACATAACAGTTTAGGCGGAAAAATATCCTTTGGGGAGCCCGATTTCTTAGAACGCGAGAGCAGGGCTGTAAACTCTAACGCGGTGACAGAGGGGAAAACGATAAGCGGCTGAGGCGGGAAGTCAGGGAAAATGGCAGGAGCCGTGACAGAAGGCTGAGGGAGAGAGGCACGGAGGTTAGTGTCCTTATCTGCGAAGAAATTCGAGAGAGTAGCAGGGCTAATGGGTTGGGAGACCTGGGCTGGGGAAGTAAGACGGGAGAGAAGACGGAAGATGCTACGGGGATCATTCCTGTTATCAGTAAGCAGATTAGGTGAGTAGGCTTCACGAGCAGATTTTAATTTCGCCACGTAGGAAGCTGTCGCAAGTCGGAACGCCAGCGAGAGAGGGGTCATGTCTTGCCCACGGGTGCGAGCCTTTCTAAGGACTCTTTCATGGGCACGCATGGACTGCCTAGCACGGAGGAGTTCCATAGAGTACCAAGGGGCATGATGACAACGGAAGTTCGAAGGGGTGACCAGGGGAGAGTAGGCATCAAGACAAGTGAGAAGAGGTTGCTCCAAACAAGAGATAATCTGGTCAGGAGAGGCAGGAGCATCAATGGGAGGAAATTTGGAGGCCGCATCATTAGATAGGGAGGGAATATCAATGGAGGCTAGTCGACGGAAAGGCTTAGGATTATGAGACAGCTGGGGAGGTATATGGAATGGGATAGAGAAGTTGAAGTTGATAAGGAAGTGATCAGATATAGCATTGGACAAATTTGTAGTCGTCAGAGATTACAAGGTCTTAAATGTTACCGTAAGAGTAGAAGGGGAAGAGATCAAGGATTTCAGAAAAGGCTTTGCAATTAGGATTGTGGCCAGGAAGGTTCAAATCACCTAGGATTAGCAGAGAACCAGTGGGGAAGAGGCCAGCAAGGAGGTTACTAAATTCATCAAGAAAAAGCTCGAGGGAGGAGCTGGGGGGGTGGTAGAGGACTAAGATAGTTAGAGAGGGGGTGGAATCAGAGACATTGATGAGCGCCTCAAAAGAAAGAAGAGGGGGAGAGGGCAGATTATTCAGAGGGAAGGAGGCACTGTGAATGAGAGCAACTCCACCACTGCGAGAGTTACGGGAGGTATGGGAGTGGACGCAACCATCAGGGGTAGCAAGATTTAAACAGCAATCAGAAGGGGCAAGCCAAGTTTCTGTGAGTCCAAGGAGAGTGACTCGAGTGTTAACGAGCAGGTCATGAATGTAGTCAGCCTTCTTCGAGAGGCATCTGACTTTGAGGAGAGACGCTGAGAGAACGGGTGAAGGGGCAGGTGAAGAAGAATCAGGGCTAAGTGGGGGGGGGGGGGCTTGATTCAAGTAAAAAAGTTTTCTAAGAGCAGGAGCTAAACGGAAACCACGTTTAGTCTGGCGGCGGAAACGAGAAATTCCCAATGCATTAATGTGAGTAAGGGTGTTTTGAGAAACACTGGTAGCAGTTCCATTGAGGGCAAGAATCGTTAACCTATCAATCA